>JARJCX010000097.1:0-605539 GCA_029282285.1 Mycena rebaudengoi | reverse complement strand
AAAGGAGCAAGTGAAAAGTAGCAAAGGAAAAAGCCGCTCACCGTGTACAGCTCTTCCCGCTCAGTTTGTCCGTACGCGAAGATGCAGATGTTGTATCTGTTCCTCAAAATCAGTAAATGGGTAAATAAAGTTAGGAAGTGCGGGATAAAATGATCAATAAGTGGGACTTGGCTTGCAGGCAAGTGGGAAATGAAACGCGAAAGCAATTGGAAGATTAAAAGGGAAGTAAACGAAAGACGCTGATCAACGACGCGAATGGAAAGAAAAATGGGTAGCGTAGGGATAAGGAGCGCAAGGAATAATGCGAAGTAAGACCGACTAAAACACAATAAACCCAGAGACCGATAAAAGCACACGCGCCCGTCCAGGCAACTTCTTGATGTAGAAGAGGTCTGACCGCGTCGACGAGGGGAGACCTAGAAAACTTGTCCGTCAAGATGAAATAAAATAAAATAGGCGCCGTCAGTGGGAATGAACGCGCAACCGCTGGTCACCATGATGGGCCGCGGAAAAAAACACGACACCGGGGAGCGTAGAGGATAAAGAGCGCAAGAAAATAAGACGAAGATATAGTAGGAACCGCGTACGCCAGCAATAATCAAGCAAATCGATAAACACATGAATAAAGAGAAGGAGCGAACAACAGGACTAAAAGCATGCACCCATTCAACGCGCTATGCGCCAAATGCTCGATCTCTGCGTGGAGGAGGGGGGAAGACCTGCGCATGCCTACAATTTGTCAGTATAAAATAAAAGCGCGCAGGACGACATGAGAAACGAGCTTCCCTTGCCCTTACGCAGTCCGCAACGACGCATCGCGGAATATCGTACGCATAAGCCTGCGTGCGTGCGCAGTCCAGCCAAGGCAAGCAAGTGCGCAATCAGTAATGCAAGAACAAAAGAAATGCACCGTAAAACAGGTAGGGAGACGCACCGGATTAAACCCAAATCGTCACCCCCCCCTCCTCGCCTTGCTCAGAACATCCCCGTCCGCCGCTCCCCCACAGCGCTGAGCACATCTCCCTCTGCCCGCGCGGGTCGCGTGTGCACGCGTCAGAGGATGTTATTTCTGCCTCGATGTTTGTGTCACAGGTGAACGTGGATGTTGTCGTGCCAATGAACACCGCACCGGTACCAGTCGACATCGAACTCACCGCGCTACCTGTAGACGTCACCTCTCCACCAAAAACCGGCCGCACCCGACATAAAACCCCGCACGCCGCTCCTCCTCGTCCGCAACCATCTCAGCGCGCATACTTTCGCCACCTGCGTCCCATTTTGCGCGCTCGGCGACCGACGAGGTATTCTCCGCTGCCCAGGCAACGCGTTCTGCATCCCACTGCGCACGTTCGGCGTCGAACACGGCGCGCTGGTGGTCCCGCGTACCGTTTGTTGCAACAGGGAGGAGCGATCCGCGCCTACGAATTCGACCAGGATCAGATGCATCCGGTCCTCGAATCCGCCTACCTCCCCTGCGCATTTTTCCACCCGCCCCTCCGCCGTGTCCGAGTCGCCCTCAACGCCCGTTCCCCGCGTCACACCCGTTCCTCTCCCGTGCCAGCGCGCGCCGCAAGTTCAGCGGGTCGTATTGTGCGGTAGCGAGCGCGGTCTTGAAGGAGCCGACAGTACGGAGTTTTGGAGTAGATTTGCAGGGTGTATTGAGAGCGGAGTGTGTCGGTGGCAGCGGCGAAGGTAGTAGACGCAGATGACGAAGCGCTGCAGTGGAAGGAACGTCGTGAACCGCGTGTCTTGAGGCGCATGTGCAATGTGGAGAGTGCGCGCCGCGCACGACAAGGAGCCGCTGGCGACTATGCGTTTGCCTGGCGAGGGTACGCGCACGGAGTGCTTCTGCATCGGCTACGCAGCGAGCGAGTCGGGGGCGCGCTGGCGCTACAAGCAGTGAGGCGCGCAGCGGCGCGCGGTGGGGCCAGGTGCGTGAGTGGGTGGGGGAGCATCGGGTCCGCGCTTCCATGCCGGTAGACGTAGCCGTAGTGGACGTAGACGCGGGGTGGTCCGAGCGGCGTAGGCAAGCTCCGCGTCTTTCCGGGTCTTCACTGGCGAGTTTGCGCTGCAAGGTTGGCTTGGCATCGGGCAAGGCGTGCGGCGGAATAGGCGGCACATCCTACGTGCGGGTGCGGTAAGTTCAGGTGAATGTGATATGAGGATTAGGGGTAGGCTTTAGACGCTCGTTGGGCGATAAGGTGGGAGCGCAGGAATTACCGCGCACGGCTGGATGCAGGCGGGGTGGTAGGAAGAGTTTGACGCATCGGCACGTGTGCAGCATAACAAGACACAACAACGTCGTGACTTGTTGCTTCTCGTTCCATTGAAGTGCAGCCACGTAGTATTAAATTCGCACATCTCGGAAACTGAAAAGAAAAAATTGCCGCAGCAGCGTTCAGAGCGAAATCAATATATAAATAAATTGCGAGTGGTGCTCCAGCCATCATTCATGCACCATGAGGAGTGGGCGCAGGAACGTTCCGGTATCATCCATTATTAGATTGATTGAGTCATAGACATGCTTGATAAGGCCAGCGGGCATATTCTCCTCCCATATATAGTATATATGAGATTTTATAAGAGAAGAGCTGCGAGATATCCAACCACAGCTCTCAATTCTCGAACTGGGAGAGACAAAAGGCGTATTTCCAACCGAATGGCTTAGACCCGAGGAGAACGGGCTTCCAACGCTGCAGATGCAATTTAGTGAGAGGGGATACAGGACCGCTCTACTACTGAGCGCTATTGTCATTGTTCTTACCTGAATATGGTACCAATTGTAATGTCATGTCCACACATTTAAATTCAACGTGTTCTCCTATGCGTAGGGTTACTAGCAATGAGATCCGAAATAAAATTTACACTTTCCGTCCAACCCTCAGCGCTCCGCGCCAGTTGTGCATAGAAAGGACGGACGGAGCCTTTCTTATTATTAATTTTATATGGGCCTATAAATGAGAAAAATAACCCGCGGGTTAAAGAATTTCGAATGGCTCTGACTTGCCTTTCCTCATTGAACCCATGAAATTAATATGGAACATTGCACCCGGGACTATCCCATCGCCAAGCCTTCTTGAACTTGTGTTAATCCAGTGTACCTCCACTCAAATGAATGCATGTCATCAATTCATTGGACGAGGCATCATAATCAAGACCGAACACAATATAACAACTCTGGGTCCAACGCCGTTATTTTCAAGGAATAAACCAGTAAAAGCTGTCTTCAATGTCTCACAATCTAAAATAGACAGTTTCTCTCGCTATAACATAAATTCCAAGTTCTTCGGGCTTTCCAGAAGAGAAAAAACACAGCTATATTTTCAAAATTGAATGGAAGTTGAACGGTTGTCCTTCTCCACAAAACAGTGAGTTCATTGACCTCTCTAACTATCAAGTTTCAATTTATATACTATACATTCAACTGCTCGAATATTGGGTTGCCGGCACAGTATGACTCCGGGTTCCTATCCCACTGCATCTAAGTTCGACTTGTATGCACCCGTTCAGGGCTAAGCCCAAGAGGTGCGCGATCTCTGGATCGGGCCCACTCATCAACACACGTGAAGGACTGATTGCCGAGCACTTCCCCGTTAGGAATACTGCGACTTTCTCCCCGTTTTCACGTCTTGCGAGGCTTCAAGTCCCCACAGATGGTGTAAGTAAATACAGGCGCAACAAAGACCTATCTAATGAGGAAACTCGGCTGTATGTATGTATTAGCTCTTAATGTAGCCGCCTCCGATTGATACATGAGTATTTGAGTCCACGGGAGCTTCGTTCTCCTTTCCTCGACATGTGGATCAAAGACAGCGAACGTTTCTGCCCGCTAACAGGACTTGTGTGCCGGTGGGGTGTCTCTGGAGTGACAGATGGTGGCCAGTCAACAGCTTTGTCCTGCGGGATGTAGATTTCCAATTGCTCTATGCTAATTACCCTAGTTCCGCAGTTCCGTCAGGTTGAGGCCAGCCAGGCACGTCGTACACGCAGTGCAATCTCAAAGGGAGGACGCGAATGGCGCGCTTGTCTCACATCAATGTGTCACGTCTTTATAACTTTTTCAGAACTTTCGTGACTTTGCTGAAAAACTTTTGAATTTTTCACAAAATTACTGAAAAAAGTTATAAATCTTTCAGGCACATTTTCAGTGAAAAATGTGTGCAAATAAAGGAAATTTTTCACTGATACTTTGACTGAAAAACTTGAGTTTTTCAGCCAGTGACAGTTCAGGAAAACAAAGCTCGGGAACAGGATAGTCATGTTTCTCATGGTGTCTCATTGAATATGATGACTTGGTAGGATCTCACATTAAAGAGAAATCATGAATACTTATTCAATGCATGAGCAAACCCGATCTTTTCTTTTTCCTGAATATCCTTCCCATCGCATGTACTTGGTTCCCGTATACAATAGTGGTGCACAACGGCGTGTCGGAATGAGGCTCAGTAGCAGTGCAGTGTCATTTCCGCTTCTCACTAGAAAACAAAAGGTGCGAGAGTATCAAGATGTGTATGGAAGGAATACAATAAGGCTGGCTGGGCTATATTCCAAACAATTTTGTACGCCTCTGTCATTTTGTTACTAACAGGTACAGTAGGAGAAATTTGAACCAAGGCTAGACTCGAACCAGTCGTTACTTTAAATTTGATCAAAGATGTAGCGACTGGAACAAATTTAACCGTAACCGACTACGGTCGGAGATTGCCGAGAATAATAAAATAACCCTGCTAAAATTTCGACGAGCCCAGGACAAAGTACTCCGTTTTGCACAATTGAACCGGCAATTTTGTCAAGCTCAAAATTCTAAGAAAACGTGATGTTTTCAGATTTCTGAGGAGTGGGCCGCTCATCCCATAAACTGGCATTCTTTGCCCAGTCGGCGTTTCCCGGGACACGTGCGGAGTGGCTGTGCTGCGCCTCTGCAGCTTGCCTGTAGCGCACATTCTAGGTGAAGAGAGCACGTAGTGGTAAGATAATTCACCCGCTATATGGTATCATAGTCCCGGGGTGTCTTGTGGATGAAATGGGGGTCCACCAGGAAGGCTGGGAGGCACGCTGAATGCCCATTCAGGATTAACGACAAGGGGCGGGGCTCTTGGGGGTTTCTGGTGCCGTTTGGATGTCAGTGGAGGGGATGTAAGATACATTAGAGTCGTTTATATGGTGTTTAACTATCATGGCGGGGCTTGGAAGAGTCCAGAAGGGGTGTGTGAGCATACAGCCCCTAACTCACAAAAATTATTTTTATGCATTGGGCTCTAACATAATTAAAAATCGAAAAAAACATCACCTTATAATTCTGAACTCTAAAAAAGCGCCGGTTCAGATTGTGGAACGGACAATTTGTCCTAAGGTCGCTCAAAATTTGGCTAATTATTCTCGGCAATTCCCGACCGTACTCGGTTACGGTTAAATTGTTCCAGTCGCTATTTTAATCACGGATTGATCGACTGTCATCAATCTTAGGAAATAATCGCTACTGGCTCGAGTCTAAACCAAGGCTCGGTCCGGTGTCTCTTTAATTTCTTGTATATGAGCTGTTTCCCTTCTTTTTATCTGAAAAAGATCTCCTCCGGTTCAGTTCTGTATTAATTAAGCCATCCAAAGTTATTTCCTGCCACACAGCAGCATGGAAACCCAGGAAATCCCTTGACTCCCGGTGCTAATTCCATTCCTCACTGTGGTCAACTGCTAACAAATCCGGTATCAGGTGCAGTGGCAACAATACATGAATAAATAAACGGACTACATAGGTATGACTCGGACATGACATGACATACATAAGTATCAAGAACAAGTATTTATTTCTCCAGAAATAGCTGGAGCATGGAAAAGTTGAAGAGAGAGAAGAAAAAGACAGCTACAAACCTGAGATCCCAACTGCAATTCAAACTAAGACTCCTTGGCCCCTGAAATCACTTCCTTCAGCCATCTTTGCCTCTGTCTCATCCTCTGCAACGTTTGTCTCCTCTGATTCACTACCAGGCACATGCAATTCTGAAAGTCGTTGAAGTTGGGCATACTCAGTCAAAACAACTGGGTCAGCCTCAGCTAGTTTTGCATCAATCTGGGCAATATCCTTTGTCTGGGACGATCTTTCGAACAGAGGTCTTGCTGCCTTCTGCAATTCAACTGATTTCATGACCTCTCCATGGCCATGCAGTATATCGGCAATACGAACCATGCAAGCTGCCCTCCAACCGATGCACATCGATGTCAGTGATGGGAAGTTTGGCTTGTAGCAGATCGGCATCTGTGAGCCCATCAGGTAGCATGGACAGAATGCTGAGCAACTCCTGAGCACCTGAAGTCATCTGGGAGCTGGTGTATGACAACATGATGGATATGTCCAGGCTTGATCTTGGGTCATACCTGTCCGAAAGCATCCGGGTACTTTCGGATTTCCAATGTGAAAGTGCTTGGGCACATCCCTTAGAACCAGCAACACTTGCAATTAGGCTGACTGCCAGTGAAAGATTCCCTGTTAGTTCAAGGAGTTCTTTGATGCTAGCATCATCATAGCCATCATCTAGAACTGCAATAAATGCCTACCAAGTAGCCTACTAGCCATATTAGACAGTGGGCCCAGAGGGGCCAAGAAGGGCCTGGTCCACTTGACTTTTCTCAGTTGCTCTACACCCCTCAGGGTGATCTACAGCAGGCTAACAGTATTACCGATTACTTCCAAACATGACTCACCATGAGACCCAAGTGGGGGACATCAGTCAGGAGAGATAGAAACTCTTCAACTTCGGAGCGAGATGAAGATTATTGAGGATGAGAAGGGAAGGAGGTGCATGGGCAAAATGATGTGCAATATTTTTTGCCATGTTTGAGCCCTTCTCCAACCCAATATGATCCGCAATTGTAGCCGCCAGTTCTGTGTAAGTGGGGCTTGAGTGGAATGGAACAAAGTATCGCTGGGTATATTTAGCCTCCACTTGCAGATTATGGAGGGCTGTTATGGCAAGGCTGGTCTTCCCCATGCCCCCAGCACCAAGAATGGCAACATGGGCAGTATCCCGCACTAGGATATTCACTACATCCTGCAGCTCTGTGTTGCGGCCATGGAAGATTTGTGAGCAGGGGGAAGTAGACCAAATGATCCTGAGCTGTTCCAGAATTTAGCTACACTGACTCTGTTTGCAGGTGTGGCTCACCTATTATTTCCCAATCTTTCCAAAGTTCCTGTCACCTAACAACCGTGAGCTAAAAATGTTGCCCACACTCGACCGGACTTGAGTATATGAAGGAGACCTAAACTTAGTCACTTCCTCTTGTCTGGTATAACTGCCCCTGCGAACACAAGCTCATGATGAGGAGAAGTAAACAATCCCACTACCGAGTGGTACATTTATTCTTTCTACCCTGTGTAAATCTTCTACTGTAGCAATCAATTCACCCGTGCCATACGGCTTTGCTGCGGCCTAACAGCATAAGTGAGAGAATGAGTGCTACTCCCGAGTCTTAGTCATCTCAACATGTTTGACTGTAGGTCAGCCCCGACTTGAATTTCTCAGACCTGAATCGAAGGGGTGACATTCTCCTTGCATTCACCACCCTCGGCATTATTGGAGGAGACATCACACCAGGGATTATCTTTACTCTGCTGACAAGGACTTAAAGTACTGCATATACCTGTACTGCAATTCATAAACTGGGTGAGAGCATCCTGCCACCAAGCCATACTTTCATTCTGTGGCTGAGTTCCTGCCACATATAAAACCCATCAATACCCCCATTCCCGAGGCGAACTCATTGGTCACCACCATCAACTGCACAGCAATGTGTTTTTAAAAAACTGGTATCAAGTGCAGTGGTAGCACAGTACATGAATAAATAAACCAACTACATGCTGGACAAAATGCTATGACCTGAACATTGCATCCTATACACTCAGAGAACAGGTGGGTAATTATTTGTCCAAAAAATATCTGGAGCTAAGGAAAGCCAGAGAGAAGAATGACAAGACTGAAACACAAACCCTAACTATCTGAGATCCGGACTGCAACTCAAGCGAAGACTCCCTGCTTCCCCTTGTCTTCAAAATGGCTGGCTTGAGCCAAATTGTCCGCCTATTCATCCTCCCCAATGTATGTCAGCTCCGGTGCACTACCAGGCACATGCAATTCTGAAAGTCGTTGAAGTTGTTGTTCATACTCTTCCAAAAAGGCAGAGTCAACCTCTGCTAGCTTGGCATCAGTGTTGATTATATCCTTCATCTGGGAAGATCTTTCAAACAGAGGCCTTGTGGCCTTCCACAGCTCAACTGCCTTCATGACCTCTCCACGACTATTCAATATATCGGCAATTCGAACCATGCAATCTGCCCTCCAGCGATGGACATCCATGAAAGTGAATCGCTCAAGGGCAACAGTGAATAGGTTGAGAGCAGTTTCATTGTCCCCTTCGGCTGAAAAAATCTGGCCAAGGCATCGGAATGCTTGCATTGTCTGGCGCTTTTCCTTCCACTTCAAGGCTTGTCCAAGGAAGATGCTGGTCCATTGCAGTGTAGTTGGGATATCATTCATCCCAGTAGAAAGATCTCCAAGCCTTTCAAGGCATAGAAGTGGCAGTTCTGTTGAGATATCCTGAGACAATGCAAAACATTTTTCAAACATTGAATTTGCAGTCCTAGGAGTGCCATCTCGAAGACAGAGTTCAGCAGCGGCATAATCACTGAAAAGAGCCATCTCTCTGCTATAAAGCCCATACAATGCATTTAGATGAGACTGGGTCCTTCGTAGATTTTGGTGAATGATTTCTGCGTCAACACCAGTAGTAATATCAATGCAAGCAATGTTTAAGTTTGCTAGGATGGTTGAATATGAAGTTGGCTGGCGGCTAGATGCAATGGCAACTTGAAGTTTCCGAGATTTCAGATACTCCGATTTTACAAGGTGTATCTCAGCCTGATTACTGAGGATGCGAAGCCCCAATTGACTCCCTTGTTGACCACAAGCAGTCAACAGGTCTCTGGATTTTTGAAGAAGATATTGAGCATGCTGGTAGTTTGCCAATATTTCATGACAGCTGGCTTGATGGTAGAGAGACGCTGCTTGCCCATAGATGTCCCCTATGTGCTCCGCATTTCGATATGCCTCCTTGGCATATGTGAGTGCACTCAAGGGCTTTCCAGTAGGAAGCAGTGTGCTGCATATATTGGACAAAACAAGATAGCCAACACTGGTGGGGTATCCAATACTTTTGGCCAGAGAATGGGCTTTTTGGTGATACTTGAGGGCTTCCACAAAATCCGACTTTACCCCCCAGAAGTAAGTTCCCAGAGCACGATACCATTTGGCTGGTGAGAAATTAGTTACTTTAACATAAGAACACTGATTGTGTCTTACCCTGTTCCAGTGGATCTTTTGATTCAAAATACTCAGTCCCTAGGGTGATGTCACTAATGACATCCTGGTCAGGTAAATGCAAGGAGCAATACAGGAGCTCAAGAAGATATTCCCCAAAAATTGGATGGCTTTTCCAATCGTGAATTTTCCCGGGAAGCTGCAGCAAAAGGGGCAAATATTTCCCGTAAACCCGATCATAGAATTGATTGAGAAACAGAACACTGTGGAAATTCTGGACAATATCAGGCCCCTCTGATTCAAACCCATCACGGAGAACAGTGTTGAAGTTGCCCAAATTTCGTGAAATTTGAGGGACTATTTCTGTTACATTCAGATTCTTGAATTGGTTCCAAAGACCAAGAATTTGATGGAAGTGTTCCCGTAGCTTTAGCTTCAAAGCATTTGTGGGGGGATGGATATGGAAGATATGCTCCCGAATTGGAACCAGCACCTTTAGGTGCTGATCCTGGTCAACAAAGGCCAATGATGTCCGAATAAGAGTGGCCTTGCAAGCAAGAATGGCAGGGATCGGAAGTTTGGCCTGCAACAAATCGACATCTGAGAGCCCATCTGGTAGCATAGACAGGATGCTGAGCAACTCTTGAGCACCTGTACTCATCCGAGAGCTGGTGTATGACAACATGATGGATATGTCCAGGCTTGATCTCTGGTCATACCCATCTGAAAGCATCCGAGTACTTTCCAATTTCCAACGAGAAAGAGCTTGGGCACATCCTTCAGAACCAGCAACACTTGCAATGAGGCTGACTGCCAGTGGAAGATTCCCTGTCAGTTCAAGGAGTTCTGTGACACTGGCATCATCATGGCCATCATCAGCAACTGCATTAAAGGTCTGTCGAGCAGCCACATCGGAAAGTGGCCTCAGGGGGGCCAGGAAAGGCTTGGTCCATTTGACTTTGCTTGGTCGCTCAGCACCTCTCAGAGTGATCTACAGAACATTAAAGATACTATTGGATAAAGTGGCAAAATAACACTCACCATGAGACCCAAGTGTGGGACCTCAGTCAGCAGAGATAGAAATTCTTCAACCTCAGAGCGAGATGAGAGGCTTTCCCAAGGGGTCTCAAGATTATCGAGGATGAGAAGGGAAGGAGGAGCATGGGTAAAATAATGTGCAATCTTCTTTCCCATGTTTGAGCCCTTCTCCAACCCAATATGATCTGCAATGGTAGCCACCAATTCTGTGCAAGTGGAGCTTGAGTGGCATGGCACAAAGTATCGGTGTGAATATTTGCTCTCCACTAGTTGATTATGGAGAGCCGCTGTGGCAAGGCTGGTCTTCCCCATGCCCCCTGTACCAAGGATAGCAATGTGGGCAGAATCCTGCACTAGGATATTCACTACATCCTGCAGCTCTATGTCGCGGCCATGGAAGATTTGTGGGGAAGGTGGAAGCAGACCAAATGATCCTGAGCTATTAAAGAACTTGAGCTAAGATTCATTCTATTTGCATGTTGGGCTTACCTATTATTCCCTAAATTTGTAAGAGTTCCTGTCGCCTAATAACCATGAGCCAGGAATATTACTAGTCATAATTTGTACTCACTGAGGAGTGATCAGAACTGGTGAGGTCAAAATGTATCTCCAAGAGGGCAACAAGCTGTTCATGTTGTTCCTTTGCATCCTTTTTCATCTGCCCCATTTGAGACAAAGTTGAACCTGTGACTTGAGCCTGCAATGAAAGCCAATGATTTTAATATGTATTGAAATAGATTTGTAAACAAACCTTGAACAATTCAACCATCCTGCCAAGCTCTTGCTTGCATTTTTCCAATCTCTCAGCAACCTCCCGCTGTCTAAGAAGACCCTTGATTTTTCCCAGAGTGCCCTTTTGCTGCCCATTCACAACTGTGAACAACTTTTCAAGTGCCCTGGCATAAAATATTAAATCAATATATTGTCATCATCAATTGTACTTACTCTGTGAATTTTGCAATGTCATACAAGACTACTGTTGGAAGGACACCCTTGATTTCTGAAGTCGTGTAAAGCTGGACAATAATACACAAGATTTCATGAATGTGCTCCATCACCTCAGCAAATTCTTCCTTGTTCAATTTAGTTGTCTATTTGTATTCCTTAAATAATGTGCCAGTGGCCAGAGGAAATGGCTTACTTCAATACACTTTGTAAGCGACAAGCACAATGCGGAAGTCGAGACAAGGAAAGGCACGTTGGCTGTTTCTGCAATGGTCTGAGTAGTAGTTGCCGCAAGGATGGTATATTGGATGAGATTGCTGAATTTCGCAGTAGTAGCCATGATGGGCATTGTTCTCAGGGAGAGGTGTAGTTAGCCTATCTTTCACGGCTCAAGAAGCCGTTCTCTACGGAATAGATATGAATGTTGCACAAGAATCAATGCTAATTATGTGCTGCCGGAGATCGCTAACATTGATTCTGGAAGGACTTTCACAGTCCGAGCATCCCGCAACAGATGTAATCACGGGAGAAGCCCTATTTCAAGTCAGGGCGAACCAAGGGCGGACTCTACCCGACTTCATCCAACATTTATGTATTCGCGAGCCACTACGGATGTTGGGCTCGATACTGGTGTCTTCTCCTCTGCTCGTCCTCCATCCGTATCTCAATCTCTACAGCTTCTCCTGCCATTTTGGGCCTTGATTCAGCTAAAATGCACCCACTGATCAATATCTATCCCCATGTTCCCGAAATTATGGTGCCTCGACGTGTTGAGCTAGGCGCTGCGCTGCCTACATATTTTCACTTAGACTGCTTTTGCACTGCCATATTGTCCCAAGTTGGCTGGATTTGTGCGCTGAGCTGCGGCAATGCTTTGAAGATCCGGGTCTTCTTACCGCAGCTTCTTAATTTATATACAGCATTTGATAACCCTTCGACATTGTCACCCCTCCGGCATCGAGTTTGCTTACATTCTGTCTCTTAACGAAATCTATCGAATTTGTTTCTATCTTTTTGCGCATGATCCCCTTCAGTGTTATCCCCATAGCCTTCCCTTTCTCCTTCCCTTCCGCCTGTCATTCTTCTCCAGTCCCACGATCCCACAGCACAACTACAGTCTTTCCCCATTTACAGCGGCGGAGCACCGCCTTATTTCGCATTGGACTATCCACCTGACGCTGCACTGCTGTGCCGCACTGGCCCGCACACTGCGCAGTTGCGCAGAGGGGCGACCGCAGTTGATAAAGCTGCATATGAAGATCTGAAAGGCTGCAGCGCAGAACTTACTTCTGTGGGCCGTATTAATTAACCATTCTCTAAGCAAATGCTAGGCGACTGCGTGCCTCCGCGCTGCCAAGATGTCCAGACAGTGAGAAGTATCAAATAAATAAAAATTAAGGACAGGGCGGCCCGTCGTGCCCAGGAACGTTGAAGGCAGCAGTGCGGGGCGCAGGCGGGTCGGGAAGACAGCTGTCTGTGCATGACTTGGGATGTCCGAAACGTCAGCGCCACCCCCTGACAGCTGACAGCGGGCTCTTCTGCGACGGGCCGGAAAGGAGACACAGAAAAGGTGTAGGCTGCGCCACACGTCACCCTCACGCGGCAGCAGCAGCGTGGGAGGGAGCGGCGCTGTGCGCCTCGTAACTCATCCGGATGCGGAGACGCGGGCTGCGGGCTGAGGGGAATCAGTAGAGCGATCACAGCATGTACGACAAGAACTAGTAGGATTTAATGGCATGTGGACCGCGGTTGGAGTGATTGGACGACTTGAGTCGCCTGCAAATGTTCAACTCAGTTCTATATGAAGTGGACTCAGAAATCACGCATTTGATTTTGTGCACGACTCGCATCATGTCTAGTCGCATGGCTTCAGTTTTTTTCAATCAAAAGGTTGTTATCTTTCGGTGGGTGAATTGAATGTACAGACTGAGTTGAAGAGCTTGTAGGCATACTTCGAATTCATATCACTACGATAAGAGCATTCGTTGAGCGCCCAAGTGCTGCACTGACATGATCCTGTATGCACTTTGAACTCAACTACTAATTAATTAATTACAAGAACATTCGGTGAATGGGACTGTGTGGTGCTGATTTGAAGCTAAGTACTGTGCCGGCTGAACTTGGGCCCTGCATACGGCTGATATTTATTTAGGGGCGTACATGCTTTTTTTCCAGTCAATTGGGCTGCGCTTTATGCTTTTCTAGTGAGTTGCTAAGTATTATAAAAAAGGGCATTTGTCCTACTGGAGGCGCACATCTTGAAGGCCGAGTTCAAACAAGTCCAATTCCGGTTTCTCGGCAATGGTGACGCTCACATGTCCCAAAAATGTATATTTGGCATCAGAAACTGAGTGAGGAATACTTCAAGTCGTCTTTGTTGCAGATGTTATGTTCAGCTGATGGACGTTTTAAATTCCGCTTCATTATCTCCACCACCATCACGCATCACCGTAGCTCTTTCGGGTGAGCTTTAATATCTCAAGGCGGCTTCTAAGCACTCTGACCGCAATTCAAGGCTTTGTTCGCACCACAAGACACGCGGCAAAACACAATTCTCGCAATTTCCACCAAGAAAGGGCATGATATGTCTCCCGAAGCGCCGGCCGACTTCAAGTCTGACCTGAAGCACTACCTAGATCTCTTATCCATACTAAAGACTCAGTTAGACGTGTGGGATAGCTATGGGGCGATAACAACGGTCGACACGCCAGTGGTATTACCACTCTTAATAAGCATACCCGCACTTGCTCCATTTCCTTGCCCTACTTCTCTCGTATCTATTTTTCTATAGCCATACCATCCATTCTATTGTACACACTGCACCCCTTGTAATCCTTTCGTGCGCCAAAATGTTTTATCGTACCATATATGCACATTAACTTTCTTCCCCTAGGTTCCGGATATTCCCATGCATTCGACACGACCACTCCTGTGGACCCACGGCCTGAACCACATTTGTGCCACTCTGTTCCAAGCCGCCTCTCATGGCGCAGTCACTCGGTCCAGTATGCTTGTCCCAGTATAGGCACACTGTTGGTGAGTTTCTACTGCACTTTGAGGTACCGTCTTTATTCTCGCAATACGGGTGCAGGTAATTTTTCGGAGCCTCGTGAGGTTGGTTATACCCTTCGCATAAATTTGGAACTCGGTTGGAAATACGCGGTTGTGAGAACGGTTGGATGATGCTGAGAAGGAGATGGTAAATGTGTGGGTGATATCAGTGCCAGGCTCGTCTCTGCCAGGAATAATATTCCGTCGTCCACCTCCACCAGATGGACAGCCCGTATGATTGTGCACAAGCCATATGCACGCTTGACGTTTGTTCCATTAACCGTCCGACTCATCCGCAAAATTTATCTGAGATTCATTTCCCAATGATTTGAACAAAGGAAAAATGTAGGTACTTGAGCTCCACTCGGCGTTGGACGCACGTTTAGCGTTATTCACGCACCCAATTAATTCATCATACCACTCTTGGACTGTTCACAATGCTACCCGTCGTGCACAGAGATTTTGACGTGCGACTGACGCGGTGGCGCATGTATGAAAATTGCCGATGCCGTCTTCATTGACGCAGCATGCCGAATGCTGGCTGACTCACTGACGCGCAATCAATTCCCCCACGAATTCATTCCTGCAGCAGTGCAAGGACACATCAGGGCCAGCCGGATATCTCTTAAATGCATCGAAATCGATGAGTATAATACAACTACGAAATTGATAAGGACTATATGTGCTTTGCTTACTTCCGCCGCAGAGGTAATTTTCATACGTCTGGGTGAACTGGACTGACCTCCGCATTATTGAGAGTTCGGGGGGCTAGCTCTATTGTCTATGCTGAAAGCTGGCTTTGACTCATCCAGTCCGCTGGGTAAGCTACCATCTGCGCCGGTGGTATTTACCTCATGTTATCAGCACGTCATTCCTTACCTCCGGGTCCTGTTCTGGCGATCCATTAATCCCGTGTTTCCTGCTGTGCAGGCAGAATTTAATTCCCCGCCCCCGCACACATTTATTGTTATTTTCAGGAGCTTACTGACCAATACGCTACGCCTGTTCCTAGGGGAGGTTTCGTCTTGACAAAAGGCTGCATGGGTGTCCTGTTCCCCCGTCCATTTACTTACTCCCACACCAGGTTTACCGTAGATTTGAGGTCATCTGAATCCCCCGCAATCCTTGCTTAGCCATCTCCTCTGTCGCGTGGTACACCAGGCCACACACATGCTCCTGAATAATCCCTCAAAGCCGATCGGAAATTCTATCAGTTTATTACTGCCCAGGATCACGCATATTTGCCCTTCCACCATTCAGGCTATTCGGTGGGCATCGACTTTCCTGTGTCCGTTGAATATTAATTGTAGGCGGTCTGAGCACTCTGCATTGTCCCATTCTCCTCCACGTCAAGCACATTGTAAATTTACCCTTCATCTCTCTCGCCGATTCAATGGCCGCGGTTCCTTTCTTATCTTCAACCGGAATAACAGAGTTCTTGAAAGAGTCTTTGTAGGGCTCAGTGCTTTCCCCCTTCATTACGGGAGCTCCGGCCTTTGTTCGAACTTTGAAAACAACTCGAAGATGATTCCCCATTGAACTTCTCGGTAATTTTGTTTATGTTGGATTGGAGCCACAGGGATCCGTCCGGGTAAATGTGTAGTTATTCCGCCCATTTTCTTCTTCCCGAGTACATCGCCGCCTTGTCATTCTCGATCTCCACGCCCACGATCCTGGTGTCTACCACGCCGCTGCTCGTGTCCCCGTCCCACGACTGTCGCATCATCACGCTCGTCAGCCTGGGCTTCCTCTCTTGCATTAGTGGGACGAGTCAGCACCGTTATCAGCACCACCTGCTCATTGCGCAGCCCCATTGTGCCTACATCTTCGCGCCGGGGTGGGGGCGTGTAGAGCGGGGTGGTGTTAGGGTGGGGAGGCACATGCAGCGCACGATGGTGCGCGTTTTTGCCACGCTTTAGCCGAGATCGTGCGCGCTGGCGGGGCTGGTGGGGTGAAGGCACACGTGGCGCACGGGCGCGACCATGACCCTAATTGACATTAAGAGGGGAATATAGTGGCCATTTTTCGGTACTCGAAGGTCTATGAGAAATCTCGACTTCCATCGCCTAGCAGGGGTACATGCTATGACGGTTTGTTTGTACAAATATAATTGAGTTGCTCCGAATCGATAAATCAACTGATGACCCACTGGGCACAACACCAGACCATTAGTTGCAGCTGGACGAGTCGATGGGTGGTCGTTCCATGTCAGCGGTTTTGTATCTACATGAAAAATAAATATTTATAGGCAGCATCAAAAAAAAAAAAAGCCCCTTCTGACGCCTTGGTTTTCTTTGCTATACCCCGGCGTCGTCAGAGTGGGCTTGGAACGAACTTACTGCTCCTCGCCGCTCTAGATTCGTTTTGATTTATTTTTCCTTTCTACCCTTCATTATCATGAATCATTCCTAGCATAAACTCTGACCGCTGGATAATACACGGCTTGTGGAATTTAAATGCTGCCGTTCGTTCTTTGGAGAAGGCCTCAGGATATACAGTTTGTGGAAGTTAGGACTGCTGCTAGTCGCCCTTCGATTAAAGGCGTCATTTAATATTCGGTCAGGGATGAGAACTTGGTTTTAGCCCTCTCACCTCAGTAACTTTCAGTGCAGAATGCCTTGCTCCGGTACATTTTACTTATAGTACCTCAGTATAAATAGCTACAATAGGACTCAGGAAACCCAGGAGCAGCGCGGAAATTAGCCTAGGGCCTGCACCTTCTAAGTAGCTCGTGAATATTTGAATCTCACCTGTTAATTCCGATTCGGTTTGTGAGCCATGCTACTGCCAGGTCAAATTGTGTCTTCACCTCCCTAAATATATTGCAAGCATTTGTAGCACATCCGCCCGTGCCACGGAACGAAAATTAGTATGCTGAAGAAAAAAGGGACGCGCTGTTGTAGCATGTTTGACCCTTCACGTGCCAAGTTCCAACGCATCGCTCTTCATCTCTTCCACCAGCCGCGCCCCGCCGCCGCCTGGGCTCTGGATTCGCCGCGAGCGGTACTTCCTGTGCTCCTCAAGCATTGCCCGCCCAACGCCCTGGTCTATCCTTCAGCAGCCCGTGTTCTCGGGTGGTACTTATACACACCTCGTCCCAGTCCGTCCAACCGCCCTCCTCTGCGACTCCAACCTAATCCAATGCTCACATACTCACCCTCGCTTTCCCACGCACTGGAATGTCCCTCCTCTCACCCCCCGCCCGACCGACACGAGCAGCACCTCGCTCAAGCGCAAGATCCCCAACGAGGCAGATGGCGCCGCCGACCCGAAGACACGGATTCCCGCACAAACTCGCCGCGGCCGCTATAGGCGAGCATGTCAGGGCATGCGGCTACGCTGACTCCACTACGACTCCGTCTACACCTACGCCCAAGTACACTTCAGCCACTAGTACTGCTGCGACTACCAGTAGTATGGCATCGCACGCCGGTCCGACACTTCCCCGTCTGCTCACGCGCCGCCCGTCTCGCTCTCCTCCTCGTCGCCCCGGATGTACCAGCCCACCACGCGCGTCCCCTTAACCATCCGCGCCGTTTCCTGCGCCTTGTCGGGTGGTCGGCGCATAGACCTTCTCCTCCCTTCCCTCGCGTCTCAAGATGCCCGACATTGCGCATATGCAGGGCGCCGTGTCGACCACGCCCCTCCTCAAGTCTACCGCCTCGTCTAGTTCGTCTTCAACTCCGAATCTACCTATTGCAAACCGACTCTTCCACCCTGCGCACGGCTGGATCGTCCGCGCACCCAGCACCTTACCCGAAATCTACGCTCCCCTAATCCAAAACCGCTCTATCGACCGCGCGGAACCCATACGCCGAACTGCCTTGGGCCCACGAGCGGGAATGCGGAGAATGCGAATTCGGGCGATGCTGGAGGAAGCGAGCCGAGCCGCGCGATTTAGAGAGGGCAGAGACGCGTAACGAAGCTTCGCAGTGAGATGCAGGTCGGGAAGGACGGCTGGAGGAGCGCGTGCGCAGATCACGCAGGCGACTGAAGGCATGGAGCACGCCTCCCTGCTTCAGCAAAAAGTCGCTTCCCTGACCCTATCTTCTTTGCTCCACCGTGGGTCGGTGACGACATCTACGTCCACCGCGACGGCGTCTACGCCCAAGACATCACCCGTCACGCGCGAGAACGTCGAGGCCGACCTATCCTTCCCCAGCTTGCGCACGCTTACCCCTTCGGCCTGTTGGACATCGCGGCGAGGGGCTGTTCTCAATGAGGGAACGAGAGGAGGGAAGGAGGGAGGAGCGGCGGTTCGGCTTCATTTGGTGTGTGTTTCTACCTATTTTTCAGTCCGCACGCCTTGCATGTTGAAGTGGGGACAGATTTTCGTTTCTGACTGCATTGAGTTGTGCTGTGCCATGTCGTTGGCAGAGTTTATTCCGCTGTGCGTCGGTCTCGTGGTGAGCGCGGTCCCCGTTTGTTCGATTCGCGTCGCGTCAGATCCACTCGCTGCGTGCGCGTCGAATTTACAAGTAGACTTGAAGTTGCTGGGCGTATTTCTTTGAAAAAATTCCAACTGACCCACGACAACCGCAGGCCGTGCGCTTCAAGTTTTTTTGAACTAGCCGCTCGTATTTTATTTTAACTAACACACGCATATGCAGATCTCCTCCCCCTCCTCGACGCAGACGGATCTATTCGCCGAAATTAAGCAGCTTACGCAGAGTGCGTTGGATGGGTGGGTACGTTGGCTTATTCTTTCTTCCGTCATTTCTGTGTTTCTTTCGTACATCCTTGTTCTATATCCGCGCGCTGTCCTTCCTATTTTCTCCTTCGCGTCTTGGATCAATTTGTCGTTTTTATCTCTCATTCAATCTTCGTATTACGTGCCAGTAGAGTCGTCCCGAATTATACCACCTTCATACTTGTATCATCCTCATTGATATCTTCGCGCAGTTACTGACTATGAATTCGCTAATAGCCATGCACCCACTTGCTCGTACTCAATGCCAGACTTCCCACGCACAAGGATGCCGCGCGTACACCACCCACACGCCTCCGAGGGTGCGAGCTCCCCATCGAATCGAAGGGGATGTCGCGGACGCCCAGGAGCCCGTGCACCTGCACAAACTCTCCCTGCGCGCGTCACATGGTACTGGCCGCTGCCGCTGCAGGCGACGACTCCGCGTCCACGTCTATATCTCTACAGCACGAGTACAGGCACCACGGAATCGCGCGGGCCGGTACCCGCCGCCCGTATCCCTCTATAAGGCACCCTCCCCGCGCGTTCCCTTAGGCAAAGGTACATCTCCAGCACCTCCTCTTCTGCGGCACCCGACGCTGCACAGCGCTGGACACGCGCTTGAGCCTCCTCGACACATGCAGGCCTCTTTACGCAGATCAAGCAGCTGGCTGGGTGCGTTTTTCTTTTCTTCCTCTATCTTGCATTGACTCTTTGTCTCGATTCGGGTCTTGATTCGCCTTTCATTCGGGTCGTTTGTTAGTTTGTTGGGCAGAGCATGTGATGTCACGTACGTCTTTACCGTTTCGTGACTTTTGTTAGCGCTTTTATCCCTCTCCCTGAATTGCGTGCCGCGCCTTATATCTCGACATCTCTACCTGCGAGTCGCAGCGATCGTACTTTCCCAAATTTATCCCCCAGACGCATCCGTAGTTACTCGCCGAACCTAATGGACAATCTCGACAGGCACGACGACTGCATTTTCGGGTACGCACCGATTGGCAGCAGGTGGCGGTGTTGGTTCATATATTAAACTCTCAAGATCTCAACAACCATTTACGTCCGTTTGAGGAACCCGTGCCGCTTGGAGAACATTTAAGAATATTTTGCAACAAATCTTTGAAAATTGTGCGCGCTATCAGCGGATATTATTTTGGGCAAAGAGCTCATGGTGCTCTGTGCGGAGCTCCAGAAAATAGAGGGTCAGGAGGACAACATTGATGTAAGCAAAACGGAATGCGATAGATTTCACAGCGCATTGCTGATGAACTGGAGCAGTGTGACGGTTAAACGAACTGCAGGGAACAAGTCTGAGCCTCAAAGCAGTCCATCTCTGGTGGTTAGGGACTTGAAAAATATTGGATTCAACAGCCATTGATCATGATTCCCAAATGCCGAAAATACATGCACAACGGGCCCATGCCTACGATCCCCTCATCCATCATCGGTCATACATCGAGGTTCCTTTGACGACTAGGTATGACCATAAGTTGGCTAGACTCGTGAACCAGTCGACACTCGTGATTTCACAGACTCGGAATTAAGGCTGAATCGGGGAGATATGCAAACACAGCCAACATCAGACAAAACAAGAACAATGGCAACGATCAATCGCGAGCGGACTGGGCCCCCATGTCGCGCTTTTGGCGGAAGGAAATTTCCCCCGCATTTGAAGCGTTCGACTTAGAGAAATTTCACGGAAATTTGAAAAATTGGACCCCGGTTGTAACAGCAACAGTTTTAAATTCTACGTTGAATGAGCCCAACATACTTTTTTTTTAGTCAAAAAACATGTCCGGCTCGTTTGATAGAGAATTCAAAATGGTCCATGTTTCCTCTTTACCCAAAATTTTCAACTTTTACCAAAATTCTACTAAGTCGAACGCTTCAAATGGCGGGGGGAAAATCCATCACCAAAAACGGCTCCATGGGGGCCCAGCCGGTATCTGATGATGCGAGGTCTCGAGCGAACAATGTGTACATGTTTATTCAGATACCGGATGGGGACGAGCCTATAAGTTGGCTAATAGCAGTCTCAAGCTGAACTCACCGAGCGACTCACCTCCGTGGACTCCGTCGAATTCAAACGCGCCACGGCCCCCACAGGTCAGCCCGTGGCAGGGGCACAGAGCGCGCTCCCAAACGTGAGGTTCGGGTTATTGGCGGGATGAAGGAGAGCAGAGAAGCCGAAGAAATGCATCTCGGGTTGAGAAGCGCGGATTGGAGAGGAAGTGTGCATGGATCAAGAAAAATGGTATCAGTTCATACCAAATTGGATTCAGGGTGCAGTCTACTTGTCGGCCGAGTTTATTTCACTCAGAGACGTTGTAAAACCATGGAAAGACTCTCTATATGCACAGAGGGAGAAGAGGGGGGTCGGGGCCAAATAAAAAGAAAATAGGCACACATGAGAGTGAAAACGAAGGAGAGGGGGTACAATAATCCGCCATCGCTCGGGGACGTTAGAAAAAGAGCTGCGCCGGATTCGGAGATGACATCAACATTATCAGGCGTCTCCGCAAAAATCAACCCAAAAAAAAGAAAATCACAAAGAAAGAAGAAAGAGCACTCCACTCACCAGCGTCGAGCTGTTACGTACGCGAACATGCAAACGGTGTATCCGTTAACGCGCGTTAGTATCGGTCGGTATGGGAAATAAATAAAGGAAGCGGCTCACACAATAATCAGCAAATTCGACGACGGGTTGGGTATTGAAGGTACGGAATTGGACGGTGAACGAGCGATTCAAAAATTGAACTGCAAACGAAAGGGAGGTAATCAACCGCGCAAAGGAGTAAAAACCAGAAATGTAGCGCAAGAATATGGGACAAGGATGTAAGAAGGAACGCGCGCGTGTACGCAAAAACGCAATATAAACACGAATAAAACAAGGACCCAATAAGAGATGGAAAGAAAGAAGACGCACCCGTCCAACAACGCCTTCTGCGTTGACTGCATGATCCCCTCAAGAACGCCTGCCCCTTTATGACGAGGGAATACCTGCATAGATGCATAAAAGGCGTGGTGCATCAGTTGGAATGAAGTAAAATATGTGTCACTTGGAAAATTCGACGCGCGCAGAGTCGATGGGTCCGGCACAACACGCAGCAGACGCGGAACGCGCTCATCACCATGGCGCGCTGTGGAACGGGCACGATACCGACACGGAGGTCCCACCGCAGTGAATAAGATCTCCATCCGGCCCCATACGGCGTGCACGCGTTGGGTAGGTTGGGCGAGGAGCGTGGACGTTGAGCAGCTGGGTAGCGTTCCCGGATCAGCAGAAATGGACATGGAGGTGGCAGACGAAGTACACGCGGCACGCCGTCAGTGGGAATGAACGCGGAACCGCTGGTCACCATGACGGGCCGAAAAGGCACGACACCGGGTAGCGCAGAGGATAAGGAGCACAAGAATATAAGATGAAGATATAGTAGGAACCGCGTAGGCTAGCAAACAAGCAAGCAAATCGATAAACACACGAATAAAAGCGAAAGAGCAAATAAAAGGAATAAAAACAAGCACCCATTCAACGCGCTCCGGGTCAAATGCTTGATCTCCGCGAAGAGGGCCGCCTGCGTGGAGGAGGGGGACGACTGCGCATGAGTACAATTTGTCAGCAGAAGAATAAATGCGCGCGGGACGATGCAGTCAGACATGTTTGTCTCGTCTCGACACGAGAGAACGCGCTTCCCTTGCCCCTACGCAGTCCGCAACGACGTATAGCGCAATATCCTACGAATAAACCTCTGCGCGCGCGCGCAGCCCAGCCAAGGCAAACAAGCGCACAATCAGTAACGGAAGAAAAAAAAAATGCCCCGTAAAATATGTAGAGAGACGCACGCGTTTAAACACAAATCGACACCCCCCCTCTCCGGGTAGCGCGTGCACGCGTCGGAGGATGTTATTTCCGCTCAACGTGTGTGTCGCAGGCATACCACTCGTGCTAGCAAATCCTTGTGAGCCGGTGAATGTACATGTCGTCGTAAACGTGGTATCAGTGGGACGCCGCACTGGCACTAGTTGAGATCGAACTCACGGGGCACGTAGACGCACTACCCGTAGAGGTCACCTCCCCTCAAAAAACGGCCGCACAAGACAAAAACCCCGCGTGCAGCGCCTGCTGCTCCTCTTCGCCCCGCACCATCTCAGCGCGCATAATTTCGCCATCTGCTTCCCACTTTGAGTGCTCAACAACCCACGAGGTCTTCTCCGCCGGACGCGGGGTGCGCTCTGCATCCCACTGCACACGTTGAGCGTCGAACGCGGCGCGCTGGGGTCCCACGTAGCATTTTATTGCAGCAGGGAACCCGTGCCCACAATAGTCGCCTGACCAGGCGCACCCGGTGAATCCCGCCTACCTCCCTCCGTATTTTCGGCGCCGCCTTCTCTGAATCGTCCCCCGCGCCACACCCAAATTCCCATTTCTCCTCCCATGCGAGCGCGTGCGGCAAGTTCGGCGGGTTGTCCTGTGCGGTCATATAGGAGGAGCGAGCGCGGAGTCGAGCGCAGCCCAAGGCGGTGGCGGCAGTACGGAGTGCGGCTACGTCGGTTTGGAGTAGATTTGGAGGGCGTGGATATTGAGAATGGAGCGTGTCGGTGGCGGCGGCGAAGGTAGAAGACAAGATGACGCTGCGAGCAGTGCACAAGGAGCGTCGTGAGCGGCGCGTCGTGTTGTGCGCACGTACTTTGGGTCTTGAGGCGCATGTGCAGCGCAAAGAGGGCGTGGTGCGCACGACGAGGATGAGCCCCTGGAGATTGCGAGTTTGCCTTGCGAGGATATGCACAGAAGTGCTGCTGCATTAGTTACGGAGCGAGGGAGTCGGGCGGCGCGCTGGCGCCGCGGACAGCGAGGCGTGCGGCGGCAGCGGGTGCAGGTGCGTGAGCGGGCGGGGGAGCGTCGGGGAGCGGTGGTTGGTATCGTCTATGCCGGTAGACGTAGCCGTAGTAGACGTAGACGCAGGGTTCATCGCCTGCAGCGGCGTAGGCGAGCTTCGGGGTCTTCACTGGTGAGTTTGCGCTGCAGCGTAATCTCGGCGTCGGGCGGGCTTCCGGCGAATTCAGGCGAGTATGCATGGAGTCAATGGGTAAGAAGAGGGCGAATGGATGCGCTGAGATGCGCTGTGAGGCGTACCTGACGAGGCTGAGGGTTCTCTAGAGTAGGCTTCAGGCATTCGTCGGGCAATTGAGGGGAACCCGCGTACGGTGGGACGCAAGGATCGAGTGACGAGCAGCGGCGGGCGCGTTGATGGACCAAGACCAGATGGTTGTGGGAAGAGACTGACGCGTCGGCACATGGGCATAACAAGGCACAACAACGCGTGGCCTTTTCGCAGCCTGTTGGTTCTCGTTCCGGATCCGTTGAAGGGCAGCTGCGTAAGATTAAATCAATATATCCTTGCCGACGAATAGAAGTTGAAAAGCAGATTGCGGCAGCATCGTTTATAAATTGCGAGTGGTATTCTAATTTAATTTCTCCCCAGCTTGCCCCAGCCATCATTCATGAGCCATCGCGAGTGGGTCCAGGATCATTCCGTTACCATCAATTATTAGAATCATGAAAATGCTTGGTAATGCGTATACATGCATCAGCAAAGGAAAAAGTAAATAGAATTTAAAGCCAAATCTTTTACCGCGTGGCTCAGACTCGAACAAGCAAGATTCTCCTCGCACTTTCGAACCACGTGCATATTGGGAGGAGACGCGAGACCATCCCGCTGCCGAACCTGCGTGGGCTTATCCTCAGTCTGCATACGTGCTCTCAAAAAATGCATGTAACCATGATCTCCTGGATACATGGGAGGATGCCTAAACGGGTATATTTTCCAAGGGAGGAGCTCGAAATATTTAAACCACACCTCAACCGCACTTTGCCTCAAGTTTATCCAACTGGGAGGGGAGGCAAAGAAGGGGATATTTCCACCCGAATAATGACTCGGGCCTGACTCGAATGGGTATCATTCTCTTTGCAATGCTGCTGATGCGATCTATTAAGAGGAGATGCAGGACCACTCTGCCACCGAGCATTATTGTGATTGTTCTCATACCAGCCACCCACTAACCCCATCCACGGATTTAAATTTTACTTATTCTCCTACGCATCTGGTTATTAGCAGTAAGATCCGATTTTAAAGTTGCCATATTCTGTCTAACCCTCAGCACTCGGCGCCAGCTGTGAAGACGCGGGATAGAGCCTTTCTTATTTATTTATGATGGGCCTACAAGGGAAAAAATTAGCCCCCAGTTGGCCCCCCAGGTAAAGTAATTTTGAATGGCTCAGACCTGCCTTTTCTCATGGAATCCAAAAAATTAATATGGGACATTGGACCCCATCACCAAGCCTTCTTGAACTTGCATCCCCCAGTGCACCTCTACTCGAATGAATGCATAGCAATTTGTGGGATTAATGCACGGGGCATCACGAAAGGCTGGAGCCGTAATATAGCAATTATAGGTCCAAAGCCGTGATTTAGTGGAATAAACGACTCAAAGCAAAGCCTGTGTATTTTCAGAGTCCCATACTCCAAAATAGACAATTTCTCTCGCGGTAAAATAAATTCCAGCTTTTTCGGGCTTCCAAAAAAAGAAAAAACAGCTGTACTTTCGAAATTTGAGTGGCTCAGACCTAATTTGAACGGTTCTCCTTCTCCCCGAAACAGTGAGTTCATCGAACTCTAACAATCGAGCGGAGACGCAAGATCACCTTGCAACTGGGTGGGATTCTATCCATGATTAAATTATATGTTGTACATTCAACTGCAGCACAATATGACTCAAATTTATCGGGGTCCCTCTTCCCACTACATCTAGGCGCAACTTGTATGTACCCGCGCGATTCCTGGCTAAGCCATTTTCCTGATTTAAAAAACCCCAAGAACATGTGTTGATATTTTACAGGAGGAGAAATATGTCATTTACAGTTCGGAAACTGAACACAATCATGTGTCTCATGGTGCCTCTTCAAGTATGAATTGGCAGGATCTGGCATTAAGAAATATTTCCTGATTCAATGTGTGAGCAGGCCTGATCTGTTCTCTTTCCTAAATATACTTCCCGTCGCATGTACCAGGTTGCCATATACAGTAGTGGTGCGCGGCATCGTGTCGGGATGAGGCTCAATAGCGGTGCGGTGTCGTTTCCACTTCCCACCAGAAAACAAAATGAGTGATAGTATTAATGTGCAACCTGAATTGGAAAGAATAGAATGAGGCTCCGGGCTCTACAGTGTAGCCCCACTCCTTGCGTCACTCAAATTGATGTCGGCAATAAGTTCCCATTTGTGCAGATTTCGCGTGGAATTCTTAGGGAACCTGATGCAGATAATCAATGGCTACAATTCTATCTATTTTCAGCAATATTTCGTGAGGAAGTGGCCAAGAACGAGTAGAATTACGGTGACACAAGGACAGGGGGCCAAAAACAAAAGTAAACACACCTTTTAGAAATATTATTCTGCAGCGACGAGATCTCACTGGTCACCGCCAGTATGTGTGAAGAATAGTATACATGGATCATGATTTATTGACTATGAGTTCAAGCTGACGAGTTAATGTAGTGACTTAAAAAAATATGTTCAAAAGTGACACCAGGATCGGGGGTGACTCAAGAAGTGGGGCTACACTGTACCAGCTATATTCCAGACAATTTCGTAGATTGTCTTTTGTTAGCAGGTATGGTAGTCGAAATTTGGATCAAGCCTCCTCTTTAAGTTTCTTGTATATGAGCTATTTCCCTCCCTTTTACCTCAAGAAAATCTCCTCTGCTTCAGTTCTGTATTAATTAAGCCATCCAAAGGTATCTCCTGCACACAACAGTGACTCTCTATGCTAACTCCATTCCTCAGCATGGTCAACTGTGAATTTTGTGCTAATAAATCTGATATCACGCGCAGTGGAAACACAATACATGAATAAATAAACGGACCACATACTGGGCAAAATGGTATGTCCTGGACATGCCATGATACACATAAGTATCAAGAACAGGTGTTTATTTCTCCGGAAATAGGTGGAACCTGGAAAATTGAAGAGAAAGAGTAACAAAACTGAAATACAAACCCTGACTAAGTATTAGAGATCCAGACTGTGACTCAAAAGTGAGACTCCTTGCCTCCCCTTGTCCCCGAAATCGTTTTCTTCAGCCAATTTATCCTCCTCCTCCTCTTTCTCATCCTCCACAATATATTTTTCCTCCGGTGCACTACCAGTTACATGCAATTCTGAAAGTCTTTGGAGTTGTTCCTCATACTCGACCAAAACAGCAGAGTCAACCTCTGCCAGCTTTGCATCAATTTTGGTTATATCCTTCATCTGGGAGGATCTTTCAAACAGAGGCCTTGCTGCCTTCATGACCTCTCCACAATTATTCATTATGCCAGCAATTTGAACCATGCAATCTGCCCTCCAGTGATGGACATCCATGAATGTAAAGCCATCAAGAGCAACATTGAATATGCTGAGTGCAGTTTCATCATCACCTTTGGCGGAAAAAATCTGGCCAAGGCATCGGAATGCTTGCATTGTCTGACACTTGTCCTTGCATGCCAGAGCCAGGCCAAGGAATATCCCGATCCACCGCAGTTGTAGTTTGGATATCATTCATTTTCATGGAAAGATCTCCAAGCCCTTCAAGGCAAAAGAGTCGCAGTTCTATTGCGATATTCTGAGACAATGCAAAACATTTCTCAAACATTGCATTTGCGGTCCCAAGAGCTCCATCTCGAAGACAAAGTTCAGCAGCTACAAGATCAGCTATAAGAGAGATGGCTTTGGCACTGAACCCATACAGCGCCTTCAAATTAAATTTGCAATTGTCCAGATTTTGATACACAATATTCGAGTCAACACCAGTAGCAAGATCAATAAAAGCAATGTTAATGTTTGCCAGGATGGCATGATATGAAGCAGGGTGGCAGTTAGATGCATTTTCAGCTTTCAGGTTACATGATTGTAAATATTCAGATTTGACAAGGTGGATCTCAGCCTGATGATTTAGGAGCATAAGACCCAAGGTACTTTGTTGTAGACCACAAGCAGTCAACATGTCTCTGGATGTTTGTAGAAAACTATGAGCATGCTGATAGTTTGCCAATATTGTATGACATCTGGCTTGAAAGTAGACAGTGTGTGCTTGCTCATAAATGTCACCAATGTGCTCTGCATATTGATATGCTTCTTTGGCATGTGTGAGTGCACTCAAAGGCCTTCCAGTAGCAAGCAGGATCTGGCATATGTTGTGCAAAGCTTGGTGGCCAACAGGGGTTGGGTATCCAATACTTTTTGCTAGAGAATAGGCTCTTTGATAACACTAGAGGGCTTCCACAAAATCGAACTTGGCTCCCCGGAAGTACAATCCCAGAGCTCGGGACCATCTGGCTGGTGAAAAATCAGCTCGGTGAACACAAGGGCAGTGATTGTGTCTTACCTTGTTCCAGTGGCTCTTTTAATTTGAAATACTGAGTGCCTAGGGTGATGTGGCTATCAAAATCCATGTCAGGCAAAAAGTCTGAACTTTCTAGTAGCTCAATCAGATATTCCCCGAAAATTGGATTGCTCTTCCAATGCTGCATGTACCCAGAAAGCTGAAGTAAAAGGGGTGAATGTGTGTTATGAACCCACGAATAGAAGTCATTGAGGCACAAGATGCTCCTAAAATTCTGGACAATATCAGGCCCATCTGGTTCAAGCCCATCGTGGAGGACAGTGTTGAAATTGCCCAAATTTTGTGACATTTGAAGGAGTACATCCCCTACATCGAAATTCTTGAATTGGTTCAAAAGATCAAGAATTTGGTGGAAATGCTCTTGTAGTTTTATTTTTACTGCTCTTTGCGGAACTTAGGGCGGGAGCATTTTTTTCTAAAAAAGGGCTGTTTTCGCCATAACGGCGATTGTGTGTCTAATTTTCATTTTTTTGCCCTGAAACCAAGACAGAACGATTCGCAGCGTAAATCCACAGACGCCTGCATCCTAAAATAAATATTTCCGCCTGCGCGCACTGCCAATAGCATATTTGGTCATGTATTTAGCATAACATTTCTAGCAGCCAAACTATTCAAATTGGATGTCTTGGTTCTGTGGTGAATTCAAGGGAGTAGTGTTACTCAGGCGCCTTCATGTCCAAAATAACTTTGCGACACATCCAAGTGATTTTTGTGAGTGTTACACCGTTACTCCATGTTCTTGCGACTGCACCTTTAAAATGGAGCCTCTTGGAACTGTCGCAAAGTGATTTTGGACATCGAGGCGCCTGAGTAGTACTACTCCCTTGAATTGAGCACAGAACCGAGACATCCAACTTCATTAGTTTGGCTGCTAGAAATGTTATGCTAAATACATGACCAAATATGCTATTGGCAGTGCGCGCGGACGAAAATATTTATTTTAGAATGCAGGCGCCTGTAGATTTACGCTGCGAATCGTTCTGTCTTGGTTTCAGGGCAAACGAATAAAAACTGACCGCACAATCGCCGTTATGGCAAAAACAGCCTTTTTTTAGAAAAAAATCCTCCCGCCCTAGGTTCCGCAAAGAGCAGTAAGGGAATTGCTGGTGGATGAACATGGAGGAGATGTTCTCGAATTGGGACCAGCAACTTCAGGTGCTGATCCCAATCAACAAAGGCCAATGATGTCTGAATGAGAGTTGTCTTTGCAGGCAAGGATGTCGATGATGGGAAGTTTGGCTTGTACCAAATCAGCATCTGTGAGCCCATCAGGCAGCATAGAAAGAATGCTGAGCAACTCCTGGGCACCTGGTGTCATCTGGGGGCTTGTATATGACAACATGATGGATATGTCCAGGCTTGATCTCTGGTCATACCCTTTCGAAAGCATCCGGGTTCTCTCCAATTTCCAACGAGAAAGTGCCTGAGCACATCCCTCAGAATTGGCAACACTTGCAATGAGGCTGACCGCTAGTGGAAGATCTCCTGTCAATTCAAGGAGTTCCTTGATGCTAGCATTGTCATAGCCATCATCAGCAAGGTCAATGAAGGTCTGCTGTGCAGCCACAGCGGAAAGTGGCTCAAGAGGGGCCAGGAAGGGGCAGGTCCATTTGACTTTTTTTGGTCATTCAGCACCTCTCAGAGTGATCTGCAGGAAGTTGAGGACATTGTTGGTAACCTCACAAACATTACTCACAATGAGAGCCAGGTGGGAGACATCAGTCAGAAGAGAGAGAAACTCTTCAACCTCAGAGCGACATGCCAGGGATTCCCAACAAGTCTCCAGATTATCAAGGACTAGAAGGGAAGGAGGAGCATGGGCAAAGTAATGTGCAATCTTTTTTGCCATGTTTGAGCCCTTCTCCAACTCAACATGATCTGCAACTGTAGCTGTCAGTTCTGTGCAAGTGGGGCTTGAGTTGCATGGAACAAAGTATCGCTGGGTATATTTAGCCTCCACTTGCGGATTATGGTGGGCTGCTCTGGCAAGGCTAGTCTTACCCATGCCCCCTGCGCCGAGAATAGCAATGTGGGCAGTATCCTGCATGAGGATATTCACTGCATCCTGCAGCTCTGTGTTGCGGCCATGGAAGATTTGTGGGGAGGGTGGAAGTAGACCAAATGATCCTGAGCTGTTCCAGAATTTAGCTACACTGATTGTGTTTGCAGGTCTGGCTCACCTATTATTTCCCCATTTTGCCAAACTTCTTGTCACCTCACAACCGTGAGCTGAGAATGTTAATAATCCTAATGTCTACTCACTGAAGAGTGATCAGAACTGCTGAGGTCAGAGTCAGACTCCAAAAGGGCCACAAGCTGTTCATGTTGCTCCTTTGCATCCTTTTTCATTTGCCCCATTTGAGACAAGGTTGACGCTGTAACTTGCGCCTGCAATGAAGCCAATGATTTCAATATGTATTGAAATAAAATTTGTGTGACAAACCTTGAACAATTGAACCATCCAGCTGAGCTCCTGTTTGCATTTGCCCAATCATTCTACAGCCTCTGGCTGTCTAAAAAGTCCCTTGATCTTTCCTAGAGTACCCTTCTGTTGCCCATTCAGAACTGTGAACAATTTTTCAAGTGCCCTGTTGTAAAGTATTCAATGACTCTAATGTCATCATCAATGCTACTTACTCTGTGAATTTTGCAATGTCATACAAGACTGCTATTGGAAGGACACCCTTGATTTCTGAAGTTGAATGAAGCTGCACAATGATACACAAGATTTCATAAATGTGCTCCATTATCTCAGCACATTCTTCCTTGTTCAATTTAGTTGTCTATTTTGTTCCTTAAATATTGTGCCAATGGGCAGAAGAAATGGCTAACTTCGATGCACTTTGTAATTGACAAGCACAATGTGGAATTCGAGACAAGGAAAGGCACTTTGGCTGTTTCCGCAATCGTCTGGACAGTAGTTGCCACAAGGATGGTATATTGGATGAGATTCTTGAACTTTGCGGTAGTTGGCATTGTGGGCATTGTTGATGGGAGAGGATGGACGAGTGCCGTTCACCTGGGCTTATATATCTTTTGCTGTGTTCATTAGCCAGATACCCTTGTCCATGGATTCCCAGCATCATATGGATCATGTCATACATCCAAGTACAGGTTTCTGTTGATGTTCTGCACTGAAAATAAACCCTATGTTTAAATGCCGGAAAGAAAAGTAGGAATACGACTTCAATACTGGTCAACTTTCATTCCTCTATTACAAACATTGTCATCTCACGACTATTTCAGAACCCAGATGACAATGTAGTAAAGGAAAAAGAAACGGGAGAGCTGTGCAGCCACCCGCTGATGCTCCACAACATCGGCCAGTTGAGCTTCTGGCGGGAGATGGAATCACAGTAGAAGATCACATCTCACAGCAATCCGCAGCAGGATATTTTCGAGATCCAGAACAGAAGACGAGATGGTTGCCAGGTCCCACAATCAATTTGCAATAGTGCATTGACACTCATTGTCTTTGAGGATCATTGTTGCTGCAACCGGCCGCGGGACGACGAGTACATTTTAAGGCGGGGCGCGGGTAGGATCATTCCGAATGACGCCGGGCTCTATATGAGGCAGACCCCGGCGCAACAAATTGAAACTACGATTGACGAGATTGCCCGCAAATTGCCGCAAACCGAGTTTCAGACTGGAATGATCTGCTATTTAGGTGCTAAAAGTGAGCAGTGATTTCTTGGTATCTGGGCTTTGTTTTTGTTCTTGGGAACGCGGGAGTTCCTCTGAACGTGTATTTTGAATGTTCCCGCAGCCACTCGTGCACCGTTGATGCAAGGGACAGGTTGTTGTGGCATCTTTGTCACCTCACGCGCGACCGTGCGTGTGTCTCTCTTCCCGCCATCCGCCTGGCATCCCGCCCGCTGTACGAAGTGCTTCCTGTGGCCTACTATCCGGTAGAAGCTCGCGTCCTCGTAGTATGATGCAGCACGCGTCCGCCCTCCTATTCCTACCCACGTGGGATGCGGTGAGCACAAGGTGGGCAGGGCGTGGAGGGAGGAGTGGCGGATTGGGCTCAATGAGGTGCGTTTTCTTTATTATTTGAGTGGCGAGATTATACTTTGTGTTGAGGACAGCGCCCGCATTGTAGGGGTGCGGGTTGGCGCGTCGAGTTTCGCCGTCGGTCTTCCTCGTGCGGAGACGAGTCACGCCCGTTTCTTGGCATTGTGATGAAGCTATCGCGTCGAGTTCCATTTTCTCACTGGTCCGTGGCGGGTCAGAACCATTGACGGCGTGCCCCGTCGGCTTTCGCACCTGGCCGCGCGCATTTACTCTATTCTTGCTGGCGAATTGCACACATATGCAGGCCTCCCCCCCTCGTCCACTCAACCGGACGCTTTTGCGGAGATTCAGCAACCGACACCATGCGCATTGGATGGGTACGTGCTTCTCCATTTATCCCTTGGGTGTCTTTTCTTTTCTATATTCCTGTATTTACTGGCGTACACCGTCCCTTCTCACATCCTTGTCCCACATTCATGCGCTGCTCCTCCCATTTTTTATTTCCATGGTGTCGTTGATCAATTGCCAGCGTTCCTTAGTTTTGCTGTCAATTCTCCAGACCGTTCAATCATCATCTAAATCTTCTATGATAATAGTATACCAACAGGCACAAGGTCTGCATTTCCGCGCATGGGCAGACGGGGAGCGGGAAGGACTGGATAATGGAGACGCTGGGTGAGTAGATCTTTCATTCCCCCCTTTTATTATTCCCCTTGCCCTGTCTGCTTGATATGACGCTCTCAACGGGGTGTTTCAAATGCCCGAGTGTCTCTCTCCCATTCTCTTACCCCGCGCGCATTTTCTTTATTACTCGTTTTCCCTCTTCACCTATTCATCAGGGGCGCTCCTCCAATGCACGCGTGTCTCCCACTCATTTTCTCATCCCGTGAACAATGCGCACATTTTCTTTATTGCTCGTATTCTCCATTCTCATACCTCCGTTTATTCACTTGGCCGGTGGAGACGCTACGCAGGCTCGAAGCACTCGCGGTCGCGGTCTCGGACAAACCAATGGATAGGTCACGTGTCTACACAACAGGGACAAACTACTCCTGAGCCGCGCCAGCGGCTCCAGGTTCCCCCCTCCAAAATAAGGCCGTCCTCGGCCGAAAACAAAAAGACCCCTCTCCTAATAGCGACCGCTTGCGTGCCATACGATGAATCCCCGACCTCGCGATGCAACTTCCCCATGTAGCTCATCATCCGAGACATAGTCGTAGCGTAGGAATGGGTTGCGTTCTGCCGGTTGAGTGGGAAATGTGAGCGCATTCCATCCGCTCCAATAATGAGTGAACAGATTATACACCGGGTTGAGAGAAAGAGCAATTGCATTGCCCTCTTCAGGATCAATCCCTGGCCGAAAGATTTCCGCGAGCGCGTTGATATAGAGACGCTGAATGGGTGGTAAGATCCCGGAGTTAAGCCACCTGAACCAGGGCACCCAGTCCTGCAGGTAGATTGTCTGGGAAAATCTACGCTCCCGGTCATAGTTCAAAGGCAGTATCCGTGCCAACGAACGTGCAAATGGATCCGTGATAATGCCGTAGCTCGTGCTGTGGTCATCGGGTGCCGGTGAAGTACAGACCGCCGTGTCCACGAATGTTCGTTGAGGAAGGGCGTCGATGGCAGCATCGCAAACAGCGGGAGGAGGATGTGGGTCGGTACCGACATTCAGATACGAACACGATGGAGGCAGTGGTCCGGCGAGAATCTGTTCTAATGGCGGTGGGGTTGGCTGGGCAGTGATGACACCGACAAGATCAACGGAAGGGGGCTGAGGAGAGTGGGGAGAATTGGCAGGAGGAAGGTGAGGAGGAGGACGTGGTGTGGCCGTTCTGCAGCGACTGTCATTAACGATGTCAGGTGGTGTGGATGCGGGTGCACCATGTCCGACGGTGGCCTGAGAAGAACGATTCGGGCGGCGGTTCTTCCGGGACAGGCGACGCTCAGCATTGGTACGCCGCTCCAGTGAACTGGCGAGCTGCATAATCCTGTTACATGCCATTGATGCCTCGTAGATGACGCCCCTAGCAGAGCTCTCTCCGGCGAGAAAAACACGCGCCGGGAGTGGTTGTCGCGGTGAGGCGGGTGGGGCAGAAGGCCGAGAGTCAAACGGGAAGGAGTGGGGGTGGCGAAGTGAATGATCGCGGGAACGGCGGCGGGCATATTGAAAGGCAAGCGGGACAGCGGGGAGCAAGTCTTGGGTACCTGCCATAAGCTTGAGACCGGCTGCCCACATACCGAGGTTCTCTGCATCCCGGTGCGAAAGGACCCTCGTTTCCCAGGTGATCTCGTAATAATCTTCTTCCTCCAGCTCTCCTGGGGTGGCCCATTCCTCCACCGGAACACTATTGTTGTCGTGTACGCTGCCGATAGGTGTAGGCCAAGACATTATTGATGAAAAACAGATAAATGAGAAGGGAGTTGTTGAAAGGGCAGAGGAACGTCGTAAAGCAGAGAGAGAAAAAAGTCGGAGGGCTCCGGAAAGCGGGTGACGTGGCTCGCGCTAGGTGCACGGAAAGAGGGGGTCTCGCTGCTAAGAGCGGTGGGTTGAGATGGCAGAAAGGGCGGCTGAGGCACGGGGCACTCGAATCTCACTCTAATCACCACGTTGGAGACGCTACGCAGGCTCGAAGCACTCGCGGTCGCGGTCTCGGACAAACCAATGGATAGGTCACGTGTCTACACAACAGGGACAAACTACTCCTGAGCCGCGCCAGCGGCTCCACCGGTGCTCGCCGCAAGGACAATTATAGCTAGAAATCTACACAATGTTTTGACTGTATTGATTTGTTGCAACGGGCTAAATTCTTGTTTAATCGTTTTTTTCAGAAAATGTTCAAGCAGTGTTCGAGTAGTGTTCAAAAACTGTTCAAACATGGTTCACAAAAATGTTCAGGCACACAGCAGAAGTGCTTGATTCTACGAGTCATTATTATTTGGAGATGGGTGTTCAAAACCGTTTGAACAAGGTTCATAGACACCGACCAATCTTTTTAAAATCTACGAGGATGCAGATGGTTTAAACACACAGTGTTCGAACTGGCACCCGCACTACCACCGCTCAAACAGCATCGTCTGAGACGACGAAACTCTGTCGTTGGAGACGACATTGTTTGAACAGTAACGATGCAGGGGTACGCCAGGGAGCGTGATGTCGTGGTGTTCGTACTAGTATCCGTGATGGTAGACGTAGTACTCGTGAACGCCGACGCCGGGTCATTCGGTGGGTGTGCGAGATCTTAGCATAGAGTGTGCTCATTCTCGTTCCGGTGGCTACTACAAAAACATGTACAATTTTTTCAGAATAAATAGGGAGCTGAAGAAAGGTATTTTGGGCTGACAATGGCATGGCCCACAACCGCAATCGGAAATTAAACCCCGGCCATGTCGACTTGTGATGGTGCCCATTTCCGCCAGGTATCAACTCCAATTGAATTTATTTGGAGTAATACTGTCTAGGTCACCCTGATGTTCAAGTTGCAAATGTGGTTCAATTGAAGCTTATCTACTGAATTTCACCGTATGTATACAGGAAAATGACCACCCATGGTCCGGTGAGGTCGTGGAAATAACCAAACCCACACAGTATGAATATTCGCAGCATGCAGCTGTGAAAGAAAGAGAGGAAGGTTTCGGTGAATGGCTCAGACCCAAGTCGACCGGGTAGCGCACTCCTTATAGCCTCTGCAGCTTTCTGTTGACAGGAGACGCAAGACCATGCTGCGACTGAGCCTTATTCCTATAATTCACACCAAATTGTCTCTATGCCTGTCCGAGAAAAGGAACACAGACACTCTGCGTATGGAGAAATAATCTGTGGCTTGGGAATTAATCCATGGTATGTGATACAAAAAATTATCCCCTAATGGATGGCTCAGCGCTGAAGCGAACCAATATATGTATCCATACAAAACTCTTTATGATTTATGAACTGCTACCGACCCTATATTTGTCCTCATTCCGAGCTCATATTTTTCTCACCACAGGTGAGAAAAAGCTAGTGCTCCGCCGGGCTGCGGTTCTGTGTGGTTAAAACACACAATTGAAAGCATCAAGTCAACATTCAGACATCCACACTCGACGGAACTTGAGTATATGGAGGAGACCTATACCTCCTCTTGTCTGGTCTAACTGCCCCTGCGAGCACAGGCTCATGAAGAGAAATAAGCAATCCCGAATGGTAAATGAGTCCATTCTTTCTACCTTGAATAAAAGCTCCTACTGTAGCAATCAATTCACCCGCGCCATACGGATTTGCTGTGGCTCAACAGCCTAAGTGAGAGAATGAGTGCTACTCCCGAGTCTTAGTCATCTCAACATGTTCAACTGTAGGTCAGCCCCGACTTGAATTTCTCAGACCCGAATCGAAGGGGTGACATTCTCCTTGCATTCACCACCCTCCGCCTTATTGGGAGGAGACACTGAATCAGGCCACTACCGAGCCTTCCAGGTATTATATCTACTCTGCTGACAACCATTTAAAGGACTGCATGTACCTGTACTGCAATTCATAAATTCGGCAGGAGCATACCGGACCCAAGCCATACTTTCATTCTGCGACTTAGTTCCTGCCACATTACGGTATCAAAAACTTAAAACTATCAATACCCCAATTCCCGAGGTGAATTCACTCGTCACCACCATCAACTGTAGAGCGGTGTGTTAAAAAGAACTGATATCAAGCACAGTGGTAGCACAGTACATGAATAAATAAACCAACTACATACTGGGCAAAATGCTATGACCTGAACATTGCATGATGTGCACACAGAGAACAGGTGGGTATATATTTGTCTAAAGAATATCTGGAGCTAAGGAAAGCCAGAGAGAAGAACGACCAAACTGACAAACCCTGACTATCTGAGACCCGGATTGCAACTCAATCGAAGACTCCCTGCTTCCCCTCGTCTTCAAAATTGGTTCCCTGAGGCAAATTGACCTCTTCCTCAATGTATGTCAGCTTTGGTGCACTGCCAGTCACATGCAATTCTGAAAGTCGCTGAAGTTGTTGTCCATACTCTTCCAAAAAGGCAGAGTCAACCTCTCCTAGCTTGGCATCAATCCCGATCATGTCCTTCATCTGTGAAGATCGTTCAAACAGAGGCCTTGCTGCCTTCCACAATTCAACTGCCTTCATGACCTCTCCACAACTATTCAGTATATCAGCAATTTGAACCATGCAATCTGCCCTCCAGTGATGGACATCCATGAAGGTGAATCCATCAAGAGCAACGATGAATAGGTTGAGAGCAGTTTCGTTGTCCCCTTCAGCTGCAGAAATCTGGCCGAGGCATCGGAATGCTTGCATTGTCTGGTGCTTGTCCTTGCACTTTGATGCCAAGCCAAGAAATACTCCTGCCCATTGGAGTGTAGCAGAGATATCATTCATTCCACTTGAAAGATCTCCAAGCCTCTGAAGGGACAAGAGTGGCAGTCCTGTTGAGATGCCCTGAGATAATGCAAAACATTTTTTGAATATCCCATTTGCAGCATCAAGAGCCCCATCTCGAAGACAGAGTTCAGCAGCTATCAGATCAGCAATGAGACATGTGTATCTCCCGGTATACCCATACAATGCCTTCAAATGAGACCGAGTCATGTCTATATTTTGGCGAATGTCTTTCGATTCAGCACCAGTCGCAAGATCAACAAAGGCAATGTTCAAGTTTGCTAGGATGGCATCAAATGAAGTTGGGGGGCAGCTGGATGCAATGGCGACTTGAAGCTTCCGAGATTTCTGATACTCCGATTTCAGGAGGTAGAATTCAGCCTGAGCATTGCGGATGTAAAGCCCTAGTTGACTCTCTTGTTGACCACAAGCAGTCAACAAGTCTCTGGATTTTCTGAGAAGAAATTGTCCCTGCTGATAGTTTGCAAATATTTCATGACATCTGGCTTGAAAGTAGAGAGATGATGCTTGTCCGTAGATGTTCCCCATGTGCTCAGCATATCGATACGCCTCCTTGGCATATGTGAGTGCACTCAATGGCTTTCCAGTAACAATCAGTGTGTCGGATATACTGGTCAAAACAAGACCGCCAACAGTGGTGGGGTATCCAATGCTTTCTGCCAGAGAATATGCTCTTTGAAAATATTTGAGGGCTTCCGCAAGATCCCCTTTTGCAACATGGAAGTAAAATCCCAGAGCACGGTACCATTTGGCTATTGAGTAATTAGTTAGATGTACATAAGTGGAATGATTATGTCTTACCCTGCTCCAGAGGATCTTTTAATTTGAAATGCTGAGTGCCTAGGGTGATGTGGCTATCGAAATCCATGTCAGGTAAAAAGTTTGAGCTTTCTAGTAGCTCAATCAGATATTTGCCAAAAATCGGATTGACAATCCAATGCAGCATGTACCCAGAAAGCTGCAGTAAAAGGGGTGAATATGTGTTATGAACCCGATTGTAGAAATGATTAAGAAACAGAATGCTTCTAAAATTCTGGACAATATCAGCCACCTCTGGTCCAAGCCCATCATGTAGAACACTGTTGCAATTGCCCAAATTTCGTGAAATTTGGGGGAGTATATCTGCCACATTGAAATCCTTGAATTGGTTCCAAAGATCCAGAACTTGATGGAAGTGTTTGCGTAGTTTTAGCTTCAAAGCATCTTTGGGAGGATGAATATGGAGTATATGTTCTCGAATTGGAACCAGAACTTTGAGATGTTGATCCTGGCCAACAAAGGCAAGGGCTGTTTGGATCAGAGTGGCCTTGCAAGCAAGAATGTCAGGGATTGGTAGTTTGGCCTGCACCAAATCGGGATCTGCAAGCCCATCCGGTAGCAGGGACAGAATACTGAGTAAATCCTGAGCACCAGGGGTCATCCGAGAGCTGGTGTATGACAACATGATAGATATGTCCAGGCTCGATCTCTGGTCATATCCATCTGAAAGCATCCGAGTACTTTCCAATTTCCAACGAGAAAGTGCCTGGGCACATCCTTCAGAATCAGCAACACTTGCAATAAGGCTGACTGCAGTGGAAGATTCCCCGTCAGTTCAAGGAGTTTTGTGACACTGGCATCATCATGGCCATCATCAGCAACCGCATAAAAGGTCTGTTGAGCAGCCACATTGGAAAGTGGCTTGAGGGGGGCCAGGAAAGGCTTGGTCCACTTGACTTTGCTTGGTCGCTCAGCACCTCTAAGGGTGATCTACAGGAAGTTCAGGATATTGCTGTATAGATTCACAAACATCACTCACCATGAGACCCAAGTGTGAGACATCAGTCAGCAGAGATAGAAATTCTTCAACCTCAGAGCGAGATGAGAGGCTTTCCCAAGGGGTCTCCAGATTGTCAAGGATAAGAAGGGAGGGAGGGGCATGGGCAAAATGATGTGCAATCTTATTTGCCATGTTTGAGCCCTTCTCCAACCCAATATAGTCAGCAATTGTAGCTGCCAGCTCAGTGCAAGTCAGGCTTGAGTGGCATGGAACAAAGTATCAATGTGAATATTTGGCTTCCACTTGTGGATTATGGAGGGCTGCTGTGGCAAGGCTTGTCTTTCCCATGCCCCCTGCACCAAGGATAGCAATGTGGGCAGAATCCTGTATGAGGATATTCACTACATCCTGCAGCTCTGCTTCACGGCCATGGAAAATTTGCGGGGAGGGTGGAAGTAGATCAAAGGATCCTGAACTGTTCCAGAATATAGCCACACTGACAGTGTTCTCAGGTCTGGCTCACCTATTATTTCCCAATTTTGCCAAAGTTCCTGTCACCTAACAACCGTGAGCTAAAAATCTTGATCATCATAATGTCTACTCACTGAGGAGCGATCAGAACCGGTCAGGTCAGAATCTGTCTCCAAGAGGGTAACAAGCTGTTCATGTTGTTCCTTTGCATCCTTTTTCATCTGTCCCATTTGAGACAAGGTTGAACCTGTGACTTGAGCCTGCGATGAAAGTTAATCATTTTCATATGTCTTGAAATAGATTTGTAAAACAAACCTTGAACAATTCAACCATCCTACCAAGCTCTTGCTTGCATTTTTCCAATCTCTCAGCAGCCTCTGGCTGTCTAAAAAGACCCTTGATTTTTCCCAGAGTGCCCTTTTGTTGCCCATTCACAACTGTGAACAACTTTTCAAGTGCCCTGGTGTAAAGTATTCAATAAGTCCAATGTCATCATCAGTGGAACTTACTCTGTGAATTTTGCAATGTCATACAAGACTGCCATTGGAAGGACACCCTTGATTTCCGAGGTTGCATGAAGCTGGACAATGATGCACAAGATTTCATGGATGTGCTCCATAATCTCAGCACATTCCTCCTTGTTCAATTTAGTTGTCTATTTTTTCCCTTAAATATGGTACCAATGACAAGAGGAAATGGTTTACTTCGATGCACTTTGTAATTGACAAGCACAATGCGGAAGTCGAGACAAGGAAAGGCACTTCAGTTCTGATGGCAATGCTCTTGGCCGTTGTTGCGGCCAGGATGGTATATTGGATGAGATTGCTGAATTTCGCTGTAGTAGCCATGATGGGCATTGTTGTCAGGGAGAGGTGTAGTCGGCCTATCTTTGACGGACCAAGAAGCCGTTCTCTACGGATATGAATGTTGCACAAGAATCAGTGCTAATGATCTGCTGCCGGAGATCGCTAACATTGATTCTGGAAGGACTTTCCCAGCCTGAGCTTCCCGCGACATGTAATGACGGGAGAAGCCCTGTTTCAAGTCAGGGCGGACTCTACCCACCTTCATCCAACATTTATGTATTGGCGAGCCTGTTGTTGTCAGCTCACGTGCGACGCATCAACAAGGCTCTCTTCAGCTCTCCTCCCGCCACCTGCGCCCCGCCGTCACCTGCATCCGCTGTACGCGGCACTTCCCTGGCATTACCGATACTTATCCTCATGCTCACCTTTAGTCTCACCCCCCACGGACATAGGATGGCTGTCTCTTCCGCCCACACTCTTCGCCCGACGCCACAAATCCCTTCACAAGCGCACGTTCACCCGCCGAAGATGACAAGCTCGCCGCGCGCGGGATGGGGTTCGGGCCGCGGCGGATGCAGGCAAACAGCTCCGCTTCTGTGTCTACGTCTACTACGGCTACATCCACGAGTGCAAGCAGGAGTAGTCCGACACCACACGCCGGCCCGACGCTCCCCCGCTCCACCATCTGCAGGGCTTCGCCACTCGTGATGCGGCAGCCATCGTTGCACACGCCCTCGAACGGCAAACGCACCACCTCCTGCGGCTGTCCCACCCGGCACATTCGCGCTCTCGATGCTGCACCCGTGCTTCAAGACGCCCGAGAGTGCGCGCGGTCATCACTCCCCTCCAGTCCACTGCCGCTGCGGCATTTACGTGACTACGTCGGCCTCTACCGCTGCCGCCGCTGCGCTCCAATCTCGAAATTCCGCCCTAGAAACTCACAACCACAGTGTAATTCAGTCTCTCCACCCATTGCACCCCGGAAGGGGCGGCGTGTATCCGCTATTACGGGGAAGGCGTCGAGGCGGGAATACACGACGCGCGCGCGCAGTACCCCCGCGTCGGTGGGACATCGTACTCGGTGCCATGGGGCGGGAGTGGGATGCGGTGAGCATGGCGTGGAGGGAGGAGGGGCGGATTGGATTTGATCAGGTGCGTTTCCATTATTATTTAGGTGGCGAGTTATGCTTTGTGTTGGGGACGGCGCACAAACGCTCGTTTGCTCGTCATGACGAACCTAGGGTGTTCGCGCGGCGTGGCGCGGCGTGTCGTTTTCTCACTGTGCCGTGGCGGGTCAGAGCCATCGACGGCGCGCCCCGTCGGATTTTACACCTAGCGGCACGCATTTTAGTCTATGCCCACTGGCGAATTGCACACAGACGCCGGGCTTCCCCCCTCGTCCACTCACGCGGACTTCTTTGCGGCGATTCAGCAGTTAATACGGGCGCATTGGATGGGTGCGCTTCTCTGTTCCTCCTTTATTCCTTTGTGTGTCTTTTCTTTTATATATTCATTTATCTGTTAGTGTACGCCGTTCCTTCGCATCATTGTTCCATATTCATATTCATGCGCTGCCCCTCCTCTTTGTTTATTTTTTCGGTGTAATTGATCAATATCAATTGCCCGCGTCTTCTGGCCATCCTGTTTCCGCTTCAACTCTTCCAAGTGTTCAATTGCCCTTCAATTTTCATTTGCACACCATGCACGTTGTCGTGCTTGCTGAATTCTTCACCCTTATTTTACTTGCTCATTATTCCCTCGTGTACTTATACTAACTTTATACCACCTGGAACAGCGTCTCAGTCTACTTCGCGTACGAGCAGACGGGAAACGGTAATGGATAAAGAATGAGGGGTGAGTGATTCTGCTTTCTCTGTTACTTTTCTTCTCATTTGCTTCGTTCTTTTTTTATTGTCGTTTTATTTTAAGGGAGAGGTGTAACGCGTGGGGCAATTTTTTCCAGTTTGGGTAGTGAATGAAACTGTTACTGTTCCTTCAGCGGCGCGTGAATGACGCGGGTTGCTCTTTGAGCTACCCATAGAGGGCGCTCGGTTTCACGCTAGGATGGCACGTGAACTGCCTGCGCGCGGCGCGACTTTATTTGGATGGCGTCCACGCTGTCTTCCTTGCTTGCGTGCGGCGCCTTTTGCCTGCAAGTCAGAGCGACCGTACTTCCTCAAACTTATTCCTCACCTACCTACTTAATTACTGGCCGAAATTGATGCGCCCTGGACCATCTCGACAGGTACGACGACTGCATCTTCGCACAGATGAGTGAGTCCTTCTAACCTTTTATTATCGCCTTTTGTTTCCTTCCATTCGCTTCCTCTCATTTTTTTTTGGGGGAGCGGTCTTTTTATCTGTGGTGTGGGTTATTGGCTGTTCTTGACGTAACGCCACGCACACACCACGCATCTTTAGTATGCCTCCGTCCTGACGCCCAGATTTTCTGTTATCATCTTCGCCCCCGGCTTCACCCGCGCGCATTCACTGCGTTCCCTGGGCGCCGAGGCAGAGGCTGTGTCGATGTGCCGAGCTGTGCCGAGAGCTGGAGGCAGACCCTGTGGCCATGATGGCGGCACAGGGCTGCACAGCTGTGCCGCCCTGTGCCGAACCCCTGCGGCGGTGACGGCCACAGACTCTGCCTCCCTCCCGCCACGCACCACGGCAGATCTGCCCAAAGCTCAGTGCTGCCTCAGCTTCGTCTGGAATTACTAGGCCACTATGTCCCTATGTTACGGCTAATATAAAATTAGCTTCATTCGAATATTCTAAGCTTTAAACTTCGATTATCATGGCTTCGCCGCCGCTGACCCTGCACTTTGCGATCCCTTGTAATGCTGGCGGGTATAGTCGGGCATCTGGTGGGGCCAGTCGACCAAGGAGATGACCCTTGCCATCGATGACGATGGGTGTCGAGGAGAGGGTGGCCATGGCGGAGTCTGCAGGCGGCGATGAAGCGGTACTAATATTCGGCTCAGCCGCGGCTGTTGACATAATTGATGGGAACGTAGATAAACATGCACAACAAGACACGCAATATTTGCCATCAAACTGTACACTATCCGGCATCTACCATGTTCCTGTACGTGGGTATTTAAAAGGGCATACCCTGTCGCCATTGGACTGGCAGACCTGTGCGTCCATCTGTGCCGACGTGTGCCGCCCTATCGCGGCACAGCCTTTGCCTCGGCGGCCAGGGAACGCAGTGATTGCCTTTTCTTTTATTCATCTCCTACTCATTGCACCCAGGCCCGTCCCTCCTTCTCTGAGACTCGCGCGCTTTGCGTTCCATGCCCCATTCTTTTTTATCCTTTCCTTCGCCCACTCTCGCCGCCTCTTCTCATATGATCGCCAACTAACCATGTTCCCTCCCAATAAAACGGCTTGCGAAACCCAAGGAGTGATGCCGCGCAGTCGCATTCAATTCATACTCCGCGGTGCTTTTACGCCCGCCATCCCGTACTGTCTAATTCATCGAGGCCCTCTTTCTGATCTCCCTTCGCTCTCTGTGCTCTCCGACCACGCTAAGGAAACCCTCGCGGTATCCCACATACCAAGAACCCTCTCTATCGGTGGCTTGTAATTCTTGTCATTCGCCTTAACTTACGTTCACAACGACTCGTCCTCACTGTAGCCCATTTTCAACAGGATTTGGCTCCGAATTTGGGCGACCTTTATGATTCTCGGCCGCAGGGGCGGACTTCTGGCCCGCTATACATATAACCAGTACCACACTTGTCGCCTGGGCTCAGCCTGGCTATCGCTTCGAATCTGTTGTATTTCTACCTTTTCTGTACGGTCTGCCGTTAATGGCGCTTCCATCTTACGATTCGTGCAATCTATATTCCTCAACCGCTGTCGCATCGCTCTGCGCAGATCTTTCAGGCTGCCCCGCTGCTTCCCCGCACTGTATAAATAATTCATCGCGGCTTTTTGCAAAATATCGTCTCTGATTAATTCTGACTCGGCCGCCTAAGTTTTTTCAAAAAAAAATCTCACGTCATTCCGGGCTCCCACCGAATACGGCACCAAATGTAATTGGTATCCATTCGCCCGCTGCTTTACTTTAGTTGTGGAGCGGGACTGTTACACCCCCGCTTGTGTCGTCAACATGAATATTAGGGGTCGTCCATCCTACCTCGTGCACCGGGGAAACACAACACGCTCAAAAGAGACTGCACTCGGTAGGATAGCCCGAAGCCCGAAGTTCAGTTTCAGGCGGCACATTGATTATTATCTGGACTTCAAGTGCAATTGTCTCGTATTAAATAACCTCTCCCTAATGACATACGGTTGCCGCTCGAAAATTATTGCTTACCGCGTCATTATTCGTCTTCTGCGCTCTTCAACTGTGTGCTTTCCGATCTCATTGGATGCCTAAGCTTTCAATTCGAGCGGACAGTCCTTCGACCCGCGCGCAAACAATAATCTGTCCCAAAATAAATTTCTGCGGAAGCTGATCATGAATAGATCGCAGATCATAATCGGGTGCGCGAAACGTGCCGGGTTCAAGTTTGGCTTGTATACGTATCCGAGCCCGTGGTATTCACACTTCGTCCGCGTTGATGAGGCGGATCTTGTTTCAAGAATTCCGGTAGGGACCCCGCCGTGCGCTTGAATACACGGGTGGCCGCTCACAGTTTCGCCGGCTGTCCATATTTCCATAGTACCCGACTTCGCGCCATCGTCGGGACCATCCGACCTTTGTTTGAGTTCCTCTCTTGCCAACCTCCGAGCCTGTTGAACGTCTGCGCTTCCGCTTATTCTTATTATTAACTATTCTTTCCGGAAAGCTGTCTTTTTTCATTTTTCATTTTCATTTTCTTCACAGCTACATGTACTCAGATACTGGTACAGTGTGGGGTGGATTGTTGCTCCAAACTCCTGAATAATAATATATCATTCATTCATTAAATTAAGCTTGTGGCGCTGCCTAAATCAATTAATATTTGCCATCCTACAGCAGCTCAAAACCCAAGGAGCAGTGCGGAAATCAGCGCTCGTGAATATTTCAACATCACCTGTTAATCCCGATTCGGTTGTGAGCCAAGGTCAAATTGCGTATCTTCACCTCCCTAAAGATTGTAAATAGCTGTGGGGCATCCACCCATGCCGCGGAACCAAAATGGACGCGCTGTTGTCGCATGTTTGACCCTTCACGTGCGTGACGCGCCAGAGCTCTTTCGTCTCTTCCACCAGCTGCACCCCGCCGCTGCCTGGGCTCTGGATCCGCCGCGAGCAGTACTTCCTGCAAGCATCGCTCGCCCCACACCGCTGGTCTATCCTATAGAAGCTCGCGTTCTCGAGTAGTATACACACCAGTTGACAGGTATGTAAGCCTCGCTCGTCCTCCTCTTCAATCCACTCCACCCATACTTACCCATGCACTGGGTATGCCGCGCCTCCCCACTCCCCACGCCTCGCGCCACGCCACAACCTAGCTGACTTCGAAGCGCAAACTCCGTGTCCACTTCCATTGCGACTATGCCTACGAGCAATACCACCTCACGACCTATCCCGACACTGCTGCGGCACCGCACCGGCCGGTGCACGGCCCGTCGTCTCATGCGTCCACTAGTCCTACGTCCACGCTTCTACGTCGTACGACTGCATGCCCGAGTACCAGCAACGCGGTCAGCGCCAGCCGACGTTCCTCTGTCCGCCCACCGCCCACCCGTGGCCTGCCCCACTGCCTGCAGCGTCAGTGCGCCGCTCATCTCACTCTCCTCAGCGGTCTTTTGTTATGCTGCAGCCCTCCACTCGCGTATTCCTGCCGCCAACGCACCGTCTCCAACAGCTTCCGAATTTGTCATAACCAGCAGCGCTCAACCCACACGTCGTCTCTACACTGCACCAGCCCTCGTAGGCGCTCGAGAGGGCGCGCAGCGAACACGCCATGCGGCTCGCAACGCTCCTCGAGCTCAGCACTGCGTCTTGTTCGTCTACTTCGTCGTCTGCCTCCGCCGCTGCCACCAACGCGCAGCTGCACTCCACCCTGCAAAATCAACTCTGGTTATTGGAACGTGTGCAGTGGGACAACCGAATGTGCAGCGTGGGATGCGGAACGAGGGAGATGGGACGAGGGACGCGCTGGTGCGTACTTCTACTTTCTTTCAGTGCGCGGCGTGGTGTGCGTCTTGACATGGAGGCCAGTTTTAGTTTCAGACTGCACCGAGTTGTGCCATGGTGGTATTTATTGGTCGTTTCGCATCGCGTCAGACCTATCGACTGCCTGCGCTTCGCATTGTTGAACTAACCGCACGTATGTTATTTCAACTAACAGACGCATATGCAAATCTTCCCCCCTCCTCGATACAGACGGATCTCTTTGCCGGGCTGGAGCAGAATGCGTTAGATAGGTGTGTGGTTCTTTCTTTAATTGGTCTGTGTTTTTATTCATGTTTTTATTCGTATTTTATTCGGTCCATCCGTCCATTTCTCCACCGCTTTCGCCACTCACCTCGCAGGCTAGTCCCGTCCTGGCTCTCTTCTACCATATCATTTGCTTTCCCTCACTTTCTTTTCTTTTCTGGCTACACTTCGTCTACCTTCTCATTTCTCAACGTCCTACTGCGGCGCGTTGTGGTTTTGGTGTGGAGACGGGTTTTCATTTCGGGTTCCTGTCGTGATAGGTTTGACCGCTCCGCGTCGGTGTCGTGGTCGTTCCGCGGCGCATCATGGTGATGAGCGCGTTCCGTGTTGGTTTTGCATCGGACTCATTGACTGCGTGCGTATCGCGCGTATTTTCTTCTACTCCATCTGACCCACGACATCTGCAGGTCTTCCCTCCCTCCCCGGCGCACTTTACAGCGGAGATCAAGAAGCTAATGCAGAATTTGTTGGATGGGTATCCCTAATTCGTTATTACTCATTCGTGGGCCTGCTTATTCTTTACTTTTTCGTGCATGCACTGAGTGAGTTTATTTACTGATTTTTTTTGAACAGGTACATCGTCTACATACTCGCATGCTGGACAGCGGGAAGGACAGGATCGTGGTGAGTGCTTTTTAAAAATTGTTGACATCTTTTTTCCGTGTTTTTGTTTTTTGTTTCCTCGACGCGATCCCCCTTCCTATGTGTGAACGGCGCGCTTCTGACGTGTTTCCCACCTCCCTGCAAATAACGGGCGGATTTTCTACTTCCTGGTTTCCTTTCATTCCTATTGTGTCGGTGGTGTCCCTTTCCCTCCTACTTATGCTCACACTTTTACGTATTTTCCCCCCGCTTATCCACCCTGGTTTCTTTTCTCATCCCATTCCTCTTCTACACCCAAGATTTGTTCTTTCGTTTCGCTATTCGATATATTTTTCCTTCCACAGACGCCCCAAACAAATGATCCCCCACGCGGCCGCGCACCTCTTCCGCATCGTCGTCGCGCTCCGAATCAAGAGCTGGCATAAACGTTCGAGGCGCGCGGTCTGCGGTCTGTGGAGATGGTGAGTCGTTTTTTGGCTTCATATCGTATTCCTTCGCTGCCCTCTCTTTTTGTTACGCCATATTATGCAGAACCACGATATTGTATAACGGGCCTCGCGAAATTTCATTAATGGCACTTATAATACTAGCTCCTCGGACTGGATCGCGACATTTTATGCTCACCTTTCTGTGCTTCGAAAGGAGCCAAGTCAGGCAAGCCGTGCGCCGCTGAAAGGGTTGCAAATTGGACTACACACAACTGTGCTTTTCAGGGACCTGACGCGCCATTTGCTGCGTTTTTTCTGGTCGGGCCGGAAGTGCTACATACCACAGGTTGAGGCGCTGTGGATCTGTTGTTCCGATGCCAGCACGAATAGATACAATCCTCATCTGAATACCCATTTGCGCATCGATATTTGAATTACTTAGATTCTATTTGCATATTCTGCATCGCAGACGGACGGCGGAAGAGCTGCTTGATACTTTCTCGCGGCGTCCTCTGTTTCTATACTCTTGAGAGGTTGTTCTCAGAGTGGCTTTTTGGGGGGGGTTGGCAGTGGTGAAGTGCACTCGCGCGGATGTGTGCCATCCTCCGAAATAAGGCACAATTTTATTTATTTATTCTCTTCCACACCTTCACTCATCCAACGTGCAGGTATCCTTGGTGTATAAAAGAAAACTATCAATCCCCGACTCCCCGAGGCTAATATGATTCTTCACCACTCAGTTTTGTTAGCTGGTATCATGCACGGTGGGGTCGCAATAAATGAATAAATAAGCAGACTACATACTAGACAAAAAGTTATGACCTTGACATGGCAGGCTGTGAATACCAAGGACAGGTGGGTATGTGTTTGTCTGGAAAATGGCTGCATTTGTGAATAAGTTGAAGAGAGAGAGAAAAAAACACAAAACTGAAACACAAACTCTGAGTATCTGAGATCCAGACTGCAATTCAAACTAAGACTCCTTGCCTCCCGGTGTCGCCGAAATTACCTCCTTGAGCAGATTTGTCCTCTTCCTCATCCTCTACAATGTATGCCTCCTCTGGGGCTTTTCCAGGCGCGTGCAATTCTGAAAGTCGATGAAGTTGGGCCTCATACTGGGCCAAAACAGCAGAGTTAATCTCTGCTGACTTTGCATTAATCCTGATTATATCCCTCCTCTGGGAAGATCTTTCGAACAGAGGTCCAGCTGCCTTCCACAATTCAACTGCCTTTATTGTCTCCCCACAATTATTCAGTATATCTGCAATTCTAACCATGCAATCCGCCCTCCAGCGATGGATATCCATGAAGCTGAATCCATCAAGAGCAACATTGAATAGGCTGAGTGCTGTTTCATCATCACCTTTGGCGGCAAAAATCTGGCCAAGGCATCGGTATGCTTGCATGGTCTGAAGCTTGTCTTTGCAATTCAGAGCCAGGCTAAGGAATACTCCTGCCCATCGGAGTGTAGATGAGATGCAGTTCATCTCTGTGGAAAGATCTGAAAGTTTTGCGAGACCTTGGAGTACCATCTGTGCTGATGAGATCTTCTGAGAAGACATGACAAATTTCTTGAACATTGAATTTGCCATCACATGGTCCCCTTCCTGCAAGCAGAGCTCCGCAGCTGTGTAATCGGCTATAAGACACAGGAATTTTCCATAGGCCCCATATATTGCCCCCAAATGAGACTGACAGGTGTCTAGATTGTGGCGAATGTTTTTTATTTCAGCACCACATGCAAGATCAATGAAGGCAATGTTCAAGTTCACCAGAACGGCAGTATGTGAAATGGGCTGGTAGCTGGATGCAAGGGCTACTTGAACTTTGTGAGATTCCAGATACTCGGATTTCAGCAGGTGGATCTCTGCCTGCTCATTTAAGATGTCAAATCCTAAGAGACTTTGTTGGTTGCCACAAGCAGTCAACAAGTCTCTGCAATTTTGCAGAAGAATTCGAGCATGCTGATAGTTTGCCAACTTTCTATGGCATCTGGCTTGAATGAGGAGAGACCATGCTTGTGAATAGATATCCCCAATGTGCTCAGCATATACATGTGCCTCCTTGGCATGTGCGAGTACACTCAAGGGCTTTCCGGTAAGAAAGAGGACATTGCATATGCCATACATAGCATGGATGCCAACAGTTGTTGGGTATCCAATACTTTCTGCCAGAGAATAGGCTGTTTGAAAATACTTGAGGGCATCTGTGAAATCTCTGTTTGCTGCCAAAGAGTACATTCCCAGAGCATAGTACCATCTGGCTGGTGAGAAATTAGTTGTCTGAACACAATGACAGTGATTGGTTCATTACCTTGTTCCAGTGGATCTTTTGAGGTGAAATACTGAGTGCCTAGTGTGATGTCACTAATGACATCCTGGTCAGGGAAATGAGCGGAGCTTCGCAGGAGCTCAATAAGATATTCCCCAAAAATTGGATTGCTTTTCCAATACAGCATTTGCCCGGAAAGCTGCAGTAAAAGGGGTGAATATGTGCCTTGAACCCGACGATAGAAGTGATTGAGAGACAGAATACTCTCAAAATTCTGAACAATATCAAGGTTCTCTGCTTCAAGCCCATCAAGGAGAACAGTGTGGAAGTTGCCCAAATTTCGTGAAATTTGGGGGAGTATATCTGCTACATTGAGATTCTTGAAGTGGTTCCAAAGATCAAGAATTTGATGAAAATGTTCCCGTAGCTTTAGCTTCAAGGACTCTGCTGGAGGATGAATATGGCGGATATGTTCTTGAATTGGAACCAGCACTTTAAGGTACTGATACTGATCAACAAAGGCCAATGATGTCTGAATGAGAGTTGTCTTGCAAGCAAGGATGTCAATGATGGGGAGTTTGGCTTGCACCAAATCGGCATGTGTGAGCCCATCTGGCAGCAAAGACAGGATGCTGAGCAACTCCTGAGCACCTGTGGTCATACGAGGGCTTGTGTATGACAACATCATGGATATGTCCAGACTTGATCTTTGGTCATACCCTTCCGAAAGCATCCGAGTACTTTCCGATTTCCAACGAGAAAGTGCCTGGGCACACCCTTCAGAACCAGCAACACTTGCAATGAGGCTGACTGCCAGTGGAAGATTCCCTGTTAGCTCAAGGAGTTTTTTGATGCTGTCTTCATCATGCCCTTCATCAGCAACGTCAGTGAAAGTCCTGCTGAGCAGCCTCCTTGGAAAGTGGCTCGAGGGGAGCCAGGAATGGGCGGGGTCCATTTGACCTTGTTTGGTCGTTCACATCACCAAAACCGGGAATATCTGGCGTGACCTGGTGATTGCTGCCAGGCTGGTGCGGGTTTACCAGGCCTTTTGAAGGTCTTGTAGGGCATTGTAAGGGCTCAACAGGGTGGTGTTGAGGTGCAATATTACACCCAGGCTGCTATTGATTTATAGAGATTAACAAGCCTGCCGTCTTAAATCAGATAATTTAACAATTCATCGTAATAACTGTTCATTTTTTACTGAAGATGGGTACAACTTGAAAGAAGTGAAATAGATATTATTTAATAAATAGTGTACATTTTCAGTAAACGAGATCCTTCTAGTGGCCTAACGCTCGCCGGACTTGAAATGGCAGTAGACTCCGATAGAGAAAATAAAGCGGCGGACAAAAAAAGGAGGATGGTGCCGCGCCGCTTCCATCATTGCCAATTTGGGCGACACCTCCCCGGAAATAGCGCGAGCCTTGCATTAGAACACCTTTCAAAGTGAAAAGTGTTTGGATGACGGGATCAGTTGATCAATTGTTGGTCCGTGCACTGATGTTTGGTTCTGTGATCCAAGCACGTGCATGCACAGCCATGTTGGTCGGCATCGCTCGTTGTCTCTTCCCTTCATCTCTTCCCTTCATCCGCCCACCAACGTTACCCCTTCTCCATCCTGACGCACATCTTCAAGTTGCTTGCTACCTGCTGCTTCCTAATACCTCAAATCCGGGATTGATTGGCCCTCGAGCACTTTCAAGTTCCCGACCGCCCGCCCGTCCTCTTCAAGCATCTTCAAGACCTCAATCATACATGCTCAGTAGTCCAAGCGCTTGTTGGGCCAATCCGAGATCAAGTCCTCTTAGTGCTGGCAGGGCTTCTCTTCAACGTCAAGACATAGCCAAGTCTCCTATTCTCGTCAAGCTCTCGAAGCATCCTCAAGCTCCTGGAGTCCTATACTCGTCAAGCACCCCCAAGTTTTCCCTCAACCGCTTCTTATACAAGACCCTGTGATGCCTGGTTGACGCCCGAACTTGTGTACTTCTTCGGCGACAGCCCTGCTTCCAAATACCCAGCAAGCTGGCCCCGTTACTATTCTTGGGCCTCGGACAGTTCACCTTCCAATTCGATGCGATCAAGTGCATCATCGACTTCGCCTTTGTCTGCATTGCGTCCGCCAGTGACGCGTGCGCTGCCCATTCGATGGTTTTAGAGCGCGCCACGCCACCGATGATGTTTCACGGAGTGGGCGGCGTCGATATTGTTCCGACATTGCTGTATGTATTGTGTAGTTTGCAATACAACATTTCATGCCTGTTCTGTCTATTTGTGGTGCATTTTTGTATTGGATGTGCTGAGGTCCAAGGCACAGCCAGGCGCGATAAGCCATTGCAAAGTCCACCAAACTGGTGGGCCTTGCAAAAAAATATTATCAGCATAAGCCGAGGTTTGAACTCACCAGGCTGTTGCGGGTTTGCCAGGAATTTTACCAAATATGGTGTTTGTCATGGTATGTATTGCCGGGTCAACTGTTCCCGGATTTCGTGATGCAGCACCTCTCAGAGTGATCTGCAGGAAATTGAAGACATTATTAGATAAGCTCACAAACATCACTCACAATGAGAGCCAGGTGGGAGACATCAGTAAGAAGAGATAGAAACTCTTCAACTTCAGAGCGACATGCCAGGGATTCCCAACAGGTCTCCAGATTGTCAAGAACCAGAAGGGAAGGAGGAGCATGGGCAAAGTAATGTGCAATTTTTTTTGCCATGTTTGAGCCCTTCTCCAACCCAACATGATCTGCAATTGTAGCCACAAGTTCTGTGCAAGTGGGGCTTGAGTGGCATGGAACAAAGTATCGCTGGGTATATTTAGCCTCCACTTGCAGATTATGGAGGGCTGCTGTGGCAAGGCTGGTTTTCCCCATGCCCCCTGCACCAAGAATAGCAATGTGGGCAGAATTCTGTACGAGGATATTCACTACATCCTGCAGCTCTGCTTCACGGCCATGGAATATTTGAGGGAAGGGCGGAAGTAGACCAAAGGATCCTGAACTGTTCCAGAATTTAGCTACACTAATTGTGTTTTCGAGTCTGGCTCACCTATTATTTCCCAATTTTGCCAAAGTTCCTGTCACCTAATGACCATGAGCTAAAAAATGTTAATCATCCGAATCTCTACTCACTGAGGAGCGATCAGAACTGGTGAGGTCAGACTCAGACTCCACAAGGGCCACAAGCTGTTCATGTTGCTCCTTCGCATCCTTTTTCATTTGCCCAATTTGAGACAAGGTTGACCCTGCAACTTGAGCCTATAATGAAAGCCAATGATTTCGATATGTACCGAAATAAAATTTGTCTGACAAACCCTGAACAATCCAACCAGCTTGCTAAGCTCCTGCTTGCATTTTTCCAATCTTCCGGTCGCCTCTGGCTGTTTAAAAAGTCTTTTGATTTTCCCCAGAGTGCCCTTTTGTTGTCCATTCAGAACTGTGAACAATTTTTCAAGTGCCCTGGTGTAAAACTCTAATTGAATACAATGACAAAATCAATGATACTTACTCTGTGAATTTTGCAATGTCATACAAGACTACCATTGGAAGGACACCCTTGATTTCTGAAGTTGAATGAAGCTGGACAATGATACACAAGATTTCATGAATGTGCTCCATTATCTGAGCACATTCTTCCTCGTTCAATTTAGTTGTCTATTGTTCTCCTTAAATATTGTGCCACTGGCCAGAGGAAATGGCTTACTTTGATGCACTGTGTAATCGACAAGCATAATGCGGAAGTCGAGACAAGGAAAGGCACTTGAGCTGTTTGCGCTATATTCTGGGCAGTAGTCGCAGCGAGGATGACATATTGGATGAGATTCTTGAAATTGGCCGTAGTAGTAATTGTGGGCATTTTTGACAGGGATGCGGGGAGAGGTGCCCTTCATCTCGTCCCATATATACGTTGCGTGTTCCTCCCACGGATACTGTTCCATGTGGATTCTCAGTATCATAACGGATCACATCATATGTGTAGGTCTATACATGTATCTCTTGTGTTCTGCACCGAAAATAAGCCCTGTGGTTCAAGTGTTGCAAACAAAAGTGAGACTGAGACTTGAATTGGGGTGAGTATGCAGTAGAGCTGTGCGGAGATCCGCTGATGCTCCTCAACATCTGCTGCCAGTTGAGCTTCTTGAGGAATATGGAACCACAGCAGAAATAACTCGTCCCAATTTAATGCGCCACTCACAGCAATCCGCAGCACATTGTTGAAATCAGGAACCAAAGCTGAGATAGTTCCCAACACCTCAAAAAAAGCAGTGCAATGATCTTTAAGTATCGTTGTTCCTGAAGCCGACCGCAGGATGATAGAGAACTAACAATGAAGCCTAAGGCACATTGGAATTTAAAGGAAAGTCCCTAGAAAGTCCCCAGAAAGTCTCCAGAGATTAGTACAATATAAACTGAGGTTATCGCGGAGCGCGGGAAAGACCATGCCGAATAGAGTGTTTGTGATGCAGCCATTGGAGCCACCCAATGGCTGATTTGCGTTGCGCGCCCGATGGCTCCACCGCGCTAAACTTATACCCAACGGCTCCATAGCCATCCGCGGGTATTTTTAGCAGGCAGAGCCACCAGATGACGCAACGCGAATCAGCCATTGGGTGGCTCCATCTGTGCGGCTCGGTAACGGTGTTTGTGGGCATCAAATTCCCATAATTGGAATAACCCGATTGGGTTATTCCCAATCCGGAATAACCCAATTGGGTTATTCAGATTTCTATCACAAGCTTCCGATTGGCTGAGTGTAGGGAATTCGGAAGTGGCCGGGCTTTGATGAGTAATATTTCACGTGCCTGATTTAATGTGTGCACGCCCCTGTGTTCAACTTGCTGCGTTCTCCGTGAATATTGCAGCTATTGCCACAAAATAAACGACACCTAGTTTGTGGGCGCTCCAACCTACTAATACCAGAAATTCACATTTTTCCTGTACTGTGCACTGGTACAGCAAAAGAAATGAAATAACTGTATACTAAGGGTTAAAAAGCAGCTAGGGAAGCAGATTACGTTGATTTAATGAGTTATAGATCTTCTAAAATTAATTTCAAATCTTTGAACTTCATTCTATCCAGCATCTAGCCGTCTGTTGAACCGTAGCCATAGCAGCACCTGCTACTGAAATAAATGCATTCCGGTGGCCGAACAATAGAGGCTATGTCGCAATGACCTATACAAGATGGCTGATCATCTACTACTTCTGAATCATTAAGCCTCCAGTCCCTACTGGCTCTCAAACTACTTTTATAATAAATTTTTGAATCAGCACAAAATCTGTCATTGGACAGGCAAGAGTAATTTTAAGTGATCAGGGTGTCTTTGAAAAAAAAAAAGAGACCTCTCATAAATCAATTAAATGAGTGGTCAAAAGTCTACACCACTGACAATGTCTGCAACAGTATAGTTCAATCTGATCACCCTCAAATCACCATATGACCTCGTAATCTGGGAGCCAGCTTTGTCAAACAGTTGCCAATGCCCTGACTGGTTTGAATAGACTTTTGTTCTGTTTCCATCCACACAAATAATACCAGACAAATTATTCCGTGCATTCTTGGCTTGGGAACTTGCTCCGCACTGCGGCAGATTTTTTTGGATATGCCTCGTGGTTTCGATGGTCTTCGTACTATTTATATGGGCCTCGAGAGCGCTGGAATGTCCCTTTCTCCTTCTCTTTTCTTTCTCTTCCTTCTTTCCTTATTTGGTTATTTATTAATTATTATTCAGCCCCCACAAACACCGTTACCGAGCCGGCTCCATTGACTGCATCGCAAAGTGGCTAATGACACCGGGCCGACAAACTCCGGCACCAGAAACCACGGCTGCTATCCCATGCTTGTGGGATCGTGTCTCATGCTTGTGGGATTGGCTATTTAAGTCCTAAACGGAGTCGCGCCTTTCAGGCAATTCGCAGGGCAATTAGAAGAGTCTGAGTCTGAGAAAAAAAATCACAGGTGGGGCCTTCCCAGGAGTTATTGTGAGACGGCTGGCTTAGACTGGCGGCAATTACCTTACGGTGCGAAGTATGTCGATACACAGGGATCCCACCTAGAGAAACACAAATGCGAGGTCTTTCCATCCATCGCGGCGCTCAGTGATGACGGGAGTTGCTCGGTTGGTGGCTGGGTGAAATCAAACATTTTACTTTCACTCTTATTCGAGTGTGGTATTTCTTGTTGAAGCTGGTTGGCGGATAGAATCCGTCCCGGATCTTCGGATGTCCTTTGGCTTCTCCTGGTTCCGGAACGAGGCGAGTCGACATTTCGCACGCACCTAGGGACCTCATCCTCTTGGTTCCGATCTTTTTGGAGCGATGAAAGTATGTGTAGACAAGATTGCTTTTTCTGTGCGAGAATGTACTATAATTGCGACAGGGAAATTCGTTGATTTTACCTCTGAACGTGTATCTTGAATGCTTCCCACAGCCACCGACTCGTGCGCCGTGGGTGCAAGAGACGCGTTGCTGTGGGACCTTTGTCACCTGGGCACAGAGGTTTTGACGCACGACTGACGCGGTTGACGCGCAGTGACGCACAGATGAATATTGCCACGCCATGCCGAGGCATGCCGGCGTGATTGCCGCATCATTGACGCGCTGGCATTGTTCAACTGCCGCGCAAGCTGTGGGAGGTGTATTTCGGGATTGTGTGGAGTGGTATATAACCACTGCGTTCCGTGGCCCCGTCGGCAGAGTATGCCTGACATCGGCTGACTCATGCCGACGGGGATCAGCACCGCTTGAGACCGCTTACCGACCTGACGTCGGCACAATTGGCCTCGGTGCTGATCCGTCGGCAAGCGGTGTCAAGCGGTGCTGATCCCCGTCGGCATGAGTCAGCCGATGTCAGGCACACTCTGCCGACGGGGCCTCGGAACGCAGTGAACCTCACTGAGGGCCTGAGGCACACACAGATGAATATGCAATTAAATATGAATGGGTGTCTCTGATAAAAAAAGCTGGATTAATTTCTCAAATCCAAGTTCGGCCACGTCCGCCAGCTTAATACCTTGATACAAAAGACCGTGCAATGCATCTTCAGACAAATAAAGTCAAACATGTGGAGACTTAGATGGAAAGAATTCGGCAACAGCGGAGAGGGAAGTCAGAGATAGTGTTCACGAAGGCGGATCAATAGAATAAATGAACTATTCAACTTCCAGTGCGCACAACCCCAATATATTCAATGTCAAACATAGATTGGAACCAAAAGAGAACCCAGTCCAGTTGACATGCACTTTAATTCCGAAAAGGTGGGTCAGTAGATATTCAAGCATCAGCCCAGCATATTGTATTTCTGTGGGAGGGGGTTCTGTGTGAGCGGGAGCCTAGGTGCATAGAAGAAGTGAGGTCATTGATATTGTGCTTCTTAAAAGAATAGCTTGAGTATTCCTGGAGAACTCATTGAATCCAAATCAGTGTTGCCACGATCGGAAGTGTTTGCGAACAAACTTAAAGAGGATGGCGGTTAAGCCGAAAAAAAAACAGTACTAATTTTATCTCCTCTGTGCATGATGAACTTCCATACGAAAGATCTCACACACTTCGTAGATGGATTCACAATGTCTGCATATATAGGAGCTTGTTACCACTGTTCCAGTATCCCGAAAGGCCATTCACATTAATTCACAAGACACATTATACCTATATCCGCCATGGCACTTGAATAACTATGCCCTTTGAGCTGACCGATGCGCTGACTTAATTAATAATGCGCTGCCACATTTTATTTTGGAGCTGGTTGCAAATTTAGGACGCCAGCGACTCAGGCAGAATACGAACACAATTACCAGCTTTTATCTAGCTACTCCAAAATATTTCTGGCGCGTGCCCGATGCTACTGATTTGGTTCACGGGGCCAGGTCTGTTAAATCATCATCACCACGATGGAGTTCACGACAAATAAAAGAAGTAATTACTCATCTTCAACTTCAGAGACTGCGCAACACATCGAGACCGACGGAACAAGTTTGACCAATGTTTTATATCTTGTGGGGTGGAAGATTGGAGGGATAAATGGGAATTCCCATAATTTATCTGTAAGCCCCTCGGACACAAATATCCGATTTATAGAGCAATACATAAATAAAGGATTCAACCACGTCAGAAAAGAATTTTCAATAGGGACAGTCAGAGTAGGGGTTTCACAAGGGTTTCATGAAAGCACTTCAGAAGGGTTTTCGACGATTTTTTTGTGAAGTGTTTTCCAAATCATTTTTGAAGCGCCTTTGGAGGCGCTTCGACATTTCGGATGCGCTTCAGATTTATGTGCTTCTTCCACGCTGCAGAAATAAATTATTCGTCGAGAAACCATTCTGAAGCGCTTTCGTGAAACCATTCGATTGCACTTCCCACCCTCACCTCGTGATACTACGGGTGCAATTCATCCACAACCTGGCTGGCTGTGATCCTAGTACGAGATCTCAGTACGCAGTAATCACCAATTATGCGTTCCTACTGAGACTCGTTGCTTCGCGAAAAGTTGTCAATTTGTTCGCGAAGTATGTCTTCGAGGTCTTGGCTCTTCAACGAAACACCTCGCTACTGCCCCGTCGTTTTCAGGACTTCGACTTAGAAGAGCATCGCCCGCCGGCTAAGTCTATTTGTGAGATGCATCTATTTATTATCCAGTAGATAGGTTACCAAAGCGCCGTGACCGCCGATGACTGTAGCGTACACATGGACATAGTGTACGTAGGTACAGTACCTGCTTGTTCCCTTTAGGGACCACTGCAGTAATACATCCTCCTCCTCCTCCTCCTCCTTCTGAAACCCTCTGACTGTCCCTAATGATCATAACTGATTATGCAACAATTTGATTCTGGGAGATGTTCAATGTACACAATCTTGGTCACTACTAGTACTGTAGCACAACATATAAGCATTTTGAATTGAGATTGATTGTGGCTTGGAATATGTTTAAAGTTGGTTCTAACTCAACGAGGCACACGGGAAAGAAGTTTCAAATTTGTTTTAACAATGGTTAACTCACATTTCACCCCATCTGAGTTTTCTCTAATGTGAATAATTTTGCCTCAAACTGAGCCAGGATCTCATTCTAGGGCATGTAAATCATAACAGTGATGTTTCGAAAGTCTATTAGCATACTCCTGAAGCATTTGATGTGGTGCCGCGTCAATGCACGTCAGGCGCGGCACTTCCCGCGTCAAAACCTCTTGGCCCTTGTCACCTCACGTGTGACCGTGCATGCGTCTCTCTTCCCGCCAGCCACCTGCGTCGTCGCCATCCGCTTGGAGGCCTATCCGGTAGAAGCTCGCGTCCTCGTAGCATGCAGCGCAGTGGCAGGTAGGTCCGCCTCGTCCGTCCGTCCGTCCACCGCCCTCCTCCTTTTCCTACCTATTCTCCACATGCTCACCCCTAATCTCACTTATATGGGATGCCCGCCTCTTCCGCACGTACTCCTCACTCGACGCCAGCAAATCTTCGCACAAGCCCGCCGATGATGACAAGCTCGCCGCCCGCGGGACGGTGTTCCAGCCGCGGCGGATGCAAGCAAACAACTCCGCTTCTGTATCTTGTCTACTACTGCGGCTATGAGTATGGCTGCACCTACATCCATGAATACAAGCACAAAGACGAGTAATCCTACATCGCGCGTCGACCCGACTCTCCCCCGCGGGGCCAGTCTTTCGCTCGCTGCCTCCGTGATGCGGCAGCCCTCCATGCGCGCGCCTTTTAACAGCCAACGCACCACCTCCTGCGACTGTTCCACCCGACACATTCGCACTCTCGATGCTGCACCTGCGCTTCAAGACGCTCAAGAGCGCGCGCAGCCATTACTCTCCACTGCCGCTGCCCCATCCACGTCGACCTCCGATGCAATCTAGTCTCAAATTTCCACCCTACAAATTCACAACCACACTTCAGACCTCTCTCTCCGCCCTTCGCACTGCCGGAGGGGCGGCGCGTACCTGCCATTACGGGTGTGGAAGGCGTCGAGGCAGGCATACCCGACACGCGCACGCAGTACCCCCGTGCCGGCGGGACATCGTATTCAGTGCCGTTGGGCGGGAGTGGAATGCGGTGAGCAAGGCGCAGAGGGAGGAGTGGCGAATTGGGTGCGCTTTTTATGATTATTTAGCTGGCGCCTTGATGCTTCGCGTTGGGGACGGTGCGCGCTTTGGCGTGGTGCGCTGTGTCGAGTTTCGTCGTCGGCCTTCTTCGAGTGGAGACGAGACACGCTCGCTATTCGTATCGTGGTGACGCTAGCGCGTTCGCGTGGCGTAGCGCGGCGTGTGGTTTTCTCACCGTGCCGTGGCGGGTGAGAGCCATCGACGGCGCGCCCCGTTTTATTCTATTCTAACTATTGAATTGCACATACACGCAGGTCCCCCCCCCCTCGTCCAGTCACGGAGGCTTCTTTACCCAGATTCAGCAGCTGGCGCAGAGTGTGTTGGGTAGATAGGGGTGTTCTTCTTCCTCCTCCATTGTATTCATGCGCTGCGACTCATTTTTCATTTCTCTGGCGTCTTTGATGAGTATTAATTGCCGTCTTCCAACCTTCATCAATATTAATTGCCCGCGTCTGCTGGCCTTTCCTTGTCGTCTTTGTTCAGCTCCTAAAACTGTTCAATGGCCTTTCAATTTTCATTTGCATACCAAGCATGTCGTCGTGAGTTGCTGAATTCTTCACCCTTACTGCACTTGCTCATTATTCCTTCGTGTACTCCGGACGCCGATACTGACTTTATACCAACTGGAACAATGTCTGCCTCTTCGCCTACAGGCAGACGGGCAGCGAGAATAGCTGGACGATGAGGTGAGTGATTCTCCCTTCTTTGTTTTTCATCTTATTCTCTTCGTTTTTTTTTTAATTGTTGTTTTATTTGGGAGCGGCGGTGACGCGCGGGACGATTTTCACCAGTTCGGGTGGATAAAACTGCTACCGTTCCTTCAGCGGCGCGTGAATGACGCGGGTTGCTCTGTCTCAGGGCTCTTTAGCTGCCCATTGAGGGTGGTCGGGTTCACGCTAGGGTAGCGCGCGAACTCCCTGCGCGTTGCGCGACTTTTCGTTTCAGTTTTATTTTATTTTCAATTGACGCGGCGCACATTTTCCTTTCCTCTTCTTCACCTCGCTAATAACCTCCGCCCACAGACCCCGAAACGCAGGGAAGAGTGTGCTCACGGTAGCGCACCTATGAGATTGTGAGTCTGTTCCTATTGTGAGTCTGTTCCTATTCCTTTCCTTTTGGTTTTTGCTGCGTATTCATTATGTTGCGCCATTTTAAATTTATTATGCGGTATTTATCGGACACTATACCCCATACGTGTACACACACCCCCTTCCCTATTTTATAGTTCCCTCGGGCACGGGCAAGGGACCGGAATATCGAGGCGCTGCGCCGTTTTCCTGGTACCGACTCATCTCCAAACCAGAAATAAAACATGTCTATTGCACCCGCGTTCACTCACTCGATCGTGTCGGACCGAGGGCCGATCCAAAATTAGAAACCCTCAATTGGTCTAGTTAAAGGCAATCACCGAACGGTCTGATCGAGTCCAGAACCAACGATTCTCAATAAACTTATCCACGCTCGAAACCCCACTTTTCGCTGCTTCGACGAATCAGCCCTTGACTTGCCATCGGGACGCGGAACGCAACCGGTGTATGTCGGACCGATCCGAGCCCGATGAGTGGTCGTCTTGCCTGGGGATCATTCATGCTTTATTGATGTGCTGAAGACTTCAGGATTCAGCGAGGCACTGTTACGGCGTCATCCTGCAATACCGTCTTACCCCCGAGCTGACGCCTCTATCCCGCGACTATCTGATCTGGTGGATGGATGTCAGTCTATAAATCCGCACTGAGACCACTTGATGCTGCTTGGTCTTGAGGGGATCGCCAGCCGAAAAGTCGACAGAATTAGCTCTGGGATGGTAAATCTACAAAAGCTCTGATAAAGTGTGTTGGCGAGTTTCAGGTGAGCTCATTTCAGGTACAAGCCATTCTATCAAACGTCAGGTTGAATCCGGCTTCAATCAAATTCACTTGCGTCATATTAGTGTGCGGTACCGGTGCGTCAATCCCTCCGACTTGCCACTTCACTCCCTCCTAGCGTGCGAGTTGAATACTAATTGATCGACTCCTTGGGGCCCTCGCCCTCCCTGTGCGCGAATTATGTTTTACCATCAACATTTGCCATATCCAACGGCTTCACTGCTCCACAGTCGCTGATTTCCATCTCTCTTTCTGCGGTCATCTACTTCGGGGAGCCAGCGGTTGAAGAATGTATAAAATGTGCGCCCAACTCACTCTAATTCTTCACTCGAACACCCCCAGTCGTTCAAGCTCTCTAACAATCATCAAAGATGTTCTCCAAACTATTAGTCATTGTCACCTCGGTGCTCATCGTGAGTTTCATCTCTTCCAGCGGCGTCGAACCTCTCTAATTTATTCTGAACAGACCCTTGCTGCCGCCACGCCCATGGGCCGCACCAACACTCCCCCAGTTACGACCCCCAACTCTCCCCAGTGCTGCAACAGTGTCGTTCCCTCCAGCAGCACTGCCGCCTCCGCCGTAGCCGCTCTCCTCGGCCTCGATCTCACCAGCCTCAACGTCCTCGTTGGCTTGAACTGCTCCCCCATCACCATAGTCGGCAACAACTGGTTCGTTGATCGTTCTCGGCGCCCGTCTATTCGGTCATACTCACGGAACATTTCAGTGGCAGCACTACTGTGAATTACAGCGCTCCCGAGAAGCAATGGGGTGCGTTCAATTTTTGTTCTTTTCTGATGCGACAGCCATTGATGATTCATCTGCAGGTGGCCTCATCGCAATAAACTACATCCCCATCACTCTGTAATTGAGCGATGCTTGCATTATCGGCGAAATAACCGGCCTTGGAAATATCGTGCTGTCTGGATATTAATTTCTGTTATTTACTGTACTGTGTATCTATTTGTGTTCCCGGGAAAATATTGTATGAGAAAAATAACCGAGCAGCCTGAGAGCTTCTTAAGTATTGAGACGGTGTGCTAGGCGCTCAGCCATCGCGAGAAAAATTCTGTTTGGGCAGTTTTTGATCTTATTCGATTAGTGATAGAAGCAAAATTGTGAAATACATTTATATCCTTGGATATAGGGAAGGAGCGCTACCGAGCCTCTCGGCATATATTCAATAGAACGAGAGGCCCAATGCAACCATAAAAGCAAGCGCCATAGACCACTTCTCCATGAGATAATATATACTCTGCTGTTGCTGATTAGGTATAGTCCGCCTTGTATCTCGTGGACTGGCTCCTAAAAATACTGGTCTGGCACAATTCTTCGCCTGAGCTCAGTAAAATAATTAGAGAGTCTGTTGATGTATATCCTCTATCACCTTACCTCCCTTTTAAATATCTGTGTAGTGCTGATTATGTTGTGCATTGGGGGTAATGTGTAGATGCTCGCAGGTACGTCGGTGCGGTTTGCGACGAAGGTACGTTATTTAGGTCAATTTTTTTGGGCTCTGTTCATATTCCTCTGCTTGCTTCAAAGAATGGAAGGTGGCCATATACCTGAGGAATCGTGGCGATCTTTCGACTTGCAACCTCATGATGGCCACTTCGCGCTTTGTCACAGGCACAGGTCAAGCGTATTTGGTTTGAAATAGTGACAAAGAATCGTACTAGGAATTAAAGCTCTGTCGTGCAGGACTAATTGTGCCACTAGAATGCGGTTCAACTTACCCACGAGCGGGCGAAATAAAAGAGGAAAAATATGGAAGCATCGCAAGTTAAATACTGGGGGATTTTGGGCTTTGGATGGGGGTCAAGCTTGTCAAGCACATCGGGATGGCAGTGGACGCTTTAAATTTCGAGCGAGGCAGCCAGACGCCTGAGGTCCCTAATCCCAGTCAGTTGGTCAAACCAAGCGAAACTGCCGAAAGGCAGTGGACGCATTAATTTCGAACGAGGCGGCCACACACCTCAAGTCCTCAATCCAGATCAGTTGGTCAAACCAAGCAGGTGGGACCGGGATGGGCCGAAACTTCTACAAGGCGCGTCGAAGGCAGGGCTCAAAGAGACGTGCCAGGCACGGGAAAATTAAAATAGCGGCACCTCAAGTCGTCAGAAATCAGGATCACTTCTACGGGCTGCGCAGAAGATGCTAGAGTTTGTTGGAAGTCTAGCAGACAGGAGGAGATGACCGTTGAGCCTGTAAGTCGCGGGAGTCGCGAACCAAATTGGACGCCCTGGAAGTGGCGGGAAAACACAGCAGAGTGCCGAGGGTTGAAGAAAAGTATGCCAGGATGGAGACTTGCAATTCGAGGCGACGTCGGGCAGGCCGGGATGACGCGCCGAAAGGCTGGAGACAGCATAAGTCAAGGTAAAGAGGCTCAAAGAGATGTGCCGGGCGGATAAAAATCAAATGTCGATCACCTTAGTAACGGGAATACAACAAGCTCGATTTTGAATTCTGGGGGGTAGGAAGTCAAGACAGGTGGTACTTAGCTGGAAGTCGAAAAACCGAATTAAGTTTTACCGGCCGCGCGAGTTTGTTGGAAAGCCAGAAGACAGCAAGGCATGTTAATGAATTTTGATCTTGTAAGTCGCGGTCCGCTGGAGTCCCAGAAATCGAGTTCAAAAAGGCCCACTCACGAAGTCACTGCGTTCCGAGCCTATGTCGGCAGCATGTGCCATACAGCAGCAAACTCGTTGAACACACCGGCCAAAGTGGCGACGAAAGTGGTGAGACTGATGGTGTGGTCAACAGCTGCAAACAATGACATACATTCCGCTGTCACTGTCGGATGTTTCCAGTAGCCCTTCAGGTCCCTCAATTGCTCATCGAGCAGAGACTGGCGTTGGCAGGGGTCGACAGACGTTGGGACGGGTCGGCATAGTGTGCCGACATCCGGCTCTAGTGTTGCCACGGCTCGGCTTCGAGCCGCTAGCCGTGCGAGCCGAGCCGAAATTTAGCCGAGCCGAGCCAGCCGGCAAGCCCAAATTAGGCAATCGGCTTTCGCGGCTCGGCTACAACTTGAGCTGACTTGAAGCCGGCTCAGCCACGGCTCATACCCAATATAGTAAATGCTGCATTTAGGTGTCTCTGGAGCCTCTGAACATAGTAGATAGACTGTTTTGTCTCTTGACTCCATGGTTCATCAGTCAGCTACCTCAAAAACAGGTCATTCTGATCATTTTGCAACCTTTTGTTGAAGTTTCAAGTTGACTTGCTACACCTTGATACCTCAGAGCTGCTTGATTTCGGCTATATTAATGACCCGCCATCCACTCATAATAATATTTCTGAGGGGTCTAAATGTTAGATCTGTCGATCTGATAATTAGAAACAACTACAGACAGCAACTTGATAATGGTGGGAAACCCACGGAATTTGGTTGCAAAGAAAGTCAAAATGTGTGTGGCTGGGTGTTACATAGCTATATGAATGTCTTTCGAGCCCTACGGGCTGAAACCACACAAGGCTTGCTTGAATATCCTAATTGGTGCTAAGCCGCGGCTAAGCTGAAGCCGAGCCAAAGCCGCCATAAGCCGGCGGCTTGGATGCGGCTCGGCTTTCCCAATTAAGCAACGGCTTCCGAGCCATCAAAAGCCGAGCCGAGCCAGCCGTAGCCGAGCCGTGGCAACACTATCCGGCTCTGCTGACATCAGCCGACAGCCGTCGGCAGCGTCGGTGCTGACAACCCCAGGGAACGCAGTGTATCAGAGTAGCATTTGACGGATTGACACCGGTGTTGTGCACTTTGGCACGGGTTTTATGTACTCCCTAACATCCTGTGAAATGGGGCGCGATTTTTCTTTTAATTCTCTTCAATCCTCGCTTCACGCAGCCCAATGAGCTTGCGTATTTTTCCATTCCAACTCCACGCTCGTTATTCTTGTCAACTCGTTTCCTGACTCCTTCTTTCATTACTGCTCGTGCTTGGATGCTGGAGAACTCAAGCACCTGCACAACTCCGGCACCCACGGGACAGGGCTGTGCGTTCCGCCACCACACTGCGGATACGGGTACATGCACTGTAACTATTGAGACCCCGACTACAGGTACGGGTATGAGCACGAGTACGGGTTGAATAATATGATGCAGTTCGGGCCGACGCTGTCTTGTCAGCGGTACCAGAACGTTCTCTGCCGTATAGTTCCGGATTTGGCTCAATGCCGATCGCCGGGGTTCTTTTGTGTCCTTATGTGCGCTGCTAAAGCAGCCGGGCCACAGAGTATGTGCGACTTTTTGGACCGTTTTAGCCTTATCCTTTCCCTATTTGTATGCAATATATCCAAATATGTATGCAGTACATCCAAATGTCCTCATTCACCCACTGAAACTTCGCACAGCGCAATTCTACACAATCGGCCACATCCGACATTCCCGGATTGTAAAGTACTATTGGCTCCTCTCATTACTACTATGAGTAGTACTTTTGAGCATGGGTAGCAGATTGTGTAGTGGTGTTTCATTTTCTGAATGCGGCCACATGGCTGTACCAGTGATTATAAGAGGACACAGCAACCGTGCACACCCGATAATAGGTCTATAGAAGGCATGTTTACCCAGCACATACAATTTGATTTTTATCATGCTGATAATATAATCAGGAACACAACCAACAATATATATAGCCTCGTACCGTAACGGCACCCCCATGAAAGATCCCACCATGCCGACTACCGTGAACTTCAAAAACATCATCCAATATACCACCCTGGCTGCAACTACCACCAAGAACATTGCAGAAACAGCCAAAGTGCCTTTCCTTGGCTCAACTGCCGCATTAGCCTTGTCAATTTTAAAGTGTATTGAGGTAAGTTGATTCCCCTGCATACACACCCACCATATTTACCCCCCCCCCTCAAAAAAAAGACAACCAAAGTGAACAAGGAAGAATGTGCCGAGATTATGGAGCAGATTCATGAAATATTGTGTATTATTATCCAGCTTCATTCCACCTCGGAACTCAAAGGGGTCCTTCCAACCGCCCTCTTGTATGACATTGTAAAATTCACAGAGTGAATACCATCTGATTATGAAATTGAGTTGTTTTAATATTTTACTCCAGGGCACTTGAAAAGTTGTTCACAATTGTGAATGGACAACAAAGGGGCACTATGGGAAAAATAAGAGGACTTTTTAAACAACCTGAGGCTGGAGAAAGATTGGAAAAATACAAGCAGGAGCTTAGCAGGATCACTGATTTGTTCAAGGTAGTGTTGCCACGGCTCGGCTCGGAGCCGCTAGCTGTCCGAGCCGAGCCAAAAATAAGCCAGCCGAAGCCAGCCATCAAAGGCGCGGCTAGCCGTCGGCTTAGATCCAATTTGGACATCTAGTCATAAGCCACCTGTAGATCGGCTATATGGGGCGTAATATGCAGCAAACATTCTCCAGTGACATCCTCTTCAAAATTGGGCCCGTAGCAGGCAAGCTTGAGGTTGTTTGAATGGGCCGTCACGGCTCGTGTCACGCTACGTCACATTGCGTGACACAACGTGACAGCTTCGTGTAAATTGCTGAACTTCCTGATCTACAGGGACGGAGCAGACAGGAGGCGTCCAGGAAGCTTTCAGTAGCGCACAAAAATGTTTCTGCCTCATGACAAGCATGTAAAAGTCGTAAAAACTCGAGACTACCAAAAGTGACCTGAGCCGACGGCTAGCCGCGGTTGAGTCGTGAGAAGCCGGCTCCGATCGGCTCGGCTCACGAGCCAGCCGTAGCCGAGCCGTGGCAACACTAGTTCAAGGTTTGTCAGACAAAGTTTATTTCAATACATATTGAAGTCATTGGGTTTCCTTGCAGGCTCAAGTTACAGGGTCAACCTTGTTTCAAATGGGGCAAATAAGGAAGGATGCAAAGGAGCAACATCAACAACTTGTTGCCCTTTTGGAGACTGACTCTGACCTCACAAGTTCTGATCACTCCTCAGTGAGTGGACATTATCGGGATAAGCATTTTTGGCTCATAGTTGTTAGGTGACAGGAACTATGGCATGCTTAGGAAATAATAGGTAAGCCAAACAATCCTGCAATCACAATCAATCTTGTTGAAGTTCTTGAGCAGCTCAGGATCCTTTGGACTACTTCCACCCTGCCCACAAATCTTCCATGGCCGCAACACAGAGCTCCAGGATGTGGTAAATGTCCTAGTGCAGGATTCTGCCCACATTACTATCCTTGGTCCAGGGGGCATGGGGAAGACAAGCCTTGCGACAGCAGCCCTCCACAATCTGCAAGTGGAGGCCAAATATACCCAGCGATACTTTGTTCCATGCCACTCAAGCCCCACTTGCCCAGAACTGGCAGCTACAATTGCGGATCATATTGGGTTGGAGAAGGGCTCAAACATGGCAATGAATATTGCACATTATTTCGCCCATGCACCTCCTTCCCTTCTCATCCTCGACAATCTGGAGACCCCTTGGGAAAGCCTCTCATCTCGTTCCGAAGTTGAAGAATTTCTGTCTCTGCTGACTGATGTCCCGCACTTGGGTCTCATGGTGAGTGATGATAGTGAGTCTATTCAATATTAATTTGATCTTGCTGTAGGTCACCCTCAGAGGTGCTGAGCGACCGAGCAAAGTCAAATGGAGCAAGCCTTTCCTAGCCCCCCTCAAGCCACTTTCCAATGTGGCTGCTTGGAACACTTTTGTTGAGGTTGCTGATGATGGCCATGATGATGCCAGTGTCATAGAACTGCTTGAACTGACAGGGAATCTTCCACTGGCAGTGAACCTCATTGCAAGTGTTGCTGGTTCTGAAGGATGTGCCCAGGCACTTTCTCGTTGGAAATCGGAAAGTACCCGGATGCTTTCAGAAGGGTATGACCAGAGATCAAGCCTGGACATATCCATCATGTTGTCATACACCAGCCCCCGGATGACCCCAGGTGCCCAGGAGTTGCTCAGCATTCTCTCTATGCTACCAGATGGGCTCACAGATGCTGATTTGGTGCAAGCCAAACTCCCCATCATCGACATCCTTGCCTGCAAGACAACTCTTATTCAGACATCATTGGCCTTTGACCAGGATCAGCACCTGAAGGTGCTGGTCCCAATTCGAGAACATATACTCCATATTCATCCTCCAGCAAATGTCTTGAAGCTAAAGCTACGGGAACACTTCCATCATATTCTTGATCTTTGGGACCAATTCAAGAATCTCAATGTAGTGGATATACTCCCTCAAATTTCACGGAATTTGGGTAACTTCAACACCATTCTCCATGATGGGCTTGAATTAGAGGCACCCGATATTGTCCAGAATTTTAAGAGCATCCTGTTTCTCAATGTGTTCTATTTACGGAGTCAAAACACATATTCACCCCTTTTGCTCCACTCTTCTTGGAAAATATCTCACTGGGAAAATCATCCAATTTTTGGAGAATATCTTATTGAGCTACTGGAATCTTCTATTTACTTGCTCCACTTGGATTTCAGTCGGTATATCACCCTAGGCACTGTGCATTTCAGATCAAAAGGTACACTGGAACAGGGTAAGCCATAATCACTGTCTTTATTTTCACCTGAGTAATTTCTCACCAGCCAGATGGTGCCATGCTCGGGGACTGTACTTCATGTGGACACAATCAGATTATGCAGCAGCCCTCAAATATCATCAAAAAGCGTATTCACTTGCAGAAAGTGTTGGATACCCCACCATGGTTGGCCACCGTGCGTTGGTCAGCATAAGCCACATTCTGATCACTATTGGAAAGCCCTTGAGTGCACTGACACATGCTAAGGAAGCACAGAAATGTGCTGAGCATGTAGGGGACATCTATGGACAAGCATGGTCTCTCTGCTTTCAATCCAGATGTCACCTAATATTGGCAAACTATTGGCATGCACAATGTCTTCTGCAAAAATCCAGAAGTATGTTGAATGCTTGTGGTCAACAGCAAAGTCGCTTGTATCTTGCCATACTAAATCTTGAGGCTGAGATACACCTCCTGAAATCTGAGTATTTAGAATCTCGGAAACTTCAAGTTGCCATTGCATCCAACCACCAGCCAATTTCATATGATACCATCCTCGCAAACTTGAACATTGCTTTCCTTGATATTGCTACTGGTGCTGATTTGAAAAATATCAACCAAAATCTGGACAATTGTCAGTCTCACTTGAAAGAATTGTATGGCCCAGCGGCCAGAGACACAAGTCGGGTAGCTGATTATACAGCTGCTCAACTCTGTCTACAAGAAGGGGCTCTTGGAGCTGCGAAGGAAGTGTTTGAAAAATGTTTTGCATCATCTCAGGATCTCTCAACACAAGTGGCACTCCTATGCCTTGAAAGGCTTGGAGATTTATCCACTGGTATGAATTGCATCTTGCCAACACTCCGATGGGGATGTGTATTCCTCAGCCTGGCTCTGAAGTGTGGAGACAAACGCCAGACAATGCAAGCATTCCGGTGCCTTGGCCAGATATTTTCGGCTGAAGAGGACAACACAACTGCGCTCACCCTATTCAATGTTGCTCTTGATGGATTCACCTTCATGGATGTCCATCGCTGGAGGGCGGATTGCATGGTTCGAATTGCCGATATTGTGAATACTGGTGGAGAAGTCATCAAGGCAGTGGAATTGTGGAAGGCAGCAAGGCCTCTGTTTGAAAGATCTTCCCAGATGAAGGATATAACTCGGATTGATGCAATGCTAGCAGAGGTTGACTCTGTTGCTTTGGTCAAGTATGCAGAACAACTTCAACAATTCTCAGAATTTCATGTGCCTGTTAGTGCACCGGAGGAGAAATACATTGGGGATGAAGAAGAGGAGAAATTGGCTGCAGAAACCAACTTTGGAGACAAGGGGAAGCAAAGAGTCGAGTCCTAGCTTGAATTGCAGTCTCCGTTTCCAATCACTAGGTTTGTATTTCAGTCTTGTTGTTTTTTCTGTTCGACTTTTCCGTAAATTGTTGGATAAAATACACACTCACATGTTCTCGGTGTACAGAACATGCCATGTCCAGGTCATAGTCTTTTGTCCAGTATGTAGTCAGTTTATTTATTCATGTATTGTGATACCACTACCAGTTTTTTTAACACATAGATCTGGTGAAGAATGAAGTCAGACTCGGGAGTCAGGGGATTCATGGTTTCTATTCGTTGTGTTGCGGGAAATGACTCAGAATGGCGGTAAAGCTAGGTTGGGGTATGTTCCCGCATCATGATGCATTTCTTTCATTTAATCAAGTTGAAAAGTCACCCCCTCGATTCCCGCTATTCGATAGTGGGTTTTTGTAGTTAATGAAAAAGTTATCAGCATTCGTTTTCAGGATTGCTCATCAATCAATTCTTTAGTACGAGGAAGGAGATGGAGTGGCGGCGTTACGACGAGCAATTCGGCGCTTTTTCTTTGACCTGACAACTTCAACCAGATACTTTAGAATAGCGGGCCCTGCCGCGGAGCGGGCCTACGGAGAATATTCGAGTCTGAGGAGAAATGATTATTCTTTTTGTTTTTGTTCCCTAGGTAAAAGTTGAATGACAAGTTCCGAATAATTCACAACGGACATTCTTGCAGGGAAAAATCACGTTTGCCTCGGGTCTGAGCCATTCGAGGTTCGTAAAGATTTGTTTTTTGGTTGGGGGCTTCTGCCAGCCTCGAATCATCTAATTTTTTTTCACGGTGTTGGGAACTGTATTTATTTTAGCATTAGAGGAAGTGAAGACAGACATAGCTCTGTCAAGCGCATCTAGTCTCATAAATTCATCAATTGTAGTATAGGTACATGCAAGAATTTGAGTGGATGTACTATAGGCAAAATAAAATCAGACCCAAAACGCCTCGGTGCCGCATCTCCCAAGAATCCTGGGAGTGGTGAATGCAAGGAGTATCGGGTGTCGCGCTTTTTTTTTCTTTTTCCTGTTGGTTCTACCGGCTGTCCGTGTTTATTTGCATTTATGTGGCCTGTTACACTGTACTTATTTACACTGAAGCCACACAAAGCGACACGAAGGTGTTCACGAAGCTTTGGCTCACAGTACAGGCACATACACTATTAATTTGAAGGGAATGTATTATGTATGTCACTGGTTGAACAATTCAAGTTTTTTGGTCAACATATAAGTGAGAGACTTGATTTATTTTTCACACATTTTTCACTTCAAATGTATCTGAAAAATCCATAACTTTTCTAGTATTTTTGTGAAAAAATTAAAAGTTTTTCAGTAAAGCTGCAAAAGGACTGGAAAATCTATAAAATTTCCAGAAACATTTCCAGCAAAAAATGTGTGAAAAATAAATCAAGCTTTGCACCAATATTTTGAATGAAAAAATTGAATTGTTCAACCAGTGTGTAGGGTAATATTGGTCCAAGAAGGCTTGTGAGCAGGGAGGTACTGTAAATTTTCCTTTTCTTATAGTACCACCTGCGCCGCCCTAGTCAAGAACAAAACATCACTGTTCGTTCCGAGCTGAGCTCTTCGAGAATTAGGTTTTGTCATTTTGTTCACAGCTGTAGGACTGGATGGAAAATAGAACAAGACTAAGTGGTGGTCCCGGGGTTCACATGTTGTAAGAGCCGGACGCGCCCTTGAGTGTAATGTATGCAAGTTACGAACGCGGAGAATACGGCTCGGTATCTGCACCTCCTCTTGATGATGCTATTGCTTTTAGGCCGGCGCAGGGCCTGCACATGGTTACCAGCAGGAAGTCACTTGTTCGACTCGGGAGTAAGCCTTTCCTCGGCAATACACCTTTTGTTTCTAATGCTTAGAAAAACTGATAGCGAGAGGGTCGGATCGCGTCTGCATCCTGTCGTATAATTAAATCCGTCCGAGAGATCGTGTTCTGAATTGCGGCTATGGGTATTATAATTTGAGCGATATGTAGATGATAAGGACTTCCCAATAATTCTATGCCTCGTGGATGCAGGAGAGATTCATCCGTTTGAATCGGACATGAGCTATTATTTGCTGCAGTAGCTCTCAATTATTTATTTTGTTTTTTATTTTCAAAAAAAAAACAGACAATTTGCATGTAGGCCAAGTAGGAAGCTTCGGATAATACCCCCTGGGATGGTAGCGGCATTAATTGTTGTGCGCCTTGACGCGATAACCTGTAAATGGTGGTTGCGCACGGTGGGCGACTAGAGAGAATGCTACCCGTGCTTTCCTTTCACTCAGCTCTCTTTTTTTTTGGCGCGGGCACTCGTGCACCATGGAGCTGCAGCACGCTCTTCACGACCCCACGCATTGTTGTGGCATCTTTGGTCCCTGCACGTGCCGGGGCGTTCTTCTCTTCCGCCAGCAACGCCTCTGCCTCCGCTCCAGCGCTGGATTCCACTGTAAGCGGTACCTCCCGTGGTTAAACCTCATTTCCCGCCGAACGCACCAAGGCTACGCAGCAGAACCTCGCGTCCTCGTGAGATACACGGATGACCATGTCTACTCATCCACCCATCCACCCATCCTCCTTCAACCCAATCCCCTCTCCGGCCTCTCACGCACAGGCATGTAACGCATCTCGCGCCAGCAGACCTCGTTCGACACCAGCTAACCTTCGCTCAAGCGCAAGCCTTGAAGACGCCCGCGCACCCGCACAAGCTTTCCCTGCATTCCTGGCGCAGCCGCTGTAAGTGAGCTACTCCGCGTTTACGTTTAGCCACGCGGCCGCGCTCAACCGCCCCGACATGTCCCGCCATCCGCGTGGCCAGCACTCCGCCCGTTTCGCTCTCCGCATCAACACCTCTACCACCACGTGCTCTTCCCTTCGCTGAATACTCTCTATTCTGCGGCTTGTTGTCATCAGCGGCTGTCCCCGAAGCTTAGGCCCGCTCCACGCTGCGCACACACCTGAAGACGCTCGAGAGCGTGCGCCTCATTCGCCCATCCGCGCTCTTCCTCCTACCCCTCTCCACGTACTAAGCCTTAATCCTCACGCACATGGGATGCCCGCCTCCCTCGCCCGCAAGCCTCGCCCGACGCCAGAAATCCCTCGCTCAATGTCAAGCTCCCGACAAAAGACCAAGACGCCACGAACATCGAAGAGCGTGCACCTGCACAAGCTCTCCGGCTGCGGCCGCTCCACCAACTCTACGTCTGCCGCAGTTCTAGGCTCGCGCACGAACACTAGTATTAGCACAAACACGACGCCATGTGACACAGCGCCGGCCAATGATTTCTACCCTCTCACGCGCCAGCGCTCCACCACCACGCGCGTTCCCTCCGGAAACTGCACTGTCTCCGACTCCTCGGCGTCATCATCAGTGATCCCACTGGCGCATACTCCGTCTCGGCGCTCCACACGCACCTGAATACGCTCAACGGCGGGCGCATACAGAACCAGCGCGTTTCATCAACCTCCTGAATCTATTGCCGTGTTTAGCGTCTGCTACCATCTACGCGTTCCACTCCCGAATCCACACAGTACGTAATCATATCGACATTTTACCTTTCCTCCCTACACACCGCCAACGCCACCGCACGCGCTCCATTCGTTCTTTCTGTCCGCCAAAACAGCCGTGTCGACCACGTAGGCGGAATCCGCGAAGGCCCGCGCGCGCAGAGTTCGAAGCAGCTATATCCCACCTAGATGCGTCAGCGGAAAATCGTGCTGAGCGCGGTGTGGCGGGAGTGCGATGTTGGGAGTAAAGGTTTTTTAAATCCGGTGCGTACCTGGGTATCATCGTTATTTTCTTCTGTCCAGGTGGGCGGTGCGGGGGCGGGCGTCGCGTGGTTGCATGTTTCGGGCTTCGTGTTTTTCCGTCGTGCATGATTCCGCGGCGCGTCGTAGTTAGCGCATTCCGTGTCTGAAGGTGTCTCAAGCCGCATTATTGTGTGTGTGTGTTCCGCAGTACGTCAAGACGAGACAGGCGCATCCGTCTTGTACCATCCTAGGCGTGTTTTACTCCATTCTAACTGACACTCAGCGTCGACAGATCTTTCCCCTCAATGCGGCTGGACCTCTTCGCAGAGATCAACAGCTGCCGCACTGCGCTGTACATGTATGGGTGTGTTATCCGTTTTCTTTCTTCCATCATTCGCATCTACTCGTTTCTTTCGTGTCTTTCTGTGGTTCAATGGTGCACCTTTCTCGTGCATCGCCTGGCTTCAGCACAATACTCCTATCCTTCTCACCGCGCCGCGACTATTGTGCCTAGCTTCTCGCTTCTGCGCAACCATTTATGCTCCTCCCTCCTGACTGTCACAGCCTTTCGCACCATGTACATATACGCTGATTGAATTTATCACGACTGATAGTTTTGTTCCAATAGGTACATCGGCTATATATTCGCGTACGGACAGGCGGGAAGCGCGAAGATCAGGACGATAGTTGGTGGGGTGGTGAGTAGCTCCTTTCTTTTTTGGTTTGTTTATCATCCTCGGGCAATTTCTTTTCATCGGAGGGAGGCATTTCTGAGGGGGCGAACCATTACTTTTTTCTGCTTGATACTTACGATGCCCCCCCCGGTCAAGCCTCTTTACTATCCCCGTGACCGATGCGCAGATTCTTCTGGTATTCTTTCCCTTGGCAAATTTATTTACTTATTCCTCCATCTGTGCTCTTTCCCTCTCCTTCCTATAGTGTAAAAACATTTTTGTTCAGTCGCGTAGGCGTCTTTATCATTTTCCCTCCGGCTCACGACAAGATTTGCCTTCTGCCACTCGCCCTCAGCCTCCTCACTCTCATTAATTCTTCCTCTTGCTACCATTTCTCCTCCCTGCAGACCCCTGAAACCCACAATATCCCATACCTGGTCGCGCCCCTCTTCCGCAGCGTGGACGAGCTCAAAGACAAGGGGTCTAAGGAATCTCCTACCATTATCTCATTCATATACATTCATAGCTCATTTTCGCGATTGCTTACTACTTGGAGTATTCTCCGTGTTGATCGGTCTGTAGATTAGATAGGCTGTCTCGCTGTCAAGAGGTGTGCCAGTGCATGATCTAATATATTCTTCTTACCCTCTAAAACTCTGCATGAATGCCTGCTCCTGTACTCGTCGAGACTCTTCGAGACGAGTCCCTAGGCTTTACGCAATCCTAGCATACTTAACAAGTAAGCTTACTCAGGCCGATCACGCTAACTCTCTTTATAGGACCTTAAGCTTGTATCATCCTGCTAGTACTCGTATACTCTATTCTCGAGCATCGCACGGACTTTGTAGAGCTTAGAACCAGGATCCAGGAACGGAGACGTTCCGTTCCTCCCTGTGTTCGTGAGGATAGACTGTATTGAATACAAGGTCGTTACCACTTTGCGTGACCGCTGGAAACTCGTTAGGAACTTACCAACTAAGTACAACTGAGCCTCACAAGGGGTCAGTGAGTCGTAGTCAGTTGTGTGGCTTAGGGCTTTCCTTTTCCCTTTATTTTCGGAGGACATTTGTGTTTTTTTTTGTGATTGAGTGCAAGTGAGGGGTGCCTTTTGCCCAGTTTTTTTTTCTATGGGCGGCGGCGGGACGCTCTCCAGTGTTTGCGACGTACCACTCCCTCCCATTTGCGGCGTTTACACATTCTGCCTCCCCATCCTCTTGAAAGATGCCAACTCCGCGAACCAGGCCTTTGAAAACGCGAGTATTGCCACTTCACAGCTATTATTCTTCCAATTCGCTGATCTACGGCTTCAGAATGAATATCTATCTCGGCTCCCGTTGCGGACATCATTTGAGTTTGTGCCATTTCGCCCCCAAGGACGGTCACCGAGTTCAGTATTCCCTTGTCTTCTATTCTGCAGATTTTGACTTTGCTCCTGGTCCCACTGACCTTCCTCAACATATTTCGAGACCACTCGGCACGCAGCACCGCCTCGAAAATTTGTTTTATTTTTCCTTCATGTGGCTCTTCTTTTCGTTCGCCTCTGCCATCTGAGACTTTGGTGGCCCGCAACACTGCCTTTCCGTTTATCATTCACTTTTTCGACGTCCCGTGCCCTGACTCTCGCATCACCCACGAATTCAATCCCGGCGCAGCAGGGGACGGCGGCGGCGCAGGGGTGGAGGGCTAGTCACCTTCTCCTTTCCTTTCCTTTTGTTGAGCTTGTCATCGGAGGTTATCGCAGCTGACGACACTGTTCCAAATACCCTAGCGGACACCCCCTGACGTTGTGCATGCACTGCATGGTCATAAAAGTCGTGGAGGGATTCCGGATCTCCCGTCACGACATCCAATCAGGAAAAAAGGGCTTTCCTCAGTAGGGCTAGGTAGGCTCAATAGTAGTGATAGCCTGGTACACAAGTCCCCATTATACAGTGCCTGGTAGCCCACCTGTAAGTGCTCAGTAGCCATGGTAGCCCTCGCACTATGACTCAGTAGCCCCTGGTAGCACCACTATATGCGCACAGTAGCTTCATATAGACCCTGGTATCAAGGCATAGTAACTTCGCACAAACAATAATGGGAGGAAATGATTTTATTGATCAATTCCAGTACATATTCTAAGTTGTGTGAACACCAAACCTGTCGCCCCCGGCCCCGTCAAAAATATAATCGACGTGGTCAACGGTGAAATTGGCCTGCAGCAAAGAGTCAGAAAAGGTTGGAACGGACATGAGGAAAAACATACATATGATTGTGGGTCCGATGACGATACACACTGAGTTAGAAATAGATCGATGAGTAAATGCGTCGGGAAAGACATTGGGACTCACCGGGACAAGAGGCTCTGATCATCGATACTGCATCACTGGGAGGTTAATAGGGTGATATGGATTGGCCACAGGCGGCAAACAGTGCGAATAATGCACGGGGAGGGGTATATTTGGGGTGTGCAATAAGTATGTAACAGCTGCCGCGCACGCAAGATGACAGAGCATATTTGAAGCAAAGAACCTCCAAATCTTGCGGCACGAATTGTGGCTCAGGCTTTAAGTCTTACATGCGCACAGGCCGCGGGCTGGCTTGGGCTTGTAGAATCTTGTGTGCAGAGCGAGGACTTGTGCAGACTCCAGAGAGGCATAAAGCTGCCTGAAAGGATACTGATAGGGTATGAAGTCCACCGACAAGAGAAAGAGGAGGTAACGAGTTGATAGACAGAGCTTGAGGGCAGAGACACTGAGCGGCGATGGTGGGGGAAAGGAAAGAGCGATGAAAAAGGCCCATCATGATCAACCAATATATGTCACGTCAAGCAAGCACGCAATCCATTAGTCTGAATCTACTGGCACCGGGCTTACCGGACCTCAGATTACCGTGATCAAAGCGTGACTGCACGTGAATTCTCCCGTGCGCCCAATGCGGAATACACGCTGGCAAGCCGTATCTGAGCGATATACTAAAAGAAAGTGTGCCTAAAGTGATTAATCAAGTTCGTTAAAGCTTCCTGAGCTTTTCCCGAAGTAAAAGTGTCATGATTTGGCTTCATTGCATCAAAGGACGAGCACAATTAGCGGTTGGCCCCCGAACACATCAATTCAAAGCTCAAGATTGTGTCGAAAGGCTCTAGGAGGTTTCTAAGTGGTCTTACTTACAGTACAAGTCATTTATATGTCGGTAGACAGTGCAGGGCGGTGGAAATCGGCTCTCATCCCGATTCAGCCCGTGGGAGAGTTCACGTGTGGTCACGCATTGATCACGGCAATCCAAGGTCTGGTAAGACCGGTGCCAGCAAATTCAGACTCCATATATAGTTCATCGATTATCTTTGAACATGTGGAGTCTGACTATGTGAGACTAGCAATCCATCACACACGTGGCGGCGGAGTTTGAAAAGGACTTAAAAGAATATTTTCGTTCTTTCATAGCTGCTGTGGTGAGTAGAGACACACATCCCTCTATTTTGCGACTGAATGAGATTGAAAGCAAAGTAACCTGCCCTGACAATTTTTCAGTACTTTTCTGTCTTTTCGCGGTAATAAAAAAATCAGCAGCTACTGATCCGTTGGTGATGCGCTACCGTATGCTACTGATGCCTTGGCGCCTCGCTACTGAAAGCTATCAGCGTCTACTGATCTGCAGCAGGCGACTATCAAGGCTACCAGCGCTTGATATCAGTGGTCAGGACTACTGAAGAAAATGGTTTTTCCTGATGTCGATCATGGCCGACTCGTCGTCTCCGTGCAATCCAACCGACGCTGAGCCCGATTGAGAACCTAGTACCCTCATTAGCACAGGTTTCCAGCCAGTCACAGCTTAAAACTTACCCGAAAAGCTCAATATCAAGCATCGCAGTACATCTGTCGCAAGGCTCGCTGCAGGAACGTCAGGCAACAGTCGCTTCTAATCAGCAGCGATGGCCACTGCTAATGCTGCGCTCTCCTTAGCTGCGGATGACATTAGTCACTCGCTGTGCAAGGGGAAAGCAGGACTTATGGGTGAGTATTCGCTCGGCCCATCCCTTAAAGGCATCGCTGGCGGCGGTACTTCCTCCGTCAAACGACTCCAAAGCCTTTCCGCCACTTATACACACCCTACGGTCGCGAGTGAGTATCCTGGAAGGGTAACAGATGAAGGCTCACTTGAATCGACGCATTTTTCCGTCATCGTACACAAATGCGCCATGAACCAAAAAAAAAAAACAGCTTCACCAATTTGACCCAGCCCGTCCCAATTAGACCTCGCAGGCTGCAAATCACACCCAAATGGACATCACTTTGAGATCTGACAACAACCAGTTAGCAAGTGAAACCATATCATAGCCAGCACATTACCTCTTCCTATCTTCTGCGGTCGGCCCCGCCTCGATTTCTGCATTGCGCTCCTCAGCCTTGGCCACACTCTGTGCTTTGACCTCAGCGTCGCTCTTGCTGTAAAGGTCCTCTGCGACCTTGTGGAAGTTTGTAAGGAAGAGCCCGTCTTTCGGGGTGTGCGGCTTTCCCTTCAATGTGGCATTCACGAGGTGTAAGAGGGTGGATGAGAGTTTAGACAAGACACCCAATTGAACGAGCCCAAGTTCTAGTTTGATTAGAGCTGGGTGTGCAACGTGAGTGAAAGTAAGTCTCTCTTTCCTACGATGCCACCCAACGGCTTATAACTACAGCAAAGATGATAATGTAAGGTATTAGATAGGGGTGCGAGGCCTGGTAGGCCTGGCACTGATGAGCACCGATGTGCGCTGTTCACGTAATTTCGCTGATTCCATCAACTTTGGCAACAGCTTCCGAAACAAATAACACTTCACAATCAGGCCACAATAATCAGACCATTCTAATTTCGATTTATCGCACAGCACGTCAACCTGAAACGTGTTTCGATACAGTTTTGGAGTCAGAAGGAGTCAGAAGGAGTCAGGGATTTGTTTGTACAAGTTTGGCTTCCTGTAGTATATAAGGCCGCGCTCGAACGCACTATGAATAGATTTTGGTTTTGATCCCCCATCAGTCTCAGCGTTTTCGTATCGCTCTTGCTCTCGTATAGTATCTCGTCACGCTCATCGTATCGTATCGTATCGTCCCGCAGCCTTCGTTGTCGCTGCCATCGTCATCATTATCGTTGTAGTACCTTGTCCTTAGTCACTTGTCTTAATCGAAAGCTCTTATCTCGCTACCCAATCCTTCTCTTACCGAGACAGGACGAGAGAGCAATCAGTTATCGCATTTGCTATCACACCGTACTGTCCCCCGTATCTCGTATCCACGTCGCAGCCGCCGTTGTTGCTGCATCCCTTCCTAACCCTTCCTCATCACCACCCTCGCAGTCCACGTGACTCACCCTCGAGCAACTGACCCTTCGTTGAACGAACCTTCTCCCCTTCTCTCACAGTTCCACGGTCCTCCTGGTGTATCGCACGGACCTGTACATTTATTTTGTTTTATGTTCCACCTCTCCACACTAGCAGACACACCACGAGCATATCAGCACCCGTTTGAGTCCGTTACAATTGCATTGACACCGCTATGCTGTGTCGGCTGAGCAGGCTTTACAACATTGTCTGAGGCGGGTACCCCACTGCACAAGATGCTACTGATGGTCTCCCAGTAAGATGGTGAGCTGGTCAGATCCCGTCTGCATCGATACTTGTCGCTTGCACCGATATGGCCATCTCGGTGGTTGTCGGATGACTCATCAGATTATGTCGCCTGACACGTCCGTCATCAATTATACGGGATTATAAGGCTAGATCAGCAGAAGTCAAATTGATGATTGCTACGCTAACAAAAATGTTTGTGAGCTATCGCAAAAAATCCCTGAACCATTCTGCTAAGAGGTGTAGCAGGACTTTTATATACTTTGCTTGCTGTACATGCATCTGAGAACAAAATCAATGAAGAAAGTGGATGAGATCTTTTCTAAATGGCTCAGATGCCAGTTGTGTGGATGACCTTCTCCTGAGTCTGAGCAAAATGATTCCTCTGACACAGTCCACGTTCACCTTGGGGAAGTACAAGACCTAGGGAAAATGGCTTTGACCTCCATTTTGTATCAGAGAAATTACGTAGAGGAGATGCAGGATCATTTGTGCCTTATTGCCCTAATTTGCAACCTGCCCCATACTTCACCCTTTATACTAAATCCCTCCGCCCGACTCACGCGTTCGAGAACAAGCAAAAAAGAAATCGCAGCTCAGAGAGGAAAAATAGGCACTCTAGATTATTTTGTTTCGCAGCTTCACAATTGTAACTATACATATAAGTCATCTGCACATGCCATCCCCAATTGAAGTTTCTCAATCTGTAGAATATATAAATCCAGATAATTCCAGCAGCTACGATTTAAATTAGTTTTCATATGGCTCAGGCCAGAGCCGAACGAGAATCCATCTCAACATCGTATCAAACACGAATTGGCTGGCGCTAGGATCACCTGGCATAAAGATTCAGTACATTCAATATTCTTGCTGGTTGGATAGGAGATGCATCAAATGGTTGAGACCCCAGTTGGACCACTCTGCCGCTGAGGCGTGGTCCCGTATTCCTTAACTGCTTTCTGACGCCGGAGTCTTATTTGTAATTCGGTGTTTGACTTGGCACCGATGTCGGCTTCTCTTTTTTTAATTCCTATGCGCGGTGTTAAAACCGCCAGGACCCCAGAGGATGTCCGATCTTTCTTTTTTTGACAGTTTTAGCTCTATCCCCTTCCCATTTTCTCTTTTCACATGCAATATATCCAAATGTCATCACCTCATCTCATCTGCCATTTTATAACTGTAAAGTGCTATTGGTTCATCTCATTTGCTGCTGCGACTAGTAATTGAAGAGCATCTCAAGCACTGATTTTTGTACAGTGGTGAGGGGCACGGCAGATTTTGTTTCTGGATGCCGCCGCATTGGTGTACCAGAGGCACATGCGTAGATATGATAGCTTGCTCAGCTTGTGGATGCTCCTTATGATCCGTGGACATCCACGGTAACACTGGTTGAACATTTCAAGTTTTTCAGTGAAAAAATTGGTGAAAAACTTGAATTTCTTTTCACCTATTTTTCCAGCAAAAAAGGGGTGAAAAATGTAAAACATTTTTACCTTTTTCTGACTTGAAACAATAATAAGGTGAAAAATGCAAAATATCTTTCACATTTTTCACCTACTTTTTCGGTGCAAAAATAGGTGAAAAAAAATTCAAGTCTTTCACTAAATTTGCCACTGAAAATTTTGAAATGTTCAACCAGTGTAAGCCATTGCCGATTGTGAGCTTAATTAAATTTGAGGTCGGCATGTCTGTAATGATGGAATTGAACCTCAATAGGACACAAGTAGAGTAATATTCTTTTGTTCGCTACATTTGACAGATAGCACCTACAGACGGTCTATTTTCCGTGTGAAATGTCAACAGACACATATACCCTGTATGTATCATTTGATTCATATCATGCTGATAATGGACGAAATGAAAACAGCCAAAGATATATAGAAACCCAGAACTGCAACACCATCCCATAAGATCCCGCAATGCCTACTACCCCGAATTTAAAGAATGTCATCCAATACACCATCTTGGCCGCAACCACCGCCAAGAACATTGCAGAAACAGCCAAGGTGCCCTTTTTGGGCTCAACTGCTGCATTGTGCTTGTCAATTACAAAGTGTATCGAGGTCAGCCGATTCCTCTGGTTATTGGTACCACATTTAGAAGCAAATAGACGATCAGATCAAACAAGGAGGAATATGTTGAGACTATCAAGCACATTCATGAAATCTTGTGTATCATTATCCAGCTGCATTCAACTTCAGTGATCATGGGTGTCCTTCCAACTGCACTCTTGTATGACATTGCAAAATTCACAGAGTGAGTGCCTGAAATGTGAGGACATATTGTCTTTATTTAATATTTTACACCAGGGTGCTTGAAAAATTGTTCACATTTCTAAATGGGCAACAAAAAGGTGCTCTTGGAAAAATAAAAGGACTGTTTAAACAGCCTAAAGCTGCAGAGAGATTGGAGACATGCAAACAGGAGCTCGGCAGGATGGTTGAATTGTTCAAGGTTGGTCAGACAAATTTGATTCCAATGCATGTTCAATCAACATGGGCATTCCTTGCAGGCTCAAGTAACAGGTTCAACCTTGTCTCAAATGGGGCAAATGAAAAAAGATGCAAAGGAACAACATGAACAACTTTGTGCCCTTTTGAAGACTCAATCCGAGCTCACCAGTTCTGATCGCTCCTCAGTGAGTAGACATTATGATGATTAATGTTTTTGCTCATGGTTGGTAGGTGACAGGAACCCTGGCAAGCTTAGGAAATAATAGGTGAGCTGGACCTGCAAACAGAATCCTTCTTGCTAAAGTTCTTGAATAGCTCAGGATCATTTGGTCTACTTCCACCCAGCCCACAAATCTTCTATGGCCGCAATGCAGAGCTCAGGGATGTGGTAAATATCTTAATGCAGGATTCTGCATGCATTGCTATCCTCGGTGCAGGGGGCATGGGAAAGACCAGCCTTGCCAGAACAGCCCTCCATAATACACAAGTGGAAGCCAAGTATTCACATCGATACTTTGTTCCATGCCACTCGAGCCCCACTTGCACTGAGCTGGCAGCAACAATTGCAGATTATATTGGGTTGGAGACAGGCTCCAACATGACAAAGAGGATTGCACATTATTTTGCCCATGCTCCTCCTTCCCTTCTCATTCTCGACAATCTGGAGACCCCCTGGGAAAGCCTCTCATCTCGCTCTGAGGTTGAAGAATTTCTATCTCTGCTGACTGATGTCATGCACTTGGGTCTCATGGTGAGTGATGTTTGTGAGTCTATCCAATAATACCTTGAACTTGCTGTAGATCACCCTGAGAGGCACTGAGCGACCAAGCAAAGTCAAATGGACCCACCCCTTCTTGTCCCCGCTTGAGCCACTGTCCAATATGGCTGCTCAGCAGACTTTCATTGATGTTGCTGATGCTGGCCATGATGATGCCAGTGTCACAGAACTCCTTGAACTGACAGGGAATCTTCCGCTGGCAGTCAGCCTCATTGCGAGTGTTGCTGGTTCTGAGGGATGTGCCCAGGCACTTTCACGTTGGAAATTGGAAAGTACTCAGATGCTTTCAGATGGATATGACCAGAGATCAAGCCTGGACATATCCATCATGTTGTCATACACCAGCTCCCGGATGACCCCAGGTGCTCAAGAGTTGCTCAGCATTCTTTCCATGCTACCAGATGGGCTGGCAGATGCCGATTTAATACAAGCTAAACTTCCCATCATCGACATTCTTGCCTGCAAGACAACTCTGATTCGAACATCATTGGCTTTTGTTGACCAAGATCAGCACCTCAAAGTACTGATTCCAATTCGAGAACACATCTTCCGTGTCCATCCTCCATCAAATGTGTTGAAGCTGAAACTGCGGGACCACTTCCATCAAATTGTTGATCTTTGGAACCAGTTCAAGAATCTCAATGTAGCAGCTATACTCCCTTAAATTTCACGAAATTTGGGCAACTTCAACACTGTCTTCCATGATGGGCTTGAATCACAAGGGCCTGATATTTTGCAGACTTTTAGGAGCATCCTGTATCTCAATGGCTTCTGTATTCGGGTTCAAAACACATCTTCCCCCCTTCTGCTGCAGCTTTCTGAGAAAATACATCCTTGGAAAGACAATGCAATTTTGGGGGAATATCTTATCCAGCTACTGAAAAGTTCTGACTATTTTCCTGACCCGGATTTCAATAGTCACATCACCCTTGGAACTCAGTATTTCGAATCAAAAGACCCACTAAAACAGGGTAAGACACAATCACTCTCATTGTGTTCACCTAGCTAATATTTTAACAGCCAGATGGTTCCGTGCTCTGGGAATGTACTTCGGGGGGGCAAAGGTCAATTTTTCTGAAGCCCTCAAGAATCTTCAAACAGCCTATTCTCTGGCAGAAAGTCTCGGATACCCCACCAGGGTTGGCAGCTATGCTTTAACCAACACATCCACCATCCTGATTGTTACCGGAAAGCCCTTGAGTGCACTCACACATGCCAAGGAGGCATATCGATATGCAGAGCACATGGGGGACCTCTATGGGCAGGCATGGTCTCTTTTCATTCAAGCCAGATGTCATACAATGTTAGCAAACTATCAGCAGGATCAAGTTCTTCTTCAACAGGCCAGAGACCTGTTGACTGCTTGTGGTCAACAACAAAGTACCTTGGGTTTTATGCTCCTAAATCATCAGGCTCAGATACACCTTGAAAAATCTGAGTATCTGGAATCTCGCAAACTCCAAGTGGCTATGGCATCCAGCTGCCAACCAACTTCATATTTTGCCACCATTGCAAATGTGAACATTGCTTTCATTGATATTGCTACTGGGGCTGAATCAAAAAACATTCGCCAAAATCTAGACATGGTTCAGTCTCATTTAAAGGCAGTATATGGGTTTTCCGGGAGACACACATGTCTGACGGCTGATCTTGCACCTGCTGAACTCTGGCTTCGAGATGGGGCTCTTGGGACCGCAAATGCAATGTTTGAAAAATGTTTTCCATTGTCTCTTGAGATGGACACCGAGCTGGCACTCCAGTGTGCTGAAAATCTTGGAAATCTCTCCATTAGGATGAATGACATCCAAACTACACTGCGGTGGATCAGGATATTCCTTGGATTGGCATTGAAGTGCAAGGACAAGCGCCAGACAATGCAGGCATTCCGATGGCTTGGCCAGATTTTTGCTGCCCAAGGTGATGATGAAACAGCACTCAGCTTATTCGCTGTTGTGCTTGATGGATTCACATTCATGGATGTTCATCGCTGGAGGGCAGATTGTATGGTTAGAATTGCGGATATACTGAATAATCATGGAGAGGTCATGAAGGCAGTTGAATTATGGAAAGCTGCAAGGCCTCTGTTCAAAAGATCTTCTCAGATGAAAAATATAGTCAAGATTGATGCGAAGCTTGCAGAGGTTGACTCTGTAGTTTTGGTCGAGTATGAGGAACAACTTAAACGACTGTCTGAATTGCATGTGCCTGCACCGGCCTCAGAGGAGGCATACATTGTAGAGGACGAGGAAGAGGACAAATCTGCTCCAGGAAGCGATTTCGGGGACACCGTGAGGCAAGGAGTCTTAGTTTGAATTGCAGTCTGGATCTCAGATACTCAGAGTTTGTGTTTCAGTTTTGTGTTTTTTTCTCTCTTCAACTTATTCACAAATGCAGCCATTTTTCGGACAAACACATACCCACCTGTCCTTGGTATTCACAGCCTGCCATGTCAAGGTCATAACTTTTTGTCCAGTATGTAGTCTGCTTATTTATTCATTTATTGTGGCCCCACCGTGCATGATACCAGCTAACAAAATTGAGTGGTGAAGAATCATATTAGCCTCGGGGAGTCGGGGATTGATAGTTTTCTTTTATTCACCAAGGATACATGCACGTTGGATGAGTGAAGAAGGTGTGGAAGAGAATAAATAAATAAAATTGTGCCTTATTTCGGAGGATGGCACACATCCGCGCGAGTGACTTCGCCACTGCCAACCCCCCAAAAAAACCACTCTGAGAACAACCTCTCAAGAGTATAGAAACAGAGGACGCAGCGAGAAAGTATCAAGCGGCTCTTCCGCCGTCCGTCTGCGATACAGAATATGTAAATAGAGTCTAAGTAATTCATATATCGATGCGCAAATGGGTATTCAGATGAGGATTGTTTCTATTCGTGCTGGCACCGCAACAGATCCACAGCGCCTCAACCTGTGGTATGTAGCACTTCCGGCCCGACCAGAAAACCACAGCAAATGGCGCGTCAGGTCCCTGAAAAGCACAGTTGTGTGTAGTCCAATTTGCAACCCTTTCAGCGGCGCACGGCTTGCCTGACTTGGCTCCTTTCGAAGCACAGAAAGGTGAGCATAAAATGTCGCGATCTAGTCCGAGGAGCCAGTATTATAAGTGCCATTAATGAAATTTCGCGAGACCCGCTATACAATATCGCGGTTCTACATAATGGGGCGTAACAAAAAGAGAGGGCAGCGAAGGAATACGATATGAAGCCAAAAGACGACTCGCCATCTCCACAGACCGCGCGCCTCGAACGTTTATGCCCAGTCCTTGATTCGGAGCGCGGCGACGATGCGGAAGAGGTGCGCGGCGGCGTGGGGGGTTCATTGCTTTTGTTTGGGGCGTCTGTGGAAGGAAAAATAGATTGAATAGCGAAACGAAAGAACAAATCTTGGGTGTAGAAGAGGAATGGGATGAGAAAAGAAACCAGGGTGGATAAGCGGGAGGAAAATACGTAGAAGTGTGAGCATAAGTAGAAGGGAAAAGGACACCACCGACACAATAGGAATAAAAGGAAACCAGGAAGTAGAAAATCTGCCCGTTATTTGCAAGGAGGTGGGAAACACGTCAGAAGCCCGCCGTTCACGCATAGGAAAGGGGGATCGCGTCGAAGAAACAAAAACCAAAAACATGGAAAAAAGATGACAACAAATTTTTAAAAAGCACTCACCACGATCCCTCCCGCTGTCCAGCATGCGAGTATGTAGACGATGTACCTGTTCATCCAAAAACATCAGTAAATAATTCACTCAGTGCATGCACGAAAGAGTAAAGAATAAGCAGGCCCACGAATGAATAATAACGAATTAGGGATACCCATCTAACAAACTCTGCATTAGCTTCTTGATCTCCGCTGCAAAGGGCGCCGGGGAGGGAGGGAAGGCCTGCAGATGTCGTGGTTCAGATGGAGTAGAAGAAAATACGCGCGATGCGTGCGCAGTCAATGAGTCCGATGCAAAACCAACACGGAACGCGCTCATCACCATGATGCGCCGCGGAACGACCACGACACCGACGCGGAGCGGTCAAACCTGTCACGACAGGAACCCGAAATGAAAACCCGTCTCCACACCCAAAACCACAACGCGCCGCAGTAGGACGTTGAGAAATGAAAAGGTAGACGAAGTGTAGCCAGAAAAGAAAGCGAGGGAAAGTAAATGATATGGTAGAAGAGAGCCCGGACGGGACTAGCCTGCGAGGTGAGCGGCGAAAGCGGTAGGGAAACAGACGGATGGAGCGAATAAAAATACGAATAAAAACATGCATAAAAACACAGACCAATTAAAGAACGAACCACGCACCCATCAAACGCACTGTGCGCCAGCTGCTGAATCTCGGCAAAGAGATCCGTCCTTGTCCAGGAGGGGGGAAGATTTGCAACTGCGTGCGTTAGTTGAAACAGTATACGTGCGGTCAGTTCAAAAATTCGAAGCGCAGACAGTCAATAGGTCTGACGCGACGCGAAACGAACAAACGCGGACCGCGCTCGACACCGACGCGCCGTGAAATAAATCCCACCACGACACGCCATGGCACAGCTCGGTGCAGTCCGATACCCCAACTTGCCTCCATGCCAACATCAGTAACGCGCCGCATTCTGCCGCACGCCGAAAGAGAGGGATGCACGCACCAGAGTAAATCCAAACCACCGCTCCTCTCGCCTCGTCCCACTCATAACATCCCCGATCCCGATCTCCCGCTGGCCCGAGGAGGGCGTGCGCGCGCCCGGGTAGAGCATGCTCTGCCTCGGCGTCCAGCGCGCGCGTGCCGCCGCGACGTCGTGGACGTCGACTCGACATACCCAACTCCGTAATAGAGTCCGACACCAGCCCCACCTCCATACTCAACACCGACTGCTCAAGCGACTTCACCCAATAAAATAAAAAAAACTGAATATTACCACCACCGCGCCCGTCTTGCCTCCCTCGCGCCGCTTGGGCCATCTCCCTCGTTCCGCATCCCACGTTGCGCATGAGGAATCCCAAATGCGCAAGTTGGGATGACCGGATTTGATTTCGCAGGGTGTGGATCGGAGGTGCCACGCGTCGGTGGCGGCAGGGAGGTAGCAGACAAATAAGACTAAGGAGATGCAGTGGCAGACTCGAGGAGCATCGCTAGCCGCAGGCGTTTTGGCTGCGCACCCTCTCGAGCGTGGAGAGTGAAGACGTATGCGTTGAGCGCTGCAGCTGGTGATGACGAATTCGGTGCGTTAGCCGCAGGGACGGCGCGAATGGAGGGCTGCAGCATAGGTAAGGCGGCTGAGGCGAGATGAGCGGCACACTGGCGATGCGGGCAGTGGGGCGGGCGGGTGGCAGGGGAGCGTTGGCCGGCGCTGGCTGCATTACTGGTACTCGGGCACGCAGTCGTACGACGTAGAGGGGCGCGGACGTAGAGCCAGTGGATGCAGTAGACGACGGGCTGCACGGTAGCCGGTGCGGCGGGTGGCGGCGAGCGCGTGCGCCCCAGGGTCGGGACGGGTCGTGAGGTGGGATTGGGCGTAGACGTAGACGCCGAGTTATTCGCATGCAGCGGCCGCGGCACGGCATTGTCATCTCCGAGTTTGGGCTTCGAAGTCAGCTAGGGTGTGGCGTGGTGCGGGGCGTGCGGAGGGGAGGCGCAGTATCCCTGATGCATCCGTGAGCATGCGTGGAATGGATTCAGGAGGACGAGGGTGAATGGATGAACGAGGTGTACATACCTGTGTATACCACATGGACTACGGCGTTGGGCAGGCGATGCTTGAGAAGGCCGCTCGTGGCGGGATCCAGAGCCCCGACAAAAAAGCTTTGACACACGTCGGCACGTGAAGGGTCAAACATGCTACAACAGCGCGTCCTTAATTTGATTTTTGTTCCGCACAGCTCTTTCTCTAATTAATCAAGCATAATCAGTGTTCAGTCTCAAAAATATGGTGAGCGAAATTCAGCCACGCGAAGGAGAACCAAACAATCAAGGATGGATGAGCAATATTTAAAATCCAGTTGATTTTGCATAGAACTTGAATACAACACTCCGCTGTTGACAAAACGAAGCTGTCGGGTACGTGGTTGAAGGACGTACCCGAACATTGTTATCCATATGAATCAGGACAAATCAGGGCTTCTTTTATCTCACTGTCAGGGCAAAAAAGCGGCCAGAGCTAAAGATGCACAATGATACAGGTCGTGGTTCGCCTTCCTAGAAAACAGGAACCAATTCCGAAAGTTGTACTCAGTATAAACTAGAAAAATTTTATCTCACTGTCAGGGCGGGAGAGTGGTCAGGTCTAAAGATGCAGAATGATAAAGTCCTGGTTTGCCTTCCCAATAAACAGGAACTCATCCTCCCCCTCCTCCAATGCGCTTCATCTCATACTCTCTTATTCTCCTCGCCTCCTTGTCTACGCTTGTCACTGCATCATTTCACGACAAGAGTGCTCAATAGTAAACTGTGGCGCCGCCGCACCAGGCATCAATTGCTGGCCCAACCTTTTATGTGCCTCTAACAACGTCGACATTCTTTACTCTCACACAACTATATCTATTACTCGTCATCAGCGCTGTACAGCCTGCAGAATTTCAGCTGAATTCTGCGGCCCAGACGGGGGCAATGTTCCTTGCTGCGCAGGTCTATTTTGTAACCCAAATACATATATGGATCTACAGCGTGAACCAAGTTACAGCGGGCAGATTGTACCGACCTAGCGCACACATAATGTAAGCGACTTTTTTGACAACAGCGCCAGGAATAAATGAAATCTGCGCACCGGGCAACAGTGCGTCCCAGCCCTCGCCGTTATGGGCCCGCAGATTCTGAAGCCTGGCGGGCACGTCTCGTCGATGGGGATTGTGATCTATATGTCATTTAGTATTGGGTTGGGTTGAAGTTTACGACGGTCAGCGGTAGGCTGATGTTAAAGCTATGTTGGGGAAGGGGGGAGAGAAAGAAAGAACGATCGAAAGGAAGGAAGGAAAGGAAGGAAGGGCTCACGCAGCCTGTCCGCGCCTGCACACTAAGTGTGAAGACAGCGGCGATGAATGCGACGGCGAGTTTGAACTGCATGGTGGCTCTGAGTGAGGCTGATGATTCTGAGGTTGTGGGGCAAACCACAAATTTATACGATTGGCAGACTGCCAAAAATAAGATGACGCCCGTGGCGCAGTTTCGGACGCAGAATCTTATCACTTGCATCTACCTGCGTTTTATCCTGAAGTGAATTGGATGGAGCAACGTTATGACAGGTGGAGTTCACGTAAAGTGCAGAAGAATAGTCGAGATCTGGTCAACTCCCGAAAATCATGCAGGCTGTACTACATGGATGGATATTGCGCAATCGAACCAGGTAAGAGACATGAAATAGCGTCTAAACAAGTCGTATACCCAGTGGAGTGATATGTATCGAAAGGGAACTGGCAGATGGCTATCCTGTTCCTGGCCTATTCCTCTTCGCTCTTGTGATTCTCTCACGGTTTAATTTGGACTTGATTCCGCTTCGTTACTTTCATGCCGGCGCCCAAGCCGCCGTGCCAAGGGTATTAGGGTAATGGCAAATCGGTTACCAGACCGATTAAAACCGAAGGTGCCGAGTGGTAAAACCGTCGGCAATCTGAGGCCACTTCCCGAAAACAAACCCTCGAAATGACGGATTTTCCCGACGCTGCCCTGTCAGTGGTGCCAGAACGTTATAGTTCCGGATTTGGCCCAATGTTGACCACCGGGGTTCTTTTGTGATCCTATGTGAGCTGCTAAATTAGTCGGGCCATGGAGTATGTGCGTCTTTTTGGACCGTTTTAGCCTTATCTCCTTCCTATTTGTCTACAATATATCCAAATATGTTTGCAATGCATCTGAAGGTCGTCACGTCACCTCGTCCGTCATTCCCGGCTTTTAAAGTACTACTGGCCCATCTCATTGCCGCTGTGAGTGAGCACGGGTTGCAGATTGTAGTGGTATTGTTTTGCTGGATACTATCAAATTGCTGTAGGGGATGCGAAGGAGCAACACGAACAGCTTGTGGCCCTTTTGGAGTCTGACTCTGACCTCACCAGTTCTGATTGCTCTTCAGTGAATAAGCATTGGGATGATTAACATTGTTAGCTCATGGCTGTTAGGTTACGGGAAGTTTGGCAAAATTCGGAAATAATAGGTGAGCCAGACCTGTAAACACTATCACTGTAGCTAAATTCTGGCACAGTTCAGGATCCCTTGGTCTACTTCCACCCTCCCCTCAAATTTTCCACTGTTGTGAAGCAGAGCTGCAGGATGTAGCGAATATCCTCATCCAGGATTCTGCCCATGTTGCTATCCTCGGTGCAGGGGGAATGGGAAAGACCAGCCTTGCTAGAGCAGTCCTCCATATTCCACAAGTGGAAGCCAAATATTCTCATTGATACTTTGTTCCATGCCACTCAAGCCTGAATTGTACTGAGCTGGCAGCAACGATTGCAGACCATATTGGGCTGCAGAAGGGGTCAACCATAGCAAAGAAAATCGCAAATTATTTTGCACATGCTCCTCCTTCCCTTCTCATCCTAGACAATCTGGAAACCCCTTGGGAAAGCCTCTCATCTCGCTCCGAGGTTGAAGAATTTCTGTCTCTGCTGACTGATGTCCCACACTTGGGTCTCATGGTGAGTGATGATAGTGAGTATATTCAATATTAACTTGAACTTGCTGTAGGTCACCCTCAGAGGTGCTGAGCGACCAAGCAAAGTCAAATGGAGCAAGCCTTTCCTAGCCCCCCTCAAGCCACTTTCCAATGTGGCTGCTCGGCAAACCTTCATTGAGGTTGCTGATGATGGACATGATGATGATAGCATCAAGGAACTCCTTGAACTGACAGGGAATCTTCCGCTGGTGGTTAGCCTCATTGCAAGTGTTGCCAGTTCTGAAGGGTGTGCCCAGGCACTTTCTCGTTGGAAATCAGAAAGTACCCCGATGCTTTCAGAAGGGTATGACCAGAGATCGAGCCTGGACATCTCCATCATGTTATCATACACAAGCCCTCGTATGACCACAGGTGCTCAGGAGTTGCTCAGCATCCTGTCCTTGCTACCAGATGGCCTCACACATGCAGATTTGGTGCAAGCCAAGCTCCCCATCACTGACATCCTTACCTGCAAGACAACTCTAATTCAGACATCATTGGCCTTTGTTGGCCAGGATCAGCGCCTGAATTTGCTGGTCCCAATTCGAGAACATATCCTCCATATTCATCCACCAGCAAATCCCTTAAAGCTGAAACTCCGAGAGCATTTCCATCAAATTCTTGATCTTTGGAACCAATTCAAGAATCTCAATGTAGGCGATATACTCCCTCAAATGTCACAAAATTTGGGCAATTTCAACACTGTTCTCCGTGATGGGCTTGAACCAGAGGGGCCTGATGTTGTTCAGAATTTTGGGAGCATACTGTTCCTCAACCAATTCTATTACCGGGTTCAGAGATCATATTCACCCCTTTTTCTGAAGCTTTCCGGGCAAATGCTGCTTTGGAAAAGCGATCCAATTTTCGGGGAATATCTCATTGAAGTATTGGAAAGTTCGGGATTTTTGCCTGACCCAGATTTCAAGAGTCACATCACCCTGGGCACTCAGTACTTCAAATCTAAATGTCCACTGGAGCAGGGTAAGATACCATCACTTCATTGTGTTCACTTAGCTAAATTCTCACAAGCCAGATGGTACCGTGGTCTGGGAATGTACTTTCAGTGGACAAAGTCAGATTTTGCAGAAGCCCTCAAGTATTATGAAGGAGCATATTCTCTGGCAGAAAGTATTGGATACCCTACCATTGTTGGCCACCATGCTTTGAACAACATATACATGATCCAGTATCTGACAGGAAAACCCTTGGATGCACTTGAACATGCCAAGGAGGCACTTAGATATGCCGAGCACATCGGGGACATCTATGGGCAAACAGGGTCTCTCTACTTTCAAGCAAGATGTCACAGGATACTCGCAAACTATCGGCATGCTCGACTTCTTCTCCAAAAATCCAGAGAAATGTTGGCTGCTTGTGGCAACCAACAAAGTGTCTTAGGATTTAACACCTTAAAAATATGCAGGCAGAGATCCACCTGCTGAAATCGGAATATCTGGAATCTCGCAGACTTCAAGTTGCCATTGCATCCAGCTGTCAAGAAACCTCACCTGATACCATCATGGCAAACTTGAACATTGCCTTCATTGATCTTGCTAGTGGTGCTGAAATAAAAAACATTCACCAAAATCTAGACAGTTGCCAGTCTCGTTTGAAGGCGATATATGGTCTTCAAGGCAAATTCATGTGTCTTATAGCTGATTACACAGCTACAGAGCTCTGCCTGCAGGATGGGGACCATGTGATGACAAATTCGATGTTCAAAAAATTTGTTACTTCATCTCAGAAGATCTCTGCAGCAGAGCTAGCACTCCAAGGTCCTGCAAGACTTTCAGATCTTTCCACAGAGATGAATAACATCATTACCACACTCCAATGGGCAGGAGTATTCCTTAGCTTGGCTCTGAAGTGCAAGGACAAGCACCAGACAATGCAAGCATTCCGCTGCCTCGGCCAGATTTTTTCAGCAGAAGGGGACGATGACACTGCACTCACCCTATTCAATGTTGCTCTTGATGGATTCACCTTCATGGATGTCCATCACTGGAGGGCAGATTGTATGGTTAGAATTGCAGATATACTGAATAATCATGGAGAGACAATGAAGGCAGTTGGATTGTGGAAAGATGCAAGGCCTCTTTTCGAAAGATCGTCCCAGATGAAGGATGTAATTGAGACTGATGCAAAGCTAGCAGAGGTTGACTCAGCTGTCTTGACTGAGTATGAGGAAAACCTTCAGCAACTTGCAGAATCACATGTGCCTGTTGGTGCACTGAAGGAGACATAGAGGGATGAGGAAGAGGATAAATTCACTGAAGGAAGCCATCTCGGGGACAAGGGTCGGAAGGGAGTCTTGGCTTGATCCAGTTATTTTTTAAATAAATAAAAACCCAGTGTGGACAGCATGCGATGTTTAGATCAGAGCCTTTTGTCCAGTATGTGGTTTGTTTATTTAACCCCGTAGTGTGTTAATCCTGCTGTTTTCAACAGATCCTCAGTTGATTATGGTGACAGAGATGAAATTAGCCTCGGGAGGCGGGGGATCAATAGGTTTATGCAAGGCTTGAGGAGAAGGTTGATCCATGCCTGAAACAGTACAAAGAAGGCTTGAGATTTTCTTTTAAGCATGACCTACATGTATTTGTTTATTTTATGCTTGGGGGGATTGGGACAAGGCTCAATAGCGGGAAGGTAGGCTATTTTCTTCAAACACCATAACAAGAACCAGCGAACGAGTGATACATGGACCGTCTGAGCCTTACTTTTCCTAAGCGGTGATTTCTTGGTATGCTCACACGCTTTCGATTTTTTTTCCCTTTCGGTTGCATGGCAAATTTTGGTGGAAGTGATTAACTGTCTAGACTACGCGCACTAACAAGGTGGTTCTATCGGCGCCTCCTCTTCGTGAAGTAAAGTTCAAACTGTCTTTGAGCTTGGGCCATTAACATCAATTTGTGGTGGTGGTGATGGGGCGGGCAGATTTTCAAATGAGCTGAAGAACAATTAATGACTCGGGGTTTTCGATTCTGATTTTTGGGGGTTGAGGGGCAAGAAATTGGACCAGTAATACAGACTAAAACAATGAGGATTAACTGTAGGTAGCAAGTACGAACATGCAAGCTCTGTAGCAGGTGGTCCTGCATCCGTTATCAATTCGGTGGTGCTGATGTGATCCATTCGCCGAATAAATGTGAGTCATTTCTTATTTGGGATGTAGGACTCCGGCAATCTAAAATTGTAACAAGTGTTACATCCGCGTGAATATCGCAATATCGGTTGGCTGTAATCATTGAATCCGGCCTGCGACAGCACGACAGAGAAAATGGCTTTTATTGTACTTCTTATTTTACTTGCGCAATAATCAATGTTTGCTTCTACCCGCGCACTATGAAATGAGAGCCAGCATGCACACCCTGAGACGCGTTGTTGTGGCTTCTTTGGCCGCACACGTGCTGACACGTCATCTTTACGAGTCCTAATTTATTAGGTCTCGTTCTTGTCATCATCACCGGATTTCTCTCCAGCCACCACCGCCGTGAACATTACTACTTCCCGCCTTTCGACCTCATCGTCCGCCGAACGCACCCGGCAGAACCCCGCATCCCGCTGTACGCGGTACTTCCTTCGCTTCGGAGGACAGCCTGCTGCAGTACTACCGCCTCGTCCTGCCGGCCATCTTTCCCTCCCACTCTGTCAGTCCATGCAATTGACTCCCCCGCCTCGCCAGACACCAGCCAACCATCGCTCAAGCGCACGCTCGCCGCCAAGGATAGTGATCTAGACGGTGCGGACGCCAAAAAGCCCGCGCTTCCACAAGCTCCCCGCGCGCGGGCCTGTAGCGAGAAACTCCGAGTCTACGTCTGCGGTCACCTCCACTACTCCTACTGCAGCGAGTACGAGCACCTGCACGACTTCGAGTACGAGTAATACGACATCCCGCAGCCCAACGTTCCTCCGCCCGCTCATGCGCCCGCGCTCCCCGCGCACCCATGGAGCCAGCGCGCCGGTTCTCCTTCCTTCCGCATCAACGATACGCCGGCTCCCCGCCACTATGCGCATTCCCTCCGCGACAGACCGAGAGCGCCCGCACGCAGCACGCCGCAAGGCTCGCCGACTTGCTGACTGCCGCCTTTAGCTCTGACCTCCTCCGCCCCCGCCCCCGCCCCCCACTCCCAAATCCACACACTACAACACTAGATGCATATTTTACCTCTCCGCCTTGCGCACCGAAGAGACTCTGCCACGCGCCGAGCTCCTCACGCTCAAATTCTCCTAACTGTCTGCCAAAACTGTTACTCGCAGGAGAGCCGCACGCTTGCACGGGAGATGGGCGACATCGCCCGTCCCCCGCGCAGGACTTATGAAACGGACCCATACAATCCAGCGACGTGCACGCCAGCCAGCGGGAGATCGCGCTGAGGGCGACGCTCGGGGTGTGGCGGTAGTGGGGATGTCAAGAGTAACACCATTTTTTTATCCGGTGCGTACCTGAGTATTGATCTTCATTATCTTAATTTTAATCTTTCGGGCTTGGGGTGTTCTGTCGTGGTAGGTTCTATTCCGCCCGCGGCACGTCGCAGCCAGCGCTCTCCGCGTCTGACTGCACGTCGCGTCGCATCGTGTTTCCCCGCGGCGCGTCCAGACGAGACGAGCGCGTCTCTCTTGTATACTCGTGGGCCCGTTCTAACTGACACGACCTGCACCGCTTCGCAGAGATCAACCGTTGGCGCACTGCGCGGGCTGTATGGGTGCGTTCGCTGTTTTCTTTTTTCCATTATTCCTATCCACTCGTTTTCTTTCGTTTCTTTCATTTGTACATCCTTCTCGTCTTCACCCTTTCGTTTCCGCACGACTTTTGCCATTCTTGCCACGGCACGACTATTTCTATTTCGGCCCGACCATTCCTTCCATCTACTGTCCTAGCCTTTCTCGCCCCGTACATATGATATATGTTGATTGAATTAATCATGTACTGATGATATTTCCCTTCCGATAGGCACAACGCCTGCATATTCTCGTACTGCCAGACGAGCCGCGGAAAGATGTGGGTGATGGAGGGTGGGATAGTGAGTGTTTTCGTTATTTCTTTCTTCATCTTCATAGGGCCAGTTCTCTTTATTGGAGTGAGGGGAGGATGGAGGCTGCGAGAGTTTTTTTTGGGGGGGCGAGGTATTTCTTCTTTCTGCTTGATACTTACGATGCCCGCTCGTCAAGCCGCTCCGATATCCTCCCGGACGAAGCGCGCATTTCTTTGTTATTATTCCCATTGTGCTTGCCCAATCATTTTTTTTTTTACTCCTTGAGCGTAAAGTGCATTTCCTATTCCCGCGCAGGACTCTTTATTCTTTTCTTCCTTCAAGTCACGCTTTTCCATTCGCGCTCTGACTCGCTTTAATTCTCATTCATTCTTCCCTCTCGCTAACACTTCTCCCCCAACAGACCCCCGAAGCCGGGAATCATTCCCCGCGCAGTCGCGCACCTCCCGCGTCCAGGACGAGCTGAATGAGAAAAGCTGCGCACACACCTTCGAGGTGCATTTTGCCGAGATTGTGCGTTTGGGGCCTTTTTTATTCTTGATCTTTTGAGGTGGGAGATTCTTGTTTTCCTGCGATCGCGTGCGCGGGAAGGGTGCCTTCGCGTTACTCTCTATGGGCAGTGGCGGGGCTGTCCCCCATGTTTACAATGTCTTGCTTACTCTTATTTTGGCGTTTATACAGTCTGCCTCCCCATCCTCCTGACTTGGGGTAAAGGGCCGTGGCAGGGCCCGGCATGCAAACTCGTACTTCCTTTTTGTTTTACCCTCATAGTTATCATAACCGGCCTGAGATTGAAAGGAACAATATTTGAACATCTTTATATTAATCCACGGAGCCAAACACCCACATACTGTAGTCTAGATATAGTTTTAAAACAATGGATGAAGAATAGCACTGGTCCTTGGAGCCATGAATTGAAAAGCATCTTCGACTTTGATCTGAATGGAGCTTGTTTACGAGGCGCGGAAGTTGCCCGTATATCGAAATGATCCTAAAAATTGAGGGCAAAAAGCTTGATCACACCGTATAAACCCACCTAAATAGAGCGGGAATAAACAAAAATAATGCGTATCCGACTCGTGCTCCTTTCCTGTGTCTGCAAGATTCGGCAGTTGGAAATACGTGAACTGTGTTTTCTAATATCCATTCTCCCAAATAACTGAGACTATTCAAGAGAGGATTGGAGGCTGAATCCTACCAACCTCGCACGCCGACTGCGCAATTTGATGGCTAACGGGGTGGCGGGTGGTGTGTGGCTGACAAAATCTTTCACGCAGCGGGCCTTTGTTTGACATCCAAATGACCATCGCAGAGAGAGTCACTCACCAATCTTATCTGGGTTATATTATTGCTTCCCTTTCACACGCGCACTTTTTTTTGGGATCGGTAAGTATTGATATCAGGATGGCTCTGCCAACTTACTACTTATTCCGAACCTTATTCAACGCAGTTTTCCGTGTATGGATGCTTGTTTACATCCGTGGCCAATGTGTTCCCGGGGATGCCGCATTAAAACACCGACTGATCATACCGTATGATCGCCGCTCGGGATTTCCCTGTCCCGACTCCCGAGTGGATCAAGTTAAGTAAATTCTGTGGAGCGATCAAACTAATCCTTCAAATTCTCGTCCTGAGAAACTACAATGCTAACTCACGCGCCTAGAAATAGTTTCAGACTTGCACAGGTTTATTCAATCTCGGATCCTTGGCAGCGGTGCATTTTCAATTGACCGTTCATCCTCACTCATTGGTCCACACCATAAAGTATCTCCATATTCCGATGGCCAGGAGAGGACAACATTTAAATCGGAGCCACCCATTCCGCCTGATCCGATCGCTCAGGCTCAACCTAAGTTGATCTCAAACAGTAAAAAATGGAATTAAACCAGAGGTGCATTGAAATTGGAACCTATTCTCATAGTTTCAGTTCTAATTTAGGTGCAACCGAAAGGAACTGGAATAAAATTAAGCTTCGGCCGCACCGAAATTGAAACTGCAACTATGAGAATAGGTTCCAATTTCAATGCACCTTTAGTTTAATTCCACTTTTTACTGTTTGAGATCAACTTAGGTTGATGCTTATTTTGGTAATCTTAGGTGTGGGTATTCATACCTCCCTACCACCGATTTTGTGGCCAAAAAAAATGTCTCTCAATTTTGTTTTTCCGGCCTCGCAGCCGGACTAACTAACCGGCCTTTGGTAGCCGGTTTGAATGCCAGTGCCCCCTTGCTCCCGTCAAAAAATATAGAGCGCTCCGAGATTGAGCAGAACACGATTCCGGGCCGGCAGGCATCGCCAAGGGCAAAACTCGGTGGGATCCGATGACCGCTGATGTCTGGGCATGCAAGGACAAAAAAAAAATTGTTCTGTTTAAGGGGGTTATGGTTTTTCACCAAGTAGGGGGCATTTTTCCCCGAGCACATAAACAAGTGCAACTCCCCAGCCACTATTTTCAATAGGGTTTTTCCTATTGAATTTAGTGGCAGTGACTAAATCGACTTCACACAGCCACTATCAAGTCCCTCACAGATTTTGGTCTCAAAAGAATTTTAGGTCCCCTCAGATTTGAAAGGGACAATAACATCTGTAAACAGAAGTACTCGTAACATTTTATTTGGTCTACAAGAACATCCAGATTCCGTAAACCAGGCGGTTTGAACGCGTGAGTCTGGGGATTTCACGGCTATTATGCTCCCATTTCGCTGATCTACGCCTTCAGGGTCGCTATCTCTGCGCGTGCGAATATCATTCGGGTTTCCGGCAACGCGTTTCCTATCGCATGTTCTGCCACTATTTAGCCAATCAACCCACAGTTTTCCGCTCAAAAGCAAGCTTTTACCGGATATCAGTTGCATTCCTTTGATTCACGGCAAACACTTCTGGACACGGTGATGAAATTGATCTGAAAACACTAGTATAGTCCATATATGGTTTGTCGACTGTCGTGGAACTTGTGGAGTCTGGCTACGTGAGACCACTGGTATAGGAGTAATATGCATCGGTCGCTGCATTACGCGTTTCGTAAGTCGCAGGAGTGTACGTTTTTGCACGGGGCCCTGAAGCATATCTCGTTACAATGTCCACTTTTTGCCGAAGGAGGGGCTGGTTTTGGTATGGCTTAAAGCCGGTCGCTTGAAATGGTAAGACAAGGACCATATACTGGGGATCTACTTAGTACCACTTCATAACATGCAACATTACAAGCTGCTCCATACCTCGATGAGAAAGTCAATCACATCGGTTGAGGGTTGTAGAGTTCGTCTTAGATGGATTTCTCCCATGAGCTGGCGCCGTGAGGAAATGTTCACAGCCGCGCCTTCTGTCGAAGCCCTAAATACAGCTTGGCCGCATAGTGTAAAAGCGTCAGCACCACCGGTTGATCTGGTGCGGCGCTCCAAATAGACCAAGGCCGCCGTCGGAGACGTTAATACATCGAGGGCCTGGGTATTCGCTGTCTCAATCGTCAGAGCGCATGGAATAGAGGTGCTTCGGGTGTAACAAAGCTGGAGAAGGATGATAAGCACAAAAAGAAGGTCCATTGAATTCACTGACGGGTTTCGCAAGTGCCAACTGACCAATACTCAGGTGATTCAACAACAGGTAAGGCGCAGCAGCTCACCGTGCACTTCACATTAAGTTTGAAAACCGAGAAGAGTTGACCACAGATCGAAAATGACGGCAAGGATTGCCAACCTTCAGGATCCGCTTCTGGGCCCAGCAGGGGACTGTTCTCTTGGTACGCAAGTTGTCGCAGCATCGAAGGAGGACCTGGTTGGCGCATGGAAAAAAATCCAAATGTGCAACCCAGTCTATTTACATTGGTTTGAGTGTGCGAGAGCGATAAAATGTAACGCACTTCTCCTTCGTTTGATTTCCGTGCCTTAGTGTTCCGTGCAGCAGGCGGAGTTCCAAGGAATATTGAATACTGAAGTTTGCATCTCGCTCCACAAATGTGTGCGGCAGTTCGAATGATTTGCCTTCTTTTGACGCAGTCGCTGGTAATAGAATACTAAACGGCCAGGTATATTCGCCCTTGAGTTTACCGCTCCTTGCTCCAGTGTGAGGATCTCCCTCGACAGCGGACCATACTGTTGTCGTCGCCTCAAATATTAAAATTCGGACTTCGGGTACGCTTCCACTGATAACTTCCGTCTTAGCCTTCAACAGAAAAGATGAGCCTTAAAAGTCAGGTAGGGGCGTGTACTAACTGAGACAGCGACTGCCTGGATGTCTTGCCGATTTCGAAGCGTCAACGACACAGAACCCGTAAGACTGGAACCTGCGACGGCAGTTGGGATCGTCTTGGAGAGCCTTGGGTCACCATGCACGACGAGTGTCATCCACGGCTTTCCGCTAAGATTCATGATGTCGTACGAGAATTTCTGAGGCTCCGCGTTCGATTGGGCCATTGGTAATGGATGCGACCCTCGGCCGGAGTATACTGGCGGTTCATCGGACTGGCTTGAATTCACCAATGACTGGAGAGCGGAGCCTTCGTATGCAGTGGCAGCGGTTTCGTACGAGGGTGGATCCATGCGAGTGGGCTCCGAGTCCGACTACGAGGTGGATCAATGTCATCCGCAGCGAGCGATGAACATCATTGATGCATATTGGCACGGTCTGATCCCGACAACAACGTCGCGCTAAATAAACATCAATGATGCATAATATTGGGGCGCGGTCTGGCGCGGTCCGATCCCGAAATTCCCGGTACCGAAGGATACTTGAAGGATACCAGGTCTGAGATTCTGAGAACCAACTGAGAACAGCAAATGTCTGTCTGTCCTCATACCGTGTCGATATGTTCCGTGGTGTTCTATTCCCACGCATCCCGTTTGTCCGTACACATTTAATTGCCATCAGTTCTTGCTCCCACGCGTCCCGTCTGTCCGTCGTCTGAGCGGCTCTTTCCCGCCGCATCTCCGACGCCTTGGCGGTGTGCAGCGCCCCGCTCACGGTCCTCCTCCCCACAACCTTCTCAATGCGCGCCGCCGCCTGCAGAACAATCTTTAGATTAATATTCTTATGCGGGCCAGCCCTCCACTTTTTCGTGCTTTTTTCAACTCCCAAACGCATTTGGCTACGTGCAGCGCTGCTCACACCGTTTCAGACTCTTCAAGCACCTTCTGGCTGAGTGCTCTTTAGAGTCTTTGCCATTAATCTTCAGGTGTCTTCGGATTTCTTTATTTATTGACGGGGGGGGGCTTGGAGTCCCCGGGAGTCAGCTTCCTAATACCTAACTGTCTGCGGTATGCAGCACTGCCATTATTTTCTTGGTTCCTCCCTTTCCCATCCCCAATGCTTCAACCTATTCCCCACTGTGTTCCCGGTACGCTGCCATCCTCCCGATCATTTTTAAAAACTTCAAAGCCCATCTTGGCGGCGGTGTTGAATGGTGTCTGCGTCCCCGTGTTCTTGCGAGTAGTGCTGTCCATAATTACGATATCCAAAATTATGATTTGAATACATACGATTAAATATGGATATGATACAGCAAAATGAGGTCTCACAGAATATGGATACGGAGGAATATGATATGATATAATATGCATATATTATGATATCGGAAACGCGTATTCATCGTATTCTTGGCGTATCGTGGTCTTTTCTGTCGTACTGTAGTGGAGACCCTTGGTCGGCCACTTAAATCCCAGCAGTCAGGTACCTAATAATTGACAGAGATTGTATTCCGGGGGGTGGAATACGACCTCTGGGCCATGTTCATACCAAATTGTGGGGGAAGTTGAGGTACGGATCAAGAGTTACGGCGTGTTTGATTCTGATCCGATATGTGAGACATCATTTTCTTGACATCACTGTTGGCCATTTCTCTGCGACTGATGGGGCTCAATATGCTTCCTGAATCCAAGGCACTCAGCTCAGATAGGATAAACGACCAAGGCCACCCTCACGCCTGGGCTATACAGCGGAGAAGACTGATCACTCGCATCTTCAGCAGGACAAGATGACCGGAGATGGCCACCTTGTACCACGCGCTGACAGGCTCCTGCTACAGGTCTGGAAATTCGTGAGGTTCTTCGGGACGGCTGTTAATCGCATTCCCATATACTATCAGCGACCCACTTCTTTTCTTAGACCCCACCCATTGTCCATTCACCCCGAACACAGAAGTTCTGTTGTACAAATGTCGGAAATTTACGGAGGAGCCAAAGGCGCCCATCCCGGGGGGTTATGTATCAGGGTATGTACAGATCCTTTTTGGGAACCCGCAGTTTGCATCTCATGGGCCTTCCTAGCTTGGTTTGCCTATACACCGGTCATTTTAACTCTGTACAGAACAACTCTAAATTTAACATTGCTACCGACCTCACCACAAAAAATATAATATTCGCAAATAATTAAAATATATTCAGATTATATTCGATACGGTAGATTATGATACGATGAAAATAGATACAGATACGATACGACCCCAGAGTGAGTGATATGATACGGATATAATATGATACGCCAAAAATCGTAATCATATCATATCTGGACAGCACTACTTGCGAGATGTCATTGACATGCCCTCGTGCCGGCTTCTTTTGTTTTATTCGATTTTTTGCGTAACTGTGGCCGGCTTTTCAGGAATGTGTCTCCTCCACGGCACGCAGCACCGCTCTCTTCCAACACTGCTGCTGCTGCCTTGAGGGCGACATGCAGGACTCCTGGTGGCCGCAGTCCCACTGTGAACATTTGTGTAGTACCCAGATGATTTCGCAAACCATGGACTATACTGTACTATATCCCGCTGGGATCTGGGCCACCTTAGAGTAAATTGCCCACTATGTTGAAACTCATTGGGTTCTGGGGGTGGTATGGGGCAGGGAAGGTAGATCTACATCCTATCCATCGTTTGAGGCCAGGGGCTTGCGATTTGGTGATGTTTTGATGACGTGATGAATATTTTTTGGCGGCCTGTCAAAAACCGGCGAAAACCGGGAAGTGGGCCGGCGTGGGAATAAATCATTCAAATGCTTTTCTGGGCTCGCTGGCGCTTTATTCGACCCACCACAGCTATGCTACCTACATCTAGTGACTACAGATCGATACGGAACTAGTTATTTAGGGCTCTCAGTGCCCTGTCAATGAGATATTTCCTCTTCGGCAACAGTAATTGGTCCGCCACACCACGATACGCGCCTTCATTGAAACTCCACGATGATATATCATTCGGCCACACAAAATCTTGCTCCAAAAGTGGGTCCTCATTGCTACCAGTGTTGATTGGCGACCTTGAAGATTGAATTGAAACTTAGACTATCATATTACCTGTGGCGAAATATAGTTTGACCAAATGAGACCATCGCGTAAATGATGCCTCATACTTCCCCACAAGTTGCTCTGGGTGAGAGGGAAATCAGGATGCAAAAAAGCTCCGGGAAAGCCGGTCTAGCTACAAAATTAATGAGATTCAGGTGTGTGTAGGTTCACTAAATTACTAACACCATGGCCCAGTCCTGACCCGAGACCGCAAGCACCGATGCTTCTGAAGGATTCTGGAACGTGGAGACACTTTCCAATGTCCAAATATACCGTTCAATGCTGGATTAGATCCGGATTGAATACATTCAGAAGTAGATGCACTATCTGAATATTCGAAAATATACATTAGATTGCACACTGCCGTGAAGTGGCAACAGGCGACGAGGAGACAAAATGAGCCATGAATCCATGTATACGAAGCAGATGAACGTACCTGTAATGTCTGCTCGGTACCGAGGCCCCTTATCGCCCACAGAAAATCTCGTATATCGACATCACCCAAATTGCTGCCTTGGAAAACATCCATCTTCTGAATGACAAATAAAATCGCTGAAATCAGATGACATACGAGATAGGGGAGCCTTGGGTATTTTAAGTGATGAGGAGCAGTCTTGAAGCTCTAGACTTGAAGGGTCCGCTAACACAGGCTGCGTGATTTGGCATCGAGGAACTTCAAAATTAAGCAGGCTGTCAAAGTTTCGTGCGATACGAGCGTTCGGCGAAGGAGGGGCGTGGTAGCAGGAAGCCAGGAGTCGCAGAAGAATAACGAGCCCAGGATGTTGTCAATTGAAGCAGTATTGACTGAGAACGAGCCCATTGTTTGTGACGCCCATGTGATCAGATTAACGAAATCACGTTTTTCCGTGCCGACGGCCCGAAGATTGTGGCACTGCATCCGATCAACCTAACCGATCGTCACGAAACTTGGCACACATCGACCTCTACATGTGCTTGCCTTGCTACAATAATGATATGCACGAATATTGAGCTTAGTCAGGAGCTATGGCCAAGTGGCCCACTACCTAGGGGTGGCCTACTTCCCAGCGTGTTATAGTACCCTCAGTGTGTCTTCGGTGATTATGACTGGCACTACGTAGTTTTTTAGTTGTTGCATGGTCTCCCCACAATATTCTTTTTGTTCCTCAATGCACGAGCAGCGTGGAGTGCGGCCCCGCCAATTTTAGCCTGATCAATGCCATTGCCTGGGCTTCTTTTTTTACAGGAAATGTTTTACCAGGTTTGGTTGCAAAATTGAAGTGAAACACTGAAATAAATTAGTAGGGGACGAAGAAGGGATGAAAGAAAAATCATGTGCAGGAACTCTCTAGGTAATATGAAAGTTCCCAGTTGAAAATTGTCACCACAATCACCATTGAGACTGCAGTCACCACATGGGATAACATTTTAGGTTGAGTTTGGTGTTCGTTGTTTCTCTGCACGGATGAATATTAAATATGGATGAGTAAACAACAGCCGTCATAAATTGATCCAGAAGGGTTCTTTCCAGTTCCCGCAGTGGTTTAAATCCTATGTAATCTTCTACAATTGGCTGACACTTCTTCCGTCTCCCAGAGGGAGATAAATTTAGCAGTGTCAGTTTTCTTGAGGTAAAAGAAAACTTGCAGTTCGAGGGTTGTATGGGTGTCCTCTTTGGACAAAAATAACTCGATTTCGCAGGTGATTTTTTCGGTGTTTTCGCAAGCTGACCTGACTATTTTGTCAATGATTGTCATGAATTCACGGTGATCATTGACAAAACTGACTGATTTTGAGTCAATTCTGAGTGACAAAATTTTGGCTATGGCGGCGAAAACATTATTGAGAAACACTTGATTTTGATGGTGAAAATGAAATTCCTCCGACCAAACGAAAATGGCAGAACAAAACCAAAAATGGGAGCACTCATTTCATTTTCATTATCTTCTTGATCTTGCCTCCACCCTTGTCAATCTCACTGCCGGCTCATGTGGGAGATACTGCCAACATTGCAGACTTTTATATTTGATCCGGACCCTTGGCCGCCTGAGTACTGGAGTCCAACACAAGTTCAATAAGAGCTCGGGAAGGCCTCGGTTGGTCAGTACTTTTCTCATAAGGTGCCTTACATAGATAGAAAGTTTTACGCATTTTTAAAACTCTAATGGGAAAGCCTATGTAAACAACTTTGCAGGCCACTGATCGGCTGTTAATACATGTAGATACGGCACTACATATATACATATGCCACTGGAGACTCATAAGGTTGCAGGGTCATATGGATATGCGCTTCGACTTCAGGAAGAATAGATCGGGCCTCTTCCTATTGGTCTCTTTTCACGACTCCGGGAAATCGGAAGCAAATGCGGATCATCATAGCGTTATTTTTTCGCAGTGGTCTGGTGAGACTCAACTCCGGCCAAAAAAAGTCGTCTTACTAATCCGTTCTTTGCAAGGAATGGCCTCGTGTGTTACTCTCGCTTCTCCAGCGTCTCAGGCTTATAGCTCGGGGTATAACGTCAGCTACTATATAAACCTCGTCCTGGCGGGTGTCGGCATTTCCGATACCAAAACCGTAAAAGATATTGGCCGGCGGCCAAATTCGAAGGAAGAGTGAGGTTTGCAGCGGCACCGGAATCTGCGCAAGAGTCGAGTTAGACCAAATTCCGAGGAGCTACAGATCGTACTGAGTTGAGCTTGGACCCATTTTCCATCAGTACCACGACCTGATTCCTCAATTTTGAACCACGACGCTGGCGACGCGTCAAACTCGCTACAAGGCCCGTTGCCACATGAAGAGAGATATGTCAACATGGGTCCGACGTCGTGGAACCAAGCTCCTGCGCTGGAAACCCAGTCCATGCCGATCAAGAAATAATGATTTGCGAAAATAAAACCTGCATCATTAGTCAGTGCTTTTCATTATCGCTTTGGGTGATTTCGTTTTTGTCGTAGATGATTTCATTTTGGAGAACTTGAACTTTTCACTGGTTGAGCATTTGGAGTTTTTCAGTGAAAAAACAGGTGAAAATGTAAAACATTTCCCCCTTTTTTTTGACTTGAAACAAAAATGAGGTGAAAATGTGAATATACTTTTAGCGTTACTTTGTTCCATGCCACTCAAGCCCCACTTGCACAGAACTTGCAGCTACAATTGCCGATCATATTGGGTTGGGGAAGGGCTCAAACATGGCAAAAAAGATTGCACATCACTTTGCCCATGCTCCTCCTTCCCTTCTGATCCTTGACAATCTGGAGACCTGTTGGGAATCCCTGGCATGTTGCTCTGAGGTTGAAGAGTTTCTATCTCTTCTGACTGACGTCTCCCACCTGGCTCTCATTGTGAGTGATGTTTGTGAGTTTATCTAATAATGTCTTCAACTTGCTGCAGATCACTCTGAGAGGTGCTGAACGACCAAGCAAAGTCAAGTGGACCCACCCCTTCCTGGTTCCCCTTGAGCCACTTTCCGATGAGGCTGCTCAGCAGACCTTCATTGATGTTGCTGATGATGGGCATGATGAAGACAGCATCAAAGAACTTCTTGAGCTTACAGGGAATCTTCCACTGGCAGTCAGCCTCATTGCGACTGTTGCTGGTTCTGAAGGATGTTCCCAGGCACTTTCTCATTGGAAATTGGAGAGTACTCAAATGCTTTCGGAAGGGTATGACCAGAGATCAAGCCTGGACATATCCATCATGTTGTCATACACCAGCCCCAGGATGATGCCAGATGCCCAGGAGCTGCTCGGCATTCTATCCATGCTACCTGATGGGCTTGCAGATGCCGATTTTATACAAGCCAAACTTCCCATCATTGACATTCTTGCCTGCAAGACAACTCTTATTCAAACATCATTGGCCTTTGTTGACCAGGATCTGCACCTGAAGGTGCTCGTTCCAATCAGAGAACATATACTCCATATCCATCCTCCAGCAAATGCTTTGAAACTAAAGCTACGGGGACACTTCCATCACATTCTTGATCTTTGGAACCAGTTCAAGAATCTCAATGTAGCAGATATAGTCCCCCAAATTTCACGAAATTTGGGTAACTTCAACACTGTGCTTCATGATGGTCTTATGCTAGAGGGCCCTGATATTGTCCAGAATTTCAAGAGTATCTTGTTTCTCAACCATTTCTATGATCGCGTTCATAGCACATATTCACCCCTTTTGCTGCATCTTTCTGGGAAAGTGCAGCATTGGAAGGGCCATCCAATCTTTGGGGAATATCTTATTCAACTCCTGCAAAGTTCTGACTATTTGCCTGGCATGGATTTTGATAGCCACATCACTGAAGGTACTCAGTACTTCAAATCAAAAGATCCACTGGCACAGGGTGAAACAAATTCACTGTCCTTGGGTTCAACTGACTAATTTCTGACCAGCTGAATGGTACCGTGCACTAGGAATGTACTTTCAGTGGATGAAGTCAGATTTCGCAGAAGCCCTCAAGTATTATAAAATGGCCTATTCTCTTGCAGAAAGTATTGGATACCACACCATTGTTGGCCACCAAGCTTTGAGCAATATAGGCATGATCCAGGATCTAACAGGAAAACCCTTGAGTGCACTTGCACTGGCAAGGAGTCACAGAGATATGCTGAGCACCTGGGGTACATCTTTGGACAAGCATTGTCTCTCTACCTTCAAGCCAGATGTCATGCAATATTGGCAAACTATCACCATGATCAATTTCTTCTCCAACAATCCAGAGAAATGTTGGCTGCTTGTGGGCTGCAAGAAAGTGTCTTGAATCTTAATAGTCTAAATCTGCAGGCTGAGATACACCTTCTGAAATCGGAGTATTTGGAATCTCGCAGACTTCAAGTTGCCATTGCATCCAGCTGCCAGCAAACTTCACCTGATGCCATCATGGCAAACTTGAACATCGCTATCATTGATATTGCTGCTTGTGTAGATTCCAAACTCATTCATCAAAATCTGGAAAATTGTCGGTCTCGTTTGAAGGCATTATATGGGTTTCAGGGTACATTGATGTGTCTTATAGCAGATTACACAGCTGCAGAGCTCTGCCTTCGGGATGGGAACCATATGATGGCAAATTCAATGTTCAAGACATTTGTTATTTCTTCTCACAAGATGTCTTCAGCAGATCTAGCACTCCAAGGTCTTGCAAGACTTTCAGATCTTTCCACAGAGATGAATAATATCATGGTCACACTCCGATGGGCAGGAGTATTCCTCAGCCTGACTCTGAAGTCTCAGGACAAGCTTCAGACAATGCAAGCATTCCGATGCCTTGGCCAGATTTTTTCAGCAGAAAGGGACAGTGAAACTGCGCTCACCCTATTCAATGTTGCTCTTGATGCATTCACCTTGATGGATGCATCACTGGAGGGCAGATTGTATGGGTCGAATTGCTGAGATACTCAATAATCGTGGAGAGGTCATGAAGGCAGTTGAATTGTGGAAGGCGGCAAGACCTCTGTTTGAACGATCTTCACAGATGAAGGATATATCCTGCATTGATGCAAACTAGCAGAGGTTGACTCTGCTATTTTGGACGAGTATGAAGAACATCTTCAACGACTTTCAGAATTGCATGTGCCTGGTAGTGGAGTGGAGGAAACCATCGTTGAGGATGAGGAAGAGGAAGAGGACAATTTGGCTCAAGGAAGCGATGTTGAAGACAAGGGGAAGCAAGGAGTCTTGGTTTGAATCGCAGTCTGGGTCTCAAACCATCAGGGTTTGTGTTTCAGTTTTTCTGTTCTTTCTCTTCAACTTTCCCCGGCTCCATCTATTTTTCGGACAACGAGATACCCACCTGTTTTCGGTGTGCACAGCATGCAATGTCGAGGTCATAATTTTGTCCAGTAGGTAGTCCATTTATTTATTCATGCATTGCTGTACCACTGGGCTTGATACCAGTTTGAACAAGAACACTGAAAATGCCGCATTGTGGCAGGGAGAAACCGACATGTTTGAGTTGGGTCTGAGCTGTTCAAGGTGAGTAAAGTTTTGTTTACACCAAGCTCAGATGACCTGGTATTTTTTCTTACGGTCAGAGATTTCTATACGGCAATATTAACTAAATTAGAGAAACAGAGGACCGACGAGGCTCTGTCAAACGTGTTCAGTCTCACACATTTGTGCAGTACAGGTACATACAGTAATTCAAGTGGGTAGCCAGCGTCAAGATCAGCTCAAGCAGGCTCTGTAGCGGCTTGTTGGCATTGGTGAAGAAAAGGAGAGTGTCGTCGGGTCTGAGGCATTCAAGAGGCATTCAAACGAAGCTTCACTTTTTTTTTTGTTCTGGCAAGTCTGGATTTGTATATTATAGAGACTGTATTTATTTAGAGCTAGAAACACCACATAAGGTGTCCGGCTTCACGAATATTTGACTTGCAGTACAGGCACATGTCATATTAATTTGAAGGGGTAGTAGCAGGGGGATAGGTAAGTACACCATAGAGGAAAAAATATGGCCTGAGTCATTCGCTGCGGGACTGGATAAGAAATAAAATAAGGTCCTAGCAGTGGTCCAGAAGCTCAGACCTTATAGGATCCAGGGGTGTAGGCACGCGAGTTCAAATGTAATATATGCGAATTGAAAACAGGGAAAATAAGGCTCGGAAGCTGCATCTCCGGTTGATAGTTGATGGTAGACATGGTTGCAAGCAGGAATTCGCTGTTCGACTCGGGATTGTGCAGCGCCGCTGATATATCTGGAAAATCTCGGTTAGGGATTAAGGCAGCTCACGGGAAGCTCAAAATCAAATAGGGTTTCCAACCACGGCACTGCAAGCAATTCATCTAACAGGACAGTCTAGCTCCTCACTCCAAAAATGGTTGCAGGTCTCAGCTGGGAATGGAAGAAGAGCTGGGAGGGCATTAGAAAATGGAAAAATAAGTCCGAGACAGAGCTGGGCGCCGCCAACACGCGAGTGGTCTTGAAATATGCTGAGTAAGGCGAGTAGGACCAGAAACCAAGTCAGTGTCGGGCTTTGAGCTAGAAAATATGCAGAACTCACCAGAATCACAGCTCCTTGCTAATGGGAAGCTAAAAAATAAAATAAAAAGACGGAAGCGAGAGAGTGGATAAAGGAACTTTTTTCCCTAACTTGGAACATTACTTATGTACGTGTCAACTTAACCGCGTTGAGCTTTACTTGACTTTACGTGACTTTTCCCACGCATGGTAAATTTGACTTGTAGGTGCACGGTTAGGTGGATCCGGGGCTGCAGTCCCCTTTAGGACTTCATATGACCAGTTGTATGGTATATAAAACATGAATTATCCCCTCCTCAAGTATTATGGCAACAAATAACGTAGATGAATTACTGACTGGCATCACTCAGCGTTTCGTAGCGAACACCCATCGAGAATAATACTAAGGTTCACACACCAGCATGGGTACAGTGCATCTGACTAGGGTCCACACCCATGAGAGCTCAAGACTTCATTGGACCAGTTCTGGCCGGTTGTTGACGCAACACTATCACATGTGAACTTGCAGTGCTTCACTTGACTTTGCGTGTGGCTTTAGTTTGTGTAGCTTTACTGTGCGTGGCTTTACTTTATCGGCGCTTTACTGTGCGTAACTTTACTTAACTTGGAGCAAGTTAATCAAGGAATTATGATGATTGCCTGCTGTAGAGATATTGAATGATTGCATAGCGCACAGCTAGCCCAGGTTCAGTATTTAATACCCAGTATCTACCCCGTCGCTGTCGATTACTGCATATCCCTTATGGCGACGACGAACGGAAACCTGCCGCACCGGTGCACCAACCTTCAAAGCGGCTTTCTGGGTCGATGTTCGTTTTCGTGGCGTGCGCTCTTGGCCCTGATCAAGGTCCTCGTCGTCATCCATGCTCAACCGCTTTCGCTTCTCGGCATGCAATGTATGATTTTCGGGCGCGATAATCCGCCCGCCTCCGCATCCAGAGCACACAAAATAGACTTGTGGATCACTCCAGTCGGTCCTGGGATAAGCACGTTCCAGACATTTGGTATGAGACCAGCAGAAGCACTTCCCGCATTGAACCTCGTCTGGTTCCGATGAGTCGGCCCTGTTCGATGGGATTCGACGTCGACGGCACTTTGGCTGCAAGTTCTGGGTCCACGACGCTTCTTGCGGGGCAGATCATAGAAGCAGTTGGTGGACGAAGCCACCAGTTAACCGTGTAATAAGCGCGGACCGGCGAAGCCGGTCCACGCCACCAACTTCCACTGGAGCTTCAAATATCGTCCACTGGAACTTGGTGTCCGTGCCTTGCTGTCCACCGAGGTACAATGGGCCTCAACTTCTTTCTGTTGATAGTCAATGTACTCCATCATATACACCAAATATATTTAGATATAATTATACCCGTTGGATTCCACAGTACATGACAAAATTTCCACTGGATGTGTTATGACTATTCAGCCAGCTGTGCAACTGGTTTAAACCTATTTTCCACTCAGATCCAGTATCCCACTCACGAAATTTCGGTGAATCCTGTTATACATTGCCTCAATGTCCACTGCGCTCCACTGGAATCAGCAAGAAATCCATTGACATCCAATGGTATAGATCTAATCATCTACTGGATTCCATTGGAGAGGCAGGCCATTCCACTGGATGCTCACACAAAATCCAGTGGAGGTTACTGCCAGCCATTGTAACCGCACTGAATGTTGGTCTCATTCCACCGAAATCCAGCGGTAAATGGCACATCATCTAATGGATTCCAGCCGCTCTTAAACAGAATCCACTGGCTTGCGGCAATGGAAATCTTTTGGAAAATATTTATTGGACACCTCGGTTGATATTTAGTATACCTACTACCTATCAATCCATACTCTCACAGAATTCTTGCGTAAGTGGATTTGATTTGCCATTGAGGTCTGGTGGATTCCAGTGGAAGACAACCACTTCAGCGGAGATTAGGAAAGATTGCCGGCTATCATCGGTAATCACCAGAAAGCAGCGGATGACACTATCTAATCTTTTTCTCATCCGCATCTCCTATCAACTGATCTCGCCAGCCACCGATGGATACCGGGGTCCGGCGTCCACTGGCGTCTCTTCACAGTCCGGGTATATAACTCAGTTAACCCAGTCGTGTATAAGTGGGAAAGTCGATTTGAGTGTTTGAGCGGCGTCATATAACCCTTCGGATGTTGTGGTGGTGGCCAGCATTGCTCGCAAACAATTGTCGAACGTGTCAATCGAAGCGGGGGGGGACCAACATATGCGACTTCTTGATTCTGATCGCAGATCGCCAGAAGTGAAGGTCACAGCCGACTTCTGCCTGCTGCGCTTCCAGAACAAGGTGGCGACGCTCTGCCTCCTGCGCCGGGAAGGAAAGAGAAGAGAAACCCGGCATGGTCCCGATTATAGCATCCGCATATTCTTCCGCGTGTGCTCCGCGTTGTGCACCTGAAAAATCCATCACCTGGTGAATGAACCATAATAAGACTCCATTTATAGCAGAACGAAGTGTTGCGTACACAGAGTAACATGTGGCGTTGAAAGTGAACTCCTGCGTGTTTGATTACGGCTCTGAACATGTGCGCAAAGTGTGGTCGATGATGTAACATATCTCGACCGTGGATCCAAGAGTATAGGATGGGAATCCATGCATTGCTCGCGCAACTGAAAGCACAGCTGGCTAGCAGTGGGCCTTGTGGAAAGAAAGAATGGTCGCCATCAATCACAAAACCATGACGTCCGGCTTGAGGGCCCTCTGCGGCACAGGACTGAACAGCTTCTTCAATTAGACTGTCCATGAATGGTGTTTGAAGTGTAATATAGACTGGCCCACTCAGACAGGAATCGACGATGAACGATGTCGGCAGCCATTTGACAAGATCGGCGAAGGAGCATTGGCCTCAAGCTTCCGAAGGACTTGTAAATCTACCTGTTCCTCTTCGAATATCGACAATGCGCCTCCCGGGGGGGAGTTCATGTGAAACGTGGTCATCATTAGGCTCCCAGACATTGATAGAGACCTTGCGATCTGTTCCGTAATGGAATGAGCCAGCGTCACATTGATCGTGAAGTAACGGCGCTCCGAGCAAACAAGTGCGGGATTTACGTCCCAGCTTGACCTGGTTTTTGCACGCAGCCGCTTGGCTTTTGGGACGGGACAGATGTCCGCAAGTACTGCATTTGAGGACACCCATAACGGTACATACACGTAGCGGCGCGGTACGTTGCATTATCTAACTTGTACATTCACTTTACGGGTACTTGCTCTGGTCCAGAGTCGAAGAGCAGCCTTAAAATGGTGGTTATTCCTCTGTATGTTTGATATCTTACTCGCCCGTGTCGTTACACCCATAAAATGGCTCTACTTGGATTTACTTACTGTTACTTTGCTGCACTTAACTGTTACTTTGCTGTACGTTGCTTTACTTAACGGGTACTTTTACTTTACTTTACTTGACAAAGGTACTTGGCCTGCCAAAAGTAAAGTAAAGTTAAATTAGTAGGGCCAAGTTAATTTTCATAAGTAACTTAGTGAGGTCTCCTTGTGAGCGACACCTTTTGTCCTCGGTTCTGTTCTTTCGATGCATGAAAGGCGAGAAGCAGAGTGAAAGCTTGTATTGCATCCAGCCGTGAAGGAAATGTACTTTCAAGCCGATTGCGTGGCCCTTGGAAGAGGAAGAGGCAGCGCTGGACGCGTTATCTGGGTACTTCCTACTAGTCAGGTTATTCTCGTCTTTGGTTCCCAACGTCAGTGGCCTACACTCACGCACGCCAGCGAGACAGCGACCTTCGAGATTTAAAAGGAATGCCATGATACTTGTAGCACAGAGGGCTTGTTACCCCAATGTGTCACCCCTTGTGTTACCCCGTTCCGCCTGAGACTTGGGCTGAGTGATGGTTGTTTCGTCACGCAGCTCGATATTCTTCGGCTGGGAGCGGAAAGCCAAACAGTATCCAAGCTCTTGTCAAGTATGTTCACCTCCCCTGATCGACAGATACGTGATTATTGCCAAGATCAACTCTCATGCCTCTTGTCAAAGTATGTTCACCTCCCCTGATCCACAGATAAGTGATTATTGTCAAGATCAACTTTCATGCCTCTACTGCTCAGTAGGTACTTTATACCTAAGTACGGCTGTCGTAGATGAATATCACATTGTCAAGTACTGTGATATTTAAACCAAGTGCTCAGTCGCACGTCCCAGCCTTCCGGAATCGATGTTTTTCGCCTAAAATGGGTCGGGAAACGTCGAAAAATCACCCAGAAAAGGAAATTCCCACGAAATGAATCACTTCAAAAGTGAACACGTGGTTACAGGGAAGAACACTTCACAAGGTAATTAATAGATTGATTTTCTTCTGTGGTGCTTCATGAATGCCCTTCAGTGTCGAGATCCACCTAGTCGACAGCAATGTCTCAACCAAGCCTGCCGCTCGTCAATCTGTGGAGCCTCACATTGGGAACCCTATTCTATGGAATGTACTTCATTGTCTTCATTGCATCGATGTATATATTCCTCGCGCGCCCCCGTGGTGTGAGAGGTGCATCCCCTCCTCCCTTCCAGTCGATGATGTTTCTCTCGGGCTGCGCCCTCTTCATCGCAGTCACGGCTGTACGTAGACCATCCTTTTGCATGCGGAAGGATCGTTTTCTGACTCTTTGTAGAACGGGGTTTTAACAGTTGTTCGCGGCTTCCAGAGCTTCATTTACTTCCAGGGCGGGCTGGGGGCGCATATCTTCTTCAACCATAATTCCCAGCTCACTGAAACTTTGCAAAACGCGTTTGTGGGGCTCTCTATAATCATTGGCGACTTGATGATTGTGCGTGCTCCATATTATTTTGAATTCATTTACCCAACCATTGATCACAAGATTTATCGCCTGAGGGTGGTCTGGTCATTCAATAAACTGGTGGTTGTCTTGCCGTTGTTTTCTATTATTGGCCTTACTGGTAAGAATCCTTTGGACCAACCGATGGTACACGGTCGCCACTGGTCTGACTCATGACATCAGTTGCCATGATTTTTGTGGTGGTGGTTACAGTGCACCTCTCGACAATCGCGGAGGACATCATTATAACCCCGTTGACGAGTTTGACAATCGCGTGCGTGAATTCCGAGAGGACTCTTCATATACCACTATCTCACTGTCAACAGAACAAACGTGTATTGCACCTGTATATCTGGTCCTCTCTTATCCTCGGCCATCGCCTGATGTAGATTTTTCACAGTGTTTCTTGCCTGGAAAATTTGGAAAATCACGAAAATGTGCAGGCCAACGGGAGGAATAAGCCTTCGGGTTCGTTAGAACGTTCGTGTCTCCCGATTCTAGTTGACGGTCCAAATCCAACCAGAACTTCCTCGCCATCATCGTCGAAAGCGCCGCACTCTATACGTATGTTACCGTGTTTCGGCGGGTTCAATCTGGCGAACTGAATAGATGAGCACAGATCCTGAATCCTCTATTACACGATCGCGCACCAACTCAACCTCACTGTACAATTCATCGCTATTGGGCCAACCCCTGCTATTGTCGGGCTTGCCAATGCTCTCATCCATGTGCGAGGAGGGCTTGGGAGCACGATAGAGCAAGTCTATGCAGCACATTTGTCCGAAACATCGGTCGGAACCATAAGATTCGCACCCCGTTCCGAGACCATTGGTGAAACCGGATCACGAACCCAGGCGCCGCAAGTGGACTTTACCTTGGAGTCTCTAAAGGCACCCACGAGATTCGTATAGTTATAGTTTCTTTCCCTTTCCCATACTTTCTATGACAGTCGTGTGAAGTTTGTCGAGCCAGCCCAGTACGAGAATTTAAAGAAGAAATTTCAATGAATCCATATGAAGTTTGTTCAAACAATGGGTGTCTCACAGGTTGACCTGCATTCATCTCTGCTAGAACTTGAGCAAGCAGGTCAAAGGGGCATTCGTGTTTTTGTTTGTGAACGCGCGCAGGTGAGGGGTGCCCTTTGCCCATCTTTTCTTCTATGGGCGGTGGTGGGGTGCTCTCCAGTGTTTGCGACGTACCATAGCCCTCTGGGGCGTGATGCAGGAGAAGCGAGATAGATGGAGAGACGGCGAGGCAACGAGCCGAGGAAAGGAAAGGAGCACTATATAAGCCAAGCATATACGAAAAAGTCGCAGACTCTCTTGTTAAAACAGTTGATGCAGCCAGCCATCGACAGTTTTTTTGCATTTGATCGGTGCTGTTCATGAATATTTTGCGGAAATATTCAAAAAGCAGAGAGGAACTGAGAGGAACTGAAGAAGTGGCATTTGTGAACTGTGAAAAAAAATCGGTGGGATGCAGGGTACGTGGCCGCAGTAGCGTCTTTTCCTGCGGCGCAGTACGGCTCCAGAGCTTGCGAGGTACATCTCATGTTGGCACAGTCAATGCCTCAGATTCGGACTGCGCCACAGTCGGTCTTGTGTTGCAAGTTCAGCGACCACCTGACCCGGAGCACAGCAGGAGTGTGGAATGGATGCGAAGTTCCGTGGTGGAGAAAGAGGAAAGGCTGTATCGTTACTGCGAGATGGTGGGAGTTAAAATCAGGTTGCACAAAGAGCTACAGGAGAGGAACCGCAATGGAGATACTACTAAAAAGGATGGGACCAAATATCTGCAGACTGATTCGAGACATCTCGTTAAGAGAATGGATAACTATATCCTTCATCTGGGAAGATCTTCTGAACAGAGGCTTTGCAGCTTTCCACAATTCAGCTGCCTTCATGACCTCTCCGCGATTATTGAGTATCTCGGCAATTCGAACCATACAATCTGCCCTCCAGTGATGGACATCCATCAAGGTAAATCCATCAAGAGCAACATTGAATAGGGTGAGCGCAGTTTCACTGTCCCCTTCTGCTGAAAAAATCTGGCCGAGGCAGTGGAATGCTTGCATTGTCTGGCGCTTGTCCTTGCACTTCAGTGCCAATGCGAGGAAGATCCCGGTCCATTGCAGTGTGGTCATGATGTTATTCATCTCTGTGGGAAGATCCGAAAGTTTTGCAAGACCTTGGAGTGATAGCTCTGCCCAAGACATCTTATGGGAAGAAATAACAAATGTCTTGAACATTGAATTTGCCATCATATGGTCCCCATCCTGCAGGCAGAGCTCTGCAGCTGTGTAATCTGCTACAAGACACATGACTGTACCCAGAGACCCATATAATGCCTTCAAATGAAACCCGCAATTGTCCAGATTTTGATGTATGATTTTCGAGTCAGCACCAGTAGCAAGATCAATCAAAGCAATATTCAAGTTTGCCAGGATGCTATTATATGAAGTTGGTAGGCAGCGGGATGCAATGGTGACTTGAAGTTTCCGAGATTCCAGATACTCCGATTTATGGAGGTAGATCTCAGCCTGATGGCTGAGGATGTTAAGCCCAAATTGACTCTCTTGTTGACCACAAACAGTCAACAGGTCTCGGGATTGTTGAAGAAGAACTTGATCCTGCTGATAGTTTGCCAATTTTGCATGACATCTGGCTTGAATATAGAGAGACCATGCCTGCCCATAGAGGTCCCCCATGTGCTCCACATATTGATATACCTCCTTGGCATGTGTGAGTGCACTCAAGGGCTTTCCGGTAACAAGCAGGATGTGGCATATGTTGGTTAAAGCATGGCTGCCAACAATGGTGGGGTATCCAATACTTTCTACCAGAGAATAGGCTCTTTGGAAATACTTGCGGGCTTCCTCTATATCTGATTTTGCCCCCCAGAAGTATATTCCCAGAGCACGGTACCATTTGGCTGGTGAGACTTTAGTTAGGCTAAAATGACAGTGATGGTGTCTTACCCTGTTCTTCTGGATCTTTTGATTTGAAATACTGAGTGCCTAAGGTGATTTTGTTCTTGTAATCCAGGTCAGGCAAATAGAAAGAACTTTGCAGGAGCTGAATAAGATATTCCCCAAAGATTTGATGGTCTTTCTCATGCTGCATTTTCCCAGAAAGATGCAGCAAAAGGGGTGAATATGTGTTTTGAACCCGACCACAGAAGTCATTGAGATACAGGATGCTCCTAAAAGTTTGCAAAATATCTGGGCTCTCTGGTTCAAGTCCATCATAGAAAAGTGTGCTGAAGTTACCCAGGTTTCGTGAAATTTGAGGGTGTATATCTGCTACATTCAGATTCCTGAATTGGTTCCAAAGATCAAGAATTTGATGGAAATGTTCCCATAATTTTAGCTTCAAGGAATTTGCTGGAGGATGAACATGTAGGATATGTTGCTGAATTGGAACCAGCACTTTTACATGCTGATCCTGATCAACAAAGGCCAATGATGTCTGAAGGAGAGTCGTCTTGCAAGCAAGGATGTCGATGATGGGGAGTCTGACTTGTACCAAATCGGCACCTGTGAACCCATCTGGCAGCATAGACAAGATGCTGAGCAACTCCTGGGCACCTGGTGTCATCCGGGAGCTGGTGTATGACAACATGATGGATATATCCAGGCTTGATCTCTGGTCATACCCATCTGAAAGCATCCGAGTGCTTTCCAATTTCCAACGAGAAAGTGCGTGGGCACATCCTTCAGAACCAGCAACACTTGCAATGAGGCTGACTGCCAGTGGTAAGTTCCCTGTCAGTTCCAGGAGTTCCTTGATGCTGGAATCATCATGGTCTTCGTCAGTAACATCAATGAAGGTCTGCCAAGCAGCCACGTTGGAAAGTGGTGCGAGAGGGGCCACGAAGGGGCGGGTCCATTTGACTTTACTTGGTCGCTCCGCACCTCGCAGGGTGATCTACAGCAAAGTAAAGGTAAGGTTGGATATGCTCGCAGATATCACTCACCATAAGACCCAAGTGGGGGACATCAGTAAGGAGAGATAAAAACTCTTCAACTTCAGGGCGAGATGAAGAGGTTTCCCAAGGGGTCTCAAGATTGTCAAGGACCAGAAGGGAAGGAGGAGCATGGGCAAAATAATGTGCAACCTTCTTTGCCATGTTTGAGCTCTTCTCCAACCCGACATGATCAGCAATTGTTGCTGCCAGCTCAGTGCAAGTGGGGCTTGAGTGGCATGGAATAAAGTATCGCTGGGTATATTTAGCCTCCACTTGCGGATTATGGAGGGCTGCTGTGGCAAGGCTGGTTTTCCCCATGCCCCCTGCACCAAGAATAGCAATGTGGGCAGAATTCTGTACGAGGATATTCACTACATCCTGCAGCTCTGCTTCACGGCCATGGAATATTTGAGGGAAGGGTGGAAGTAGACCAAAGGATCCTGAACTGTTCCAGAATTTAGCTAGACTGATTGTGTTTTCAAGTCTGGCTCACCTATTATTTCCCAATTTTGCCAAACTTCCTGTCACCTAACAACCATGAGCTAAAAATGTTAATCATCCTAATGTCTACTCACTGAAGAGCGATCAGAATTGGTGAGGTCAAGGTCAGACTCTAAAAGGGCCACAAGCTGTTCATGCTGCTCCTCCGCATCTTTTTTCATTTGCTCCATTTCAGACAAGGTTGAGCCAGTGACGTGAGCCTACAATGAATATTTAAATGTGCATTGAATTACTGCTTGTTTTATGTACCTTGAACAACCCAACCAGCTTACCCAGCTCCCGCTTGCATGTGTTCAATATTTTTGCAGTCTCGGGCTGTCTAAAGAGTCCCTTTATTTTTCCCAGAGTGCCCTTTTGTTGCTGATTCAGAACTGTGAACAACTTTTCAAGTTCCCTGGTCCAACATATGGAATGAATATAATTTCATTCTCAACTGCTTCCCACTCACTGTGTAAATTTTGCAATGTCATACAGGACTCCTGTTGAAAGGACACCCTTTATTTCGGAGGTTGAGTGAAGCTGGACAATTATACACATGATTTCATGAATCTGCTCCATAATTTCAGTATATTCTTCATTGTTTGATCTGGTTGTCTATTTTTTATTTGTTAAATATGATGCCAAATGGTCAGAGGAATCAGCTTACCTTGAGGAACTTCGAAATTGACAAGCATAATGTGGCAGTCGAGCCAAGGAAAGGAACTTGAGCTGTTTCTGCAATGTTCTTGGCAGTAGTCGCAGCGAGGATGACATATTGGATGAGATTCTTGAAATTCACCGTAGTATTTGTCATTGTGGGCATTTTTGACAGGGATGCGGGGAGAAGTGCCGTTCATCTGGTCTCATATATATGTTGCTGGGTTCCTCCCACGGATACTGTTCTATGCGGATTCTCAGCATCATATGGATCACATCATCTGTATACGTCTATATATGTATCTCTCGTGTTCTGCACCGAAAATAAGCTCTGAGTTTCAAGTGTTGCAAACAAAAGTGAAACTGAGACTTGAATTGGGGTAAGCATCGATCCATCATTACAACAGTGGAATTTAGGAACCGAGAGCAAAGGTAGACGGCAGTAGAGCTGTGCGGAGATCCTCTGATGCTTCTCAACATCTGCTGCCGGTTGAGCTTCTTGTGGGATATGGAACCACAGCAGAAGCAGAACATTGGTGAAATCAGGACGCAGCTGAGATAGTCCCCAGCTCCTCAAAGAAAAAAACAGTGCAATGGTGGATCATTGTTCCTGTAGCCGACCGCAGGATGCTAGAAAACCACCAATAAAGCCTAAGGCACATTGGAATTTAGAAGAAAGTCCCCAGAGATGAGCACATTGTAAACTGAGGTTATCGCGGAGCGCGGGAAAGACCATGCCCAATGACGCCGGGCCGACAGACTCCGGCACCAGAAACCAGGCTGCTGTCCCATGCTTATGGGATTCGCTATTTACGTCCTAAAAGGAGCCACGCCTGTCAGGCAATGCGCGAGGCAATTAGAAGAGTGTGAGTCCGAGAAAACAAATCTCAGGTGGGGCCTTCCTAGGAGTTAGTTACTGCGAGACGGCTGGCTTGGACTGACGGCAATTATCTTACGGCACGATGTTGATACACATGCATCCTACCGAGAGAAACAAAAATGCGAGGTCTTTCCATCCATCGCCGCGCTCAGTGACGACGGGAGTCGCTCGGTTGGTGCCTGGTGAAATCAAACATTTTACTTTCACTCTTATTTGAGTGTGGTACTTTTCTTGCTGAAACTGGTTGGCGGATAGAACCCGTTCCGGATAGTCAGATGTCCCGGTTCCCCTGGCTGTAGAACGAGGAGAGTCGACGTAACTCCGATATCGATGCATTTGGAGCGATGAAAGTATGCATAGACAAGATTGATTTTTCTGTGCGAGAATATACTATAATGGAGACAGGGAAATTCGTTCATTTTACCTCTGAACGTGTATCTTGAATGTTTCCTGCAGCTACTTGTGATGCGAGAGACGCGTTGTTGTGGCATCTTTGTCACCTCACGTGCGACGCATCAACGGCTCTCTCTTCTCGCCAGGCCACTGCGCCCCGCAGCCACCCACCTCAGCCCTTGAGCCCTGAATTCAGCCAACTGCTCGCAATGCTTCCTGCACTTTCACCACCTTGCCAACGAGGACCTATCCGGTAGAAGCTTGCGTCCTCGCAGCATGCAGCACGGTGGCAGGTAGGTCCGCCTCGTCCGCCGCCTCGTCCGCCGCCTCGTCCGCCGCCGTCCGTCCGCCCTCCTCCTTTTCCTACCCACTCTTGCGGCCATTCCAAGAAACACAAGCCGTTGACTGAGGCAGATAGCTACAGAACTGTTGGACTTGAGAGCTGCTTTCTCAAGCTGTACCCACCTGCTTAGTTACTCGCCGAAACTGACTGGCGCGCCCTCGACCATCTCGACAGTTATCGTCGTCTCTCGTTTCCTTCCATTCGCTCCCCCCCCTTTGTTTTTTTGGGCAGCGGTCTTTGTTTTTTGTGGTGTCAGTTATTGGCGCCCAAATACTGCTCTTGATCTGACGCCGCGCACACGCTACGCGTCTTTAATATGCCTGCAACCCGACGCCCTGATTTTCCCTTACTATATTGACCTCCGATGTCACCCATGCGCATTGCCTTTTATTTCATTCATCTCTTATTCATCGCACCCGTCCCTCTTTGTCTGATGCTCGTGCGCTTTGCATTCCACACCCCGTTATTTTATCCTTTCCTTCGCCCCTTCACGCTTCCTCTGCTCGTATTATTGCTAACTAACCACGTTCGCTCCCAACAGACCCACTCTTGCGGAGTTGGATTAAAATCTGCCTTTAGCACAGGCCGCCTGACAAAGCCTCTAGTCTTGGGTGTCCACGCCCCTTACATCGCCTTGCATAGCTGCTTGATTGGAGAACGGATGCGAACTCTGGCGGCCTGGGGGTGCTAGGAATTTTCTTTACTTCGGACACCACACTTCAAGTCTCATCTGATCTTTACTTCCAGCATATCGCACAACTAGCTCTTCTCTCTTGTCTGCCAATATCCCGGAGCAGTGGAACTTTTTGCAACAAATCTACGCGCGTTCCATTCAACTCATACTCTGCGGCCCTTTACGCCCACGTTTCATGCTGCGTCATTCTGGACACTCTCACCGAATTCGGCGCCCAATTTAAGTGGTATCCATTCGCCTACTGCTTTACTTTAGTTGTGGAGATATCACGAGTCGTCCGTCCTACGTCGTAGACTGGGGAAACACAACACGCTAAAAGAGACTGCACTCGGCAGCCCTGAAGCCCGAATCTCAAGATTAGGCGGCACATTTATTATTATCTGGACTTCAAGTGCAATTGTCTCGTATTAAATAACCTCTCCCCAATGACATACGGTTGCCGCTCGAAAAATATTGCTTACCGCGTCATTATTCGTCTTCTGTGCTCTTCCTTTATGTGCGTCCTGATCCCATCGAATGCCTAAACTTTGAATTCGAGCGGACCGTCCTTCGACCTGAGCGCAAAAAAAAAGAATTTGTCCCAATACAAATTTCTGCGCACGTTGATCATGAATCGACCGCAGATCAGAATCGAGTGCGTGAAACGCGGGGGTACAAGTCTGGCTCGTACTTGAGTCTGCATGTTTCACGTGCTGGTGGGGTGGATCTTATTTCAAGAATTCCTGTAGGGATCCTCGCGTGCGGAAAGGGGCACCCGTTCACCGTTGTGTTCTCTGTCTACAATTCCGCGGCACTCAACCTCGCCCGGTGGTTGAGACTACATACCCTATGCTTGACTCCCTCGCTTGCCAACCTCCCACCCAGCCTTCTGATCCTACTTGAGCTCTTGATTGTATTATTCGTATTCTTCTCATCGAGTAACCTGTCTTCGTTTTTTTCCCTTCAAACCTGCGGGGACTGAAATACTTGTGCAGTGTGGGGTTGATTGTATTGTTGCCCCAAACTCCCCAATAGTATTTCATTTGCTTTGCGCTGGTGACGCTGCCCCGGCCCATCAGTATCTCAGTAGAAATAGCTATGCTGCTACGGTATGACTCAAGAAACTTATCAGGAGTTTCTAGAGTGCGGAAATGGCTGGGGCTTGCACCTTCTCAAGTTCCAAGTGGCTTAAGGTGAATATTTGAATTTCACCTGTTAAATCCGGTTGTGAGCCATGCCATCGCCAGGTCAAATTGGGTGTCTTCAACCTCCTGAAGATATTTTAAGCATTTCGTGGCGCATTCACCCGTGCTACGGAAGGAAAATCGGTATGTCAAGAAAAAAGGGACGCGCTGTTGTAGCATGTTTGACCCTTCACGTGCCGACGCGTCAGAGCCTCTTCGGCTCTTCCAGCAACCGCGCCCCGCCGCCGCCTGGGCTCTGGATCCCGCCGCTAGCGGTACTTCCTGCGGTTCTTAGGCATCGCCCGCCCAACGCCCTGGTCCATCCTGCAGAAGCCCGTGTTCTCGAGTGGTCTACACACCAGTTGGCAGATATGCACACCTCGCTCGTCCTCCTCAATCCATTCCACGCATGCTCACCCACGCACTGAGGATATCGCGCCCCCCCTCCGCACGCCTCTCGCCACGCCACACCTTAGCTGACTTCGAAGCGCAAACTCGGAGATGACGACGCCGCGCATACCATGTCGCCATGCCGCAGCCCCTGCATGTCAATAACTCGGTGCCTACATCTACAAGCAATACCACCTCAGGATCCGTCCCGGCGCTGCTGCGGCTGCGCACGCCGCCACCCGCCGCACCGGCCAGCGTGCAGCCCGTCGTCTCATGCGTCCACTGGCTCCACTTCCACGCCCTCTACGTCGTACGACTGCGTGCCCGAGTACCAGTAACGCGGCCGGTGCCGGCCAACGTTTCCCTGCCCACCAGCCCGCCCCACCGCCCGCAGCGTCAGCGCGCCGCTCATCTCGCCTCACCCGCCCTTTGTGTGCTGCAGCCCTCCACTCGCGCCTTCCCTGCGGTCAACGCCCCATCTTCGGCCGCCCATCGTTCCATCCTCTGCGGCCCCGACGCGTACTACACACACACCCTTGAAGACACTCAAGAGCGAGCGCAGCCAAGATGTCATGCGGCTCGCGAAGCTCCTCCGGTCCAGCACTGTGTCTCGTTTGTCTACTTTGTCGACTGCCTCCGATGCCACTACCGACGCACAGCTCTACTCCCAGGGCACCACACGCGCCGGCGGTGGTAACGCTCGGGTTTTCTATCGGGTGAAGTCGCCTGGCCTCTTCAACAGTAGTGGTTAGTGCAGGGGTGGGGCTGGTGTCGCCGGTATCGGAACCTGCCATGGAGTCGAGTACTTACGTCGACATCGACGACCTCGCCCACCACCGCGCGCGCGCAGGCCGTCGAAGAAGACATACTCTACCCGGTGCGCGCGCGCCCTCCTTCTCCGGCCAGCGGTAGATCGGGGATGTTACGAATGGGGCGAGGCGGGAGGAGCGGCAGTTTGGGTTTACTCTGGTGCGTGCATCTACTCTCTTTCGGCGCGCGGCAGCATGTGGCGCGCTGTGCGTCTTGGCGTTGAGACGTGTTTTCGTTTCGGACTGCACCGAGTTGTGCGATGGTGTGTCGAGGTAGGATTCCTTTCTGGGCGCGTTGATGTCGAGCGCGGTCCGCGTTTGGTCGTTCACGTCGCGTCAGACCTATCGACTGCCTGCGCTTCGAATTTTTGAACTCACACGGCACGTATGTTATTTCAGCTAACACATGCATATGCAGATCCTTCCCTCTCCTCTACACAGACGGATCTCTTTGCCGAGATTCAGCAGCTGGCGCCCAGTGCGTTGGATGGGTGCGTGCTTCTTTCTTTAATTGGTCTGTTTTTATTCAAATTTTTATTCGCATTTTATTCGGTCCATCCGTCCATTTCTCTACCGCTTTCGCTACTCAGCTCGCAGACTGGTCGCGTCCTGGCACTCTTCTACCATATTATTTGCTGTCCCTCGCTTTCTTTTCTGCCTACACTTCGTTCACCTTCTCATTTTTCAACAGCTATTGCGGCACGTTGTAGTTTTCGCGTGGAGACGGGTTTTCATTTCGGCCAAATCGAGTTCCTGTCGTGGCAGGGTTTATCGCTCCGCATCGGTGTCATGCTCGTTCCGCGGCGCGTCATGGTAACGAGCGCGCTCCGTGTTGGTTTCGCATTGGACTCATTCACTGCGTGCCCATCGCGCGTATTTTGCTTTACTCATTCTCACCCACGGCGCCTGCAGGTGTTCCTTCCCTCCCCGCCGCATTTTGCAGCGGAGATGAAGAAGTTGATGCAGAGTGTGTTGGATAGGTATCCTTCATTCGGTTCGTGGGCCTGTGTACTCTTCTTTTTCTGGTGTGTTCGCCTTGCGCAACATCTGGCCTCGGCGTAATTAACCATTCTTCCTTCCACTCCCCTACTCTTTCGTGCATGCACTGACTGAATTTATTCACTGATTCTTTTGGATGAACAGGTATATCGTCTACATACTCGCGTGCTGCAATACGGACAGCGGGAAGAGTAGGATGGTGGTGAGTGCTTTTTTAAAATTGTTCTCATCTTTTTCCGGGGGGTTTTATTTTTTGTTTCTTCGACGCGATCCCTCTCTCCTATGTTTGAACCGCGCGCTTCGCTGACGTGCTTCCCACTTCGCTGCAACAACGGGCGGATTTTTTGCTTCCTGGTTTCCTTTATTCCTATTGCATCAGTGTTATCCCTTTCCCTCCTCATGCTCGCACTTCTACGTGTTTTCCCCCTTCTACACCCTGGTTTCTTTTCTCCATCTCATCCCATCTCTCTTCTATACCTAAGATTTTTTCTTTCGTTGGCTACTCCATATATTTCTCCTTCCACAGACGCCCCAAACAAAAGCAATGATCCCCCGCACGGTCGCGCACCTCTTCCGCATCGTTGCCGCGCTCCGAATCAAGGGATGTTCGAGGGTGGAGATGGTGAGTCGTTTTGGGGGCTTCATATCGTATTCCTTCGCGCAAGCCGTGCGCTGCTGGAAGGGTTGTAAATTCGAGTAAACACAACGGTGCTTTTCAGGGACTTGACGCGCCATCTGCTGCGATTTTCTGGCCGGGCCGGAAATGCTACATACTACAGGGTGAGGCGCTGCAGATCTGTTATCCCGGTACCAGCACGGATAGAAACAATCTTCATCCGAATGCTCAGTCACAATGGGTGTACCAATTTTGCACGACAACCCGTTTAAATTTGCGCATTTTCTCGGCGATCTTTGAGGTAGGTGGGTGGGTGGGTAGCATTATACGGCACAGTCCGAATAACGAATTCTGGTTTCTAGGGATTTTCCTGGTGTACAAATCAAGGAACGATTACATGCTCTGAGCTCTCTACTCTGGGCCTCTCTGCATAATACATATAATCTGGCTTCCAGTGAAAATCTCTCGTCTCTGGCTTTCTACAATAATATTCTGCAGAGGTATTATGGCCAATATTGCAAATTACCACTTCATCGGACCCATCTTTCAAACACATCTGGTGGAGGCTTACTACCACTCCTCAAATATCACGTCGGCCCCGGCCGCCTCCCGACAGGGCATATTAATAGTAAACAACTAGCTATATGTTACATGTAGGTTGTTTTTCTAATTGTTTTCTGAACGGCTCTGGTTGCTCATACACACTGCCTAAATCAGAGATGCTCCACTCCGCGTTTCCCCAATGGATGATTTTTTCGCGTCTTCTGGCTTGAATCTTCCGGGGGGATATGGTGCTCTGCTCCGATCGGCCACATTAAATGCTTGCCCAAAAAATACCACTCCTCATTTTCTCTTGGCTATGTATCATCATATTTCCTACCGCAAGATAATTGCTGATGTTTTCTCCCAGGAACCCGTCGTATACGGTTATTTTAGGTCCCTTTCAGATATCAAAACCTATCAAGAACTCCCAGGTGGATCTCACCTGGTATTCATTTTGTCAGACTCGTCTCATCGACCCACGGATTGCGTGTAAGATCCCGCTCATTTTCAGACGGAATTACAGTACCCACTCGAAATTACTGCACGTACCTGTACTGCAATTAATGTTGCCGCGACTTCCGACTTGACCCGACAAAGTCGACTTGGAGAAATCAACTTGAGTCGAGCCAAGTCGAGTCGGCAAGTGTGACTTGGCTTGACCTGCAAGTCAGTGCAAGTGACGTGAAGTCGACTTGAGTGACTTCAAGTCGAGTTTATTACCAATGATTGTTTTTGGTGCCGGAGAGCACGCAGAATTTGATTTGCAAGTTTTTTGTGCAAGTGTGGTGACTTGTGACCAACCTGTGACACATCGTGACAGGTGTGATGGGCCCTCGTCCGTGGCCCTCCCATAACGTCTGCGACGCCTTTTGGACGCCTCCAACGCGCCCACAATTCCCCGGGTATACCATTTGTCACGTTCAGTTACTCTGGGCTTTGCTGCACGATCTGATCGCGGCATATAGCGCCTCAAAGATCAGTCACACCGTGTGATGCTTTCATCAATGAATGTGTTTCGTGGCTTTTTGGGTGTCTTTGTTGAAATTTCACATTTTACAGTTGCTGGCAGCATTCTGTAAAAATATACCCAATTCAAGTCACTCAAGTTGACTTACAGCGACTCGACTCGACTTGGGATGTGACTGAGTCGAGTCAAGTCAAGTCAGCTGCCGACTTTGTCCGACTTCCGAAGTCGCGACTCGACTTCTCGAGTCGCGGCAACATTACTGAAGTCGGAGAAGCCAGGAATCATCATATATTCTTTTGGGTGGGGAGTTGTGATTTCTTGGTATGCGAGCTGTTTGCCTTTCTGGGGAACGCGGGAGTGTCCAGAAAAGTGAAAGACCACTCTACACTCTGCTACCTGTCCTAGTCGTAGCAGCAATGAGAGGAGCCAATACACTCTCAATCCGGGAATGGGGTGAAGTGGCCACATTTGGACTCATTGCCTACACATTTGGATATATCGCAAGTGAATTTAAAGGAGATAGGACCAAAAAGTGTCAAAAAATCGCACCTCGCGGCTTTAACACCGCACATAGGAGTACGAAAAAAAACCTCGGTAGGCTCGGAGTCGTACAGCAGAGAACGGGGGCTAATAGCGAACGGCTGGTGTTTGGCTGCCGCAGGCTCGTCCCGTAGCCGCGGAATTATTTACTGTGGGCCGGAACACCGACCCGGGTGGAGCGAAGTTGTGGGGCAGCGTGAGCTCCCAAAAAAGGAGCAGAGAGAAACCGGTCGAAGAAAGAATAACAACGAGCGGGGGAGCAGAATGAAAAAAAAAGAAAGCAAGCGCGTTGCTGAGTGATGTGGGCAGCACACCGGCCCCAAAAACCACTCCGATACAAATAAACTGTCGAGAGTATAGAAATAGAAGAACACAAATAAAAGGTATAAAGAGAAGACAAGCCGCTCACCGCTGCGCCTCTACCCGTATGCGAAGACCCAACCACTCTACCTGTTCACTAAAACAATCAGCAAGTGGGTTAATAAATTAAAGTAGGGGATAGAATGATCAGAATGTGGGAGGACTTGACTCGCGAGCATTATGGACTTGCAACGTGAAAGAAATGGGTCGAAAGTTCAAATGTTTAACGAAAGGGGGCAATCAACGACGCGAAAGAGAAAAAAGGGTAGCGTAGAGGATACGAAAGGCAAGGAAATAGTATGAAGGTGTAAAACGGAACCGCGATGCCAGCAAATACGCAAGCAAATCAATAGACACACGAAAGCGAAAGAGCGAATAAAAGGACAAAAACACGCATTTCAACGCGCTGTGGATCAAATCTCCGTGAGGACGTCCAACTGGGTGGAGGAGGAAGAAGACCGGGCATGCATACAATTTGTGAGTGAGAACGATAAATACGGCCGGGACGATGTCTGTCTCGTCTCGACACGAGAGAACGGGTTTTCCTTGCCCTTACGCAGACCGCAGCGACGGACTGCGGAATATCCAGCGAATAAACCCGCGAGTGCGCGTGCGCAGTCCACTCAAGAAAAACAAGGGCACAATCAGCAACGCAAAAAAAAGAAAAAGAAATGCGCCGGTAAAATATGTAGAAGCACGCACCAGATTAAACCCAAATCGAGACGCCCCCTCTTCGCCTTGATCACAACAGCCCACACCCTCCGCTCCCCCGCAGTACTGAGCACCGTCCCTCTGCCCGGACGGGTGGCACCTGCACGCGTCGGAGGACATTATTTTTTGTGTCAGGGGTGAATGTGGATGTCGTCGTACCAATGAAGACCGCGCCGGTACCAATCGACATCGAGCTCACCGTGGACGTAGAGGCGCTACCCGTGGAAGCCACCTCCCCCCAGAAAACCGGTGGCACGAAACAAAAAACCCCGCGTGCAGCCACCGCCGCTCCTCTCCGCCCCGCGCCATCTGCTTCCCACTTTACGTGCTCGACAGCCCACGAGTATTCTCCGCTGCCCGCGGGGTGCGTTCCGCTACGAGCGTTGGGCGACGAACGCGGCGCGCTGGGAATTTGGGCTAGCTAAACGTTGTTCCATTTTGGGAATTGATGGGAACTGTGCCGATTGATCCTTTGATGCATGTTTTCTCAAAGCGTAGTATCTGTTTTGGGTAGCTCAGACAATGCAATTCTACATGACGCCGTGGGCAGCAATGGATTCCAATGCCACCCACTCATTCTCTCATCCTACCACTAGTTCTTTGCTGCCACCATGTCTAGCTTCACATTTATCTCAGAAAATGACAGCTTTGGAGCCTCTGCCCGACTTGCCCAGCCTACCCTGACTCCTCAGCCACCTCCTACACAGTACAGAAATATTCGTTTCGGTGAATTCACGCCAAGCCAGCCCAACGCGCCGATCAAGCCTCTGAATGCACGCAGCTTGTCCGCTGCTATAGCCATCACTGCGCTAAAGGTTTCAGATACCCAGCGCGCGTTAATTGAGTCAATGTACGCGTTCGACGCGTCCAATTCATTTACGACGCCACCCATCATCGAGCATTTTTTTTCCACCGACGCGGATGCGCAGATTCAAGCCGCAGCGATCATGGCCCAGCACGGTCTGGATGTACATTCGCGCGAGGATCTCGGGAGTCGTTGGTCGCACCAATGGACTCGCGCAGACAAGGGAAAAGATGTCACCTTGAAGCGCTTCCTCTACTTGTGCAGCTGCGGGTATGACCACACGAAACGTAACACCAAGAACGATCGCGAAGAGCACGTCGGCGGCTCACGGGTTCGACATACAGCGCTGCCGTTTACTGGCTGCGTTGCTCACGCCGAGATAACCGTGCGCTCCAACACCATCCTCCGTATTCGCGGACACTTCGTCCACAACGACGGGTGCAAAGACGCGCTTGTCACCCGCCAACCACCCATGCCCATTCACCCATCTGTCTACGCTGTGGCGCTTGCGCAGCTTCGTGATGGCGCATGCTTCAGCGACGTCCGACAAAAGAATCGTGACCTTTTCAAGGCAGGATCTTACGCTGAATTCCCCCCGGATCTTCATAAATCACCGTTCCGATGGCTTCTTGAACACAATGACTCCAGATCCCTGTACCGCCAATACAATCGTATGAAAGGCATCAATACGACCGATGCCCCGCAGGTCAATGTTGACGACTGGCTTGATCCAAAATCCGAGAAATTCAACGCCGCTTTGGCCCACGCAATTTTTCATTACTCGGGTCGCGCTGAGAAAGGCGACCGCTTCGAGGCGTGCATTGCCACCGACGAGATGAACGAGGCAGCGTGGAAATATGGGCATGAGTCGCAGATTATTCTCAACGGGACCTTTGGAGTCTGTGATAGCCGTGTCCTCCTGTTCATTGTGATGGCTGTTGACGAGAACCGAAAGGGGGTCCCAATCGCCTTTCTTCTCTTCTCCGCGCCTACAGGGAATCAGCAATCATCGGCTGGCTATAATACAGACATTATTGCGAAGCTAGTGGGCAAGTGGAAGGCGTCGCTGAACAAATGTGCGCACCTCTACGGCCGTGGCGGTATCAAATTTAACCCCCGCTGTGCCATAACCGACACCGACTTGAAGGAACGGGCCGCCCTCATTCGGATCTTTCCCGATATCTGGCTCCTGATTTGTCGATTCCATCTGCGACAGTCATGGCGAAATCACCGGAACAAAGTCTTGAAGGGAAAGGGCCAGGTCTTTACAGATCTAAAGAACCGCATGTCCCGTCTTGAACGAGACCTTACGGCGACGCAGGAAATCTCGAAGGCTCGGGCCCTCCTTGCAGCGGAACGGAAGGCGATGGAGAAGCTCCTGCCAGATCACCCGCGGTCAGCGCAAAAATCCATTGACCATATCGACTATCTCGACATGTACTGGACGACCGAGAACTTGTGGAAAAGCTGGTCAGATCATGGCCGAACAGTTGCGGCCGAGCTTATGGGCTGCGACGTCGCCGGTGTATTGCCTACCACAAACCACCTAGAGTCCTTCAACGGCGTCCTCAAACGCAGCCACTTACGGCGATGGCAGAAGGGAGGTCGACGGCTGCGCATAGACGTCCTTATTCATGCGTTGATTATGCACATTCTGCCATCCATATTTGAAGAACGACGGATGTACAGCGAGCAGAATAGCCGCCGTTTAGCTCACATCAGATTACTTCCAGGTGGTGAGGCGCTTCTCCACGGCCAACGAAACCAGAAGATCATTGCGGCGGTTCCCAAGCTGGCTTATTTTGTCCCAGACTCCGATCGCCAGAAGCGTGGATGGGAGATGCACCTTCATCGTCAGATTTCAGCACCAGTCTTCATGCCCGACAATGCTGGACTTACACTCACCGCTTTCTCTGCGCAAGCGCTGTCTATCGATACGGATCCCGTCATATACACGATCCGAGTTGGCTTCAACGGTGCCGTTTCCTGCGATTGTTTGGACTTCAAAGGCCGCGGCGGTGCTTGCAAACACATCCATGGAGCGTTCTACAAGTTGGAGGATCTCCGAGGCAAAGGAGTACCAATTCCTGCGATTCCGATACCTCAGTCCCTTGCAGAAGCCCAAGATCTGCAAGCCCAGGTTGTTCTTACCATTACAATCCGACCGAAGCAGGCTGAGCTGCCGACCTCGCGCGCAGCGGAGCGAGTTGTAGACATGATGGAGGATGATTCCTGTGTCGAGGTAGACGAGGCGCAGGTTGACGACGGTTGCGCCGACGACGACAGTGATGCGAGTTCATCGGACTCTGATTCTGACGAACTACCCCCGGTACGCTTCTCATCTCCGCTGAATTTTTGTATGTCAAGTTAGCTCACGCCGCATTACACAGCTACCGATCGCGAAGACTCAAAGCCGTAACAGCGCAGCTGCTATCCAAGAGCAAGTTCTGGCGCGTAGCATGTATGAGATACAGGACTTTGGGAAATTTTCTGATCTCGGTGATTCACTGGCGCACGCAAACGTTCGGAGTCTAACCGCCACTCAGCGCGAGGTTCTTGGGAAGGGAGCTGGTCACATCCGCCATTTATTAACCCAATTGGACATGCTCCTGGATCTACCGCCTGCCCCTTCCTCAGATACGACAGTTCCATCCCTCATTTCATTTCCTGTCTTACCCAACAACCCCTCTCTGAAGCGCAAGGCTCTTTTGCCTCCGTCTCCGGAAAAGCAGCAGAAACGGCACCAGTCTTTTGCCCCACATTAAATTACAGATTAATTCTTGTACTTCTGCAATTATACATCTTCCGTGTACCTTCTATTTCGTGAACTCATTCCACGACTTCAGTAAATCCGTTACTGACTTCCTGCACTCCTGAAACGGAAGGTTGGCGAACAATGGAACCGAAATAGGACACGGCAAGAGCCAGCCGCTGATGCGGATGATGGCCGCTGTCATCCCAAAAAGGAAGGTCGTTTAGTCGGCCCGATTTCCGGCGCGCTGTGGGGTCCCGCAGGGAACCCGCGCCCACGAGAGTTGCCCTAACTGGGCGCAGCCGGTCATCGAATCCCGCCTCCGTATTTTCGGCACCGGCTTCTCCGAATCGTTCTCAGCTCTCACTCTGCGCGCCACACCCAAATGACACTTCTCTCATCCCGTGCGAACGCATGCCGTAAGCTCGGCGGATCGTCTTGTGCGGTAGCGCGGTCTTGGAGGAGCGGAGCGCGAGGAGCTCGGTGCGCAGGGCGGTGTCGAAAGTACGGAGGGCGGTTACGGAGTTTTGGAGCAATTTGCAGGGTGTATTGAGAGCGGAGCGTGTCGGTGGCGGCGGCGGCGAAGGTAGTAGACGAAGATGACGCCGCGCTGCCGTGGACTAGGAGCGTCGTGAGCCGCACGTCGTCCTGCGTGCGCACGCTTTCCAGTGTCTTGATGCATATGTGCAGCGCAAAGAGGGCGCGCTGCGCACGACGAGGATGCGTCGCCGGTTGACCTTGCGACGGTGCTGCTGCGTCGGTTACGCAGCCAGAGATTCGGGCGGCATCGTGGGAAGTGGGGCGGGCGGCAGCGGGCGGTACGGGTGTGCGAGTGGGCGGGGGAGCATCCCGCGCTGGCTGAGCCTGGCTCGTATCGTCGATGCCGGAGAACGTAGCCGTAGCGTAGACGGAGAGTGGTTCTCCTGCAGCAAGCTCCGCGTCTTCGGGGTCTCGGCGTGCGGCGTGATAAGCAGCAAATCCTGCGTGCGTGTGCGGTAGGTTCAGTGAGTATACATGGAGTGGATTGGGTAAGAAGAGCGTGAATGGATGTGTTGTGAGGCGTACGGCCGCGTGCCTGAGCAATATGAGGATGGGAAGTAGGCTGTAGACGCTCATCGGGCGAAAAGGTGGGAGCGTAGGAAGTACCGCGCACGGCGGGATGCAAGCCTCGAGCCGCGCGGTGTGGTGGGAAGAGCTTGACGCGTTGACACGTGTGCAGCATAATAAGCCACAACAACGCGTGGCTTTTCAGGACTAACGTTGCTTCTCGTTCCATTGAAGGGCAGTCGTGTAGTATTAAATTCGCACATCTTCACCAGTGAATAGAAACTGAAAAAAATTGCCGCAGCATCGTTCAGAGCGCAATCAATATATAAATAAATTGTGGGTGGGATTCCAGTCATTATTCATGAGATAAGCCAAGGGAGGTCTCGACACGGTGAGAGAGAGAGGGGGAGATGCATCGCTACGCGACGCTAAGGACACGCGAAACGGATCACCACGGTGGATATACCGTTTCGTAGTGTGGGGGGAAGAGCCGAAGGCTCTTCCGCTCGGCCACCTGCGGCGGGCTGCGGGACGCGACTGGGATGGTCGCGCTGCGCGCCGCCGCGAGGGGAAGGGCGCGAGCGGGGGGCCGACGACTCTGGACGTGAGGAGAGCCCCCCGGAGGGGACGGCAGAGCGCGCCGCAGGCGCGGAGCCAACTCTACCACCCAGAGCGAAAGTTCATCCAGTTGGTGACGCGCCAGAGGCGCGCGCCGACTTCCCCCTAAAGAGGTGGAGCGAAGGGCAAGGCGGTAAGGAGGACAGTAAGGCAGCATAGCTTGTAGTAGGACGGAGTAGCCAGTATGAATAGAAGCACGTCATAAGACAAACCAGTTGCAAGTCCACGTCCGCGCAAAAGAGGTAGCCTGCAGGCCAAACCAAGGAGCGCGGGTCAGGTACGAACCACGGGCCACAACGGTAGGTGCAAGAGCCAGGACGAGAAAGAGGTTGACAAAGAAGTGCGCATATAAGCATTAAAGCGGGGACGATACCGTGACGATGGTGGCGAGAGCATAGATCCGGCGCGGTGCACAGGTGGGCGTAAGGCATGGTCTGGCGGAATGCGCAAACATAATTCCCTTTGATCCGGCGCAGTACATGGATGGGTGTTTTATTACCTCGATCCAGCATGGTGCACGGATGGGTGTTACGTTCGACTTGATCGCCGTAGATGCAGAAAGATGGGCGCGATACAAGAACGAGGTGGCCGCCTAAGCCGCTCGGGAACCCAGCGATGACAATAAGAGTGAAAGGGACGAGGAGGTTATGGGCATTGAGCAGAAGAGAGTTTCAACGGACGAGAATACTCCGAGAAGAGCAGTCACATGGCAAGTAGGAAAGTCGGGTGTATGCTGCGGGATCATACGATGGCAACGCAGCAAAGCAAGAACAGGAAGAAGCAGTACAGAAAAGGAAACGCGCTTGAAAGGTACGAGCCAAGGAGGAGTCAACCAGAACTCGAGAGAGGCGTACGGACGTGTTGCGGGGATGCCCACAAGGAGGATGGGACGTTAAGCCTGACGATGGGCCTGGCGACGGCATGGGGAGGAAGCCAGACAAGCTTCTGGGGCAGCACCGGAGCCGAGTGCTTACCAAGATCAGTAATGGTGCAACGCCCGCTCAGACCGCTGTTTTGGTGCCCGACGGTCTCGGCTCCGTACCAGCCCAACCCCGACGCCACCACTGCGCGCAAAGGTGCGAGAATGACTCAAAGACGCCCGCGATGGGACAGCCTGACCGTACTACGTGTACAACGGCTCGGAGCGCTGGTGGGAACGTTGCAGAAACGAGTTCCACAGATACGATGAGGGGTGCCTGGGAGGCGCCCGCCGCAGTGTACGCGAGGCGCAGCAATGGATAACCAGGAATTGTGGGATACAAAACAAAGACGACCACCGAATAGCATTGTCAGCGTAGGAATCAAGAGGGCCAGTGTCTGGCGATGTTAACAGGACGACGGAAAGGCCTTCTGCAGGTGCAACTCGTCAACGTCAGGCTTGAGTCTGGCGGGGCTCAAAAGCTTGGGCGGGTGTAGGTATAGGGTGTATGTAGGTATGAAGGTACAAATGCGAATCGTGTTTAGCGCCGCACGATAGCGCATCCGCGTAGTTGTGTGCGTGGGAGTAAGGAGTTTCCCCGGAGGACGTGACAAGCGACGGGAATGAAAGGAGAAGGGGTTGTCCTCGCGGTTGCATACCCGCTAGGGCGGAAAGTCGTGGGGCAGGCATGACACCCGCGGTACGGCACGGTGGAGTCCCTATGGTGAGTGACGAGCGAAGCGGCGGCTGCGCTGGTCGCAGTATTATGACTGTACAAAAAACTTGGATCCAAACGGGGCCGTCGTGACAGCATTGCGTAGCAGGAAAGGGAACACGTGGAGCTGCCCGCACATGCTAGACACAGGATCTTTTGTAAAGACAGTGTTCGCGAACGCGCGATCGTAAGGAGAGGGAAAGCAGATTCTATAGCGAGAGCAAGCGCCGAGCGTGCGGCCGCGGCACCATACGGGCACGACCTCAGAGGCATCGTTCGAGTGCGGCCCCGTAACAGGTACAGGCGGCACGCAGGCACGGCCCGGTAAACGGAGATGGTATTCGAGCGCAAATAGATGCAAGCGGCGGACGAGCCCGACCAGGTAGCGAGAGGCAGCGTTTAAGCACGACCTCAAAGGGATATAGGCGGTTCACAAGCATGGCGCAGTAGCGAGAGTTCAAGCGAGGCCTCAGAACGAAAACGAAGGCTCAGGAGCACGATCGAGTAGCGAGAGGCGGGCCGGGGGTGTTCAGGCACGACCCCGGGGTGGCGTTCAAGCACGGCTCCAGGAGGAATACAAGCAGCGTGTGAGCACGAGCCGGTGATGAGGGGCGGCGTTCGAGCACGACCTCGGAGGTGGCGGACGAGCACGAACCGGTAGGAGGGCGGCGGCCGGGCGTAACCTCCAAGGAAATAAAGAAGGCTCACGGGGAACGACCCCGTAAGGAGGGGGGAGCGTTCGAGCATGGCCTTGAGTGTCGTTCAAGGGCAAATGGATACAGGCAACTTACCCGCACGGCCCGGTAGAGAGGGCGGTGTTCGAGCACAACCTCAGGGCGCAAACGAACATCCAGTAGCTTTGGCTGCGACCGCGGCGTTAGGCACAACCTCAGAATCAAATAAGGGCGGCAGAGCGGCGCGGTCTGGTTAGCAAGGGGCGGCTTCCGAGCACAAGGGCGGCGTTCAAGCGCGACCTCGGAACAAACACAGGCGACACATGGGCGCGGCCTCGTCGCGGGAGGCGGCATTCGGCGGCGCGAACACTCGACGACTCACAAGGGGAGCATGGCGCGAACACTCGACGGCTCGGGAGCATGGTGCAAGACGCCCGACAACCCACATGAACGGGAACGGGAGTGCAAGATGCTCGTCGACTCGAGGGGGCGTGGTGCAAAGCGCCCGCCGATCCATCTAGACAGGAGCGGAAGCGCGGGGCGCTCGATAGCCTGGGAGGGCATGGTGCAAAGCACCCGAAAACTCATAAAGAAAAGGCACCCGGAGGCCGTCTGGGCAACGTAATGGTGCGCCCGTGACAGGAGCGAGAGCGCAAGGCGCGCGCGGGTAGGCCGCGGTATCAACGCGCGCGGTGTAGAATGGGACCACGACATCGTGGACATAGTGTAAGAGTGGAACCGCGGTAGCGGAACGCACATCGTTGTCAGGCGTGGGAGTCGTACTCAAACGGGAAAGTCGAAGTAATACGAGAAAACAATACATGGAAGCGGTGGCCCTGGCTCGGAGGCGTGAGGCGTGCGCGCAGGGTGACAAGCCGGGTCAACGGGCAATACAACAGACCGGATCGGGGGACGATAGCGACTCGGTGGTCGCAACGCTAACGACACATGCCATGCCCACAGGAGCACCCGAAAAGGTTGATGGGTGACGACGCACACGCCAGTGAAAGATTGGGAATGAGAAATAAAAGGGGTGAGCCATGAAAGGTCAATATATGCGCATTGACGACGTAGAAAAAGGTGTTGGCTGGGACTGAACCAGGCTCGGAGTACAGTTGTAGGCATCCCCTAGCAGCCGGAGACCGTCGCAGCGGAAATCGAGAAGTGGGTAAAGTGGGAAAGAATCACGTCTCCGGTGGCACGCTGGGGGCGCGCGGTGTCGGCGTGGGCCGAGGAAGCATGTGTATGCGCCTCGGGCCCAACGATGAAAGATAAGGCCACAAAAAAAAGGGGGGGCAAGCCAAGAGGAACGGCGCTAAATGCGCGAGTCCCGCACGCGACACCCAAGGCATCAGCAGCAGTGGAGGGTGGCCTCCCAGCAACGGGAAAGGAAAGAAAGGGCCAAAAAGAAAGAGCCGGCACAAAGAGACGCGGGCGAACGTGATGTGCTCACTAGGGAGTCGTATGCACCCCTCCACGGGATCTTCTCCGCGTCTCCTGCGAGGCCGAGACGCTAGGTCTTGTCGAAAGTAGCCGAGAACGCGCTCCGAGACAGCTGGGCCTACCAAGCAGGCAGCATCGTCTAAGTCCAACCCGGTGATCGTAAGATCGACGTCCGGCGCGGTCAGCATGCTGCGTCTGCTTCGCGAGATGCTTGACGAGCTGAAATACCCCTCTGGGCGTTCTTACCGCCAATGTCCTCGTTGTTCTTCCTTCGATTGACGGCTGACGGTTCGCTGAGGCGGAAATAACCGGTGAGCCTGTGTGTATCTTCCCGGGGCTGTTGTTGCGGCTGGTTGGCCTTCAAGCACTCCAGAGAGGTCGGAAATGATAGGGATACTGGATACGAGTAGTCTAGCACGAGAGATACACAAGAAACGAAGAACAGAGCGAATCGCAATGGTGGTACGCGATCGAGCAATAAGTGACGTGTGTCACGCTCGCGTCACACCTAACGCCGATTCCCTCTACCCTTGGCTTATCCTCTGACAAGCCCAAGCTGCTCGTACCTCGCGTCGGGCTTGTCTCGGACCATCGCGAGTGGGCGCAGGACCATTCCGTTGCTATCCATTATTAGATTTATCCAATCATAGGCATGCTTGATATACGTACACCGTCATTTGGCCGACACATGTCCACCAGCTGCACCCGACATGCATACTACATGTTGGTTGAGAATGGCCACCAGGTATTGATCAGGTAAACACCACGTTCAGTCGCCTATGGCCCCAGACTGTGGCCAGCTCGATGTGGCTGCCAGCTGGACGATGAATCTGGAAGCGGCTACACGGTCAGCCAGAAAAGAAAATTGACAAAATATACCCCGGGATGCACGTATTATCATTCAATGAGATGCATTCATGTCTACTAGATACATAGATAGATGCATATACCAAGCCGAAAGGAGGCATCTCCGTGTCAAGTACGGAATATAGAAGTACGAGGATCTGGCAAATGTACCGGTCAATGTGTGTTATAAGGCCAAAAAAAATGACGGACTTAGCTATGGTGGGAGCCGATGGGACCAAATCTGGATTTGTTGCGGCGGCAGGGAACAGAATGACAGTCAACAGAAATCAGTCGCTCAGCGGTGAGAAAAAGTCCGTTAACGAGCAGTAGGTGGAAGCAATAAAGAACAAAAACAGGCTAGCATTGACGTCTTGATTATTGGGGAAATTGACAATAACTTGTAACTTGAGGCGGCACGTACATACTTGAGTCAAGATCTTCAAGCTTCAAACATAGAGTAGTGGGTCTCCTTTGAGATTCTTCACATTGATGGCAGCGACGAGAAAAGCTTGGTAGGTCGTCGTTCCCTTCTCTTTTGATGAGTATGACTTGTTCTTGTCGAGTTTGACTCTAGTGCTTGATGGCCTGGGGAGATTGGCAGACACGGAAACGAGGGCGAAATGTATGCGAGAGAAAACATCAGAATGCAGATGGAACCAGGAGCGGAGAGAGAAGCCCGGGTGGAAAAGGCGGGGTCTTCTAGTGATTCGAGACCGGGCATAGTTACGGCGGGCTGAGGAAAGAAGGACATACGACGCGAGATGGAAAAATGTGGGGTCTTGTCAAGATTCGAGACCTGAGGTGAGTGGTGGCGGAGGAAAGAAAGAGAGAGAGACAAAGGCTACATCAACATGCACAGCCCATTCACGTGCTGATGGCGGAGTTTCAAACACTTCGCAACACTTTCAAGTTGTGTAGCTTGGAATAACTTGGAAAATCCTGCCGCAACGACAAGAATAACTAAGTAGTCCTTTGACAAGATTCGGTTCTTATGAGTTCTAAATATTTTGTTAATATTGTCGACAACCTGAAGGACAGCTTGTTCAAAAAGATGGCCAACACATTGCGCGACGGGTGGAGGTAAGCTGTGAAATAACCTGTAACTTACAGCTGGCGACCACAAGGTTACCACCTGGAACCAGGTCTTCCCAAACATGTCCACAACATGTCCATCCCAGGTGCAAGTAACGTGTCGGCACTTTGGCGGTGTATACATGTACCGATGAAGGAAAAATATAAATAAAAGCCAACATGGCTCGGAGCTGAATCGAAGGGCGAAATTCTCCTTGCAACCAATCGCCGCGCACCTATTGAGAGGAGACGCGGTACCATCCCGCTACCGACTCCCGTTGGGCTTATCATTAGCCGACATACATCCCCCGTATGTAACAATTAATTAATAAATGGTTCCTAAGTGACGTGTGTCTGGGCCCCGTCCCAGGCCAGCAGGCATATTATCCTCCCTTATATAGTATATATAAAATTTTAGAAGAGAGGAACTGCTAAATATCCAAGCCACACCGCTCAATTTCTCGAACTGGGAGAGACAAAACGGTGTATTTCCGACCGAATGGCTTAGACCCGAGGAGAACGGGCTTCCAACGCTGCAGATGCGATTTAGTAAGAGGGGACACAGGACCGTTCTGTTACTGAGCGTTATTGTCATTGTTCTCACCTTGAATATGGTACCAACCATAATGTCATGTCCACACATTTAAATTCCACGTGTTCTCTTTTCCGTAGGTTACTAGCAATGAGATCCAGATTAAAATTCCCACTTTCCGTCCGACCCTCAGCGCTCCGCGCCAGTTGTGCATAGAAAGGACGGACGGAGCCTTTCTTATTATTATTTTTATATGGGCCTATAAATGAGAAAAATAACCCGCGGGTAAACTAATTTCGAATGGCTCTGACTTGCCTTTCCTCATTGAACCCACGAAATTAATATGGAACATTGGACCCGGGCCCATCCTATCGCCAAGCCTTCTTGAACTTGTGTTAATCCAGTGTACCTCTACTCAAATGAATGCATGTCATCATTTCATTGGACGAGGCATCATAATCAAGACCGAGCCGCAATATAGCAACTCTGGGTCCAAAGCCGTGATTTCCGCGGAATACACCAGTCAAAACAGAGCCTGTGTGTCTTCAATGTCTCGCACTCTAAAATAGACGGTCTCTTTTGGCATAAAATAAATTCCAAATTCTTCGGGCTTTCCAGAAGAAACAGAAAAGCTGTATTTTCGAAATTTGAATGGCTCAGACCCAAGTTGAAGGGTTGTCCTTCTCCCCTAAACAGTGAGTCTAACTATCAAGCGGAAATGCAAGATCACATTGCAACTGGGCATGATTCTGTCCATTATTAGTTTATATGCTGTACATTCACAGCACAATATCACTCACATTAATCGGGGTCCCTCTTCCCACTGCATCTAAGCGTGACTTGTATGCACCCGTTCAATTTTGGGCTAAGCCATCTTCCTGCTTTAGAAACCCCAAGAACCTGTGGTGATATTGTACAGGGGGAGAAATATGTAATTTACAGTTTGGAAACTGAACACAATCATGTGTCTCATGGTGCCTCTTCGAATATGACCTAGCAGGATCTTGCATTAAAGAAAAATCATTCATACTCATTCAATGTGAGCAAGCCTGATCTTTTCTTTTTCCTGAATATACTTCCCGTCGCATGTACCAGCTTGCCATATACAGCAGTGGTGAGGGGCGCCGTGTCAGGATGATAGTGACACAAGGATCGAGGGCTACACTGGGGGGAGGGGGATATATTATACTCATGTGGTCCAACAAGTGAACAACGAGTTTACGGAAGACTAACAAGTAGTACTGTAGGGGTGGTGATCTGTCCAAGAAACTACAAGAAGCCAACCGAATACAACATCATTCTAGGCATAGATCATCACAAGACACAGATAAACCTGAGACTGGCCGACTGCTTGTATAGCAGGACATCTGGTTAGAACCTCATGGGACCTGACCATAAGCGGACTACACAAGTGTACAGGAGGAGCTTGACTCTCCTCCCAGGTAAGAATCCCCAGTGTCCACCAGTCTCATAGAATAGTGTCGTAAGTCATCCCTTTGCAGATGCATGTGACTGCCACAGTAGAGGATCTGCCTCATTACCAGCGATATTCAAGACAATTCCGTACATTTTCTTTGGTTAACAGGTATGGTAGGAGAAATTCGGACCAAGGCTCCTCTTTAAGTTTCTTGTATATGAGCTATTTCCCTTCCTCTTACCTCAAGAAGATCTCCTCCGCTTCAATTGTGTATCAATTAAGCTATCCAAAGGTATTTTCTCCACACAACAGTGACTCTCTATGTTAACTTCATTCCTCAGCGTGGTCAACTGCTAATTCTGTGCTAACAAATCTGTTATCATGCGCAGTGGAAACACAATACATGAATAAATAAACGGACTACATACTGGTCAAAATGGTATGACCTGGACATGATATGACACATATAAGTATCAAGAACAGGTATTTATGAAGGTTGAAGAGAAAGAACAGACAGACTGAAATACAAGCCCTACTATTTGAGATCCAGACTGCGACTCAAACTAAGACTCCTTGCCTCCCCTTGTCCCCGAAATCGTTTTCTTCTGCCAATTTATCCTCCTCCTCCTCCTCTTTCACCTCCACAATGTATGTTTCCTCCTGTGCACTACCAGGTACATGCAATTCTGAAAGTCATTGAAGCTGTTCTTCATGCTGGACCAAAACAGCAGAGTCAACCTCCATGAACTTTGCATCAATCCGGATTATATCCTTCATCTGGGAAGATCTTTCAAACAGAGGCCTTGCAGCTTTCCACAATTCAACTGCCTTCATGGCCTCTCCACGATTATTCATTATGTCAGCAATTCGAACCATGCAATCTGCCCTCCAGCGATGGATATCCATGAATGTGAATCCATCAAGAGCAACATTGAATAGGGTGAGCGCAGTTTCATTGTCCCCTTCAGCCCAAAAGATCTGACCAAAGCATCGGAATGCTTGCATTGTCTGGCGCTTATCTTTGCACTTCAGAGCAAGGCTAAGGAATACTCCTCCCCATCGGAGTGTAGTTAAGATGCAATTCATGCTGGTGGAAAGATCTCCAAGCCTTTCAAGGCACAGGAGCACCAGCTCTGTTGAGATATCCTGGCACAATGAAAAACATTTTTCAAACATTGCATTTGCGGTCCCGAGAGCCCCATCTCTAAGACAGAGTTCAGCAGCTACAAGATCAGTTATAAGAGAGATTTCTTTGGCCTCGTATCCATACAATGCCCTCAAATGAAACCGGCAATTGTCCATATTTTGATCAATGAGCTTGGAATCCGCACCAGTAGCAGTATCAATGAAAGCAATGTTCAAGTTCGCAAGGATGGCTTTATATGAAGTTGACTGGCAGCTGGATGCAATAGTTACTTGGAGTTTGTGAGATTCCAGATACTCAGATTTCTCAAGGTGTATCTGAGCCTGATGATTTAAGATGATGAGACCCAAGGCACTTTGTTGTTGACCACAAGCAGTCAACAGGTCTCTGGCCTGTTGAAGAAGAACTTGATCCTGCTGATAGTTTGCCAATGTTGAATGACATCTGGCTTGAAGGTACAGAGACAATGCCTGTAAATAGATGTCCCCCATGTGCTCAGCATCTCTCTGTGCCTCCTTTGCATGTGTGAGTGCACTCAAGGGCTTTCCGGTAACAATCAGGATGTTGGATATGCTGGCTAAAGCAAAGCTGCCAACAAAGGTGGGGTATCCAATACTCTCTACCAGAGAATAGGCCCTTTGGAAATACTTGAGGGCTTCTGTGAAATCTGCCTTTGCCCCGTGGAAGTACTCTCCAAGAGCACGGGACCATCTGGCTAGTGAAAATTTAGGTAGGTTGGCATAAGGACACCAAATGTATCTTACCCTGGTCCAGTGGATTTTTTGATTCAAAATGCTGAGTGCCTAGGTTGATGTTGCTATTGAAATCGATTTCAGGCAAATATCCAGAAATTCCCAGTAGCTGAATAAGATATTCCCCAAAGATTGGATTGTCTTTCCAATGCTGCATTTGCCCAGAAAGCTGCAGCAAAAGGGGTGAAGGTGTGCCATGAACCCGATCATAGAACTGATTGAGAAACAGGATGCTCCTAAAAATCTGGAGAATATCAGGCCCCTCTGGTTCAAGACCATCATGGAAAACAGTGTTGAAATTGCCCAAATTCCATGAAATTTGAGGCTGTACATGTGCTACATTGAGACTCTTGAACTGGTTCCAAAGATCAAGAATTTGATGGAAATGTTCCCGCAGCTTTAGCTTCAAGGCATTTACTGGAGGATGAATATGGAGTATATGTTCTCGAATTGGGACCAGCACCTTCAGGTGCAGATCTTGGTCAACAAAGGCCAATGATGTCCGAATCAAAGTTGTCTTGCAGGCAAGGATGTCGATGATGGGAAGTTTGGCTTGTACCAAATCGGCATCTGCCAGCCCATCTGGTAACATGGACAGAATACTAAGTAGCTCCTGGGCACCTGGGGTCATACGGGAGCTTGTGTATGACAACATGATGGATATGTCCAGGCTTGATCTCTGGTCATAGCCTTCTGAAAGCATCCTAGTCTTCTCGAGTTTCCAGCGCACAAGTGCCTGAGCACATCCCTCAGAGCCAGCAACACTCGCAATCAGGCTGACTGCCAATGGAAGATTTCCCGTCAGTTCAAGGAGTTCCTTTATGCTTGCATCATCATGGCCATCATCAGCAAGGTCAATGAAGGTCTGCCATGCAGCCACATTGGAAAGTGGCTTGAGGGGGGGCAGGAAAGGCTTGCTCCATTTTACTCTGCTTGGCCGCTCAGTACCTCTCAGGGTGATCTACAGCAAGTTCAAGTTATTATTGAATAGACTCACAAACATCACTCACCATGAGACCCAAGTGTGGGACATCAGTTAGCAGAGATAGAAATTCTTCAATCTCAGAGCGAGAAGAGAGACTCTCCCAAGAGGTCTCCAGATTGTCAAGGATGAGAAGGGAGGGAGAAGCATGTGCAAAATGATGTGCAATCTTCTGTGTCATGTTTGAGCCCTTCTCCAACCCAATATGGTCAGCAATTGTTGCTGCCAGCTCAGTGCAAGTGGGGCTTGAGTGGCATGGAACAAAGTATCGATGACAATATTTGGCTTCCACTTGTGGAATATGGAGGACTGCTCTAGCAAGGCTGGTCTTTCCCATGCCCCCTGCACCGAGGATTGCAATGTGGGCAGAATCCTGTACAAGGATATTCACTACATCCTGCAACTCTGCTTCACGGCCATGGAAGATTTGTGGGGAGGGTGGAAGTAGACCAAAGGATCCTGAGCTGTTTAAGAACTTTAGCCACATTGATCATGTTTGGAGTATCACTTGGCTCACCTATTATTTCCTAAGCCTGTCAGAGTTCCTGTCACCTAACAACCATGAGCCAACAATGTTTATCCCCATAATGTCTACTCACTGAGGAGCAATCAGAACTGGTAAGGTCAGAATCATTCTCCAAAAGGGCAACAAGTTGTTCATGTTGTTCCTTTGCATCCTTTTTCATTTTCCCCATTTGAGACAAGGTTGAGCCTGTAACTTGAGCCTGCAAGGAAAGCCAATGACTTCAATATGTATTGAAAAAAAAACTGTCTGACAAACCCTGAACAATCCAACCATCTTGCTGAGCTCCTGCTTGCATTTTTCCAATCGTTCTACAGCCTCAGGCTGTCTAAAAAGTGCCTTGATTTTTCCTAGAGTCCCCTTTTGTTGCCCATTCACAATTGTGAACAACTTTTCCAGTGCCCTGGTGTAAAATATTAAATTGATACAAGTTCACCCTCAAATTTCTCCAACTCACTCTGTGAATTTTGCAATGTCATACAAGAGTACCATGGGGAGGACACCCTTGATTTCCGAAGTTGCGTGAAGCTGGACAATGATGCACAAGATTTCATGGATGTGTTCCATAATCTCAGCACATTCTTCCTTGTTCAATTTAGTTGTCTATTTTTGTCCCTTAAATATTGTGCCAATGGCCAGAGGAAATGGCTTACTTCAATGCACTTTGTAATTGACAAGCACAATGCAGAAGTCAAGCCAAGGAAAGGCACTCTGGTTGTTTCCGCAATAGTCTTGGCAGTAGTTGCGGCGAGAATGGTATATTGGATGAGATTCTTGAACTTTGCGGTAGTTGGCATTCTGGGCATTGTTGATGGAGAGAGGATGGACGGGCGCCGTTCACCTGGGCTTATATATCTTTATCTTTTGCTGTGTTCGTCACCTAGATACCCTTGTCTGCGCATTCCCAGCATCGTGTGGATTACGTCATACGTCCAAGACACTGCGTTCCGTGGCCCCGTCGGCAGAGTATGCCTGACATCGGCTGACTCATGCCGATGGGGATCAGCACCGCTTGAGACCGCTTGCCGACCTGGCGTCGGCAAAATTGGCCTCGGTGCTGAGCCGTCGGCGAGCGGTGTCAACCGGTGCTGATCCCCGTCGGCATGAGTCAGCCGATGTCAGGCACACTCTGCCGACGGGGCCTCGGAACGCAGTGACAGCTTTCTCTTGATATTCTGCACCGAAAATAAACCCTATGTTTAAATGCCGGAAACAAAAGTGAGAACACGACTTCAATCCCGGTGAACTTTCATCCCTTTATTACAAACATCGTCATCTCAGGACTTTCGAGATCAGATCAGAAGACGAGATGGTTATCATTGTTGCTATAACCGGCCGCGGGACGATGAGTACCTTGTAAACTGGGGCCTTAAGGCGGAGCGCCCATGTTTGGGGTTTGCACGCCCCCCTTCTCTTTGACGCTTACTCGCACTTTTCTCAACCACTTCCCTCGTTCCTTTTGCTTGCGTGCACGCCCTCTTTCATTTCCCTCATCCTTACCGCTATCTCATTTCCCACTTAATCACCAGCCACCCACCTGTAGGAACGCGCGCAAAGCATGAAATCCGCCACGAGCACACAACAAGTGTCTCGGATATACAGACACCGAGATTGGCGGGGTAAGCGCAATTGGGTACTGGCTGGCACTGCGATAAACGAGCGGAGCACCGGAAGGGTGCGGGGGCCGTCGGCTGCAAAACTCGGCTACCGGGAACCGATGGAGTGAGAACAACGAAATTCGACGTACTTTCTTTAGACTCAAGTGGATGATTGAACGATCCGGGAGACTATAAATCTACGCCAGGATCTTTGTGACACGAGCGATTTGAGCCGTTCTTCTGTAGAACTGTTGTGCACTGAGCAATTTTTTGGGACGCCCACTAATCATTTCGTGACTGTATCCCGGTGTATCTGCCCATTCCATGCCGTAAGATATTGCCCGGGAATCCGTCGTACGGATCAAAATCTATTTGATCTCACCCGCGATGCTGTTCTTCTCGGCCGGTGCAATGCCTCTTAGAAGACAATCACTAGACGCCAGGGACATGGACTGACATGGATTCAGGTCTGCAGAAACTGCGCTGATCTTGCCTCGTCCAGCTGGCCCGGGAAATATTGATCTTCCCCAAATGCAACTCTTCACGATGCAACCGTTTGCAGTCGAGAAAGTTACGGCCGACATACCTGATGATTCGGGTTCAAACGCTGTTGTAATCAAAGCCTCACAGTGTCCTGCCTTTCCCGCAAACCATAGAGGCTGCATACGCCTGCATGAAATGCGCGAATTAAATCGTAATAGGATCATGGCAGCACCGTCAGCTGGCGAATTCTGGAGGGAAGTTAAATGACTTAGGCTCCAACCCCAATCTCGCTGACAGCTGATAGCCTCAAAGAGGTATTTGAGAGACGCCTCAACCCCTCTGCGACCCTTCCTGCCTCGTTTGATGAGCCACTGCACAGGATCAATCGCTTGCTCGCATTCCTGACACGACCACGGACCCGACGCCAGAAAAATACTTCTCGGCCGGATGGGCAGCGGCGGACATGGAAGGGCTCAAAAACCATATTCGCAAGGGACTCGGAAGTGCATCAGGTGAAGACGCCATCCTTTACACGGAGATCATGGAAATCCCCAACGACGACCTTCTTTTCCTTTGCAACGCATGCGCACGGTACCAAGGCAGACCCACCATTTGGTTCAAATCGGTCATCATTAGGTTTCTAAAGAAAGGGAAAGACGGAATGGTCCTGCGTCTCCTATCACCAGAAAGTTTCAGAGCTTACAAGGGGAACGCCATCCGGTCGAATCGGGTCTGAGCCTTCGCAGAAACCGGCTGCTTTTCTTTCTTTCACAGCTGCATATGCTGTGAATATGCATACTGCGGCCTCAAATGAACCCAATTTGCACCTTGAACGTCGTGGAGCAGTTACAATAGGACTCCAATAGATAACACAAGAGTTTATACGTGGCGGAAATTGGCCGCCTTATTGTGCATGGTTGTTTTCCGAGTTTGTTGTGGGCCATACCAATGCCATCGCCAGGCCAAATCATCTTTATTCAGCTCTCTATTTCTTCTGAAGAAATAGTACATGTTTTTCTGTACCCACGCGTTCACAGCGGCTGCTACGGAAAAAATAGACGCGTTGTTGTAGCTTGTGTGTTCTTCCACGTGCCGACACATCGTCTCCTCTTCCAGCCTCTTCCACGAGCCGCGCTCGCGAGCGCCGCCCTGGCTCTGGGTCTCGCCGCAACGGCGCTCCCCGCGACTTCGCCTCATCGCCTGCCGACCCCCGAAAGCCTCTCCCGTAGCAACGCGCCTCATAGCAGGTGGCATCGGCGTCCGTCCCACCCACGCACTAGGATCCTTGTTTCCTTCGCCTGCACGCCAAGCCCGACGCCAAAATTTCATCGCCCACCGAATGACTCGGCGTCGGCGTTCACGCTACCATCTCGGACGGCATCACGTCCGCGCCCGCCCGCCCGCCGCTTGCCTCACCACACATCTACACAACTGCATCCACTGCATCCGCCCTGGACCACCGCGCGCGCTCCCTCCTCAACGCACTCTATCCGACGCAATAAGCAATCCCACTCGATTCATACGGCCGCAGTACCCAAAGCCTACTACGCCCTCTCCCCCCACGCCTCAAGATGCTCGAGCGCGCGTGCGAATCCCGAAGCCTCTCGAGTCCACTGCCGCCGCCGCGTATACTTCGTTTGCCACCTCCCCTGCGAACTCCACAAATCTCATATCCGAGAACGACCTCACAACTTCGCGCACCATCGACTCCCGCTCGGAAGCTCTCGCGTTCACATCCGCTCTCTTCTCATCCTCGCTGTATCGACCGCACAAGACGAATCCGTGGAGCCCCAGCGCGCAGCTGAGTCGAACGAGCGTCGCGAACTTTCACGGTGAGCTCCACGCTGTGGCAGCACTCCCACCGGGTCCGCGTTCTTACTGCGAACGTAGTCGACGTCGGCGCGGACGAACCTTCTCAGTGGGACACAGCGCGCGAAAGGGGAGAGAGAGATGGTGTGCGAGAACGAGGAGGATGAGATACGCGTTCTCGGGTGCAGCCAGTGCGTACTGGGGAGTTGTCGCGACATCCTCCACCGCCAATACGCTGTCAACTGTTGCGGCTATGTACGACTACTACCCCGGTGGTACGATGTCGACGTCGACGTCTACGTCCATTGCCACGCTACCCAGCTGCTCAATCCCCACGCCCACCCACCGTCTCCACCCCACACAATCTACCCGACGCATGCACGGCGTACCCCTCAGGACAGAAGGACATCTTGTTGAATTCGGGAGGGTCCTCCGCGTCGGTAGCGCGCCCGTTCCACAGCGCCTCATGGTGACGAGCGCGTCGCGCCAGACCCATCGAGTCTGCGCGCGTCGCGTGGGGTGTACCGACTCTGCGCGTGTCGAATTTTCCAAGCCGCGCGCATTTTATTTTATTTCAACTGACACACCGCTCCCTTTACGCAAAAGTTCCCTTCATCAACGCCGGCAGACCTCTTCGCGGAAACCAAGCAGCCCACGCAGAATGCGTTGTATGGGTGCGTCTTCCTTCTTCCTATCTCTTACCGAGTCCTTGTTTTATTCGTGTCTATTTGCGTCTTTTGCGTAGACGCGTTCCTTCTTACCTCCTTGTCCATATTCTTGCGCCGCACTTCTCATGTTTTTGCGTCCTTGATTACCCCTCTTTTGCTCACAATTGAATCTTCAAATCGTTCGTTCACCGTCTAATTGTATACCTTGAATAATTAATCCGTCGTCGGATTTGCTGATTATTTTGTGAGCCACTTCATTTATTTATTTCACACACTGGCTGATACTAACGCCCGTCAACAGATACACCGTTTTCATATTTGCGTACGGGCAGAAATGAAGAGCTGGACGCCTGTGGCTGGGGCAGTGAGTGCCTTTTCTTCTTTCTTTGTGATTTATTTATTTTCGATTAATTTTTGCGGAGACGCCGGAGAATTTTGGTGTGATCCACGGTTCGGGCCTCTTTTTAACATCACTGCAAACGATCGCGGATTTATTGGATTCCCTTCCCCTTCGTTTTCACTCAGCTTCACGCGTGTCTTTTTCTCTTTCTTTTTCTTTGACGCCGACCCACCTGGCTTTTAATTCTTTCAACTCACTCCAGCATTTCTATTGCTCCTACTCTCGCTCGCAGTTGCCTTTATTTATACACTTGTCCCTTCCCTCTCTTTCCCACAGACCCCGCGACGCAGGAATGCTCCCGCACTCGATCGTGCGCCTCTCTCGCGTTGTGGATGAGCTCGGGGACAAGGGCTGGGCGTATACGGTCGAGGGATCGTCTGTCGAGATTGTGAAGTTTTTTCACTTTTTTGCCCATTATTTTCGTTTGGCTTGGGCTCGAGCAAGTTTCTCCTCCTTTCTTCGGAATATGTTCCCTCACGCAGTTGATGCAGCTCCTCGAAAAAGCTAGCGGGCGGCGGCGCACCACGAGCACGGCAATCAACGAGCTGAGTTCGCGCAGCCATATGAGGTGTTGACGGAAGAGGTGCGGGGAGTGCGGGCTGAGCAACTCGGCTAAAGGTATATCGAGTCGGGGGTAAGGCTATACGACGGAAGTCAAGGTGAGTTTGTTTGGCAAATTAGACTTAAGCGAATGATTGAGCGATCTGAGTCGTACTTCTGTAGAAAACTGCTCGCTGAGCAATTTTTTGGCCCGCCCAACGATTTCCCTTTCTTTTCTGACTGTATCCCGGTGTATTGCCCACCTCATACCATAAGATAATTCCCGCTCTTCTTCTCCCGAGAACCCGTCGTGTACGGCCATTTTAGTCGCATTCAGTGCGCCTCCAACCTCAAAGCTTAGAGGATCTCACGTGTGATGCCTTTCTTCTCGGCCGGCGCATTGCCCGCAAGGGGCGGTTCTTTTTCGAAGGAACCAAACGCAAGGGACATGGATTCAGTTTCTCCTGCCAGCTCGGGAGCCGTGGTTCAACTTTCTGATGCCGAAGTCCTATATCTTTGGAGGAGGCTTTTCTTCCGCGTTCCGCGGTTTTTTCAGCGCCTCAAAATTCCCGTGTTTCTCACTTACAATGCCCTCTCATTCTTCAAGTGGTTTCCTTTCAATGTGCTTCTTGCTGAACCTGGTTCACTTTCAACCAAATGCACGGCTATTAATCACGCCCGATTACGAAAAAGGGGTACGGGATGCCGCAGTGAGGGCGTGTGACCATCACTGGACCATTGTATTTTGGGGAGCGGAGGATTGTTGTAGGTGGCGCACTGACTGGAGATGGAGACTGGAAATGGGATCCTCCTGCTGTGATTTCACAAGTGCAAGAATCTACATCAACGGATGGCCGCCATAGCCAGCTCTCTGTCTTTTACCACTGTACCTTGTCAACTGGGTTCGCATATCCGGTGTGCAATGTTAATGTTTGCATTTGTGGAATGGAAATTCACCAGGATTCAAGTAGTATCCTTGGTTTTGTTTGTAACACTTAATTTGGGTGCAGAACATCAGCGGAATCTTCTCCTGCACATATGATGTGGTTCATATCATTTTGAGAACGCTTAGAAGAGTATCTGGGGGAAGAACATCGGAAAAGATATATAGACACAAACTGCCCGGAACTAGAAGCCTGTGTGCGCGTGCTGAACACCATCCAGGCGACACGGGACGCCGACTAGTTCTCTCTCTTAGGCCAGCGTGCGCAACGCGTTTGAACACTAGTGCGGTGTCGAAAAGAGTCGGAATGAGGGGGAGTGAGTGGGTTTGCTTGTTTGGTTCTTTATTGTCGTCTTTCCACTTCTTTCCATTCGCTTTCTCCCCTTTTTCGCTCTTTCTTCTGGGAAGGGGGTTTCTGGCGTGAGTTATCGACAGCGGGTTACGGTGCTTGGCTAGACGCTGTTCCTACGCGCCATGCTTCTTTAATATGCCTGCGGAAACGAGGCCCGCATTGTTTTTGCATCTATTCCTACACGCCTCTTTTCTCCGAGGCTCCCTTCATCCCGTCGCAATTCCTTTCAATATCTCTCTTTCCCCGACTAACGTTGCTCCTCCCAACAGAGTCCCGAAACCCGAAATGATCTTGTGCGCGTTAGCGGATCGCTTCCGTGTCCCAGATGAGCTAGAAGACAAAGGCTGGGTGTACACGTTTGCGGCCTCGCTTTGGAGTTCAGCAAGGAGGTCTTCACTCACGCGATTTATTCTCTGCCTCCTCTGGATCGTGCCTCAGCTCCCTTGCCTCCCTACCCCTCTCCTTGCCGGCCTCTATTCGCGATCCATCGCTAATGTCCGGCCGTTCGGTTGGGTGCTACGGGCGCCCGGGATGGACGAGAGGTGCGCGGATTTGAGCGCTCGGAGCTCGGCGCGCGCGAGGGCGGCGGTGCGCGGTTTGCAGTTGGTGAATTTGAAGGAGTGGCGGGGGTGCAGGTAACACGGGAGTGGACCCGAAGAGTAGGTGATCCGGGCGGCGTCATGCGTGCGCGCGCGCTTGAGCATCTTGAGGAGAGAGTGCAGCGGTGAGACGGCGTACACTTCGGTGGGTACTCCTGTGAATAACGACGAGCCGCCGGAGATGGTACGTTTGCTTTGAGAGCATACCTGCGCGGATTGCTGAGGCAGGATGGATGCAGAAGGGAGGCGGACGATGTGCTGTCGTTGGCGCTAGGTCGTATGGACCATATGGCCCGTATTAATATTCGTAATCGTAGATGTAGCTCTAGCCTCCAGAGACGTAGTAGCCGCAGGCCCCGAGCTAGTCGCCTGCAGCGGCCGCGCGGCGAGCTTGTACCAGTAGGGTCTAGGGTTTACTAGCGTCAAGCGAGCCGTGCAGGCGCGTCTTCGGGATTCGCGGCGTCTTCGTCGGCAACAGCGAACTTGCGGTGCTTGGCATCGGGCGAGGCGCGCGGGCGGTCGCTAGGAGGCGCGACGTCCTAACTGCGTGGGGAAACTCAAGATGAACGAGAGACACCTGCCACCTGTGTATGCTACTCTGGGTTAGACTTTTGACGGTCGGCCGGCGATGAGTTGGAGCCGTGGGAAGCACCGAGATGGCGGGATTCAAGGTTGGAGCGGCGAGGAGCACTGGTTTCACCATATCTGGTACATTTTCAGGCTTAAGGATTTACTGGCCGTGGGAAGCACCGAAATGCCGGGATCCAAGGTTGGAGCGGCGAGGAGCGCTGGTGACTGGCCGTCAGAAGCAGAGCAGAAAGAGCATGTGGGCGGGCAAATAGAGCACAACAACACGTGTCTGTTTCAACGAAGAGGTGCTGCTGCTCTATGGCACATGGTGCACAGGGAAAGAACTTAAACTTACACTTTCAACGATATATACGAAGTGGAAGGAAACCAGATTGGCATCAAACGGGCGATATTGTCCCGACTCCCAACCAACCAAACTCTGCACAACTGATCATTTACGATGTATTGCGAAAAGGGGCATGACTATCTGGCTATCATCAATGGCTGAATTGTCTGAAAGCCTCCTACTTCGTCTACATCTACCCGGGAACACAGAATAGAGGTAAATCATAAGACTTCTACACCTGAATCGAACGGGTGACTTTCTCTCCTTGCACCATCCACGAAGCATATAATTATTAGGAGATTCTGCTGGCTGAACATGTCCTTATCAAATTGTGCACCCGTACAGACCTAAATCGCAATTGAGACATCAATTTTAAACAAGGGGAAAATCAGATGTCCCGCACGGGCTTAATTATATGAAAGGACACAGACACTACGAGTTTTTTTAGTGTAAGAAACAAAAATCAGACTATTACCAGGAAATGATGCACTCCTGAGTCAAAGAAGCAAATTTCTGCTTGCAACCCACCGTGAACTATCAACCGGAGATGCAGCTACAAAGCCTCATTCTCCGTATATTACATTCAACTTGTGTGCCTACACGTCTGGCTCCTAAAAGGTCTCAGCTTCTGGGCCACCGCTCCGCATTTTCGTATTTCCCATCCGGTCCTGCAGCTGTGAACGAAAAATATATCCGTCATAAATTCTCGAATAGCTCAGCCCCAAACGAACAAGTGATATTTTGTTCCTCCATGGGTGTACTTACCTACCGTCCTGCTACTACCCCTTCAAATTAATATGACATGTGCCTGTACTGCAAGTCAAAAATTCGTGAAGCAGGACACCTTATGTGGTGTCTCTAGCTCTAAAATGAATACAGTCTCCATAACTGCAAAATATATAAATCCAGACTTGCCAGAACATAAAAAAAAGTGAGGCTTCATTTGAATGGCTCAGACCTGACGACATTCTCCTTTTATTCACCAATCCCAACAGGCCGCTACCGAGCCTGCTTGGGCTGAATTTTACGCTGCCTACCCTCTCAAATTACTGTATGTACCTGTGCTGCATAAATGTGTGACACTGATCACGCTCCTCGTCTGCCCTCCGTTTCTCTATCAGTTTATCTTACCGTATAGAAATCTCTCACAGTATAAAAAAATACCAGATTATCCGAGCTTGGCCTAAACAAGAACTTTACTCACCTTGAACGGCTCAGACCCAACTCGAAAGTGTCAGTTTCTCCCTGCCATGATGCGGCAAATTCAGTGTTCCTGTTCAAACTGGTATCAAGTGCAGTGGTACAACAATATATGAGTAAATAAACCGACTACATACTGGACAAAAAACTATGATCTGGACATGGCGTGTTCTGTACACCAAATCAGGTGGGTATGTATTTGTCCAACAATTTACAGAAAAGTCCAACAGAAAAAACAACAAGACTGAAATATAAACCCTGGTGATTGGAGATGGAGACTGCAATTCAAGCCAGGAATCCCTGCTTCCCCTCTTCAAAATCGTCTCCTTGAGCCAAATTGTCCTGTTCCTCATCATCCCCAATGTGTGACAGCTCTGGTGCACTACCAGGTACTTGAAGTTGTTCCTCATGCTTGACCAAAACAGCAGAGTCAACCTCTGCCAACTTTGCATCAATAATGATTATATCCTTCACCTGGGAAGATCTTTTGAACAGAGGCCTTGCAGCTTTCCACAATTCAACTGCCTTCATGACCTCTCCACGATTATTCATTATGCCGGCAATTCGAACCATGCAATCTGCCCTCCAGCGATGGACATCCATGAATGTGAATCCATCAAGTGCAACATTGAATAAGCTGAGTGCTGTTTCATCATCACATTGGGCAGCAAAAATCTGGCCAAGGCATCGGAATGCTTGCATTGTCTGGCGCCTGTCTTTGCATTTTAAAGCTAGGCTAAGGAATACACTTCCCCATCGGAGTGTAGTAGATATGGCATTCATGCCAGTGGAAAGATCTCCAAGCCCTTCAAGGCATAGGAGTGCCTGTTCTGTTGAGATATCCTGAGATGATACAAAACATTTTTCAAACATTGCATTTGCAGTCTCAGGAGCCCCATCTCGAAGGCAGAGTTCAGCAGCTACAAGATCAGCGAAAAGAGAGATGCTTGTGGCACTGTACCCATACAGCGCCTTCAAATGGAACCCGCAATTGTCCAGATTTTGATGCACAATTTTCGAGTCAGCACCAGTTGCAATGTCAATAATAGCTATATTCAAGTTTGCAATGATGCTATCATATAAAGTTGACTGGCAGCTGGATACAATGGCAACTTGAAGTCTGTGAGATTCCAGATAGTCCGATTTCAGGAAGTAGATCTCAGCCTCATGATTGCGGATGACCAGACCCAAGGTACTTTGTTGTTGACCGCAAGCAGCCAGCATGTCCCTCGATTTTTGCAGAAGAAATTGATCATGCTGATAGTTTGCCAAATTTCCATGGCATCTGGCTTGAAGGTACAGAGACCATGCTTGCCCATAGAGGTCCCCCATGTGCTCCGCATATCGATATGCCTCCTTGGCATGTGTGAGTGCACTCAAAGGCCTTCCAGTACTAAGCAGGATCTGGCATATGTTGCACAAAGCTTGGTGGCCAACAAGGGTTGAGTATCCAATACTTTTTGCTTGAGAATAGGCTCTTTGATAATACTTGAGGGCTTCTACAATATCTGACTTTCTGAACTGGAAATACATTCCCAGTGCTCGGGACCATCTGGCTGATGAGAATTAGTTGGGTGAACACAATGATAATGATTGTGCCTTACCCTGTTCCTGTGGATCCCTTGACTTGAAATGCTGGTTGCCTAGGATGATATCTTTATTGAGATCCTGGGCAGGAAAAAGTTCCGAGCTTTTCAGTAGCTCAATAAGATACTCCCCCAAAATTGGATTGTCTCTCCAATGCCGCATGTGCCCAGAAAGCTGAAGTAAAAGGGGTGAATATGTGTGATGAACCCGATAATAGAAGTCATTGAGACACAAGATGCTCCTAAAATTCTGGACAATATCAGAGCTCTCTGGACTAAGCCCATCATGGAGCACAGTATTGAAGTTTCCCAAGTTTCGTGCAATTTGAGGGCGTATATCCACTACATTCATATTCTTGAATTGGTTCCACAGGCCAAGAAGTTGATGAAAGTGGTCCCGCAGTTTCAGCTTCAACTCATTTGGGGGAGGATGGACACGGAAGATGTGTTCTCGAATTGGAACCAGAACCTTGAGGTGCTGATCCTGGTCAACAAAGGCCAATGATGTCTGAATGAGAGTTGTCTTGCAGGCAAGGATGTCGATGATGGGGAGTTTGGCTTGCACCAAATCGGCATGTGTGAGCCCATCTGGTAGCATGGACAGAATGCTAAGCAACTCCTGGGCACCTGGTGTCATACGAGTGCTTGTGTATGATAACATGATGGATATGTCCAGGCTTGATCTCTGGTCATACCCATCTGAAAGCATCCGGGTACTTTCCAATTGCCAGCGAGAAAGTGCCTGGGCACATCCTTCAGAATCAGCAACACTCGCAATGAGGCTGACTGCCAGTGGGAGATTCCCTGTCAGTTCAAGGAGTTCCTTGATACTGGAATCATCATGGCCATCATCAGCAAGGTCAATGAAGGTCTGCTGTGCAGCCACGGTGGAAAGTGGCTCAAGAGGGGCCAGGAAGGGGCGGGTCCATTTGACTTTTTTTGGTCGCTCAGCACCTCTCAAGGTGATCTACAGGAAGTTCAGGATATTATTGGATAGACTCGCAAACATCAATCACCATCAGACCCAAGTGTGGGGCGTCAGTCAGCAGAGATAGAAATTCTTCAACTTCAGAACGGGATGACATTGATTCCCAAGGGGTTTCCAGATTATCCAAGACCAGAAGGGAAGGAGAAGCATGTGCAAAATAATGTACAATCTTCTTCATCATGTTTGAGCCCTTTTCCAACCCAATATGACTTGCAATTGTTGCTGCCAGCGCCGTGCAAGTGGGGCTTGAGTGGCATGGAACAAAGTATTGATATGAGTATTTGGCTTCCACTTGTGGATTATGGAGAGCTGCTATGGCTAGACTTGTTTTTTCCCATACCACCTGTACCTAGGATGGCAACATGAGCGGAATTCTGGAGAAGTACATTGACCACATCCTGCAGCTCTGATTCACGGCCGTGAAAGATTTTGGGAGATGGTGGAAGCAGACTAAATGATCCTGAACTAATAAGGAAATCAGTGATTGGGGATCATTACACCCACCACAATAACAAACCTATTTTCTGCACTTGAAAGAGTCCCAATCACCTAAATGAAAATGTGAGCTGGGAAACTGCAGTCTGATTTAAATTGCAACTAACAGAGGAGTGATCTGAATTGCTAAGGTCTGGATGGGCATCAAGGAGAGCCATAAGCTCATCGTGATGCTCCTTTGCATCCTTTTTCATTTGCCTTATTTGAGAGAGTGTTGAGCCCCCCGCTCTGACCTGAATGAATTTCAGTACAATGCCTCAGGATTCAATGACATCAGATGTACCCTAAACATTCCGATGGCCTTATCGAGCTCCTGCTTGCATATATCCAATTGTCGAGCATTATCAGGCTGCTTGAACAGTTGCTTGATCTTTCCCATTTTTTGCTGTGCTTTCAGAAAGGTAAAAACCTTCTGAAGTGTTCTGCCATAATGATTCACTGTGTTTCATGCAGAAAACTAATATAAGAACATACTCTGTGAATTTTGCAATGTCATACAGGAGGGCAGTTGGAAGCACCCCTTTAATTTCCGATTGGAACACAATGTTGCAATAGTACAAAAGATCTCGTGGATTTGTTCGACCATTATCATCCACTCATCCCTGTTGGACCTGGCAGCCTATATTTACCTTCAGCAAGGCACATTGACTAGCCATGAGTTGGACCTACCTCCACACATTTCAGAATTGAGGAAGCCAATGTCGTGGCTGAGGTTAAGAAGGGAATCTGGAATGATCCAGCAATCTCTTCCACAGTGCTGGCTGCCGCCGCTGTGTACTGGATTAGATTCTCGAGCTGTGTCGGTACTTTCATCGCTGAGTATACGGGAGACGGAGCCAAAACTCACTTCCTCTTATCTATCCTACGGAGGCTGTCAGGCTGTCATCCCGCAACATTCAAGCTTACTATCAACATGTCGCAAAAGGGCCTGGTCGCCTATAAGGGGTTAGGAAGGGTTACAGGCTTATAAGCGAGTTACAGCGACTTATACTAGGCTTATAACTAGGGTATAAGTAGTTATAATTCAATATATCCTTGAGTGATATTGTGGGGCATTGAGGGCTGAGAGGCATCTATATATTGTCCCAATATCCTAATCTGCCGAGTCGGCCTCAGTCACCAAAAAAAACGCCGTTTTGGGGGTGAATTTACAGGCACTTCGGTCAGTTGTGGAGCGGGTGGAGCTGGGTGGAGCGGGGCTCCAACCCGAGCGCTGAGCACGGTGCAAAACTGTGTTGATGACATCTGAGCTTTTCCCTGCACTGATAACAGATACTCTGAATGTAATTTGACTCCACAACACTTTATAATATAATTACTGAAGACTGGCCCTGACCTACCTTGTTAACTGATACTACTTAATAAGAATGATTCTAACTAGTAAAGTAACTACTCTCCTTCCCGCTGGTACTACAAAGTACTAGCGGAGGGGAGCAAGATCTTTTCGAAATTTTACCTCGGCCAGTTATAGGCCGCTATAACCTCCTATAACCCTGTATAACCCTATAACCTCCGTAACTCCTTATAACCCAGGATAGCGCAATTTTGAAGCTTATAGACCCCCCAATGATCTTATAGACTTATACCGCATTATATTAACCTATATTGGCTTATCTCCGACAAAGGCTTTTTGCGACACATATATGCCAAACTATTTTGGACTACATGTAGTCTTCCCCCATTGCACTTCAAAATTGACAATATCGGAAATTTGGCATTTCGCTGATAAGACGCTCTGAGGCCTTATAAGGGCATAAGAGCTGTGCCTCTCATCTGAATAAAGACCTCCGCATAAGATGATTTTCTTTCCACCAGGATCGCAGTTATTGGGCTTCTTTTGTATGCAGAATCAAAGTTTCTGTCTATAACACCATCTTGAATGTGACACATTGGCGGTGTGCGGCTTAAACGCAACACAGGCCTGAAAACAAGTTTTGACCGCATGAATTGTAGGCGCTCATGTGTTGCCACGCTTATTATAAGCAGTTGACAAGGGCTTCTAATAGAAGGCGCTTATAAGCTTAAAGGTAAATTTCCGACAAAGGACAATGCGGCCATAGAGCCAATTGAAGGAAAGCCAGTTTGGCTGTTTGTGCCATGTTCTGGCCTGTAGTTGCGGCCAAGATTGTATATTGGATAAGCTTCTCGAAATTTGCTGTAGGTGGCATGGTGGGAATATATAGATCTTTTCCAGTGTGCCTCCCACAGACACTCTTCTATGTGCATTTTATTAATAACATCATCTGTGCAGGAATGGAGATCTGCTGATGTTCTGCACCACACTAAGTGTCGCAAACCAAAGGGAGGATACTGCGTGAATCCTGGTGAGTTTCCATTCCATCATCACAAACAAATTGGCATTGCACACCAAATATAAGAACCCAGGGACAATACGAGCTGTGGCGGGCATCCGTTAATGTTCTACAATGTCAGCCGGCTGAGCTTCTTGCGCTTGTGGCATCACAGGGAGGACCCCATATCTACTCAGTGCGTTACCTAAGACAATCCGCAGCAGGAGTTCTCCGCTCCTAACAATACAACGGTCCAGTGATGGTCTCCGAGGGGTATCCACTGCTTCTTTTATGTAGCCAGGGGCGAGTAATAGCCATATATTTGGTACCTTGATTCAAGGTGAAGCATGTTGAAAGGAACAATGGGAGTACATTGTAAAGTGAGAGCCACGAGAATTCTGGGGAGCTACAGAAACGTGGAACGCGGAAAAGAAGCCTCGTCCAAAAGTATAACACATAAGCATCAGAAACCACGCCCTGCTGAGATGGCAGGAGAAACTGAAGACACGTCAGGCCATGCCCCTGGCGTCTGGTAATTGTCTTCTAAAAAGAACTGCCCCTTGTGGGCAATGCGCCGGCCGAGACGAACAGCATCACAGGTAAGATCCACCAAGCTGTTAATAGATTTTGAGACAAGATGTTGGAGGCGCACTGAAGGGAACTAAAAATAGCCGTATAGGACAAGATCACGAGAGAGAAAGACGGGACGGTACGAAATGGGCAGATAAACCGGGATACAGCCACGAAAAAATAAGAAAGGATCAGTGGGCGGGCCAAAAAAATTCCGGCGCCCCCCGCACCATTTCCGTAAACACCCCATGGCCGCACGTGCTCCAGTCGTTCATCACCGTGCTCGCGATGCGCTGCCCTGTGCGCATTTTCAAGGAGCTGCATCACCTGTGAGAAAGACATACAACGTGGCAAAATGGGAGTGGAGAAAAGGGAAGGAAGGGTTCCCAAGATGAAGGAAGACGACCCGTGTATGAAGGTCAAAGAAATGGAGCGCCCGGGGCAAAGTAAGAGCAACAATAGATTTCAACCGGCACTCAACTACGCTCTCGGCGGCTCCATTACTCATTGTGTGCATCCTGGTCGTGGTAGATCTCATGCTTCAGTTGAGTGGCGGACGAGGGGGAGGGGGAGGAGGTTGGTGATGGATTCGTAGATGGGTGGTGGAAATTAAATATCGTTGAGGATGAGGGAAATGAGAGAGGGAGGTGCAAGAAAAAGGGGCGAGGGAGTGGGTGAGAAAAGGGCGAGTAAGCGCTATAGAAAAATATCGGGGGAGGGATGCGCGAAAACCCCCAAACGTGGGAGAGCGGTACGCTCCGCACGTATCGAAAAGAAGAAAATAGGCGCAGATACCCACGCAAAATAAAAGAAACAATTAAAACACAAACCAATGAATAAACAAAGAGAATAAAGAGACTCAATAAGGGTGTCAAACAGTCCTTCGAATATGTACGCAGCCCAGGCTCATCCGCGACACAGAAGACCTGCTCGACCGCGCGGGATCATGCCCTGCTTTCGGGGAGTCTGTTGGGACAAAGAATACTAGTTAGCGACGCAAAGGAGAAGAAAGTACACGCGGCCCGTGAAAAGAAATGGCATGAAAAAAGCTGCGACGCAGTTCGCACGCAAGCCTAGTGTCAAACCGATCGCCTCCAATACGTAGCTCCAAGACCACCGCGGAAGACATCATCCGCGCACGTGAGTCCCGCGGCGCCGAAGAAAAAATCAGCCGTCGCCTCCCCCAAATAAAGCCATAATAAAAAGGAATAATGCAAATAAGATATAAGGAAAGCGAGGAAGAAGAGAGCACTCACTCCCCTGCCACGTATCGTTCAGCGCTTCACCCTTCCAGCCGTTCCCATTGCCGTCTGTCCGTACCCAAAAAACAGAGTCAGTACCCCGGCGTGAAGAAATATAACCGGCGTCAGTGCGTAAACGCATTCGCGGACGGAAAGGTAAACGAGCGATTTAAAGATCGAGAGCAATATGAAGATGGAATGGTGAGCGAAAGGCAGTAAGAGCACAATTGATGAATGAAAAGTGCGGCACAGCGCACGGATGTTGGACAAGTAATGTTTGGCACGAGGAAGGAGTAAAAAGAACCGCGACAGAAAATAAAACCAACCAACGAAACGAATCAAAAATAAAGGAGGAAAGAAGATGGATAACGCACCTATCCGACGCACTTTGCATAAGCCACTTGATCTCCGCGAAGAGGTCCGCTTGAATGGACGACGACGGGAGGAAGACCTACGTATATATCCAATATTTCAGTTAGAATAAAATAAACACGCGCAGCTAGGCAGAAAAACTCCCAGCTGCAGCGATCGGCGCCTTTTGGTGTTGAAATGCGGCGCGCTACTCTAAAAGGGCGGAGTAATCGGCGGCCCTTGTCACCTGCATGGCGTTGGGCACTCGCGCGCGGTCCTCCAACACCACAGCTCGAATTTCGCTTTCCTCCCTCGCCTGTGCGAGCGCACGCCATTCGCCCAATTTCGTCTTCCATGGTCGATACAGTGGATTTGGAGGCGGAGAGGGCGGCGAGAACTTCCGAGCGCGCGGAGGATTCGACGGTGTGCGGAGTTGTGAGGGCGTTCTGAGTGGACGCAATTTTATTATAAGGATTTGGGATTGGTGAACGCGTCGGTGGCGGCAGCGGAGTAGCCGAAGACGGAGGAGCGGCAGTGGACTCGAAAAGCCTGGTGCGAGGCACGAGTGGAGGCTGGAGAGCGCGTAAACGTCAGGTGCTGCCGTTGACAACGAGGAGCCGCCGCATAGAATGTGTTTGCGTTCGAGAGTACGCGCGCAGAGAGCTGGCACGTCGTCGACACGGTGAAAGATACGGACGGCGCGCTGGCGTCGTGAGCAGTGGGGCGCGCGGCGGGCGGGCGCACGGGCGGATGAGCGGGCGGGGAGCGCCGGACTGGTGTATAGTGTCGTACTACTCGTAGTTAAACCTGTAGCCGAAGTTGCAGTGGAGGCGTCCGGAGACGTAGGTGGTTCGCCTACAGCAGCCGTAATCGCAACCTCCTCTCGCGCGGAAGGCTTGTGTGGGTGCTCCGTGTCCTCGGAGTTTCACCAGCGAGCTTGCGCAGAGGCGTGGGTTTGGCGTCGGGGGAGCACGCAGCAGGAGAGGCGAGACATTCTAGTGGATATGTGGTAGGCGTAGGGTGAGTCTACGTGCAATGGATTGGGTAGGAGGAGAAGCAGAGACGGATGAGGCGTACACTACGACTCCGAGGACATCGGCTTGCGGATAGGCTATAGCCGTTCGCCGGGCGATGAACTGGAGGGAGAGAGGGCGTGCTGCGTACGACGAGGATGAGCCACCAGCGACCTGCGAGTTTGGCTTACGAGGATGCGCGCACGGAGTACTGCTGCATCAATTACGCAGCGAGCGAGTCGGGGGTGCGCTGGCACCGCGAGCAGTGAGCCACGCAGCGGCAGTGGCGGATGCGGATGCGTGAGTGAGTGGGGGGAGCATCGGGCCCGCGCCTCCACGCCGGTAGACGTAGCCGTAGTGGAGGTAGACGCGGGGTGGCTTGAGCGGCGTAGGCAAGCCCCGCGTCTTTCGGCGTCTTCACTGGCGAGTTTGCAATGCAGGGTTGGCTTGGCGTCTGGAGAGGCGTGCGGCGGGATAGGCGACGAATCCTGCGTGCGTGTGCGGTAGGTTCAGGTGAGTATACATTAGGAAGAGCGTGAATGGATGCGCTGTGAGGGTAGTGTTGCCGCGGTCAGGTTCTGAACCGCTAGCGAACCTGAACCGGACCTGAACCGGACCTGGGGTCCGGTTCAGTGGCTGTGTGGTTCGCTGAACCGGACCCCAGGTCCAGTTCAAGGTTCACAGAATTGGGAAAAAAATTGGACCCGTTCGAACCGGTTCGAACCGGTCCGAACCTTAGCTACGGACGAACTACAGACAGATAATTTTACTACTTTTTTTTTGAGTTGTTCTTTTTATTGATCACACCGTGACACTACAGACTAGCGGTTTCTAGAAGGTCGGGCAGGTCATCCAGATCACTTTCACCATCCGAGTTTGTTCCCACCAGGTGTCGAGATTTTGGCCAGGAGATCCCACTTGCTAGGAGCAACCCATGTGTGGCAGCTTCCCCTGCGGCCTTTTGTATGAGACGATGGGTTAGCATATTTATGAAGTCCTTTCATTTTCCATCAGTACTGGCCGAGAAATTAAATTGGAGTGCATTACCTCAATTGAATATAAATCTGCTGATTTCATGGTGACAAAATGGAGGTTGCTGCGGTGGAATTGAACCAAATATAGCTCATCCAAGAGTGCGGTGTCGACGGCATCGATTAGTGGGAAAATGGGGAGAAGCTGATGGTATATGGTTGTATTGCACCAGCGACTCCAGTGGATGAATATGGGTGAAAAGCGTGTGCAAGATCCCTAGTGGATTAAAAATCAATGTACTTCAAACCTAAGAATATTTTGAAACCTACCGCGTTGTCGGAAACTATATGTCGGATTTGAATTATACTTGCGGCGAATGAACTGAAAACTTTGTCGCTCATTGTCAGTAAAGCAAGGATCGAAGATCTCATTTGCTCTCATCTTTATAGTCTGATATTTGGAACATAAAACTAATTACACCGACGAAAAATTTGCCCACAGTCCTGATTTTCGGCCCCTTTCCCGCGTCAATCAAGGCTTAAATACGCGCCAGTCATTTCATAATTGCGGTCATATCGCTCCAGAAATAGCTTTCATGGCAAACAATACTCACATTGGCACTTTTAAGCCGCTTTCACGCGTAGTGCGACGCGTTACAGCACGTAAACACGCGCCTGCCGCTCTCGAAATATCGTCGTTTTCCCTCCCGCAGCAATCACCATGACAAAAATACTCACACTCGCACTTTTAAGCCGTTTTTACGCGTAATTCGACGCGTTAAAGGGCATAAACACGCGCCTGCCGCTCCCAAAATACGGTCATATTCCCTCCCACAGTCATCACTATGACAAAAATACTCACATTCACACTTTAAAGCCGCTTTCACGCGTAATAAGAGGCGTCAAAGCACGAAATTCCGCGCTGAATTCGGGTGTTATCTTCCGACAAGACCTCGGGAATTATGTGCCGGTCAAAGCACAATAATCTGCGTGACAAAAATATCCATATTCACGCTTTTATGCCGCTTTCACGCGTTAAACCCCCATAGTTTCTGCCGGAAGGCGGCCCTTTGTCATAATTACGCTGACAAGACCTCCCACAGGCGCGCTTTTATGCACCCTTGACGCGTCATTGCAGCCTGAAAGCAGGCGAATTTTTTTTACAAACATGTATGGCGCCATTCGCTTGATTATTCTCCCATCTTATTTAATTGCTGACTGGCATCTTCATTCTATCTAGATTCCCATGTCTGAACAGTGTGCGGTTGGCCCAGACGGCAAACTCCTCGACGCCAAAACCATCGTATGGTACAACGACCCCGACGATGCTCAACCTCTTCCAACTGCGCCCACGTCCACTATCCCCAGTTTCTTTGGCCCTCGTCGTACAGGTCGAGTTTCTGTCCCTTCTGCGCGCGTTACGGACCCCGACAATGCAGAAAAGGGCAAACGAAAAGCAGCTGCAGCTTTGCCCAATCCTCGATCTACTGCTCGTTCTCGTTCTGCTCCTTCGGACACAGAGGAGACAGAACATGAGGAGGATGTGCATATGTCTGATGCAAATACAACGGAGGATGGTGCAACAGAGGATGGTGCGACAGAAGATGGGGAAGAAGCAGATGAAGCGGAAGAAGAAGAGGATCCAATGACAGCATATTTGAAGACGAAGGCGTTTGGGGAGGCTGATCTTGAGGTGCGGACACCTTTTTTCTTCCTGCATCTTCGCAACCTCAATGAAAATTCAGAGTCTCAAGCGGCCGTCCAAGGCCAATGCTACTGCCGATGCTCAGCTCATGTTCGTCCCCGAGGAACTCACCGATCCAGACACGGGTAAGCTTGTGCGTGGCCATTGGTGTAAGCTCTGCAAGTAAGTCTTCATATCAGGAAATTGTGAGCCCATCTCACATCAACTCATTTCAGGAATGCCAAGTTAGGCTTCAAGGACGCATTCTTCACAGGTGGAGTTTCGAGTCGGCGAGCACATATACGGAGGTAGGTTATACTGTGTCGCTTTTTGATGTGCCTTCGTTAATGAGGTTATTCAGGAAACCGGGGCATTATGAGGTTTACAGACGCCTCTGCGAGAAGAATAATATTCCCGAACATCACCACGCCGTTCCGGATAAAGGGCATGTTTAAATATTTTCATTTTGTTCGACTTATCAAACCATATCCTCTTTCTTTTTGTAGAGGGCTAGAAAAGCAACGCACCATCGATGAGTTTACGACGGAAGTTAAGATTCCAGCATTCACCAAGGCTGGCCTTATGGACTATATCTGCGAACTCATTGTCACGACGGACGAAGCAAGTTGCATTTTTTTTGCGGCCACCCCATGTCTCTAATAAATTCACTTGTAGGCCTTTCGTCTAGTGGATAGACCGGCGTTCCGCGGCCTTATACGGTACCTTCGCCCCACACTCGTCGACAAGGACATTCCTCATCGTACCATGGTTAGGGATGAGATCGAGCTTCGTGCCTCCCTAGTCATAAAACGTGTCCGGGAGAAACTGCAGGCAAGATTCCGTTCATGATCTTCGTCTGCTCTGGTTGACTTTGTTATTTATTTATTTTTCAGAACGTCCCGGGACTCATATCATTTACATTCGATACATGGACTTCAAAAATCGGCGCTCCGTACCTGGGTATTACCGGACACTACATTGATGCTCCGGATGAGAATCCAGAAGCATGGGTATTAACATGCGAACAGCTGGCATATACACCCCTTCATGGCAATCATTCAGGAGCTAACATGTCGAAGATTCTTTTGCACACTCTTGAGCGCTATGAAATTAAGCACAAAGTTCGTCCCACTGATTTCATCCTGTCTCAGTGTGTAACGAATTGATTTTAGGTTGGATGGTTCACCGCCGATAATGCCACAAATAATGATACTGCAATTGCCACGCTCGCCGAGGACCCTGATATTGGGCCTTGGGATCTCAGTTGGAATCCTGTGGAACATCGTATTCGGTTGGTTTAATTTATTATGGCTCAATGAGTCGTCTATTAATTAATTATTATATTCCAGATGCATGGAACATGCCACAAATCTTGCCGCTGGACACTTCATCTCTGATGTCTCACCCATGTCTGCCAAGGCTGTTCTTGCAAAGGTTAAGCGTATCAGAGCGCGCCTTCGGGAAGATAACCCAGACCTTGACCTCGATGAGCTAGAGGATCTGTTACAAAACAGTGAGTCTGATGACGAGGGAGACGGTGACGAGGACGAAGAGGAGGAGGGTGATACAGAAGAGGAAAAGATTGCAGCAGGCGATGCTGTCGGTAAGGGACTAGCTCTGATAAACCAGGTATCCTCTTCCACCTTTTCATGGGTCTGAAATTTAATTCAACCCTTAGATTCGAAAATCTCCTCAAGCTCAAGCATTCTTTGGGAAGACCTGTAAAATGCTCGACATTCCGACTCTTCAACTCGTTGCATGGGTCCGGACTCGTTGGGCGTCACTCTACGCATTTCTGGATCGCATTCTAATACTCCAGAAGGCATTTAGTTCACTTTATCTAGTTCTATCAAATTGCGCTTACTGTGTACGATGTAGGCCGTGAATCAATTCGCCGTGACGGCCGATGATAGCGACGAGGTTCCAGCCCTTCAGGGAAAGAACTACATCGACTTCAACCTGACAAAGTCCGACTGGGTAAAAATTGCGAAGATGCACGAGGTTTTACAGGTATGGCATCCTTTTATCGTTGTATGAGCACTTTATTGATGGGAAATGAACTAGGAACCCGCAAAGATAACACAGTCATTCTCGAGTGCTAAATTTCCCACTCTCTGGCGTACTCTTCCACTCCTGGAGTTCTTGCAGGAGTCTTGGACCAATATGGCCGCCACAGATAAGTTCGCTGAAATGGCTGGCTCAATTCAGCGTGGGCTAGATAACCTTGCTAAATGGTATCGGAAAACGGACGACACGGATGCCTATTTTATATGTCTGGGTGAGTGAGCTGCTGGAGTATTCCGCATTGTTCAACTTGCAGTAAATTCTAGCGTTAGATCCCAACTATAAGACCGCATATGCAGAGCACACCTGGTCTACAGTATTTTTCGAGGAGGGGATGGAAAAATTCTGCGCAAGGGTCAGTCATTTTATTTTTAAGTTTAATAAAACCACTTCTAATGGTTCAATAGTTTGATACATACTACACGCCTCCGGCAAATGGCTCCAGCGCTCCAGCGGACAGCGGTAATTTTATCTGCCATTACTCACTTCAACAAGAACTGACTTCATACTCTTGCAGCAGCTCCTTCGAGTGGATCTGTACAGTATGGTCATGCTTGGATGCGTGCTGCCGTTCAAAATAGACGAGCTGCCGACTCCGCCAAAGCTGATCCACGGGGTGAACTTCGAGCGTATCTTGCTGCACCTCTTGAAAATATCGAAGATGTTGTGGGCTGGTGGGGGGTTCGTTGGCTTTATACTTACTAATTTCTATTGTTAACTGGCCTATAGCACCACGCCACACAGTATCCCACCCTTTCACGCATGGCCCGCGACTACCTTGCAATCCAAGGTTCTGCAACAGCCTCAGAGCGCTCATTTTCTAATGGAGCACTCACCGCAACACTCCGACGCAATCGACTATCGCCAGAGATGTTCGAGGCCCTTCAGATACTCAAGAGCGGATACCGCAACGGCCATATTAATGCATCCGAGGAGGCTCGAACCCGCATTATTGATTTTTTGGATGCATTTGATGAGGAGAACGATGACGGGACCGCGGTGGAGGGACCTGCGTAGCTACCTTTACACTTATTTTACTTATTTTACACCTTTTACATGCTATAAAGCTCATCTGGTGGCGGGAAATTTTCGGTTCGAACCGGTCCGAACCGCTGTTGAACCTGAACTGGACCGCTGTGAACCTGAACCTGGGGTCCGGTCCAAGGTTCAGCGATATCCCTGAACCGAACCTGAGGTCCGGTTCGAGGTTCGGAAAAATATGGGCTGAACCGGACCTGAACCGAACCGCGGCAACACTGGATTTTGAGACAAGATGTTGGAGGCGCACTGAAGGGAACTAAAAATAGCCGTATAGGACAAGATCACGAGAGAGAAAGACGGGACGGTACGAAATGGGCAGATAAACCGGGATACAGCCACGAAAAAATAAGAAAGGATCAGTGGGCGGGCCAAAAAAATTCCGGCGCCCCCCGCACCATTTCCGTAAACACCCCATGGCCGCACGTGCTCCAGTCGTTCATCACCGTGCTCGCGATGCGCTGCCCTGTGCGCATTTTCAAGGAGCTGCATCACCTGTGAGAAAGACATACAACGTGGCAAAATGGGAGTGGAGAAAAGGGAAGGAAGGGTTCCCAAGATGAAGGAAGACGACCCGTGTATGAAGGTCAAAGAAATGGAGCGCCCGGGGCAAAGTAAGAGCAACAATAGATTTCAACCGGCACTCAACTACGCTCTCGGCGGCTCCATTACTCATTGTGTGCATCCTGGTCGTGGTAGATCTCATGCTTCAGTTGAGTGGCGGACGAGGGGGAGGGGGAGGAGGTTGGTGATGGATTCGTAGATGGGTGGTGGAAATTAAATATCGTTGAGGATGAGGGAAATGAGAGAGGGAGGTGCAAGAAAAAGGGGCGAGGGAGTGGGTGAGAAAAGGGCGAGTAAGCGCTATAGAAAAATATCGGGGGAGGGATGCGCGAAAACCCCCAAACGTGGGAGAGCGGTACGCTCCGCACGTATCGAAAAGAAGAAAATAGGCGCAGATACCCACGCAAAATAAAAGAAACAATTAAAACACAAACCAATGAATAAACAAAGAGAATAAAGAGACTCAATAAGGGTGTCAAACAGTCCTTCGAATATGTACGCAGCCCAGGCTCATCCGCGACACAGAAGACCTGCTCGACCGCGCGGGATCATGCCCTGCTTTCGGGGAGTCTGTTGGGACAAAGAATACTAGTTAGCGACGCAAAGGAGAAGAAAGTACACGCGGCCCGTGAAAAGAAATGGCATGAAAAAAGCTGCGACGCAGTTCGCACGCAAGCCTAGTGTCAAACCGATCGCCTCCAATACGTAGCTCCAAGACCACCGCGGAAGACATCATCCGCGCACGTGAGTCCCGCGGCGCCGAAGAAAAAATCAGCCGTCGCCTCCCCCAAATAAAGCCATAATAAAAAGGAATAATGCAAATAAGATATAAGGAAAGCGAGGAAGAAGAGAGCACTCACTCCCCTGCCACGTATCGTTCAGCGCTTCACCCTTCCAGCCGTTCCCATTGCCGTCTGTCCGTACCCAAAAAACAGAGTCAGTACCCCGGCGTGAAGAAATATAACCGGCGTCAGTGCGTAAACGCATTCGCGGGACGGAAAGGTAAACGAGCGATTTAAAGATCGAGAGCAATATGAAGATGGAATGGTGAGCGAAAGGCAGTAAGAGCACAATTGATGAATGAAAAGTGCGGCACAGCGCACGGATGTTGGACAAGTAATGTTTGGCACGAGGAAGGAGTAAAAAGAACCGCGACAGAAAATAAAACCAACCAACGAAACGAATCAAAAATAAAGGAGGAAAGAAGATGGATAACGCACCTATCCGACGCACTTTGCATAAGCCACTTGATCTCCGCGAAGAGGTCCGCTTGAATGGACGACGACGGGAGGAAGACCTACGTATATATCCAATATTTCAGTTAGAATAAAATAAACACGCGCAGCTAGGCAGAAAAACTCCCAGCTGCAGCGATCGGCGCCTTTTGGTGTTGAAATGCGGCGCGCTACTCTAAAAGGGCGGAGTAATCGGCGGCCCTTGTCACCTGCATGGCGTTGGGCACTCGCGCGCGGTCCTCCAACACCACAGCTCGAATTTCGCTTTCCTCCCTCGCCTGTGCGAGCGCACGCCATTCGCCCAATTTCGTCTTCCATGGTCGATACAGTGGATTTGGAGGCGGAGAGGGCGGCGAGAACTTCCGAGCGCGCGGAGGATTCGACGGTGTGCGGAGTTGTGAGGGCGTTCTGAGTGGACGCAATTTTATTATAAGGATTTGGGATTGGTGAACGCGTCGGTGGCGGCAGCGGAGTAGCCGAAGACGGAGGAGCGGCAGTGGACTCGAAAAGCCTGGTGCGAGGCACGAGTGGAGGCTGGAGAGCGCGTAAACGTCAGGTGCTGCCGTTGACAACGAGGAGCCGCCGCATAGAATGTGTTTGCGTTCGAGAGTACGCGCGCAGAGAGCTGGCACGTCGTCGACACGGTGAAAGATACGGACGGCGCGCTGGCGTCGTGAGCAGTGGGGCGCGCGGCGGGCGGGCGCACGGGCGGATGAGCGGGCGGGGAGCGCCGGACTGGTGTATAGTGTCGTACTACTCGTAGTTAAACCTGTAGCCGAAGTTGCAGTGGAGGCGTCCGGAGACGTAGGTGGTTCGCCTACAGCAGCCGTAATCGCAACCTCCTCTCGCGCGGAAGGCTTGTGTGGGTGCTCCGTGTCCTCGGAGTTTCACCAGCGAGCTTGCGCAGAGGCGTGGGTTTGGCGTCGGGGGAGCACGCAGCAGGAGAGGCGAGACATTCTAGTGGATATGTGGTAGGCGTAGGGTGAGTCTACGTGCAATGGATTGGGTAGGAGGAGAAGCAGAGACGGATGAGGCGTACACTACGACTCCGAGGACATCGGCTTGCGGATAGGCTATAGCCGTTCGCCGGGCGATGAACTGGAGGGAGAGAGGGCGTGCTGCGTACGACGAGGATGAGCCACCAGCGACCTGCGAGTTTGGCTTACGAGGATGCGCGCACGGAGTACTGCTGCATCAATTACGCAGCGAGCGAGTCGGGGGTGCGCTGGCACCGCGAGCAGTGAGCCACGCAGCGGCAGTGGCGGATGCGGATGCGTGAGTGAGTGGGGGAGCATCGGGCCCGCGCCTCCACGCCGGTAGACGTAGCCGTAGTGGAGGTAGACGCGGGGTGGCTTGAGCGGCGTAGGCAAGCCCCGCGTCTTTCGGCGTCTTCACTGGCGAGTTTGCAATGCAGGGTTGGCTTGGCGTCTGGAGAGGCGTGCGGCGGGATAGGCGACGAATCCTGCGTGCGTGTGCGGTAGGTTCAGGTGAGTATACATTAGGAAGAGCGTGAATGGATGCGCTGTGAGGGAAGATTGTGGAAAGATCAAGGAGGCCGGCGGGGTACGGGGAAGGCGAGAAACGGGGGATGTGTGAGATGAGGCACTAACGTGGGATGACGGCGAGTATTCAGGTGAAGAGAATAACGTCTTTGCTTGCTCAAGCGTCAAGTCGGGTAGATCTAAAATAGCCGACGTCGGGGAAGATGGCGCCGATCTCGACGGCGTTTCCGCGATAAGATTACCGGCTGCTTTGGCACTGTTTTTACTGGTCCGTACGAAGGTTTGCCGGGTGGCGGGAGCCAGCTCGGCAGTGTGTGGCGTGGGGGATGGCTTTTACTTGGGTGGCGTATAGACTTTTTCGCGTGGACGGCTTAGACTTCTTATGCGTAGAGCGTGGGTGGCGTGGAGAAGAAACACTCTTGTCACCAAAATGGACACGTCGGAACGGGATGGGACCCTCTGTCACTGCGGTGGGTCATGTGTTTTTGGAAGGTTTTTTGCCGCCCCCAAAAATGTTTCCCTTTTGGGGTACTTTTAGTGTGAAACGAAAATGCAGCAAACATTGTACCTGTTTATGGCTCTCTTTGTGAGCCAGAAATTCCTGATTTTTGCAGTCCAAAGCCTGGCCAAACAGAAGTAAGTTTTCCTTGTCTGTTTGGATTGAAAACAGAGGTTGTGTTTGTGTTTCAAAAATGTCTGGCAAAAAGAACACTTGTTTGGAAAATAAACTGAAGATATTTTTGGAAACCAAAATGGAGCACGAAAAAAAAAGTCTTTTTGGCCTGTTTTCCCTACACTGAAAAAAGGCGGTTTTTGTGCTCCTAAGAACATTGAAGAAAATTCAAGGAAAAATAATATATTTTTGGCAGGGTTTTGTGGCAGGAGAGTCCCTCAGCACATGGAGGAGAGTCGCTTGGTCGCTCAGCGCGCGGTGTCTGTTTGGGCAACCAAAACCCAGCCAAAAATATATTATTTTTCCCTGAATTTTCTTCAATGTTTTTAGGAGAACAAAAACTGCCTGTTTGAAAACGGGCCAAAAAGACTTTTCTTTCATGCTCCATTTTGGTTTCCAAAAATATCTTCAGTTTATTTTCCAAACAAGTGTTCTTTTTGCCAGACATTTTTGAAACACAAACACAACCTCTGTTTTCAATCCAAACAGACAAGGAAAACTTACTTCTGTTCAGCCAGGCTTTGGACTGTAAAAATCAGGAATTTCTGGCTCATGTTCGGAACACAAAGAGAGCCATAAACAGGTACAATGTTTGCTCCATTTTCGTTTCACACTAAAAGTACCCCGAAACATTTTTGGAGGCGGCAAAAAAAACCTTCCAAAAGCGCATGACCCACCGCAGTGTGTGGCGATGTCCGGCGTATCTGAGACTCTCCGGCGACGTGAGAGCAAGATGAGTGATGTGATGATGACTAATCTACGGGCTCTGGGCCTAATACATGTACACTGCTACTACTACGTCTGTCTATAGTGGCCGTCCGACTACTCTACTACACCGCGTACCTGGCGCCTGCTAAGTAATATATGGATGAGGGGTAGGCTTTAGACGCTCATCGGACGATAAGGTGGGAGCGCAGGAAGTACCGCGCACGGCGGGATGCAAGCCTCCAGCGGCGCGGTGGAAAGAGTTTTGACGCGGCGGCACGTGTGTATCATAACAAGCCGCAACAACGCGTGGCTTTTCCGGACTGTTGCTTCTCGTTCCATTGAAGGACAGCCGTGTAGTACATTTTCACCGATGAATAGAAACTGAAAAAAAAAAATTGCCGCAGCATCGTTCAGAGCGCAATCAGTATATAAATAAATTGCGAGTGCGAGTGGGCGCAGAAGCATTCCGTTACCATCCATTATTGGACTGATTGGATCATAGGCATGCTTGATATCGGGAAGGATAAAATAAAATAAAAGCCAACATGGCTCGGACCTGAATCGAAGGGGCGACATTCTCCCTGCAACCAATCGCCGTGCACCTATTGAGAGGACTATACCGCTACCGAGCTTTGTTAGGCTTGTCTGTAGCCTGCATACACCCCTTCAAAAAACACATGTAACTATAAAGGCTTCCCGGATGATGGATGCTCAGCCCGCCTGAGGCCAGAGGCCATATTTTCCTCCCATATAGTATGTAATATTTTGGAAGAGGAACCGCGAAATAACCAAACCACACCTATCAGCTTCTCGAACTTAAACTGGGAGGGAAAGACATGGTACCATTGAAGGGCTCGTACCCTCTCCTTGCAATGCCGCAGACACGAAACATCCACAGGAGACGCAGGACCGCTCTCCCACGGAGCGTTATTTTTGTCCTTGTCAAGTTGAATATTATACCAACCACCCAGTCAGTGGATGACCCCATCGACACATTTATTATCAATTTGATTCGTTCTGCTATGCGCGTGCTTATTAGCAGATTAGCAGTAAGATCCGAACAAAAATTGCCACTTTCTGTCTAAACGTTATTATCATCCATAGAAAAGACGCGGGACGGAGCCTTTCTCATGTATTTTTTACATGGGCCTTACTTATTTCTACCACAAATATCTAGTCATTTCCTACTTGGCTGGGTTCTTTAATACTACGCGAATTCACTGTTCCTTCCAAATTGAACCATCAGCTGATTTTATCTTATCATATCTTATCTCAGCCATCACCTTCTTTCCGCGTCCTGTTTGAGAGAAAGCAGATCAGCGATAGCGATGCGATGAACAAGGATGATGTTTGATTACGTGGAGGAATGCAGCAGGCCAAAAAAAGAATTGACCTCAAAGTAGCGGAATTTGTATGGGAGTAATAGTGTCTCATAATGATTGCAATTGACACACACCCATTTTCATCAAAAAACACACAGCTTGCCCAGAAAGAGCACTGCCTTTGCACATATTGAAAAAAACACACAGGTTTGAGAACCATGCAATGCACAACCCACTGGGAAGCCAACACCCTTGTTGAGACCTATAATCCGACACAGGCACTACCCTGGAAAAAAAAAAAAACACCACCAGTGTTTGTTGAGAAAAAAGACACCCGTCATTGAACTTCTTATGGACAGATCATCAAGGTCTCCATATTTAGAATATCACTGTAATCACTGCAAATCTATTGTGTTGCAGACCTTGCACATATACATACCTCTTCTCTTTGAGTAGGGTATCTGGTTGTTGTATATTGTGTTAATTGGGTGCCTGTCACTTCGCAGTTTCTGACCTTGCTTGCTCAGTTCCTGAAACATAATTTTAGATGTTCCAATATTTCTGTTTACTGCATTCAGCGGGTCCCTAAACCCTTAAAAAAATGTAGAACTTCCTAGATCTGCTGATCACTGATATATGTGCGCTTATCCTTGGTCAGTGGACACAGTGTTGGGGGCCAGTCTGAAATCGCACGGATCAGTGGAACAGTGCATTGATCAGGACAGACCTATTTGTGCAATAAGCCACCACATTGGTAGTACTGGCGAAGCTGTGTTTTTGTCTTGTGTGAGCCAAGACTTGTGTGGTTTGTAACTTTGGAACCTGTGTGTTTTTTTTTTTTTACAAAACTTGAGCCGTGCTAATTTTTCACATGAGCAGTGGCATCTTTTCATTTCAATTTTGGAGCAGTGCTGTCTTTTCGGTAGTCCAGAAATATTTATTCTGACTCAGATAGAGTACTTTCTTGGTCAAAAGTGAATGTAAATATGTCTTCATAGCATGAAATTAATGCACAGTGCTACATTTATTTTAACACAAAATATTATGGCCATGACAATCATTGAAAGAGCTGAAGCTCAGAGAGATAATTTCTACAATCAACAATATTGGCACAAAGACAAAGCTTCTGGAGCTTCATTAGAACATACATTATATCCTAAAGACTAAGTCAATTTTGTTTTGGGCCACAATAGTTACAGATCCTTGCACAAGAAGCAAAATCAACTGACTGTTTCCTTGACCAGTGTGATTCATTGGATAATTCTATTTGGAAACCTGGTTTCCGGGAGAAACCCCTCCAAATGGGGTCTCCATCACCGATGCCGGAGAGCCCTTCCGAAAAACCCCTCGTTTCGATGTATTCCGAGACTTGAAACGATCAGGACGGTGTTTAACCTCTTGTAGAGGTGTATAAGCTTTCGGGGAAATATATTTTTATGGAATGGGCAACAGGAAATTGACCAATACAATTTGAATCATAAAACTGAAAATTTGTGTCTGAAGCATATATCATATCAAGGATATTTCTTATAGTGTCAGGCAACATTTATTAGATTCTCCTCCATGAAATAGAATAGGTCCCAGATTATTCCAATCCATTGGGTGAGTATAGTGAACGTGCCGAGGTATGTTGAGCTTGTTTTGATCCCATCAAACATATGTTCGCCGTGTTTTCTCACCACAACAGGCATTCAGCGGCAGACAGAAACATTGGAAGAGGATTTATACTTTACTTATAGGCATTGTAATTTTTTCAGCTTGAAGGATGGTATATAAAAAGAGGTTTCTTAATTATAAAGTACGGCGGCGTCACCGGGAGTTCGGCGGCAGCATCGCCTATTTTGGAGGGGTTTCTTGGAAACCGGGTTTCCAAATAGAATTATCCTGTTTCATTGACCGGTAGATCACTGTACATTCAACTGCTGGGAATCATTTCGTTGCCAGCCTTTGCCAGCACAGTATGAAACAGGTCCCTCTTCCCACTGCATACAAGCGCGACTTCGATTCGGAGCTGAGCCACTCAAATTGAGGTCTGCAATAAGTTCCTATTTGTACAGATTTCGTATGATGTTTTCAGGGAACATGATGCAGATAGTCAATAGCTATAATCTTATATATTTTCAGCAATATGTCGTGCGGAAGCGGCCCGGAACGAGTGGAATTACGGTGACGCAAGGACCGGGGGCCAAAAACACAAGTAAACACACCTTTAAGAGATATTTTTCTGCAGCAATGAGGCCTCCCTGGTCTCCCCCAGTATGTGGGAGCATAGTAGACACTGTTTATGATTTACTGACCATGAGTTCGAGCTGACCAGTTAATGTAGTGACTTAGATTAATATATTCAAAAATGACACAAGGATTGGGGGGTGACTCAAGGAGTGGGGCTACACTGTACCGGTTATATTCCAGACAATTTCGTACATTTTCCTTTGTTAGGAGATATGGTAGGAGAAATTTGGACCAAGGCTCCTCTTTACATTTCTTGTATATGAGCTATTTCCCTTCCTTTTACCTCAAGAAGATCACCTCTGTTTCTGTATTAATTAAGCCATTCAAAGGTATTTCCTGCACACAACAGCGACCCCTTATGCTAGCCTCATTCCTCAGCATGGTCAACTGCGACATCTGTGCTAACAAATCTGGCATCATGCACAGTGGAAACACAATACATGAATAAGTAAACGGACCACATACTGGGCAAAATGGTATGACCTGGACATGACATGACACACTCAAGAACAGGTTTTTTTTTGTCCTGGAATAGCTGGAAGGTGGAAAGTTGAAGAGAAAGAAACAACAAGACTGAAATACAAACCCTGGCTGTTCGAGATCGAGACTGCAACTTAAACCAAGACTCCTTGCCTCCCCTTGTCCCTGACACCGTTTTCTTCAGCCAATTTATCCTCCTCCTCCTCCTCCACAGTGTATGTTTCCTCCGGTGCACTACTAGGTACATGCAATTCTGAAAGTCGATGAAGTCGGGTCTCATACTTGGTCAAAACAGCAGAGTTAATATCTGCTAACTTTGCATCAATTTTGATTATATCCTTCCTCTGGGAAGATCTTTCGAACAGAGGCCTTGCTGCCTTCCATAATCCAACTGCCTTCATTGTCTCTCCACGATTATACAGTATATCCGCAATTCTAACCATACAATCTGCCCTCCAGTGATGGACATCCATGAAGGTGAATCCATCAAGAGCAACATTGAATAGGGTGAGCGCAGTGTCATTGTCCCCTTCTGCTGAAAAAATCTGGCCAAGGCAGCGGAATGACTGCATTGTCTGGCGCTTGTCCTTGCACTTCAGAGCCATGCTAAAGAATACTCCTGCCCATTGGAGTGTGGTCATGATGTTATTCATCTCTGTGGAAAGATCTGAAAGTCTTGCAAGACCTTGGAGTGCTAGCTCTGCTGCAGAGATCTTCTGAGAAGAAGTAACAAAAAATTTCAACATTGAATTTGCCATCACATGGTCCCCATCCTGCAGGCAGAGCTCTGCAGCTGTGTAATCGGCTATAAGACACATGATGTTGCCTTGAAGCCCATATGATGCCTTCATATGAGACTGACAATTTTCCAGATTTTGGTGAATGTCTTGTATTTCAGCACCACTAGCAAGATCAATGAAAGCAATGGTCAAGTTTGTCATGAAGGCTTTATCTGAAGTTGGCTGGCAGCGGGATGCAATGGTGACTTGAAGTTTCCGAGATTCCAGATACTCGGATTTCAAAAGGTGCATCTCTGCCTGCGTATTTAGGATGTCAAATCCTAAGACACATTGTTGTTGACCACAAGCAGCCAGCATGTCCCTTGATTTTTGCAGAAGAAATTGACTATGCTGATAGTTTGCCAATATTGCATGACATCTGGCTTGATTGTAGAAAGACAATGCTTGTGAATAGATGTCCCCGATGTGCTCAGCATATACATGTGCCTCTTTGGCATGTGTGAGTGCACTCAAGGGCTCTCCAGTAACAATGAGTAAGCAGCATATGCTGGCTAAGGTGTGGTGGCCAACAAAGGTTGGGTATCTAATACTTCTTGCTAGAGAATAGGCTTTTTGATAACACTTGAGGGCTTCCGCACAATCCGACTCTGTGAACTGGAAATACATTCCCAGAGCTTGCGACCATCTGGCTGGTGAGAAATTAGTTGGGTGAACACAATGATAGTGATTGTGCCTTACCCTGCTCCAGTGTCACTTGTGATTTGAAGTACTGAGTGCCTAGGGTGATGTGGGTATCAAAATCCATGTCAAGCAAATAGTCAGAACTTTGCAGGAGCTGAATAAGATATTCCCCAAAAATTGGATTGCTCTGCCAATGCAGCATTTTCCCAGAGAGCTGCAGCAACAGGGGTGAATATGTGAGGTGAATCCGATCATAGAATTCATTGAGAAAGAGGATGCTCCTAAAAATCTGGACAATATCGGACCCTTCCGGATCAAGCCCATCATGGAAAGTAGTGTTGAAGTTACCCAAATTTCTTGAAATTTGGGGAAGGATATCCGCTACATTGAGATTCTTTATTTGGCCATAAAGATCAAGGATTTGATGGAAGTGCTGCCGTAGCTCTAGCATCAAGGTCTTTGCTGGAGGATGAATATGGTGGATATATTCTCGAACTGGAACCAGCACTTTCAGGTGCTGATCCTGGTCAACAAAGGCCAATGATGTCTGAATGAGAGTTGTCTTGCAGGCAAGGATGTCGATGATGGGGAGTTTGGCTTGCACCAAATCAGCATCTGTAAGCCCATCTGGTAGCAAAGACAGGATGCTGAGCAACTCCTGAGCACCTGTGGTCATACGAGGGCTTGTGTATGACAACATGATGGAGATGTCCAGGCTCGATCTCTGGTCATACCCTTCTGAAAGCATCCGGGTACTTTCTGATTTCCAACGAGAAAGTGCCTGGGCACACCCTTCAGAACTAGCAACATTTGCAATGAGGCCAATTGCCAGTGGAAGATTCCCTGTCAGTTCAAGGAGTTCTTTGATGCTATCATCATCATGTCCATCATCAGCAACATCAATGAAGGTTTGCCAAGCAGCCACATTGGAAAGTGGCTTGAGGGGGGCTAGGAAAGGCTTGGTCCATTTGACTTTGCTCGGTCGCTCGGCACCTCTCAGGGTGATCTACAGCAAGTTCAAGGTATTATTGGATAGACTCACAACCATCACTCACCATGAGACCCAAGTGTGGGACGTCAGTCAGCAGAGATAGAAATTCTTCAACCTCAGTGCGAGATGAGAGGCCTTCCCAAGGAGTCTCCAGATTGTCGAGGATGAGAAGGGAAGGAGGAGCATGAGCAAAGTAATGTGCAATCTTTTTTGCCATGCTTGAGCCCTTTTCCAACCCAACATGATCTGCAATTGTAGCTGCCAGTTCGGTGCAAGTGGGGCTTGAGTGGCATGGAACAAAGTATTGCTGGGTATATTTAGCCTCCACTTGCGGATTATGGAGGGCTGCCATGGCAAGGCTGGTCTTTCCCATTCCCCCTGCACCAAGGACAGCAACGTGGGCAGTGTCCTGCACTAGGACATTCACTACATCCTGCAGCTCTGTGTTGCAGCCATGGAAGATTTGTGGGCAGGGTGGAAGTAGACCAAATGATCCTGAGCTGTTCAAGAATTTAGCTACACTGATTGTGTTTGCAGGTCTGGCTCACCTATTATTTCCCAATTTTGCCAAACTTCCTGTCACCTAACAACTGTGAGCTAAAAATGTTAATCATCCTAATGTCTACTCACTGAAGAGCGATCAGAACTGGTGAGGTCAGAGTCAGACTCCAAAAGGGCCACAAGTTGTTCATGTTGCTCCTTTGCATCCTTTTTGATTTTCCCCACTTGAGACAAGGTTGAACCTCTTACTTGAGCCTGCAAGGAATGCCCATGTTTTGAATATGCATTGGAATCAAATGTGTCTGGCCAACCTTGAACAATTCAACCATCCTGCTGAGCTCCTGCTTGCATGTCTCCAATCGATCTGCAGCCTCAGGCTGCTTAAAAAGTCCTCTTATTTTCCCCAGAGTCCCTTTTTGTTGCCCCTTTAGAAATGTAAACAGCTTTTCAAGCACCCTGGTGTAAAATATTAAATGAAGACAACGTGTTCGCAAAAATTTCTGGCACTCACTCTGTAAATTTTGCAATGTCATACAAGAGTGCCGTTGGAAGGACACCTTTGATTTCCGAAGTTGAATGAAGCTGAACAGTGATACAGAGGATTTCGTGAATGTGCTCCATAATCTCAGCATATTCTTCTTTGTTGGATTTGGTCGTCTATTCCTTCGTTAAATATTGTGCCAATGGCCAGAGGAATCGGCTTACCTCAATACACTTTGTAATTGACAAGCACAATGCAGCAGTTGAGCCCAGAAAGGGCACTTTGTCTGTCTCTGCAATGTTCTTGGCAGTGGTTGCAGCCAAGATGGTGTATCGGATGACATTCTTTAAATTCAGGGTAGTAGGCATTGCAGGATCTTATGGGGTGGTGCTGCAGTTCTAGGTTTCTATATATCTTTGGCTGTGTTCATTTCGTCCATTATCAGCGTGATATGAATCAAAGGATACGTGCAGGGTATAGGTGTCGGTTGACATTTCACACGGAAAATAGACAGTCTTTAGGTGCTATCTGTCAAATGTAGCGAACAAAAGAATATTACTCTACTTGTGTCCTATTGAGGTTCAATTCCATCATTACAAACATGCCGACCTCAAATTTAATTAAGCCCACAATCGGCAATGGCTTACCGTGGATGTCCGCGGATCGTAAGGAGTATCCGCAGGCCGAGCAAGCTACCATCTCTACGCGTGTGTCTCTGGTACACCAATGCGGCGGCATCCAGAAAGAAAATCGGCCGTGGCCCTCACCACTGCACAAAAATCAGTGCTCGAGATGCTCTTCAATTACTAGTCGCAGCAGTAAATAAGATGAACCAATAGCACTTTACGATTATGAAATGGCAGATGAGATGAGGTGATGACATTTGAATATATTGCGTGTGAAAAGAGGAAATAGGAAGGGGATAGAGCTGAAACTGGAGGAAAAAAAGATCGGACATCCTCTGGGGACTCGGGGGTTTTAACACCGCACATAGGAGATTTAAAAGAAAGAACGCCAATGAGGCCGACATCGGTGCCGAGTCAAACAGTGATTTATAAATACGACTCCGGCGTCAAAAGCAGTTAAGGCAGACGGTACCAGGGCTCAGCGGCAGGACCATTTGATGCATCTCTTATCCAACCAGCAAGAATATCTTTATGCCAGGTGATCCTGGTGCCAGACAATTCGTGTTTGATACGATGTTGAGATGCATTCTCGTTTGGCTCAGGCTTGAGCTATATGCGAACTAATTTAAATCGTAGGTGTTCTCATTTCTTTCGTGCAAGCTGGAATCATCTGTATTTATATATTCTACAGATCGTGAAAGTTGAATTGGGGAAGGCATGCACAGATGACTTATATGTATAGTTACAATTTGTAAAGCTGCGAAACAATGGAGGAGCTAGGAATCTAGAGTGCCCATTTTTCGTCTCTGAGCTGTAATTTCTTTTTGCTTGTTTGCAAATGCGTGAGTCGGGCAGAGGGATTTGGTATAAAGGGTCGAGTATGGGGCAAGTTGCGAATTAGGGCAATAAGGCACAAATGATCCTGCATCTCCTCTACGTAGTTCCTCTAATGCAAAGTGGAGGTCACCCGTTCAATTGGGGTCTGAGCCATTTGCACTAGGTCTCGTGTTTTTCTACGGACCAGGTTGGAGGAATCGTCTTGCTCAGACTCAGGAGAAGGTCATCCACTCAACTCGCATCTGAGCGATTTGCGAAAAGATCTCATCCTCTTTCTTCATTAATTTTGTTCTCAGACTCATGTACGCCAAGCAAGGTATATAAAAGTCCTGCTACACTTCTTAGCAGAATAGTTCTGGGATTCCTCGTGATAGCTCACGCATAGCAATCAAGTGGGAGATTGGATCCAAGCCATGCCAATTGCTTTCCTTCCACTTCGTATATATATATGAAGGTGTGAGTTTTTTTTTTGCGGCACCGTGCACCATAGAGCACCAGTACGTTCTTCATAGCCCCTGAAACAAACACGCGTTGTTGTGTTCTATTGGCCGCCCACGTGCTGACACATCAGCTTCGTGTTCTCTTCTGCCAGGTACCTTTCCGCGGTTCCAGCGCATCGGCCGCCGAATGCTCAACGTATATCCCGCAGAAACTCGTGTTCTCGTAGCCCTCCGCGTACTCACCCTTAGGCTTCCGCACTCAATATCCCGCAAACCTAGCCCGACGCGGCGACGCCAAGCGCTATTGTCGAAGAACACGCCGCTGGTCCTGAAGATGCGCCCGCACAAGCTTCCCATACAAGCTCGCCGTGCGCGGGAGTTCCGGTCCGCGACTAACTCGGTGTCTGCGGCTACGACGTCCCTGTGAGCCGCGCTCACAGCCGCCCTGGCTCTGGATCCCTCCGCAAATGGCGCTCCCCGCGATTTCACCTCATCACCCACCGATCCGCGACAGCCTATCCAGCAGAAACTCGCATCATCGTAGGTACACACGGCGGCAGGTGCGCGCCTCTTTCGCTCCGAGCTCCTCCCACCCAATCTAATCCATTTGTGCTCACCCGCCCTTACTCACGCACTAGGATGCCTTATTTCCTTCGCCTGCACGCCTCGCCCGGTGCCAAACCCTGCCGTGGACACCGAAAATCTCGCACACCCACCGGATGACTCGGCGTCGGCGTTCACGAGTACTACGTCTACCATCACGGATACTAGTACGAGCACCACGGCATTACGCTCCTCGGCCGCTCACACGCCCGCCCGCCACTCGCCCCACCGCACATCCACACAGCTGCATCCACTGTGCATCCGCCCTGTACTACCGCGCACGCTCCCTCCTCAACGCGCTCTCTCCGGCGCCATCAGCCGATTCCTACGGCAGCAGTACCCGAAGCCTAATACGCCCTCTCCCCTCCCTACACGCGCGCCAAGATGCTCGAGAGCGCGCGCACGCAGGACTCCGTGCGACTCCCGACGCTCACTGCCGCCTCCGCATATACTTCGTCTGCTACCTCCACCGGTGCGCTCCACAAATCCCATATCCCATTATCGTAAAGGCCTCCCAACCCCGCCCACCGCCAAATCCGCGCGCTCAAATCCGCCCTCTTCTCAGCAAAGACTGCTGTATCGACCATGCAAGACGAATCCGCGGAGCTGCAGCGCACGGGCGAGTCGCATGAGCGCCGCGAAATTTCACGGTGAGCTCCACGCTGTGGGAGTGCTCCCACCGGGTTCGCGTTCTTACTGCGAACGCGGCGCAGGCGAACCGTCACAGTGGGACACAGAGCGCACGACAGGGGAGAGGAAAGGTGGTGTGCGAGAACAAGGAGGAGATAAGTGTTGTCGGGTGCAGCCAGTGTTTACTGGGGAGTTGTCGCGACATCCTCCACCGCGAATACGCTATAGATTGTTGCGGCTATGTACGACTACTACCTCGGAGGTACGATGTCGACGTGCACCCCCACCGCCACTTGCCCGGGCACGTTACCCCGTCCCCCCCCCCCCCCCCCCCCCCTCCCCGATTCACGCACTCTCCGACCAGGAGATCTTGCTGTGTGCTGTGGGGACCTCCGGGTCGGTATCGTGCCCCCTCCACAGCGCGTCACGGTGACGAGCGCCTTCTGTGCCTGACTACACGCAGTGTCGGACCCATCGACTCTGCGCACCGAACTTTCCAAGCAGCATCTATCTTCTTTTATTCCAGCTGACATACCCCGCCTGCGCCATTTATGTAGGTATTCCCCCGTCATCAACGCAGACCTCTTTGAGGACATCAAGTAGCCCACGCGGAATGCGGTGGATGGGTGCGTCTTTCATCTTCTACCTTTTATTGAGTCTTTCTTTTATTCGTGTTTATTTTGCGTTTTTGCGTATATACACGCGCTCCTTCTTACATCCTTGTCCGATATTCTTTGCGCAGCACTTCTCATCTTTTTGCGTTCTTGATTACCCACCTTTTGCTCACAGTTTATTCTTCAAATCGTTCGTTCACCGTCTAATTGTAGAGTTTAATTAATCCGTCGTCGGATTTGCTGATTATTTTGTGAGCCACTTCCTTTATTTATTTCACACACTGGCTGATACTAATGCCCGTCAACAGATACACCGTTTGCGTGTTTGCGTACGGGCAGAGAGAAAGAGCTGGACGCCGGTGCGCGGGCGGTGAGTGCCTTTACTTCTTTCTTTGTGATTTCTTCTTCTTTTTGATTAATTCTTGCGGAGAAGCCGGAGAATGTTGGTGTGATCCCCAGTTCGGGGGTGGCCCTCTTTCTAACATCCCTGCGAACGATCGCGGATTTATTGGACTCCCTTCCCCTTCGTTTTCACTCAGCTTCACGCGTGTTTATTTTCTTTTTCTTTGATGGCGACCCACCTGACTTTTCATTCCTTCAACTCAGGTCCTACTCTCGCTTGCACTTGCCTATCTTCATTCATTTGTCCTTTCCCTCGCGGACATCCTTTCCCATAGATCGCGCGACGCAGGAATGTTCCCGCACTCGATCGTACCTCTTCCGCGTCGCGGACGAGCTCGGGGACAAGGGCTGAGTGTACCCGGTCGAGGGATCGTCTGTGAGTTTCATTTTTTTCCCCTTCGTGTTCTTTTCATTTTGTGATAGACTTCCGTTGCCGGGCGTTTTTCTTCCCCGAAATGGGCGGAGGCGTGCCAGAGGTGTATGGGTGAGCGCCCCAAGGCAGTCTGAGCGCGCTGGGGAATGTGGTCGTTGCGTTGGTGCGCAGGGGCAGGAGAATGTACTGTAGCGGAATGCCAAGGTGCGTTGCGCTCTGGCCTGTCATCCTTCTGTTTTTTTTTTCTCTCCTTTCGGGTGGAAAGAAAAATGTACATGTTCCATGGTTACCTGCCGCAGAACTCGGTGGGCGTGATTTCGAAGACGTTGGTGCGTCTTTCTTTCTTTTTCAATATGATAAGTCGGATATATTTGAAAATCTCTCCCAGCTTGCGGTGTAGCTGAACGAATCGCTCAAGTGATGGTGGTTTGCGACGAAGGTGCGTTCTAGTTATTCGTTTTGATTATTATTCATTTCAAAGATGATGGCTCGGCTGATGGTGATAATCGTTACGACGGTCGGCACGGTGCGCAAGCAGGTGCAGATTCAGGGAGGGAGGGCGTCCTGAGCTTTTATGTACCTGTTGTCGTACGCAGTCGCAATTAATTGTTATATCTACATATCCAGAGTGTCCTTTTTCTGAGTCGGAACTTGCAGTGCTAAAGATGTTGGAAACGGCTTTACCCCATTGAGCTCGTGTATTTGCAGGCCTGACTCTTACAAGGACTGAGCCGCGAATCCGCCGCTGAGGCGTGTTTTATTTCCTTACCGGGTCTTGCACCTATGAACGAAAGAAAAACCCCTAATAAATTCACGGATAGCTGGGGCCCGGACGAATGGCTTGTGTCTTCGGTGTCACTAATGATAAATAAATACGCAAGTGGGAAATTCAGACTTGCCGGAACCAAAAACAAAATGGCTCAGCCCCAAATCAATCGGGCGACATTCTTTGGCATTCACCAATCCCATCATTATTGGAAGGAGAGGTGGCACTGGGCTTTCTTGGGCTTATCTTTACTCTGACTCTATTGTATGTACCTGTACTGCAATTCATAAATTCTCCCTAGTCTGTCCACTATTTCTGTACATAACTGTGAGATAAATACATTTTCCTTTACCGTAAAATAACTTCATGGTTATTCGAACTTGGACGAAGCCCCAAAAAGAATTTACTCACTTCAAATGGCTCGGACGCGAATAAAGATCTGATTTCCTCCTTGCAACAATGTCCACCTCGAATTGTTCGTCACTTGTATATAGAATTCCATGCAGCCTCTTTGCCGCGTAAACATAAAAGAAGTACAAACAGTTTTTACTAGACCTGAAAATATGAATGAATACAAAAATTATATATTACATAAATTGCTATGACCTGGGCATAGTCCAAAGATTCTGAGGAAGAGTTGAACAGAAACAAAAACAGGACTGAGATACACATCATGACAATCGGAGACCCAAGCTGCAATTCAAACCAGGACTCCTTACCTCCCCTTGTCCCCGAAATTACTTCCTTCAGCTAGTTTGGCCTTTTCCTCATCCTCTGAAATGTTTGGCTCCTCTGGTGCGCTACCAGGCACATGCAATTCTGAAAATAGATGAAGTTGGGCCTCATACTCGGCCAAAACACCAGAGTTAATCTCTGCTAACTTTGCATCAATCTTGATTATATCCTTCCTCTGGGAAGATTTTTTGAACAGAGGCCTGGCTGCCCTCCACAACTCAACTGCACTGATGACCTCTCCACGATTATTCAGTATATTGGCAATTCTAACCATACAATCTGCCCTTCAACGATGGACATCCATGAAGGCGAATCCATTAAGAGCAACATTGAATAGGGTGAGTGCTGTTTCATCATCACCTTCAGCAGAAAAAATCTGGCTGAGGCAGCGGAATGCCTGCATTGTCTGTAATTTCTCCTTGCACCTCAATGCCAGTCCAAGGAAGATCCCAGCCCATCGTAGCGTAGCTTGGATAGAATTCATGTGAGTAGAAAGATCTCCAAGCTTTTCAGCACACTGGAGTGCCAGCTCTGTGTTCATCTCAAGAGACAATGAAAAACATTGTTCAAACATTGGATTCGCAGCTCCAGGAGCCCCATCTCTAAGACAGAGCTCAGCAGCTACAAGATCAGCTACAAGAGAGATGAATTTGACGCTGTACCCATACAGCGCCCTCAAATTAAACCCGCAATTGTCTAGATTTTGATGCACAATTTTTGAGTCAGCACCAGTCGCAATATCAATAATAGCAATATTCAAGTTTGCCAGGATGCTAGCATATGAAGTTGGCTGACAGTTGGATACAATGGCAACTTGAAGTCTGTGAGATTCCAGATAGTCCGATTTCAGGAGGTGGATCTCAGCCTGATGATTGCGGATGAGCAGATCCAAGGCACTTTGTGGTTGACTGCAAGCAGCCAGCATGTCCCTCGATCTTTGTAGAAGAAATTGATCATGCTGATAGTTTGCCAAATTTCCATGGCATCTGGCTTGAATGTAGAGAGACCATGCCTGCCCATAGAGGTCCCCCATGTGCTCCGCATATTGGTATACCTCCTTGGCATGTGTGAGTGCACCCAAGGGCTTTCCGGTAACAAGCAGAATGTGGCATATGTTGCGCAGAGCTTGGTAGCCAACAAGGGTTGGGTATCCAATACTTTTTGCTAGAAAATAGGCTCTTTGACAACACTTGAGGGCTTCCACAAAATTTTGCTCTGCTCCCTGGAAGTACAATCCCAGAGCTCGGGACCATCTGGCTGGTGAGAAATTAGTTGAGTGAACACAATGATAATGATTGTGCCTTACCCTGTTCCTGTGGATCTGTTGACTTGAAATGCTGGGTGCCTAGGACAATGATGTCTCTAGTGAGATCCAAGGCAGGTGAATGTTCCGAGATTTCCAGTATCTTGATAAGATATTCCCCAAAAATTGGATTTTCTTTCCAATGCACTATTTTCCCAGAAAGCTGCAGCAAAAGGGGTGAATATGTACCTTGAATCCGGGAATAGAAGTCATTGAGGTAGAAGATGCTTGTAAAATTCTGGACAATATCAGAGCTCTCTGAATTAAGTCCATCATGGAGCACAGTATTGAGGTTTCCCAAATTTTATGAAATTTGTGGGAGTATGGCTGCTACATTGAGACCCTTGAATTGGTTCCAAAGATCAAGAAGTTGATGGAAGTGTTCCTGTAGCTTTAGCTTCAAGGCATTTGTGGGAGGATGAACATGGAGAATATGCTCTCTAATTGGAGCCAACACCTTTAGGTGCTGATCCAGGTCAACAAAAGCCAATGATGTCCGAATCAGAGTTGTCTTGCAGGCAAGGATGTCGATGATGGGCAATTTGGCTTGTACCAAATCAACATCTATGAGCCCATCAGGTAGCATAGAAAGAATACTGAGCAGCTCCTGAGCACCTGAAGTCATCCTGGAGCTGGTGTATGACAACATGATGGATATATCCATGCTTGATCTCTGGTCATATCCGTCTGAAAGCATCCGAGTATTCTCCTATTTCCACCGAGAAAGTGCCTGGGCACATCCTTCAGAACCAGCAACACTTGCAATGAGGCTGACTGCCAGTGGGAGATTCCCTGTGAGCTCAAGAAGTTCTTTGATGCTGTCTTCATCATGCCCATCATCTGCAACCTCTATGAAGGTCTGCTGAGCAGCCTCATTGGAAAGTGGCTTGAGGGGAGCTAAGAAAGGCTTGGTCCATTTGACTTTGCTCGGTCGCTCAGCACCTCTGAGGGTGACCTACAGCAATTTCAAGTGATTATTGAATAGGCTAACATCACTCACCATGAGACCCAAGTGCGGGACCTCAGTCAGGAGAGATAGAAATTCTTCAACCTCAGAGCGAGATGAGTGGCTTTCCCAAGGGGTCTCCAGATTGTCGAGTATAAGAAGGGAAGGAGGGGCATGGGCAAAGTAATGTGCAACCTTTTTTGCCATGTTGGAGCCCTTCTCCAACCTGACATGATCTGCAATTGTAACTGCCAGTTCTGTGCAAGTGGGGCTTGAGTGACAAGGAACGAAGTATCGCTGTGTATATTTAGCCTCCACTTGTGGATTATGGAGGGCTGCTGTGGCAAGGCTTGTCTTTCCCATGCCCCCTGTGCCGAGGATAGCAATGTGGGCAGCATCCTGTATGAGGATATTCACTACATCCTGCAGCTCTATGTTGCGGCCATGGAAGATTTGTGGGCAAGGTGGAAGTAGACCAAATGATCCTGAGCTGTTCCAGAATGTAGCTAAACTGGTTGTGTTTTGCAGGTCCAGCTCACCTATTATTTTCCAATTTTGCCAAACTTCCTGTCACCTAACAACTGTGAGCTAAAAATGTTAATCAGCCTAATGTCTACTCACTGAGGAGCGATCAGAACTGGTGAGGTCAGAGTCAGATTCCAAAAGGGCCATAAGCTGTTCATGTTGCTCTCATTTGCCCCATTTGAGACAAGGTCAAACCTGTAACTTGAGCCTGCAATGAAAAGCCAATAACTTCAATATGTATTGAAATAAAATGTGTCTGACAAACCCTGAACAATCCAACCATCTTGCTGAGCTCCTGCTTGCATTTTTCCAATCGTTCTACAGCCTCAGGTTGTTTAAAAAGTCCCTTGATTTTTCCTAGAGTACCCTTCTGTTGCCCATTCAGAAATGTGAACAACCTTTCAAGTGCCCTGGTGTAAAATATTAAAATTAATACTAGTTCACCCTCAAATTCCTTCCACTCACTCTGTGAATTTTGCAATGTCATACAAGAGCACCATTGGAAGGACACCCTTGAATCCTGAGGTCGCATGAAGCTGGACAATGATGCACAAGATTTCATGGATGTGCTCCATAATCTCAGCACATTCTTCCTTGTTCAATTTAGTTGTCTATTTTGTTCCTTAAATATGGTGTCAATGACAAGAGGAAATGGCTTACTTCAATGCACTTTGTAATTGACAAGCACAATGCAGAAGTCGAGACAAGGAAAGGCACTTGGGCTGTTTCCGCAATTTTATGGGCAGTAGTTGCTGCGAAGCTGGTATATTGGATGAGATTCTTGAACTTTGCGGTAGTTAGCATTGTGGGCATTGTTGATGGGGAGAGGATGGATGGGGGCTGTTCACCTTGGCTTATATATCTTTTGCCTGTGTCATCACCCAGATACCCTTGTCCGAGCACTCCCAGCATCATATGAATCACATCATACATCCAAGTATAGGTTTCTGTTAATGTTCTGGACCGAAAATAAACCCTATGTTTAAATGTTAGAAACAAAAGTGAGAACACAACTTCAATCCCGGTGAACCTTAAGTACAAACATTGTTATCACCATTATTTCAGAACCCAGATAACAAGCTAATAAAGGGGGGGGGGACAGGCGAACTATACAGCCATCCGCTGATGTTCCACAACATCGGCCGGTTGAGCTTAAAATCACAGGAGAAGATCACATCACAACTCAGTGTGCCACCTACAGCAATCCGCAACAGAGATCCAGAACAGAAGATGAGATGGTTCTCCGCTCCCAAAATTAGTTTGCAATAGTGCCACGATCATCTTTAAGGAACATTGTCGCTATAACCTGCCGCGGAATGATATGGACTCGCGGAGGAAGATCGCTGTCAGGCACATTTAAATTTACCGGAAAGTCTCTAGAGAGGAATAGATTGTAAACTGCGGCCTTATGGCGGAGCGCGTAGGATCATGCCGAATGATGCCAGACTCTATATGAGGCAGACCCCAGAGCTACAAACCACGATTGCGGCGATTACTGGCACACCGACTTAGACTCTCATGATTGCATGATCTGCTATTTATGTCCTAAAAGATATGCGACCAAATTTAAATCAGAGCTATCTTCTTCTGTCTCGCAAGCCGAAATTCGGAGGAGCCAGGAATCGCCAATGATTCTCGTTTTTTGGGTGATTCCTTGGTATGCACGCCGCATCACAATTCAGTATGCCACCTACAGCAATCCGCAGCAGAGGTCCAGAACAGAAGATGAGATGGTTCCCCGCCCCCAAATTAGTTTGCATCTTTAAGGGACATTGTTGCTGTAACTGGCCGCGGGATGATAAGGACTCGTGGAGGGAGTTCGCTGTCAGGCACATTTAAATTACAGGAAAGTCTCTAGAGATGAGTAGATTGTAAACTGCGGCCTTATGGTGGAGCACGATGCCGAATGACGCCAGACTCTGTATGATAATATGAGGTAGACCCCAGAGCCACAAACTACGGTTGCCGAGAGTACTGGCACACCGACTCTCATGCTTGTATGAGCTGCTATTTACGTCCTAAAAGATATGCAAACAGATTTAAATTAGAGTTTTTTCTTTTCTCTAGAAATTCCCAATCATTGGTTTATTTTGCAGCTTGAGAAACTTAAGAGAAGGCTCGATAATGCGCCGATGACTCATGAAAGATGGGGGAGCCAGTCTGATTTCCTGGTCGACTCGTGCACCGTGAATGCAAGAGACGCGTTGTTGTGGCACCTTTGTCACCTCACGTGCGACCGTGCGCGCGTCTCTCTTCCCGCCAGCCACCTGCGCCTCGCCGCCATCCGCCTGGCATCCCGCCCGCTGCAGCACGCAGTGCTTCCTGTGCCTTGCCAACGAAGGCCTATCCGATAGAAGCTCGTGTCCTCGTAGCATACAGCACGGTGGCAGGTATGTACGCCTCGTTCATCCGCCCACCCTCGTCCTCAATCCATTCCACGCATACTCACCCACGCACTGGGGATACCACGCCTCCTCCTCCGCACGCCCCGCACCATGCCTCACCCTAGCTGACTTCGAAGCGCAAACTCGGAGATAACGACGCCGCGCACACCAGGTCGCCGTGCCGCGGGCCCTGCATGCGAATAACTCAGCGTCGACGTCTACGAGCAATACCACGTCATGGTCCGTCCCGGCGTGCAGCCGCGCCCGCCGCCACCCGCCGCACCGGCCAGCGTGCAGCCGTCGTCCCATGCGACCACTGGCTCTACGTCCACGCCCTCTACGTAGTACGACTGCCTGCCCGAGTACCAGTAACGAGGCCAGCGCCGGACAAGGTCCCCCTTCCAGCCCACCGCCCGCAGCACCAGCGCGCTGCTCATCTCGCCTCAGCCGCCTTTGGTATGCTGCAGCCTCCACTCGCGCGTTCCCTGCGGCCAACACACCATCTCCAACAGGCTTCGAATTCGTCATCACCAGCTGCAGCACTCAACGCATACGTCTTCTCTACACTGCACGCGCGGCTGCAGACGCTCGAGAGGGTGCGCAGCCAAAACGCCTGCGGCTAGCGATGCTCCTCGAGTCCGCCACCGCATCTCCTTAGCCTCCTTTGTCTGCTACATCCACTGCCGCCACCGACGCGTGGCACCTCCGATCCACACCCCGCGAAATCAAATCCGGTTATTCCAACTTACGCATTTGGGATGCCTCATGCGCAGCGTGGGATGCGGAACGAGGGAGATAGCACAAGCGGCGCGAGGGAGGCAGGATGGGCGCGGCGGTGGTAATATGCGGGTTTTTTTTATCGGGTGAAGTCGCTTTCAAGTTATCTCTTGAACAGTCGGTGTTGAGTGTGGGGGTGGGGCTGGTGTCGCTGGGATCGGACTATATTATGGAGTCGGGTATGTCGAGTCGAATTCCACGACGTCGCGCGGCGCGAGCGCGCTGGACACCAAGGCAGAGCATGCTCTACCCGGGCGCGCGCATGCCCTCAGGCCAGCGGGAGATCGGGGATGTTATGAGTGGGGCGAGGCGGGCGGGGCGGTAGTTGGGTTTACTCTGGTGCGTGCATCTCCTCTCTTTCGGCGCGTTGTTGATGTTGGCGTGAAAGCGAATTTTCGTTTCGGACTGCACTGAGCTGTGCCACAGCGTGTCGTGGTGTGATTTATTTCACGGCACATCTGTGTCGAGCGCGGTCCGCGTTTGTTCGTTTCGCATCGCGTCAGACCTATCGGCTGCCTGCGCTTCGCATTATTGAACTAACCGCACGTATATTATTTTAGCTAACACACGCATATGCAGATCTTCCCCCCTCCTCGACACAGACGGATCTCTTTACCGAGATTCAGCAGCTGGAGCACAGTGCATTTGATTGGGTGCATGGTGCTTCCTTTAATTGGTTTGTGTTTTAATGGATGTTTTCATTCGCATTTTATTCGGTCCATTTCTCTGCCACTTTCGCCATCACCTCGCAGACTGGTCGCGTCCGGGCTCTCTTCTACCATATTATTTGTTCTCCCTCACTTTCTTTTCTGCCTACACTTCGTTTCCCCTTCTCATTTCTCAACGTCGCACTGCAGCGCGTTGTGGTTTTAGTGTGGCGACGGTTTTTATTTCGGACTAATCGAGTTCCTGTCATGCAGAGTTTCCTGCTCCGCGTCGGTGTCGTGCTCGTTCCGCGGCGCATCACGGTGAAGGCGCTCCATGTTGGTTTCGCATCGGACTCATTCACTGCGTGCACATCGTGCGTATTTTGTTTTACTCCATCTGACCCACGGCGCTTGCAGGTCTTCCCTCCCTCTCCGACGCACTTTGCAGCGCAGATCAAAAAGCTGATGCAGAATTATCCTTCATTCGTTATTATTCGTTCATGGGCCTGCTTATTCTTCTTCTGGTGTGCTTCGTGTTCATCTGGCCTCGGCGTAATTAATTATTGTTCCTCCCACTCCCCTACTCTTTCGTGCATGCACCGACTGAATTTATTCACTGATTCATTTGGATAAACAGGTACATCGTCTACATACTCGCGTGCTGGAATACGGACAGCGGGAAGAGCTGGATGGTGGTGAGTACTTTTTAAAAATTGTTCTCATCTTTTTTCTGTCTTCTATGCGATCTTATTTATGTTTGAGCGTCGCATCTCTGATGTGTTTCCCACCTCCCTGCACACAATGGGCGGGTTTTCTGCTTCCTGGTTTCCTCTTATTCCTATTGCGTTGGTGTTATCCTTTTCCCTCCTCCTCACCCTCGCACTTCTACATATTCCTCTCCTCCTTCTACACCCTGGCTTCTTTTCTCCATCTCATCCCATCTCTCTTCTACACCTAAGATTTCTTCTTTCGTTTCGCTATTCAATATATTTCTCCTTCCACAGCCTCCCAAACAAAAGCAACGATCCCCCGCGCGGTCGCGCACCTCTTCCGCCTGGTAGTCGCGCTCCGAATCAAGGGCCGGGCGTAAGTAAACGTTCGACGTTCGAGGCGCGGGGTCTGCGGTCTGTGGAGACAGCGAGTCGTTTTGGGGGCTTCATATCGTATTCCTTCGCTCTTCTCTCTTTTTGTTACACTATATTGTCGCCCTGTATGTAGAGCCGCGATATCTTGCAACGAGGCCCGCGATATGTCACTAATGGCACTTGTAACACTGGCTCTCCCCGGACCGGATCGACATTTTTATGCTCACCGTTTTTGTGCTTTGAAATGAGGCGGGCCCTGCGCTGCTGAAAGGATTGCATATTGGACTACACACAACGGTGCTTTCCAGGCTCCTGACGCCCCATTTGCGGCGTTTTTGTGGTCGGGCCGGAAGTGCTACATACTACAGGGTGAGGTGCTGCGGATCTGTAATTCCGGTGCCAGGACGAATAGAAACGATCCTCATTTGAATGCACGTAGCTATTTTGTACGACAACCTGTTTAAATTCGCGCATTTCCTCGGCGATCTTTGGGGAACGGTGGCATGCTCTACAGCTCTCTACTCTGGAACTCGACAAACTCCTCCTCAAATGTGGATATGTACCCAGTTTAGCTCGTCCGCGACGCGGAAGAGGTGCGAGATCGCGCGGGATCATTCCGGGTTTCGAGGGTGTGTTGGGAGGAGTTGAGACGGGGTGAACGGAGCGTCAAAAAAAGGGCGCGTGTAGGAGATAAATAAAAATAAAAGGCCATGCGGATGGATGAAGCAGGCCAGAAGAGAATAGTAATGAAAATGCGGGCGTCGTTTGCGCGCGCACAAAACACACAGTGTCCCGCCCAAGATAAAGAAAAAAAGAGAAAGGGGGGAAGGCAAATAGAGGGAGGCAATAACAAACAAAAAAGGCAGAACCACTCACCCCCGGTCCCAATTTGCGTGTTCGGTGTCGAACGCGCTGCGCTGATATTCAAACGCGTCGCGCGCGGCGTCCCGTGTCGCCTGCGTGATGTTAAGCACGCGCACACAGGCTTCTAGTTCCTCAGTTCAGCAAGGAGTTCACTCACACGATTCATTCTCCGCCTCTTCCAGATCCCGCTTCACCTCCCTTGCCTCCCTTCCTCCCTTCCCCTCTCGTTGCCGGCCGCTATTCACGACCATCGTTAACGTGTGTTGGGGTCCGGCCGTTCGTTAGTGCTAGGGGCGGGCGCCAGCTTGGGCGAGGAGAGCGCGGATTTGGGCGCTCGGAGCTCGGCGCTCGCGACAGCGGCGCTGCGCGGTTTTGCAGTTGATGGATTTGAAGCGGTGGCGACGGTGGAGGTAATGCGGGAGCGGGGCCGAAGAGGAGCCCGGCAGCATCCTGGGTCCGCGCGCGCTCGAGCGTCTTGAGGCGGGAGTGCAGCAGCGAGAGGGGGGACTCTTCGGTGGGTACTCTTGCGGGTAACGACGAGCTGCCGGAGATGATACATTTGCTTTGGGAGCGTACGTGCGAGGATGGCTGAGGGCGCGGGTGGGTCAGCGGGCGCGGGCGCTAAGTCATATTATGCGTACTCGTAGATGTAGCTCCAGCTTGGCTGCTGAGTTAGTTGGCTGCAGTGCCCATGCGCGGCGTCGAGAGAGCCCTGCGTCATGGGGAACCCGCAGCGTCTTCTTCGACAATCGCGAGGTTGCGGCGCTTGGGGTCGGGCGAGGCGTGCGTGCGCAGGAGGCGCGATGTCCTGATTGCGTGGGGGAACTAAAGGGTGAGCACGCGGAGAGTGGGAGGACGAGGCGCATGCCACCTGTGTATGCTACGAGAGAACAAGTTTCTCCGTGGACAGCACCGAAAGGGCGGGAACCGAGGTTGGAGCGGCGAGGAGCGGCAGGGTAGGTAGGTAGGTAGGTATTACACGGCACGGTCCACTCATGAACGCCGGTTTCCAGAGAGTATCCCGCTGTCCACGCTACTACAGCATCGTCCCTGGACTCCCCAAAATTCCGTTAGCCGAGCTCACGGTCGCAGTACGCCGACTCGCCGCGGTAGAACTAAAAGCATTCAAGGAAGCAACAGTCAACACATCAACCCAGATTAGCCACACTCAGAATATACACGGAAACCGTGAAGAATAACATCAGCTGAGGCATATTCACAAAACTTCCAAGGGCTCGCAGGTGTGTTGTGAGTAACGGTGGGGTCCAACCCTCGTCACCCTTCTATGTCATCACCAATAGGAGATATTGCCGCATGCAGGAAGTAGCTTGGAAGAGGCAGCTTTTGACGCTTCGGCACGTGGGTGGGCAAATAGAGCACAACAACCCGTGTCTGTTTTCAACGAGGAGTGTACTGTTGCTCCATGGTGCACAGTGCACGTAAAAAAAATAAATTTACGCTTTCAAAGATATATGCAAAGTGGATTGGCATCAAACGGGCGATATTGTCCCAACTCCCAACAAACCAAACCATGCACAACCGTAGTGCGAAAATGGGATGACTATCTCGCTACCATCCATGCCTGGATTGTCCGAAGCTTCCTACTTGATCTACATGTTCCCGGGAACACAAAAAAAAAGACTTCTGCGTTGAAAGGCTCTTGCCCGAATCAAACGGGCGACTTTCTCCTCGCATCATCCGCGAAGCACGCAGTTATTGGGAAGCTTCCTGTCCTTACCAAATTATTTACTTGTACAGACTGGGATCACAAGTGAGAAATAAATTCTACACAAGAGAAGAAAGAGAAAAAAAACCCGTACGGATGTAATTATATGGAAGGGCACAGACACCACGATCTTTTTTAAGTGTAAGAAACAAAAATCACATTGCCATGTAATAGTGCACTCCAGAGTCGAACGAGCGAATTTCTGCTTGCATCAGGTCCACTATCAGTGCAGTTAAATTCATTGTAAGAAAATACACCGAGTTAAATAATCCCATAATGTTCCTAGCGGCTTTCCCGAGATGCCCGATGGCTGTCCTAGTTCTAACATCCACGATGAACTATCAAGAGGAGATGCAGCACCATTCTGCTACCGAGCCGTTTTCAATTGCATATATTACATTCAAGTGGTGTATTTGCATGCCTGGCTCTTATATGACTGAGCTGCGGGGCTGCCGCTAAGGCATATTTTCTTTTCTTTTACTGGGTCCCGCAGCTGTGAACGAAAAAAGAACTTGGGGTAAAGGGCCGTGGCTGCGCCCGGCAGGACCTCGTACTTCCTTTTTTTTTTTTGAGGGTACAAAATCCAATATCATATTGCCACCCATGCTAATCATTCACAGGACACTTGAGTGGCCGAGAGAATGGCAGCTATGACCATCCAGATGGTTCACATAAAACCCGCGCAGAGCACCAAACGGAGGCAGATCTCGTCCGAGTCGGACGAGATGGCCAGGGGGAGGACCAAGACAGGAATAAGAGGCTCATTTTTAACTTCTTAAACAATACAGAATCAGTAGTAGCCAAGTAGATAATTATTTAACTACCTTTCTTTTAATTTATACAAGCCAAACATTACAGCCACTAAAAATACTACAAATATTTGAAGCGAATTTAAGCACTGCCATCAATTTATCACAACACAGCCATTAAAAAGTCCCTCAACAATCAATGTCACTAGTCTCAAAAATCGAGAAAAGGGGTGGTCTGAGTTTTGAAAGGGACGATACTTATTTCATAAGTACTCGTAATCCTAATAAAGTCACGGATAGTGGAGGCCCGGATGAATGGCTTGTGTGTCTTGAGCGTCGCCAATGATAAATGATTGGGTAATCCAGACTTGCCAGGACACAAAAAACAAGGCGCCACTTCATTTGAATGGCTCAGACCCAAATAGAATCGGCGACATTCTTCGGCATTCACCACTCCCACCATTATTGGGAGGAAAGGTGGCTCCGGGCCTCCTTGGGCTTACCTTTATCCTATGCATGTACCCGTACTGCAATGCATAAATTCGTGAGACCGAACACCACTGACAGACACTTGTCTTTCCACTGTTTTTGTAACTATAAAATAAATACAGCTTCTTTCACCGTAAAGAAATTCAAGGTTACTCGAACTTGGAAGAAGCTCCCAAAAGTAGTCACCTCAAATGCCCCAGACGCAAGTAGAACATGTGATTTTCTCAAACAATGTCTACCATGAATTATTTGTCACTTGTATATAGAATTCCATTCAACTCCTTTGCCTAGTGAACACAGAAGAAGTAATAACACTTTTTACTCGGGCCCGGATCGGCCCGAATCGACCGGGCAACAAAGAAATGCATTGGTAGAAGATGAAGATGCGGGACTATCGTGCTACTGCCCCGAACTTCCATTCTGTGGCTTATTTCTTGGCACACAACGGCATCAACCACTATGAGGCCCCCGACTCCCGAGATGAGTTTCATCTCTCACCGCAATCAACCGCGGATCTGTGTGTTAACAAAACTGGTAGCAAGCGAAGTGGTTGCACAATATATGAATAAATAAGATTACATACTGGACAAAATGCTATGAACCGGACATGACATGCTGTGCAAACCAAGGAACAGGTGGGTACGTATTTGTCCAAAAAATAGCTGGAGCTGAGGAAAGCCGGAGAGAAGACCAAAAAGGCTAAAACACAAACCCGGACAAACCGAGACCCAGACTGCAATTCAAACTATGACCTCTTGCCTCTCCTCGTCTCCGAAACCATTGTCTTCAGCCAATTTATCCTCACCCTTCTCTTCCACAACGTATGTTTCCTCCGGTCCACTACCAGGCACATGCAATTCTGAGAGTCGGTAAAGTTGTTGTTCATACTCTTCCAAAAAGGCAGAGTCAACCTCCGCTAGTTTTGCATCAATCTTGATCATATCCTTCATCTGGGAAGATCTTTCGAACAGAAGCCTTGCCACTTCCACAATTCAATTGCCCTCATGACCTCTCCACGACTATTCAGTATATCGGCAATTCAAACTATGCAATCTGCCCTCCATCAGTGGATGTCCATGAATGTGAATCCATCAAGAGCGACATTGAATAGGCTCAGTGCGGTTTCGTTGTCACCTTTGGCAGCAAAAATCTGGTCAAGGCATCAGAATGATCGAATAGTCTGGGGCTTGTTCTTGCACTTTAGAGCCAAGCTAAGGAGTACTCCTCCCCATCGGAGTGTGGTTGAGATGACATTCATGCCAGTGGAATGATCCCCAAGCCTTTCAGCACATAGGAGTGCCATGGCTGTATTATGCTGAGTTGATGCAAAACATTTATCAAGCATTGCATTTGCTGTCTCAAGAGCCCCATCTCGGAGACAGAGTTCAGCACTTGCACAATTAACAAGAGATATTTCTCTTGCTTGCAACCCATATAATGCCTTCAAATGAAACTGGGAACTGTCAAGAATTTGATGGATGAGTTTAGAATCTGCACCAGTAGCAGTATCAATTAAAGCAGTGTTCAAGTTTGCCAGGAAGGCACTGTATGAATATGGCTGGCAGCTAGATGCAATGGCTACTTGAAGTGTGCGAGATTGTGAATGCTCAGATTTCACAAGGTGTATCTCGGCCTGAAAATTCAGGATCCACAGATTCAAGATGCCTTGTTGCAGACCACAAGCAGTCAACAGGTCTTTGGACTTTTGGAGAAGAAGTTCAGCAAGCTGATAGTCTGCTAATGCTTCATGACATCTGGCTTGAAAGTAGAGGGATGATGCTTGTCCATAGATGTCCCCCATGTGCTCAGCATATTTATGTGCCTCCTTGGCATATTTCAGTGCACTCAAGAGCTGTCTGGTAAGCATCAGGGTGCTGCATATGTTACCCAAAACTTGATGGCCAACAATTGTAGGGTATTCAATACTTTCTGCCAGTGAATGGGCTTTTTGAAAATGCTTGAGGGCTCTGGTAAGCTCTGATTTTGCATACTTGAAGTACATTCCGAGAGCACGGTACCATCTGGCTGGTGGGAAATTAGTTGAGTTAACACAGGGACACTGATTGTGTCTTACCTTGTTCAAGTGGATCTTTTGATTCGAAATGCTGCATGCCTAGGGTGATGGTGCTATTGTAGTCCAGGCTAGGCAAATAGTCAGTTTGCAGGAGCTGAATAAGATATTCCCCAAAAATTGGATTGCTCTTCCAATGCAGCATTTTTCCAGAGAGCTGCAGCAACAGGGGTGAATGTGTGTTGTGAACCCGAACATAGAATTGATTGAGAAAGAGGATGCTCATAAAAATCTGGACATCATCGGGCCCCTCTGATTCAAGCCCATCATGGAGAACGGTGTTGATGTTGCCCAAATTTCGTGAAATATATCTGCTACATTGAGATTCTTGAATTGGTTCTAAAGACCAAGAATTTGATGGAAGTGTTCCTGTAGCTTTAGCTTCAAGGCATTTGCGGGAGGATGGATATGGAAGATATGTTCCCGAATTGGAACCAGCACCTTCAGGTGCTGATCCTGGTCCACATAGGTCAATGATGTCCTGATAAGAGTCGTTTTGCAGGCAAGGATGTTGACAATGGGAAATTTGATTTGTACCAAGTGGGCATCTGTGAGCCCATCTGGTAGCATCAACAGAATGCTGAGCAACTCCTGGGCACCTGAGGTCATCTGGGAGCTACTGAAGTCCTGCCTAGCCTAATGAATTTCTCGAGAATCTATTAGCTTTTGGAAAATCTGGCCTCAGACGATGATAGATACACCATTTATCTGAAGATTTCCCAGCGAGGGTACAAGGATTCCCTCAGTTTTGAGCAAGCCTTAGGCTTTTTATGCCAGCCTGGCTTGACGCGCGTTGTCACTCCAGGTGACATGTGTCAATTTTTCGATGTGTCCTCTCTGCTACTTCACTATAGGCCTCAAATTGTCCGGTCATATATCTTATGCCGACTGAATGCTGGTATATATCGACTACCATCATCTTCAATGGTCTGTGGCCTCGATGCCGCGCGGTAACCGGCTTCAGAGCTGCAGTCAGCGCTTCCATCAGCAGCCCACTTCCTCGAGCGGCGACGACGATAACACACAGCCACAAGTCTTGGGGACCATTTCCACTGATTCTCCTGCCAAAAGACTATCACTGAACTCCCAAATCATAGAAAAAGATGCACGAATCGCGGAACTGGAAGTAACCATATCATCTCTCAAATCTGATCTGTGTCGAGCGCAGCACGAGCTTCAAGCCCTCTGGATTGAGCACAAAACACTCAACAACAAGCATACAGACCTTGCAGCAGTCCAACCTCTGCACCCACATTTTCGGCGGCTGTTGCTGTCACAAAGACCTCAACGTACTGTACTTTAATAATCAATTCGACAGTCACATGTCACGCGGGGGTCTGTCGAGGCTGAAATTTGGTGCTTGTCACGTGTCACCCAGGGCTCTATTGAATTAAAATTTTGGTTTGTCACACCAAAATCACGCAAAAAAGCTCGATTTCGACGAATTTTCGGCTCCATTTGTCGAAAATTTCTGGTCGGTCACGCCAAATTTTGCGGTTGTCGAATTGTCGAACTGGAATTTGTGGTCACGCGTCACCCCCCCTGTTGAATTGATTATTAAAGTACAGTAGTCAGATATGGCACAGCTGCGATCGAGAAAATCCACGATGTCTACGATCTTCCACACCCTGTTCTGCTCGCTAACAAGTCAAACTCCGCGACTGGCCCCTGCACCTCCTTGCCATCGTGAATGCCGCTTGCAGAGAAGGAATATCGCCCGTAATTGTATATGTCAGGGTAAATTGTGTTTCCTTCCGTTCATAGTTACTGCATCCACTCATGCACCACGACATGAGAGCCAGTCCTAAAAGAAAAGACGCGATGTTGTGCCCTATTTACGAGTCCTAATTTATTAGGTCTCGTTCTTGTCACCATTTACCACCAGAGAAATCGTCATGGACAACTTTGATTTGAAATGTGCTTTTGATCAATCCATCCAACCTATCAAAATTCTTAGGTAGGTCGCTTTAGCGTTTTTGTATCGTAATATATTATTTTGACTCCTGATTCATGAGTGATTGCTTCTGATTATCCGTGAAATCTTTTTTTACAAATAAACTGGATGTATTATAGCCGTTTTCTGGCTGGCAGTTGGTTTTTGCCGAATATCGGCTTGTATGCTTCTTTGATCTGTTCGGATCAATATCCGTAGTCATCACGTGTACTGTTATTCTAGGGGACCTTGTTTTTCGTTTGAAATGTGACCTCTATATCTGTTGTTGCCACGTTGTAGAGGTCCTTGCTTTTCTCTTGAAACGTGACCACTCGGATTTCGGATTTCGGATTTCGGATTTCGGTAACCAGATTCGGTCTTTATTAATGTTCATGTGTGTGTTAATCTCAGTTCTATGTTCCTTTGTCGTTAACCCTGTTTCTGGCCACTAGTCCTTGGTTCCTTCATCTCTGGCTCTGGTTGTCTCCGATGTCTCCATCTCTTTCTCTCCTTCTGGGTATGCTCGTTCGATTGTGGTCACCTCATTGTGATTATCTACCAGCCACTTCATTGCATCCTTGACCTTTTCGTGACTTATTGTAAATGTGGTGTCCTTGCAGCCGCTTCTGATTACGACGGTGTGTTCTATTGCTTACATGGAGGTGGTGGTATGTAGTTGCTTAAGGTGTTTGATTGTGGAGATGCCAGTTTTTTCTCTTTTCCTTGATTGCCGCAATCTCTGTCCTTTCTTCCTGAGTCTCATTGTCTGTCCTTATTTCGCTCTTTTGAATATTGATATAACCTTGCTTTTTAGATTTGGCCTGGTTGCTTTATTTTACTTGCACCCTGTTCTCGTGTTTTCAAGTTGTACGTTGCTGCTTGACTATTATGGCCCGCTTTTTTTTTTTGATATTCCTCGTAGTGCTTGCCCTGTTATCCATGTCTTCAGTATGGTCTGTGTACTCAGGTGGATCCCTTTTCTCAAAACTTGTGTAGCTGGAACCAATTGCTGTTGAAATCGTTCTCGCGGTGTTGTCTGCGTTGCCAGAGCTACACGTTCATGATTATATGGAGGAATTCCTTGCCCTTCGGTCTACGCTGAACTGCGTGTTTCATCGTCGGTTGTTCAACATTTCTTCATTATGGTCCCGCCTTCTCATCACATCTACTACTCCACTTTCCGAGCTTGCCGCCTGGCTCCGTGCTGCGAATCATTCGCCTCTTACTGTCCTTATCAGGGTGCCGTCTAGACAAACAGCGGATGACATGTCTGTGGAACATTTTCGTGACCTTTTGAGGATCGTTGTCCCCCATTTCTCCCGTTATGTCGACCTGCCCCTGGAATTCAACGACATCACGCTTCTCGAAGTCACTCTGGAGGATATTGCTTTCGCGGATCCTGCTACTTTGCGTGTGATGACTGTTGTTATCATCTCGCATGATTTCCGCCACTTTGTTCCAACATCTTTAGGTTCTTTTCGATTTGGCGTCGTCAAGCGCCCTTTGGAGTCCCTTTCATCCCTTTCTGGAGGCTTACCATCCGGCTTGCTGATGTACGCCAGCCAACTTTTTCACATTTGACATCCCGGATCCGGATTCAACAACAACGTCGTAGAGCTTCCTTCTACGTTCACCATCAATTGGCCTGATGTCATTCGATTGTTGGCCCATTCAACTGAATTGTGCCTCATTATCGATGCCGTACCTTTCAACTATATCCCGGGATCCATCGTCGCTGCGCCACCTGTACTGCTTCACATGCTGGACCTCACCTTTCGAGGTGTCTCAAGCATGGCAGATATGCTTGTTCAGTGTTCACGTCCCTTTGCCGGTTATTCACACTCTTTGCATGTTGCTCACTGTCGACGCCGATCTCGCTTGCCTGGCGAGATGCTCCGTCATCCTGGCGACCATTTCAAAATTGGTGCTATCGGAACATCATCCCGTTTCCCGCTTCGGACACGACAACAGCCACAATCTATTCCGTTTGCTTGCCAATCTCAGGGACTTGAATGTCTACATCCATACAAACCTCTGTCGTTGATGGCAAAACTAAGCCCTGAAATTATATTCGTTATATTTCAGCTTGTTTTTTTTTCGGGCCCCTTAAACTACTTCTCTATGGCTCAAGCTCGCGCACGCACTTCTGCTGTGTGCCTTGAATGGGCCCTCCTCATTCGATCCCATAGCCTCTTTTGGACATCCATCTATATATCCCCATCCTTGCCTTTCAAGGCCGTCACCACCGCCATTTGTCGTTCGGGCCTCTCCCTGGTCGATATACATATTTCTCTTCGTAAAATTGACGCCGAGCACGACGTGCATGACTACGCCGTCCTAACCTCGGATATTGCCCGCTTGGTGTTGCCCGCCGCGACCAGGATCCGTAGTTTCGAAATTCACACTGACGACCGAGCCGTGTTGTCGGCCCTGCGCTTTTCTTTAGAAAAATATCCAGTCGACGCCCTCCGCTCTCTGAAATTGCTTTCTTTCTTGGGGGTCCCCCTCGAGGGCCCTCCGAAGCCTCGCCCTTGGTTTCCATCACGACTGTTACAGCTTGAAAGTCTGACCTTACACGGCAATTTATTTCCGCTGTCCTAGACGCCTACTTTTCCTATCCTCTGCACATTGGCTCTTCATAATATCAGAGCATATCATCTTGATTTCGGAGTCCTTGTCGCCTTCCTCAGAAGCGCGCCTTTGTTGGAGCATCTAGGGATGCACCTTATCCATGTTTTGCGTCCTTTGCCACCAGGCTCGATGCCCACCGTTTTGTTGCCGCAGTTGACACGTTTCGACGTCGCTTTTGGAAATGCTCCCACAGTAACGCTTCTCCTGCCTTACCTTTTTGCTCCCGCCATCACGTCTCTCGCTATCACCCTCGACTCGACCTCTGACGTCCGCAGTGCTATCGAGTGCGCCACAGCTTTCAAGGGCGTTACTTATCTGAAGCTGAGGGGCCCGCCTTACCTCCCCTCCCCCTATTCAATCTATACTCGGCTTTCACCTGCCTTGAAAGTCTTGATTGACTTTTTTCGTTTCTAACACCTTCTCCGACCTCGTCGCGCTATCTCAAGATAATTCCGTGCTTCGCCACCTCCGTATCCTTTTCCTTGGGTGCGAGGACATGCCCCTCATCAAGGAGTTTGCCCAAATTCATGGTGCAAAAAACGGTAGCTTTACTTCGCCGCCCTTTTTCAAGTTGCGCATTAATAAATTATTCGTGCCGACCTTCCTGTGTCTTTGTGTCTTTGTCTCCAAAGGACATGGAAGTCATATCTTGGCTGTCGCACCACTTGGAGTTATTTGAAAGATACGACGTAGATTCTAAGTACTGAATAGACCGGTAAATCAGAGCTGATATTTATTATGATCAATTATGACGGGGTTTCAATCGGAGTGCCAATAATGTCAGAAAAGGAAAAAGGACTCGTACTGCCATGCGTCAGCATTGGCCCCAAGACCCAGTTGGTCTCTCATGTGCGACGCGTCAAAGTTTCCCATCTCTTCCCGCCAGCCACTAACGCCTCCACCGCTGCCCGAGTCTTGCATTCTGTCCTTCCACCTCGGCGGTCGACAACGCCGCAAGCAGAACCCCGCGTCCCCATACTACTTCGCGTCTACGTCCACTACCGTCTACGTCTACTGCAGCTACGGCGACGTCAACAGCCACGACGCTCCCCCGCCCGCTCATGCGTCCCCCTCATCTCCCTAACAGCATCGACGATACGCCAGCCCTGCGCGCGCGTTACCTCCGGCAAACTAACCATCACCAGCGGCTCTCCGTCCTCGTCATCGGCAGCACCGCCCACTCGATGCTGCACACGGGCTGCGACGCCTTAGTGCGCGCGCAGCGAGGTCGCCGTGCGGCTCACCCCCTCCTGAAAAACGCCGCTGTTTCATCCTCGTCTGCTATCACCTCCACCGCCGCCACCGACGCGCTCCACTCTCGAATATGTACCATACAAAATCAAATCCACCGTAACTGGAAACCAACCTCCCCGCATTGCGCACCGCCTAAGCCTCCGCGCGGCCGGGCTTCTCTGCTACAAATCAGTGCTTCATAACCAATGCGGCGTTGGTTACTGCGCAGGACGAATCTAGGCGCGCGTTAATGCGCAAGCACGATCCCCGCGCAGAGGGGCGAGCCTGAAGCGAGGGAGCTGAAGGGTGAGTTGGAGGAGGCGGAGGGGCGCGTGAGTGCCCTTCGTGCGGCGGTTCACGCTGCAGGAGTGAGAGAAGCGGGATTGCAGGAGCGCGTGCGGATGGTCAGCAATGCCCCGGCGGGACGAGACGCGGATTACTCGGTCCGTATAAACTGGTGCGCCGTATTCGACGCACAATGCGCCTCGGGGGAACACGAACGCCGCATGGGAGCACTAAGAGAGCAAGTGCGATGTAGAGAGAGCGCGGAGGGAGGAGGTGAAAGCCCAGTGAGAGGCGGAGCGTGAAACGATGGAGGTGAAGGGCGAGGAGGAGCGGCGTGCGCTGCACGCCGAGGTGGTGGAGCTGAAGAGGGGGGGGGCATTTCATTTTATCGGGTGAGGCCGGTGCTGGAGGCGGAGAGTTCGACGCCGGCGGTGAGGGAAGGAGATTGCGCTCCCTGCCGTGGAGGAGGGGCACGGAGAGAGGAGTTCTGATCAGGTGCGTTGGTTCCCCTCTTTACTTTGCGATGGCGTTGGGTACCCGCAGATCTTCCCCCCCTCGTCGACGCAGGCGGACTCATTGACAGAGATTCAGCAGTTGACGCAGAGTGCGTTGAATGGGTGCGCTGTTTCTCTAATTCCTTCTTTCTTTCTTTTGTTTTTATGCGTATCGTCGGTTGGTTTGTGCATTTGGATGTCGGCGTATTTAGTGTCTGCGCATTGGCGCGACTGCTCTTCTATTTATTCTCCTTTTTAATTAAATTAATTCTTCGTTTTGCGCATACTCACTGAGTTTATTTGCCGATTATTGACAGATACAATGTCTGCATATTCGCGTACGGAAGAGCTGGACGATGGAGGATGGGCCCGGGGGATGGAGGGTGGGCGGGTGGGTGAGTTATTTCTTTCTCGCTTTCATCACGGAGTTTTTTATTGGCGTTGTTTCTTTTTTCTTCGGCGCTTACCTGCCTTCTCTTCTACACTTCCACTCCCGTTCACACTCCATGTCCCAACTTTTATTTCAAGGCTATGACCTCTTATGAAGGATCTTTCCTCTTAGAACCTCAGATAATGTACTGAAGGATGTGAAACACATCTTATATCCTCTTATACCTTCCTTATAATCTGGGTATAAGATGGGTATAAGACGGCTTTTCATAAGAGTCTTTTAAATTTTGGGACACATACACCCCTCTTTTTTATTATTATTGTTAAATCATGCCCCAGAAACGCAAGGAATGATCCCGCGCGCAGTATCAGAGACACGGGCTGGGCGTATAGCCTCGAGGGGTAGTTTACGCAGATTATGAGTTGCTTTCGATTCATTCATTCATTGCATTTTCGTTATTTTTGGGGAGGGGGCATTCGTTCTTCGCTATGCTGTATTTTTTTTTGGTATGGAGTATGAGGGACGCTCTCGCGTTTTTGTGGTGTTTGCTTCCTCGATTTGATCTCACCCACTTCGTCATTCCTTTTCTTTTCATACTTGATACCGTGCTCACTCACCTCGCACCCATTATTGTGCTTTTCCCAGGGCAGTATACTGCTATGTTGGCTTGTAACACGGCGAATACGGTGTCGATACCTACACTCACATCACATTCTGGTGGCTATCGGGAGCTGTTTTTGTTTCAGACATAATCTAAAAAAATATCTACTTATCTGCCTCTCCATTACTTACCGGCATCCGCACGCCGAGAAAAGAGCCAGTAGTGCTTTACCATTATAAAATGGCAGATGACACCAAGTGGCGACATTTGGATATATTGCATGCGAAAGGAGGAAATAGGAAGGAGATAGAGCTAGAATCGTCCAAGGAATCACACATCTTCTGGGGACTCGACGGATTTAACACCGCACATAGGAACACATAGAACCCGGTGCAAGCCAAATCCGTGGCAGAGAAGGACACCAAGTCAAGCAGTGGGTCACAAATAAGACTCCGACGTCAGCAATCATGCCTGCCGACCGATTACCGACAATCCTGCCTATCGTATGGGTACCCAGGTAGAGCCAGCAAGCACCCCGGCCAGAGTAGACAGGAAAGACACAAGTGGCAGAAGAGAAAGAGGAACGAAACGAAGAATGAAGGGCGGTACCTGTGATCAGAGCTTGAGTTTGTGCCAATTGTGTTCTTAAATTCCGAGGTTGGCATTTCTGTAGAGACGAAATTGAACCTCAATAAAACACAAGTAGAAGAGTATTATTCCCATTTACGGCAGTTGAAATATAGCACTTAAAGGTGGATCTGTTTCCGATGTGAAATGTCAGAAGACACGTATACTATGTATATGTTGTTTGATTCATATCACACTGATAATTCACGTAAAAAACCCAACCAAATATATATATAAGCCCAGACGAATGGAAATCCTCCCTTTCATCAATGCCCACCATGTCTACTGCAGCGAATTTCAAGAATCTCATCCAATATATCATCCTGGCCACGACTACTGCCCAGAACATTGCAGAAACAACCAAAGTGCCTTTCCTTGGCTCAACTGCTGTGTTGTGCTTGGCAATTACAAAGTCTATTGAAGTAAGCCAATTCCTCTGGCCCTTGGAAAAATATTTAGCGAAAAAAAACAGACAACCAGATTGAACAAAGAAGAATATGCTGAGATTATGGAGCAGATTCACGAAATCCTATGTATCATTGTCCAGCTTCATTCAAATGCAGAAATCAAGGGTGTTCTTCCAACTGCACTCCTTTACGACATTGCAAAATTCACAGAGTGAGTCCCATTTGATGGTGACATTGTATTCATTTAATATTTTACTCCAGAGCACTTGAAAAGTTGTTCACGGTTCTGAATGGGCAACAAAAGAGCACTCTAGGAAAAATAAAGAGTTTTTTCAGACAGCCTGAGGCAGGTGAAAGATTGGAAACATGCAAGCAGGAGCTCAGCCAGATGGTTGGATTGTTCAAGGTATATCAGATGAAATGTATTTCAATGCATATTCAAATCATTTGCAGGCTCAAGTTACAGGTTCAACCTTGTCTCAAATGGGACAAATGAAAAAGGATGCCAAGGAACAACATGACCAGCTTGTTGCCCTTTTGGAGACTGACTCTGACCTCACTGGTTCCGATCATTCCTCAGTGTGTAGCAAAGTATGGCTATTGAAATTTGTAGCTCATGATTGTTAGATGGCTGGAACTCTGGCAAGTTTGAGGAACAATAGGTGAGCCAAGCCTGTAGACACAATCAACAATCTTGCTGAAGTTCTTGAACAGTTCAGGATCATTTGGTCTACTCCCACCATGCCCACAAATCTTCCATGGCCGTGAAGCAGAGCTTCAGGATGTGGTGAATATTCTAGTGCAGGATTCTGCCCACACTGCTATTCTTGGTGCGGGGGGCATGGGAAAGACCAGCCTTGCCACAGCAGCTCTCCATAATCCACAAGTGGAAGCCAAGTATTCACATCGATACTTTGTTCCATGTCACTCGAGCCCCACTTGCACTGAGCTGGCAGCGAAAATTGCAAATCACATTGGGCTGGAGAAGGGCTCAAACATGGCAAAGAAGGTTGCTCATTATTTTATCCATGCTCCACCTTCCCTTCTGGTCCTTGACAATCTGGAGACCCCTTGGGAACCCCTTTCATCTCGCTCTGAAGTCGAAGAGTTTCTATCTCTCTTGACTGATGTCCCCCACTTGGGTCTCATGGTGAGTGAGGTTTGCGAGTCTATCAAATAGTGCCTTGAACTTCCTCTAGATCACCCTGAGAGGTGCTGAGCGACCGAGCAAAGTCAAATGGACCTGCCCCTTCCTGGCCCCTCTCCAGCCACTTTCCAATGTGGCTGCTCGGCAGACCTTTATTCAGGTTGCTGATGAAGGCCATGATGATGCCAGCATCAAAGAACTCCTTGAACTGACAGGGAATCTTCCACTGGCAGTCAGCCTTATTGCAAGTGTTGCTGGTTCTGAGGGATGTGCCAAGGCACTTTCTCGTTGGAAATTGGAGAGTACTCGGATGCTTTCAGATGGGTATGACCAGAGATCAAGCCTGGACATATCCATTATGTTATCATACACCAGCTCCCGTATGACCCCGGGTGCTCAGGAGTTGCTCAGCATTCTTTCCATGCTACCAGATGGGCTTGCAGATGCCGATTTGGTGCAGGCCAAACTTCCAATCCTTGACATTCTGGCCTGTAAGGCCACTCTGATTCAAACAGCGCTAGCCTTTGTTGGTCAGGATCAGCACCTGAAAGTGCTGGTTCCAATTCGAGAACATATCCTAAATATTCATCCTCCTGCAAATGCCTTGAAACTAAGGCTCCGTGAACACTTCCATGAAATTCTTGATCTTTGGAACCAATTCAAGAATCTTAATGTAACAGATATACAGCCTCAAATTTCACAAAATTTGGGCAACTTCAACACTGTTCTCCATGATGGGCTTGAACCACAGGGGCCTGATATTATCCAGAATTTCAAAAGCACCCTGTTTCTCAATCACTTCTGTCGCCGGGTTCATAACACATATTCACGCCTCTTTTTGCACCTTTCTGGGCAAATGCTGTATTGGAAAGACAATCAAATCTTTGGGGAATATCTCATCGAGCTATTAGAAACAACGGACTATTTACCTGACTTGGATCTCAATAGCGACATCACTCTAGGCACTCAGCATTTTACATCAAAAGATCCACTGAAACAGGGTAAGACACAAACACTGCCATTGTGTTCACCTCATTAATTTATCACCAGCCAGATGGTACCATGCTCTGGGAATGCACCTCAGGGGGGCAAAGCTCGCGTTTGTAGAAGCCCTGGAGTACTTTCAAATAGCCTATTCCCTGGCGGAAAGTATTGGATACCCCACCATTGTTGCCACCCATACTTTGGCCAGCATATGCAGAATCCTTACTATTACTGGAAAGCCCTTGAGTGCACTCACACATGCCCAGAAGGCACATAACTATGCTGAGCACATGGGCGACATCTATTTCCAAGCATTGTCTCTCCTTCTTCAAGCAATCTGTCACATACGCCTGGCAAACCATTGGCATGCTCAACATCTTTTACAAATATCCCAACACATACTTGCTACTCTTGGTCAACAACAAAGTGTAATGGAGCTCGACATCCTAAATCTCCAGGCTGAGATACATCTTGTGAAATCTGAGTATCTGGAATCTCGCAAACTTCAAGTCACTATTGCATCCAGCTGCCAGCCAACTTCATACAAAGCCATCCTGGCAAATTTGAACTTTGCTTTCATTGATATTGCTAGTGGTGCTGAATCAAAAAACATTCGCCAAAATCTAAGCATAACTCAGTCTCATTTGAAGGCATTGTATGGGTATGCTGGCAGACATGCAAGTCTTGCAGCTGATTATGTAGCGGCTGAACTCTGGCTTCGAGATGGGGCCCTTGGAACTGCAAATGCACTGTTTGAAAAATGTTTTGTATCATATCAGGATTTCCCGGACCTGGCACTCCCATGTTTAGAATGGCTTGGAGATATTTCCACCGGGATGAATCATATCCAAACTACACGGCGATGGACCGGAATCTTCCTTGGACTGGCATTGAGGTGCAAGGATAAGCGCCAGACAATGCAAGCTTTCCGATGCCTTGGCCAGATTTTTTCTGCTGAAGGTGATCATGAAACAGCACTCAACCTATTCAATGTTGCGCTTGATGGATTCACATTCATGGACATCCATCGCTGGCGGGCAGATTGCATGGTTCGAATGGCAGATATACTACAGGCCTGTGGAGAGGTCATCAAGGCAGTTGGATTGTGGAAGGCAGCAAGGCCTCTGTTCGAAAGATCTTCCCAGATGGGGGACATTGTCATGATTGATGCAAAGCTAGCAGAGGTTGACTCTGCTGTTTTGGTCGAGTATGAGGAACAACTCAAACACCTTTTAGAATCGCATGTAGCTGTTGATGCAGCAGAGGGGGCATACATCGTAGAGGATGAGGAAGAGGATGAATTGGTTCAAGGAAGTGATGTCAGGGACAAGGGAAGGCATGGAGTCTTGCTTTGAATTGTGGTCTGGTCTAGAATACTCAGTGTAGTTGTTAGCTGAGGCAAGGTAGCGATAAGATTAGACAGGACCCATCACTCATCACATACTGCCACAGCTGTCATACCACTTTTGCTCTTGCGTTTAAACTCCGCAAAACCAAAGCACTCTTCCCACCGCAAAACTTACCCAAATCCTCTGATTTTTTCTGCCCACCCACCCTCTCCTTCTTCTTTGTAGCTTCGCTAGGGTTACTTCGTGACTCTATATCAGCCTTGCATGAATATTTGAATATAGAATATCTATTCTATTCTAGATATTCACCCTCCCATCCTACTGACTTTGGTCCGACAGATCTATCTTGAGCTGCCTTGCCTGGTTGTTCTTTCGCTTTAACTTTCCACAACTCTACCCATATTTGACAAATACCTACCCACCTGTTCTTGGTGTCCACAGCATTCCATGTCCAGATAATTGCCTTTTGTCCAGTATGTAGCCTCCCTATTTATTCATTTTACCCACATCAATAGTGGGTGACTTTCCATAAGCATAAAATATTCTGAGGGAATATCTGAGCCATTTCCGCCGCGATGCCGAGTCAGCTGTCAGGACCCCATCAATTTGATGTGCTAAAAACGTACACGATTTAATGCAGATCTATTCAAATCTATAGAAATCTGAAGAGGGGGTACCTACCCCCTGTACAGACTTTCATATCCTCAGCATTTATGAGAATATAACGAATCCGGCTGCTACTCCCATCATTGTTCCCAATTGGGATTCGTGTCATAGTCGCATCATCGGCTTCTTCTGCCACGACATACCTCAGCCTGCCGGACCCTGTGCCAGGGCTGGATAGCTCCCTTCCGGCTTATTCTCTAGAAATTATTTATATATTCCTGCTCTATGTTGCTATCCATTATGGCAGTCTCCCTCTCAACAAAAGTCTACTTGACCTGATGCCTCCCTGACAAGTCCGAACCTCTGTACCATAAAGACCACAAAATTGTGTCCGCACTCAATGTGTTTTGTTCTCTTCGTTGTGTTGAAGCAGTATCAGGGTGTCAAGATCCATAGTTGTTGGATTGTGCGAGGAGTATGCAAGGAAGAGCGTGTTTGTTGACGCGTTATTTGGCACGAACCTGAGCTTCAAACAGCTGTCAATCCTAATCGAATTCGGAGCGAAAAGTAAAAATGCTTGGACTAAATAAATTCATTTGAGGGGTTTCCCATAAGAAAACAGCGATTAAATCGATTGATGCCATCACTGGCACTCTCAAAGAAGCTCGGATATTCCCCAGAATAAAATATGCTTATGGAAAGTCACCCAGTGATTAAGTGTGTGAAGGCAAATTAACTACCATTCCCTGCAAGCTGTCACTGATACAGCCTCAAATAATTCGAAATATCCACCAAACTCAATAGTGTACTTCATATTTATGCATTCAAGGTAGGGGTATGAGGAGCATGTTTATTTTGTTTTATTTATTATATTTTGTGATCACACCACAAGATCTGGAGTGAGGGATAAATGGACTCGGGAGGCACCAGATCTGTTTTCTTTTTTTCTCGAAGGTGTGTGGCCGGAAATGAGCCGCAGCTGGTTTAAATGCATTGCAGACTGCATGAGAGCATTTTCAAGGAAGAAAAAAAAAATAGAAATAATGCTCGGTAGCAGGGATGGTCCTGTGTTTTCTTCTAATTCCTTTGCATCGCATTCGGGTACGAGGAGAAAGCCACCCATTCAATTTGGGGCGAAGAGTTTCAAATTTTTATCCGCTTCTTTTTTTCCTTTCCAGCACAGGAAGGAGAAAATCAATTGGTCTAGTGTACCATTTTTTCTGCCATGCACATAGGTGAACAAGCTGAAGAGCATATATACAAGCACTGCGTTCCGCAGGGTTGTCGGCAGAACAGTGCCGACATGCGTCGGCAGCACCGGACTTCACCACGCTATGCCGACCCCTTCTGGCATAGATGGACCTTTGTTTCATCCCCGGTACGCGGCCCTCAACGCCTCCAATGAGCGTTGAAGGCAATCCGAGGCCTCATTCAATCGGTGACAGCATGGGAGTGATGTTCCTGTGGGCCCACAAACCAAAACACGTGCGTCATTTCATAATTTAAGCGAGCATGATTTCGACTCAATCGGGACTCTTTCAGCTCAAATATGGTAATGGTGGCTCCCAAAGCTCATAGGTGGTCAATTTGGATGCCTAGATTCTTTCCCAAAGCATCCTGATGGAAGTTCCGGGCCTAAAAGTGTCCCCAAATCTGGAAGCCCACCTTAATCCCGTATCACCATGTTTCATTTGTACTGTTATACAATGTTTCTACTTGGTATTGCACAGGTCATGGTTGAGCAGAAGGTGGGTGGCGGTGAATTGACGATCTCGGCTGACGGAGGTCAGCACCGGCTGCTGACGAACCTCGGCGGGTTGTCGAGTAATATACCCGCCGCTGGAAAGTTCAGTGGTGACCACCGATGGCCACCATTGATTACCGGTGGCCATTGGCAGATGTTGATGTCCAGTGTATCATGTTGTTTGCCAAATGTTTGTCAGTAGGGTAGTGCTGTCTCATCATCACCTTCAGCAGAAATGATCTGGCCAAGGCATCGGAATGCTTGCATTGTCTGGTGCTTGTCGTTGGACTTCAATGCCAAGCCAATAAATACTCCAGCCCATTGGAGTGTAGTTGAGATACCATTCACTCCAGTGGAAAGATCTCCAACCCTTTCAGTGCATAGGAGTTCTGATGTCCAGAGCCGATGCAAAGCATTTTTGAAACATTGCATTTGCGGTGTTTAGGGCCCCATCACGAAGATAGAGTTCAGCAGCTATATAATCAGCCATAAGACAACAATATCTGGCAGGATACCCATAGAATGCCTTCATATGAAACCGACAAAGGTCCACATTTTGACGATTGATTTTTGAGTTGGCACCAGTAGCAATATCAATGAAAGCAATGTTCAAGTTGGCGAGGATGGAAAAATATGAAGTTGGCCAGCAGCTGGATGCAATGGCTACATTAAGTTTGTGAGATTCCAGATAATCAGATTTCACAAGGTGTATCTCAGCCTGATGATTCAGGATCATAAGATCCAAGGCACTTTGTTGTAGACCACAAGCAGTCAACATGCCTCTGGATTTTCTGAGTAGAAATTGATCATGCCGGTAGTTTTGCTAATATTGCATGGCATTCAGCTTGAAGGAAGAGAGATCATGCTTGTCCATAGGTGTCCCCCCTGTCACGATTCGATGCCAAATCTAATCTAATCGAGACAACGCCGACATCCCCTATCTTGACGCCCAAGATCATAAGCACCCAGACTATATATATTGATGACGACAACGATGTCGGGATTAGCCGAGAAGACTGGGAGATGGCCGGTTAAGGCGAGGTATGACATCACGGATATATTTATCCTTGTAGAACGTTGTGGAACATTGAAGAACATTCGGACATGAGGCTACGGGACGTTTACACACAAGCTTCCATATGTATATAGTTCACACGGGTTCGACCCAACAGTATAAGTAGAGTAGTGTTTCGCTTGTAGTAGTTAACCTTTTATTCCATCATCTTTCGAGCTCTACACATCTCACTACCCAATCCCTCTCATCTTACCGAGAGTGGACGAGATTGAGTCTTGACTGTGACACCCCCATGTGCTCAGCATATCTATGTGCCTTTTTGGCATGTGTGAGTGCACTCAAGGGCTTTCCAGTAAGAGTCAGGATGTTGCATATGCCAGCCAAAGCATAGTTGCCATCAATTGTGGGGTATCCAATATTTTCTGCCAGAGAATGGGCCTTTTGATAATACTTGAGGGCTTCCCCAAAATCCGACTTTGCAGCATAGAAGTAAATTCCCAGAGCATGGTACCATCTGGCTGGTGAGAATCAGTTGTGAACACAATGCCAGTGATTGTGTCTTACCCTGTTCCAGGGGTCTTTTGAGTTGAAATGCTGAGTTCCAAGAGTGATGTTGCTTCTGAGGTCCAGGTCAGGCAAATATTGAGAGCATTGCAGTGGCTGAATGAGATAGTTCACACATATTGGATGGTCCTTCCAATGCTGCATTTTCCCAGAAAATTGTAGCAAAAGGGGAGAATATGTGTTTTGAAACCGATAAACAAATTGATTGAGAAACAGAATGCTCCTAAAATTCTGGACAATATTGGACCCCTCGAGTTGAATTCCATCCTCTAGAATGGTGCTGAAGTTGCCCGAATTCCGTGAAATTTGAGGGAGTATATGGGCTATGTTGAGATTCTTGTATTGGTTTGAAAGATCAAGAATTTGATGGAAGTGTTCCCGTAACTTTAGCATTTGCCGGAGGATGAATATGGAATATATGTTCTTGAATTGGGACCAGTACCTTCAGGTGCTGATCCTCACCAACAAAAGCTAATGAGGTTTAAATAAGAGTTGTCTTGCAGGCAAGGATGTCAATGATGGGGAGTTTGGCTTGCACCAAATCGGCATCTGTGAGCCCATCAAGCAGCATAGAAAGAATGCTGAGCAACTCCTGGGCCCCTTGGGTCATCCGGGGACTGGTGTATGGCAACATGATGGATATGTCCCGACTTGATCTCTGGTCATACCCATCTGAAAGCATCTGAGTACTTTCGGATTTCCAACAAGAAAGTGCCTAAGCACATCCCTCAGAATTGGCAACACTTGCAATGAGACTGATTGTCGGTGGGAGATTCCCTGTCAGTTCAAGGAGTTCCTTAATGCTGGCATTGTCATGGCCATCATCAGCAATCTCAATGAAGGTTTGCCGAGCAGCCACATTGGAGAGTGGCTTGAGAGGGGACAAGAAGGGGCAGGTCCATCTGATTTTTCTTGGCTGCTCAGCACCTCTCAGGGTGATCTAGAGGAAGTTCAATGTATTATTGAATTAACTCGAAAACAGTACACACCATGAGACCCAGTTGTAGGACATCGGTCAAGAGAGTTAAGAACTCTTCAACTTCGGCATGAGATGACCAGGTTTCCCATGTGGTCTCAAGATTGTCAAGGACCACAAGGGAAGGAGGGGTATGAGAAAAATATTGTGCAATCTTCTTTGCCATATTTGGGCCCTTCTCCAACCCAATATAGTCTGCAATTGTCACTGCCAGCTCAGTGCAAGTGGGACTCGAGTGGCATGGAACAAAGTATTGATATGAATATTTGGCTTCCAATTGTTGCTTATGTAGGGCTGCTGTGGCAAGGCTGGTCTTTCCCATACCCCCTGCACCCAAGATAGCAATATGAGCAGAATCCTGCACCAGGATATTCACCACATCCTGAAGCTCTGCTTCACGGCCATGGAAGATTTTTGGGGAGGGCGGAAGTAGTCCGAAGGATCCTGAGCTGTCCAACTTTAACAAGATTGATTATGTTTGCAGGATTGCTTAGCTCACCTGTTATTTCCTAAGCCTGCCAGAGTTCCTGTCACCTAACAACATAAGCTAAAATGTCCATCCGCATGATGGCTACTAACTGAGGAATGATCAGAACCGGTGAGGTCAGAGTCAGCCTCCAAAAGGGCAATCAGCTGTTCATGATGTTCCTTTGCATCCTTTTTCATTTGCCCCATTTGAGACAAGATTGAGCCTGTAACTTGAGCCTGCAATGGATGCAATGATGTGAATATACATTTAAATCCACTTTGTCTGACTAACCCTGAATAATTCCACCATCCTGCTGAGTTCCTGCTTGCAGATTACCAATTTTTCTGCAGTGTCAGGCTGTCTGAAAATTCCCTTGATTTTTGCCAGAGGTCTCTTTTGTTGCCCATTCAGAACTGTGAACAGTTTCTCAAGTGCCCTGGTGTAAAATCTGAAATAAATAGAATGTCATCATTGAATGGTACTCACTCTGTGAATTTTGCAATGTCATACAAGAGTGCTGTTGGCAGGACACCCTTGATTTCTGAGGTTGAATGAAACTAGACAGTGATGCACAGTATTTCATGAATCCACTCCATACTCTCAACACATTCTTCCTTGTTGAAATTGGTTGTCTTTTTTTTTTTCTTTTGGTCAAATATTGTGCCAATGGCCAGGGAATCAACTTACCTCAATAAACTTTAAATTGACAAGGCTAATGCTGCAGTCGAGCCAAGGAAAGGCACTTTAACCGTTTCTGCGATGTTCTTGGCAGTAGTTGCGGCCAACATGGTGTATTGAATGACATTCTTGAGATTCGAGGTAGTCGGCATGTTGGGATCTTTGACGGGGGTCCCATTTGGTTCTGGGCTTATATATATTACCAGGTCTGCACGGGTTCCGTGTCCACTCATATGTCACTGGTATAGCGATGAACGGCCGGTGTTTGGCTGCCGCGGGCGCGTGAGCAGGCGGGGACGCGCTGGGTCCTATACCCACAGAATTATTACTTTGGGCCGGAACCGCGTCCCGCTGGCGGCGAAGTTGTACGGGTGCTTGAGCTCCTCGGTGCTAAGGCACCCCTCCATCCATCTGAGCGATATTAAAGAAGCAGAGGGAAACGGGGTCGAAGAAAGAAATAACAACGAGCGGGGAGACAGAATGGAAAAGAAAAAGAAAGCAAGCGCGTTGCTGAGTGAACCGTACCAAAACAATCAGTAAGTGGGTTAATACATTAAAGAAGGATAGAACGATGAGTATGTGGGTCTTGTAAATGCAGGAGGACTTGATTCGCGAGCAATATGAAAATTGAAACGAAATGAGAAGAAAACAATTGGAATTCGAGGGGTGAATTTGAACGTAAGGCAGGTACGTAATCAACGATGCGAAAAAAAAGTGGGAGGCCTAGATCATAAGGAGTGCAAGGATATAAGAGAAAAATGCAACAGCCGCGTACGCCAGCAAATAAACAAACAAACAAACAAGCGATATGAATAGAGGCGAAAGGGCTAATAAAATGACTGAAGACACGCACCCATTCAACGCGCTCTGCGTCAAATGCTTGACCTCCCCGAAGAAGGCCGCCTGCGTGGAGGAGGGGGACGACTGCGCATGCGTACAATTTGTGAGCGAGAACAATGAATACGGCCGGACGATGTCTGTCTCGTCTCGACACGCTTCCCCTGCCCCTACACAGTCCGCATCAACGCACCGCGGAATATCCAACGAATAAACCCCTGCGCGCGCACACAGCTCAGCCAAGGAAAACAGGTGCGCAATCAGCATCGCAAGCAAGAAACAAAATACACCGTAACATATGTAGAGAGACGCACCCGAAAATTGACACTTCTCCCTCCTCGCCTTGCTCACAACATCCCACGGCCGCCGCTCCACCGCAGCGCTGAGCACATCTCCCTCTGCCCGGACGGATAGCGCGTGTACGAGTCGACGTTGGTATCGCAGGTGTACGCGAGCAGGTGAACATGGGTGTCATCGTAGACATGACGATGCACAACGAACTCACCGTGGAGGTAGACGTGCTACCTCTAGACGTCACACCTCCTCACCCAAACAGGCCGCACACGACAAAGAACGGGGGTACAGCGCGCCGCTCCTCCTCGCTCCGCCCATCTCAGCATGCATAACTTCGCGGACTGCTTGCCATTTTGCGCGCTCAACAACCCACGAGGTATTTTCCGCCGCCCACACGGTGCGTTCTGCATCCCACTGCGCACGTTCGGCGTCGAACGCGGGTCCCGCGTAGCCACTACCCCCTCTGTGCATTTTCGCCACCCACCTATCCGTCTTGTCCGAGTCGCCCTCAGCGCCCGTTTCCCGCGCCACACCCGTTCCTCCTCTTGTGCCAGCGCACGCCGCAGTTCCGCGAGTCGTCTTCGGTAGCGAGCGCCGTCTTGGAGGAGGAGGAGAGCGCAGAATTGAGCGCGAGGAGCTCGGTGCGCAAGGCGGTGGCGGCAGTAGGCGTTACGTCGGTTTGGAGTTGATTTTTCGAGGCGTGGAGATTGAGAGTGGGTGGCGGCGTGGAGGTAGAAGACGAAGATGACGCCGCGCGGCAGTGTGCGAGGAGCGTCGTGAGTTGTGCATCGTCCTGCGTGCGCGCGCTTTCAAGCGCCTTTATGCGCAAGTGCAGCACAGAGAGGGCGTACTGCGCACGAGGAGGATGAGCGGCTAGCGTCTCCGTGCGTTTGCATTGCGAGGGTACGCACCGGGAGTGCTGCTGTATCAGTTGCGCAGCGAGCGAGTCGGTGGGGCGCGTGGCAGCGGGCGGGCGCGAGTGCGTGAGGTCATGCTGTTGATATGTAGACGTAGGGTGGTTCGCCCGCAGCGGCGCAGGCAAGCTCCACGTCTCTCGGGGTCTTCACTTGCGGGCTTGTGGAGCAGGGTAGGCTTGGCGTCGGGCGGGGCGCGGGGTGGGAGAGGCGAAACATGCTAAGCATGGAGTAAATGGGGTAGGAAGAGGGTGACTGGATGCGATGTACACCGACGAGCGGCGACGGGCGCATTTGTGGCTGGTGGGAGGAGACTGACGCGTCGGCACGTGGGCAACATAACAAGCCGCAACAACGCGTGGCTTATTCGCAGACTGTTGGTTCTAAGGGGCACCTGCGTAAGATTAAATCCATACATCTTTACCGATGAACAAGAACTGGAAAAAAAAACCCGCAACATGGTTCTGGCCGCAATCAATATATAAATTACGGGTGGTATTCCCCCAACTCGGGGCAGCGAGTGGGGGTAGGATCATTTCGTTACAATCCCTTATTAGATTCATGGAGCCATAGGCGCGCTTGGTATACGTATACATGCACCCGCAAAGGATGAAAAAGAAATAGAAAAGCCAAGGCTTTTGCTGCATGACTCGGACCCGAGTTGAACGGGTGACATCCTCATCGCAGCCACTCACCGTGCCACATTTGAGGGTAGACTCGGGAACATCCGCCACCGAGCGTCGTTGGGCTTATTTTTAGCCTACAGACATGTCCTCAGGAACTTGAGATGTAATCATCATTAATAAATATAGTATATTTCGAGCAGAGGATGCCGGAAACATTCGAACCGCACATCCGCCGCACTCTGTCTCCAACTGGGAGATACAAAAAGGTGTATTTCTAAGCGAATGGCTCAAACCAGAGTCGAACGGGTATCATTAGCGACGAGTACCAATGGAATGGCCACGAGGATGACGCAGAGTTTGTAGGTGAGGTTTGATTGCGCCTTCAGTACGGCTTCACGGACTGATATTCTGCGCGAAGATTGGGAAGCGGAGTATCGCGTGCCGGTTCAGCGAGTGGTGCATGAGATTGACCTCCTCGATAATTCTCCTTGCGACACTGTAGACGAATGGATAAAGAGGAGATGCAGGACTGCGCTGCTATTTAGCATTCTTGTTCTCGTTCTCAAGTTGAATATTAAACCAATCACCTAGTCAGTGGATGACACATTTAAATGTAACTTGTTCTGCTGTGCGCCTTGGTAGCAGTAATATCTGAATTAAAATTGCCACCTTTTGCCCAACCCTTAGCGCTCAGCGCCAATTGTCTATAGAAGGAGACGCGGGACGGAGTCTTCTTTTCTATTATTTCGCATGGGCCTGCAGATGAAAAAAAAAAAAATCCCTGGGTAAAAGAATTATGATTGGCTCAGACCTCTCATCGAATCCACGAAACTAATATGGAACATTAGACCCCATCACCCAGGCTTCTTGAACTTGTATTCGCCCAGTGTACCTTTACTCAAATGAATGCATGCCATCAATTTGTGGGACATCATCGCCTCCAGTCTTGATGATCAAGACAGGGGCCGCAACATCAGCCTTTTGACAAATCTGTTGTAAGATTTAGGGATTTTTTAGGGTTCCCAGGTTTTTCAAAAAGAAAAGGCTCTGAAACGATGAGTTATTGAGGGGACAATGATAGAAAAAAAGTTTTCTTTTCCGAGGTTTTGCAAAATTGGGCATCAAAAAACACCAAAAAACCTGACAATGGATATGTTAAAAGGTTGAAGCAAAGCCGTGATTTTCGTGAAATAAACGACTCAAAGAAAATCCTGTGTGTCTTCAGGTCCAAAATAGACAGCTGCTCTCGCTGTAAAATAAATTCCAACTTTTTCGGGCTTTCCAGAAAAAAGAACAGCTGTACTTCCAAATTCGGATGGCTCAGACTCAAGTTGAACGGTTCTCCTTCTCCCCGAAACAACGACTCTAACAATCGAGCGGAGACGCAAGATCACCCTGCAACTGGGTGTAATTTATGTGCTGTACATTCAACTGCGGGGAATTATTCGTTGCCAGCACAATATAACTCACAGTACTCGGAGTCCCTCTTCCCACTACATCTAAGCGCAACCTCTATGTACCCGTTCGATTCCGGGCTAAGCCATTTCCCTGATTTAACAAACCCAAGAACCTGTGTTGATATTTTACAGGGTGAGAAACATGTAATTTAGAGTTTGGAAACTGAACACAATCATCTGTCTCATGGTGGCTCTTTAAATATAAATTGGCAGGATCTGGCATTAAGAAACATTTCCTGATTCAATGTGTGAGCAAGCCTGATCTGTTCTCTTTCCTAAATATACTTCCCGTCCCATGTACCAGGTTGCCGTATACAGTACTGGTGTGCGGCGTCATGTTGGGATGAGGCTCAATAGTGGCGTGGTGTCGTGTGCGCTTCCCACCAGAAAACAAAATGAGTGACAATATTAATCTGTAACCTGAATTGAAAAGAATAGAATAAGGCTCTGGGCTCTACAGTGTAGCCCCACTCCTTGTGTCACTCAACATATTTTGCCTGGAATTCTCAGGGAACCTGATGTAGATATGGCTATAATTCTATCTATTTTCAGTAATGGTTCGTGAGGAATTGGCCCAGAACAAGTAGAATTACGGTGACACAAGGACCGGGGGCCAAAAACACAAGTAAATACACCTTTAGAAATATTCTTTCTGCAGCGACCAGGCCTCCGTAGTCGCCACCAGTATGTGGGAGCATAATATACGCTGTTTCTGATTTATTGACGATAAGTTCGAGTTGGCAAATTAATGTACACTGGGTGAGCATTTCAAAATTTTCACCTAAATTTTAGGTGAAAAACTTCCTTTATTTTTCACACATTTTCACTGAAAATGTGGCTGGAGAATTCATTAATTTTCCAGTATTTTTGTGAAAAATTCACACAATTTTCAGTAAAGTCACAAAAGTACTGTAAAAAGTTTAAAATTTTCAGACATTTTCAGATACACTTCTTGGATGAAAAATAAAGGAAGTTTTCCACTGAAACAGGGAGTGAAAAAATTGAAATGCTCAACCAGTGATAGGAATATATTCAAAGTGGCAAAGGATCTGGGGTGGCTCAAGGAGTGGGGCTACACTGTACCGGCTATATTCCAGACAATTTTGTACATTTTCTTTTGTCAGCAGGTATGGTAGGAGAAATTTGGACCAAGGCTCCTCCTTAAGTTCCTTGTATACCAGCTATTTCCCTTCCTTTTACCTCAAGAAAATCTTCACCGCTTCAGTTCTGTATTAATCAAGCCATCCAAAGGTATTTCCTCACACAACAGCGACTCCCTATGCTAACTTAATTCCTTAACTGCGAATTCTGTGCTAACAAATCTGGTATCATGCACAGTGGAAACACAATACATGAATAAATAAATGGATTACATACTGGGCAAAATGGTATGGCCTGAACATGACATGACACACATAAGTATCGAAAAGAGGTATTTATTTTTCCTGAAATAGCTGGAATGTGGCGAGTTGAAGAGAAAGAACAAGACTGAACTATAAGCCCTGATTATTCGGGATCCAGACTGCAACTCAAACTAAGACTCCTTGCCTCCCCTTGTCCCCAAAATCAGTTTCTTCAGCCACTTTATCCTCCTCCTCCTCCTCCTCCTCCTCCTCAACCTCCACAATGTATATTTCCTCTGGTGCACTACCAGGCACATGCAATTCTGAAAGTTGTTGAAGCTGTGCCTCATACTTGACCAAAACAGCAGAGTCAATCTCTGCCAACTTTGCATCAATCATGACAAGAAATCCCTTCACTTCGCTCCAGCGAATTTATTTGAGCCGGGGCGTGATGTGACTTAAGTTTTTTTGCATTGATCGGTGTCGATCATGAATATTTTGCGGAAATATTCAAAAAGCAGAGAGGAACTGAGAGGAACTGAAGAAATGGCATTTGAAAAAAAATCGGTGGGATGCAGGAAACGTGGCTGCAGTAGTGTCTTTTCCTGCGGCTCATTACGGCTCTGGAGCTTGCGAGGTACGTGTCATGTCAGCACAGTCAATGCCTCTTGTGTCGCGAGTTTAGCAACCACCTGACCCGGAGCACAGCAGGAGTGTGGAATGGATCCGAAGTTCCGTAGTGGAGATAGAGGAAAGGCCATGTCATTACTGTGAGATGGTGGGAGCTAAAATCAGGTTGCACAAAGAGCTACAAGAGAGGAACTGCAATGGAGATACTATTAAAAAGGATGGGACCAAATATCTGCAAACTGATTCGAGACATCTCGTTAAGAGAATGGATAATTATATCTTTCATCTGGGAAGATCTTTTGAACAGAGGCCTTGCAGCTTTCCACAATTCAACTGCCTTCATGACCTCTCCACGATTATTGAGTATTTCAGCAATTCGAACCATACAATCTGCCCTCCAGTGATGGACATCCATAAAGGTGAATCCATCAAGAGCAACATTGAATAGGGTGAGCGCAGTTTCATTGTCCCCTTCTGCTGAAAAAATCTGGCCGAGGCAGCGGAATGCTTGCATTGTCTGGCGCTTGTCCTTGCACTTCAATGCCAATCCGAGGAAGATCCCAGTCCATCGCAGTGTGGTCATGATGTTATTCATCTCTGTGGAAAGATCTGAAAGTTTTGCAAGACCTTGGAGTGATAGCTCTGCCAAAGACATCTTATGGGAAGAAATAACAAATGTCTTGAACATTGAATTTGCCATCATATGGTCCCCATCCCGCAGGCAGAGCTCTGCAGCTGTGTAATCTGCTACAAGACACATGACTGTACCCAGAGACCCATACAATGCCTTCAAATGAAACCCACAATTGTCCAGATTTTGATGTACAATTTTTGAGCCAGCACCAGTAGCAAGATCAATCAAAGCAATATTCAAGTTTGCCAGGATGCTATTATATGAAGTTGGCAGGCAGCGGGATGCAATGGTGACTTGAAGTTTCCGAGATTCTAGATACTCCGATTTATGGAGGTAGATCTCAGCCTGATGGCTGAGGATGTTAAGCCCAAATTGACTCTCTTGTTGACCACAAGCAGTCAACAGGTCTCGGGATTGTTGAAGAAGCAATTGGCCCTGCTGATAGTTTGCCAATTTTGCATGACATCTGGCTTGAATATAGAGAGACCATGCCTGCCCATAGAGGTCCCCCATGTGCTCCACATATTGATATACCTCCTTGGCATGTGTGAGTGCACTCAAGGGCTTTCCAGTAACAAGCAGGATGTGGCATATGTTGGTTAAAGCATAGCTACCAACAATGGTGGGGTATCCAATACTTTCTACCAGAGAATAGGCTCTTTGGAAATACTTGAGGGCTTTCTCCATATCTGGTTTTGCCGCCCAGAAGTATATTCCCAAAGCACGGTACCATTTGGCTGGTGAGACTTTAGTTAGGCTAAAATGACAGTGATGGCGTCTTACCCTGTTCTGCTGGATCTTTTGATTTGAAATACTGAGTGCCAAGGGTGATTTTGTTCTCGTAATCCAGGTCAGGCAAATAGAAAGAACTTTGCAGGAGCTGAATAAGATACTCCCCAAAGATTTGATGGTCTTTCTCATGCTGCATTTGCCCAGAAAGCTGCAGCAAAAGGGGTGAATATGTGTTTTGAACCCGACCACAGAAGTCATTGAGATACAGGATGCTCCTAAAAGTCTGCAAAATATCTGGCCTCTCTGGTTCAAGTCCATCATGGAAAACAGTGCTGAAGTTACCCAAGTTTCGTGAAATTTGAGGTTGTATATCTGCTACATTCAGATTCCTGAATTGGTTCCAAAGATCAAGAATTTGATGGAAGTGTTCCCGTAATTTTAGCTTCAAGGAATTTGCTGGAGGATGAACATGCAGGATATGTTCTCGAATTGGAGCCAGCACTTTCACGTGCTGATCCTGATCAACAAAGGCCAATGATGTCTGAATGAGAGTCGTCTTGCAAGCAAGGATGTCAATGATGGGGAGTTTCACTTGTACCAAATCGGCATCTGTGAACCCATCCGGCAGCATAGACAGGATGCTGAGCAACTCCTGGGCACCTGGCGTCATCCGGGAGCTGGTGTATGACAACATGATGGATATGTCCAGGCTTGATCTCTGGTCATACCCTTCCGAAAGCATCCGAGTACTTTCCGATTTCCAACGAGAAAGTGCTTGGGCACATCCTTCAGAACCAGCAACACTTGCAATGAGGCTGACTGCCAGTGGTAGGTTCCCTGTCAGTTCCAGGAGTTCCTTGATGCTGGAATCATCATGCCATTCGTCAGTAACATCAATGAAGGTCTGCCAGGCAGCCACATCGGAAAGTGGAGTGAGAGGGGCCAAGAAGGGGCGGGTCCACTTGACTTTACTTGGTCGCTCAGCACCTCGCAGGGTAATCTACAACAAAGTAAAGGTAAGGTTGGATAAGCTTGCAGATATCACTCACCATAAGACCCAAGTGGGGGACATCAGTAAGGAGAGATAAAAACTCTTCAACTTCAGGGCGAGATGAAGAGGTTTCCCAAGGGGTCTCAAGATTGTCAAGGACCAGAAGGGAAGGAGGAGCATGGGCAAAGTAATGTGCAACCTTCTTTGCCATGTTTGAGCTCTTCTCCAACCCAACATGATCAGCAATTGTAGCTGCCAGCTCAGTGCAAGTGGGACTTGAGTGGCATGGAATAAAGTATCGCTGGGTATATTTAGCCTCCACTTGCGGATTATGGAGGGCTGCTGTGGCTAGGCTGGTTTTCCCATGCCCCCTGCACCAAGAATAGCAATGTGGGCAGAATTCTGTACGAGGATATTCACTACATCCTGCAGCTCTGCTTCACGGCCATGGAATATTTGAGGGAAGGGTGGAAGTAGACCAAAGGATCTTGAACTGTTCCAGAATTTAGCTACACTGATTATGTTTTCAGGTCTGGCTCACCTATTATTTCCCAAATTTGCCAAACTTCCTGTCACCTAACAACCATGAGCTAAAAATGTTAATCATCCTAATGTCTACTCACTGAAGAGCGATCAGAATTGGCGAGGTCAAGGTCAGACTCCAAAAGGGCCACAAGCTGTTCATGCTGCTCCTTCGCATCTTTTTTCATTTGCTCCATTTCAGACAAGGTTGAGCCGGTGACGTGAGCCTACAATGAATATTTAAATGTGCATTGAATTACGGTTTGTTTTATGTACCTTGAACAATTGAACCATCCTGCTGAACTCCTGTTTGCATTTGTCCAATCGCTCTACAGCCTCAGGCTGTCTAAAAAGCCCCTTGATTTTTCCTAGAGTACCCTTCTGTTGCCCATTCAGAATTGTGAACAACTTTTCAAGTGCCCTGGCATAAAACATTAAATTAATACAAGTTCACCCTTGAATTTCTCCCACTCTGTGAATTTTGCAATGTCATACAAGAGCGCTATTGGAAGGACACCCTTTATTTCGGAGGTTGAGTGAAGCTGAACAATGATACACATAATTTCATGAATCTGCTCCATAATCTCAGCATATTCTTCATTGTTTGATCTGGTTGTCTTTTTTTTTTTGTTAAATATGATGCCAAATTGCCAGAGGAATCAGCCTACCTTGAGGAACTTCGAAATTGACAAGCATAATGTGGCAGTTGAGCCAAGGAAAGGAACTTGAGCTGTTTCTGCAATGTTCTTGGCAGTAGTCGCAGTGAGGATGACATATTGGATGAGATTCTTGAAATTCGCCGTAGTAGTTCTCATTGTGGGCATTTGGACAGGGATGCGGGGAGAAGTGCCGTTCATCTGGTTTCATATATATATTGTTGGGTTCCTCCCACGGATGCTGTTCTATGCGGATTCTCAGCATCATATGGATCACATCATCTGGATAGGTCTATATATGTATCTCTTGTGTTCTGCACCGAAAATAAGCCCTGAGGTTCAAGTGTTGCAAACAAAAGTGAAACTGAGACTTGAATTGGGGTGAGCATCGATCCATCATTACAAGCAGTGGTATATCACATGTCGCCCCGAATTTAGGAACCGAGAGCAAAGGTAGACGGCAGTAGAGCTGTGCGGAGATCCGCTTATGCTCCGCAACACCTGCTGCCGGTTGAGCTTCTTGTGGGATATGGAACCACAACAGAAGCAGAACATTGGTGAAATCAGGAACCGAAGCTGAGATAGTTCCCAGCCCCTCAAAGGAAAAAAACAGTGCAATGATCATCTTTAAGATCCATTGTTCCTGTAGCCGACCGCAGGATGATAGAGAACCACCAATGAAGCCTAAGGCACATTGGAATTTATAGGAAAGTCCCCAGAGATGAGTACATTGTAAACTGAGGTTATCGCGGAGCGCGGGAAAGACTATGCCGAAAGACGCGGGGCCGGCACCAGAAACCACGGCTGCTGTCCCATGCTTATGGGGTCATGTCCCATGCTTGTGGGATCGGCTATTTACATCTTAAAGGGGGTCATGCCTTTCAGGCAACGGTACGAAGTATGTTGATACATGGGGATCCCACCAAGAGAAACAAAAAAGTGAGGTCTTTCCATCGCCGCGCTCAGTGGTGAGGGTTGTTCGGTTGATGGCTGGGTGAAATCAAACATTTTATTTTCACTCTTATTCAAGTATGGTATTTTCTTGCTGAAGCTGGTTGGCGAATAGAGCCCTTCCCAGATCGTCAGATGTCTTGTGGGTTCTCCTGGCTCTGGAACGAGGCGAGTCGACGTATCTCCGATGTATTTGGAGCAATGCAAGTATGTGTAGACAAGATTGATTTTTCTGTATGAGAATGCACTATAATTGAGACAGGGAAATTCGTTCATTTTACCTCTGAACGTGTATCTTGAATGTTTTCTGCAGCTATTTGTGATGCGAGAGACGCGTCGTTGTGGCATCTTTCTGTCACCCCCGCCGGCCTAGCTTAGGCTGGGAGCGTCTCAACGGAGAAAACTTAAGCTGCAATCTAAGCTGAGCTGGGCTTAAGCCACAAATAATATACATATATATACACCATGATATACACAAAAGTAGTCCCGCTTAAGCCAAAAATTTAATCCCAGCTCAGAAACTGCCGTCTCAGAAACTGCCGTCTCCAGATACCGCTTAAGCCAGGAACGAAAGTCCATAAGCGGGCTTTACGGGACGTCCATTACAGACACTCGCAGATGCCAGCGGCAAAAGAATCACGAATCCGCAGCGGAATGCGGGAGAAGGTGGGTGCGCCGGAACGCGGTGGCGGTACATGGTACTAAATACACGGAGTGGACAACCGCCTCTGAATAGAACTTTGAAAGTAGTTAGTACATGATAGATCTGCGTAAATATAAATAGGTGAAAACGCACTCTACATCTACCCACCGCCAACCTACGGCCCAAATTTCGGCACAAAATTTCAGCAGAAGGAAAAGCTTCCAGTGGCATTCAAGGGGCGGGAGTGGCAATGTTCAAATGATCATACGGCCTGTCCTGGAGAATACAACAGTGGAGGGAGAAGTTCTGAAGTGGTGTCCCTTTGAGAAGCGCATCTGCTCGGCGCGTGGTTGTCGAAGAGGAAGAAAAGAAAGAAATGCTTGGCGCCATCAATCCATCATCGCGTTCTTTCATTGGATCACAAACAAGCAACAACACCTCTTTACTCTTAACCATCATCTCGTACTCTCGAACTCCCATATCACACAAGTGCTCTCTTAAATGGCGACTGAGTTGATGAATGCTGTCGACGCCCACATCGAGATGCCACTCAGCTCGGCGGCTTCGGGGTTCGATGGTCAAGTTTCGCAGAGTCGAATCGGTCCGATCTTTGGGCATCTACTTCTCTTGTGAGACTACCCTTTACCCGGCTTTCTGATTTGCCTCACTCAGATGTGTGTTTCACATACTATATTGCTTTGATATTGCTAACTTAGGCATTGTCCTCTACTTTATTATGCACCCTCGCTTCAGTTGACTCAAGTCGGCTTGAGCTTGGCTTGAGCTACCCAGCTTCAAGCTTGGTACCTTCAGTTTGAGCAGAGGGTAGCTTGGCGGACTTTGGGGGGCTGTGCACTGCGCTTAAGCGCCATTGCTGGAGTTGGCCGGTAGCAGACTCACCCCGGCCCAGGCGTGCCAGGCACAGCGATAACCCGGCCACGCCGCACTTCCGGTCCCCGCCGCCTCCGCCCGGCTGCGAGTTGCCTTGGGCTAGACGTGAGTGTTTTCAAGTTCAGCATTCATGTGTTACTCTTCACCTTCATGCTCTACCCTGCATCCCTACCCCTCCTCCTCTTCTCTCTTCGCCTCCCTCTTTTCTTTTCAGTCCCCTTCGTGTACTTCACCCCCCTGCATGCGCTCTGCAGTTCGTCAATCGCAAATGACTTGCTTTGCCTTTCTATCCCATTTTTTACTCCCATTATACATAGATTCTACTGTTTCTATCTTCTGGCCGTCATATTTATTCTTCTATTTTACTTCTCCTTTTTCCGTTCGAGCTCGTGCTCGTTCTAGTTTCTCGTCGCCGCGCGTCATGGGATGAGGGTGTGTGCGTGGAGCGAACGGCGTGTGGGCTTACCGTTGGGCCGTGCGCCTCCGCGCATGTACGGTCTTCACGCTGTAGAATCGACTGCTTGCACGCCGGCGCCGCGGTGCTTGACCTACCTGGCTCGAGCTGGCTTCAAGCTGGGTAGCTTAAGCCGGGGTAGCTTAACGGACTTTGGGCTGTGCGAGCAAAGCTAGTATAGAATCTATTATACTGTGTATCCAGTACTATTTAATGCAGCTTAAGCTCAGCTTAGCTTAGTTCCCAGCTTAAGATTTTTATGCTGCAATGCTGTCAGCTTAAGCGAAGACGGAGGGGATTCATCATCTTTGTCACCTCACGTGCGACGCATCAACGGCTCTCTTTTCTCGCTAGCCACTGCGCCCGCTTGCGCCGGCCGCCATCCACCTCAGCCCTTGAGCCCCGCATTAAGCCAACTGCTCGCAGTGCTTCCTGCGCTTTCACCACCTTGCCAACAAAGACCTGTCTGGTAGAAGCTTGCGTCCTCGCAGCATGCAGCACGGTGACAGGTAGGTCCGCCTCGTCCGTCCGTCCGTCCGTCCTCCTCCTTTTCCTACCCACTCTTGCGGCCATCCCCAAGCAGGACAAGCCGTTGACTGAGGCAAAAAGCTACAGAACTGTTGGACTTGAGAGCTGGTTTCTCAAGCTGGTGTGTCCACAAAAGGATTTACGACTAGGCAGAAAGTAGGAATATTATTCCGCCCTCTCAGAATGGATTTCGCGAACACTACCGGACGAACAACAATGCCTTTATGTTGCGGTGCATGATTGAATGTGCTTGGGCTGAAGGCAGGACCCTCTGGGTTTCTTTTCTTGATATCACGAATGTCTTTCCTTCTACGAGCAGGGACCTTCTATGGCTGAAACTTTATAACATGGGTGTATCGAGGAAACTCTTTGACTGGATTAGAATACTATACGCGCGAATGGAATACATGGTGACGCTAGATGGGAAATACTCGGATCCCTTCCATTCAACCATTGGGATTCTCATTGGTGACCCGGTTTCACCGACTCTTTGAACAGATCAGTGGAGCGGATGCTATTGTCGACATCGATCCTGTTGCACTTGTGGAACTCGAAAAAGTTCAAAAGACCTTTCTACGAAGGCTCATGGGCTTGGGGTCCTTTTCTATGTTCGTACCGCTATTCACAAAACTGGGATTACTTCATATCCGCTACAGACAGCTAATTCTGATGATACACTATGTTCGCTATGTGGTCGATTGGATAAAACGCATTATACTTGGCTGGCCTTGGCTGACTCTTACCATCTATTTCTAAATGACCATCCGGGATGCTGGATGGATGTTGTCTACACTCTGTCTACGCTACCATTTCCCGTGAATCTTCCGAGCACAAATCTCTCGACGCCGGATGAATGTGATTCAATGTGCAAGCAAATTTGTGCATCTGCGATGAAAAGCCTGGATTGGGTGGTGAATGGTTCTGCGAGGCTTTATTTGCTGCATGGACACTGAACCATTTGAAAAGGATCCACCCTCTCTGGTTACTATATTTTTGCGGCACTACTTGACGCTGGTTACGAATGCCGATCATCGGCGAGCATTGACGTACCTTCTATTGAGTCAACATGGGCTAGCTATTGAAAGCTTGCGGTATGACAGCCGGTATTACTGGCGCATTGAGCGGCCATTGTGTTTATGTCGGTTTGGATGTTCGAAGGTTGAGGCTGTGGAGCACGCTATTCATAAGAAGGATGTGTTTTAAAGGGCTATGCCGATAAAGGTCCCCGCCGTGTTGTCGGTTCAAGCGGCGAATGCGACGCAAGTTCTGAAGATGGTGATGTTCTGAAGATGATGATCTTCAGAAGAGACACGGTCTGCCAAGTTGCAAAGTTTTGCTTCTCAGTCCTTTAAGATTTTTACCTCCCTACCTTTGCATCGTCCACTGTCATCTCGCCGACCACGAATCTAAATGTCTGCTGTGTCTATTGAACAGTGCTCCTATCTTTGATCCCAGGTTTGCGATGCTGTGGCTGGTACCCAGGTGCTTAAATCTACAGCCTTAAATGAGGTCAGCTCGTGGAAGGTAAATAGGTATTGGTGTAGGCTAGAGTACATAGTTGGGACGCATGTATTTCTGGCTACAACCCAGCACGTTCCGAAAGGGGACCTAGCTGGGCTATCAATCTATCCTGCTTCTTATCCTCTCCACATGCTCACCCCCAATATTACCTATATGGGATGCCCGCCTTTTCCGCACGCACTCCTCACCCGACGCCAGCCAATCTTCGCACAAGCCTGCCGAAGATGACTAGCTCGCCGCGCGCGGGACGGGGTTCTAGCTGCGGCTGATGCAGGCAAACAACTCCGCTTCTGTATCTCGTCTACAACTGCGGCTGCGGCTATGAGTACGACTGCTTGTGAATATTTGAATGACGATTGAAAGCATATCACCCGTTACTGTATTATTACAATCAAATCGACAGGGGGGTGACCCGTGACCCGAATTTCCGATTCGACAATCCCAAAATTTGAGCGTGACACCGGGAAAAAATTCAAGCAAATTCGACAAAAAATTTTGGCCGAAATCGAGCTTTTTTGTGAGGGGACATCGATTTTTTGGGTGATGAGCTGGAAGATTTGACAACTGACGGGTAAAAAGTTCAACATTGACAGGTACCCGCATGACGCGCGACTGTCGATTTTTGTAATAGTGCATACAGTATTCCGATTTCGGTTTGTGAGCCACGCCATCGCCGGGTCACATTGTGTTTCTTCGGCTTCCTATTTTACTTGAAGGTGTCTAACTGTATTGGCCGTAGTCATCCGGGCGCCACGGCATGAGAGCATGCACTGCGACAAAAGAGGGGCGTTGTTGTGGCGTCTTTGGTCCGCCCACGTGCCGACGCGAGGCCTACCCGCCACCGAGCTCACCGACCCCGAGCGCGCCCTGGCTCTGGACCCCGCCGCAACGGCGCTCCACATGATTTCGCCTGCCGACCCTGTCCCGCCGAAACTCGCGTCCTCATAGCAGGTGGCATCGGCGTCCGTCCATCTTCCCGTCGACCTGCGCCCCGCCACCACCCGCCTGAGCCCTGCATCCCGCCCGCTCCACGCGGTACTTCCTGAGCTTCCACCGTATCGCCAATGAAGGATTATCTGGCAGAACCTCGCGTCCTCGTAGCATGCAGCACGGTGGCAGATACATACACCTCGTCCGCCCTCCTAGTTCTCTTACCCACTCTCCCACGTACTCACCCTTGATCTCATCCACCATGGAAATATGATGTTCGCCTCTTCCGCCCTCACTCCTCGCCCGACACCAGCAAAATCTTCGCGCAAGCGCACGCTCCCTGCCGAAGATGACAAGCTCTCTATTGCGGCTACATCCACGAGTACAAACAAGAATAACCCGACAACGCAAGCCGGCCCGACGTTCCCCCGCCCGTTCACGCGCCCCACGAGCCGTGAGGCCGCATTCCGTCTCGTTCGCTTCCCCCGTAATGCGGCAGCCATCCACGCGCGCGCCCTCGAACGGCAAACGCAGAGTCTCCTGCACCAGTCCCACCCGACGCATCCGCACTCTCGATGCTGCACCTGCACCTCAAGACCCTCGAGAGCGCGCGCGGTCACCACTCTCCTTCAGTCGACTGCCGCTGCCGCATCTACGTTGGCCTCCACCGCCGCGCTCCAATCTCAAAATTCCGCCCTAGAAAATCACAGCCATGGTGCAATTCGGTCTCTCCGCCCTTCGCACCGCCGAAGCGGCAGCGCGTATCTGCTATTGCGGGGGCGGAAGGCGTCGAGATAGATATGCGACCCAGACGCCAGTCACACCGTACCCCTCGCGCCGGCGGGAGATCTTGCTTGCCGCAGTGGAGCGCGAGTGAGACGCGGTGAGCAGGGCACAGAGGGAGGATTGACGGCTTGGGTTTCATCGGGTGCGTTTTTATTATGGTTTAGGTGGCCAGTTTATGCTTACGTTGGGGACGGCGCGCGCGCTGCAGCATGCGAGGCGGGTCACAATCGACGGCCCCCCGTCGGCTTTCGCACCGCGCATTTTACTCTATTCTCGCTGACGAATTGCACACATACGCCGGCCTTCCCCCACTCGTCCACTCACGCGGATTTCTTTACGGAGATTCAGCAGTCGACACGGAGCACATTCACGAGTGCGTTATTTCTGATCCTCCTTCATTCTCTTTTCTTTTCTTTGTATGTGCCTTTATTTGTTAGCGTCCGTCGTGCCCTTTTGCATCCTTATCGCATATTAATGCCCTTCCCCGCCCTCTTTTTATTTCTTTCGCATCGCATTAATTGCCGCCTTCCAACCTTCCTTTGTTTCCTTTTCAATTCTTCACGGTGCTCAATTGCCTTTCGATTTTCATTTGCACACCAAGCACGTTGTCACGGCTTTCATCTCCATTGTTTTACTTGCTTATTATTCCCTTGCCGGCACTGACTTTATACTGCCTGGAACATCCGCGTACCGACAGACGGGCAGCGAGAATAGCTGGACGATGAGGAGTGGGTGATTCTGCTTTCTTCCTTCTTTTTCTGATTGCTTTTTACTGTTGTTTTATTTGGAGGAGGGTGTAACACGTGGGCGATTTCATTCGGCGGCGTACACGCGTGAATGACGTGGGTTGCTCTATAAGCTACCCATCAAAGGCGCTCGGTTTCACGCTAGGGTGGTACGCGAACTGCCTGCGCGTTGTGCGACTTCATTTTTGGATGGCACTTCCACGCCCTCTTCCTTGAATGCGTACCGCGCCTTTTACCTGCGAGTCGGAGCGACTTTCTCAAACTTATTCCTCACCTACCTACTTAATTACTGGCCTAAGCTGATGCGCCCTGGACCATCTCGACAGGTACGACGACCGTATCCTCCCGTACACACGCACAGATGAATGAGTCCTTCTACCCTTTTATTATCGCCTTTTGTTTCCTTCCATTCGCTTTCTCTCATTTTTTAGGGGGAGTGGTCTTTATATCTGCGGTGTGGGTTACTGGCTTCGATGCCACGTACAGCCACGCATCTTTAATATGCCTCCGTCCCGACTCGGACGCCCTGATGTTCTGTTAATATCTTCGCCCCCGGCTTCACCCGCGCGCATTGCCTTTATTTATTTATACCCTACACATCGCACCCCTCCCTCTGTTTCTCAGGCTCGCGCGCTTTTGCATTCCACGCCCCGTTATTTTATCCTTTCCTTCGCCCATCCACGCCGCCTCTTCCCGTGTTATTGTTAACTAACCACGTTCCCTCCCAACAGGCCCCGAAACCCAAGGAGTGATGCCACGCACCTCTCAAGTCAGGGCTACCGTATACGACTATAATGCGCCTCTCGTCTTGCGAAATTGTATTAAAATCTGCCTTTAGCACGGGCCGCCTGACAAGGCTTCTTCTTGTCTTGGACATCCACACTCCTTATTTCGCCTTGCATAGCTGCTTGATTAGAGAACGGATGCGAACTCTGGCGGCCTGCAGGTGCTGTCAATTTTCGTTACTTCGGACACCCACTTCAAGTCTCTGCTTCCAATGTCTCGCACTTCTCTGAGAGGGGCCTCTTCCGGACTGGTCCGAACTCCTGTCTGCTCCGAGTATAAATTTGATGGTCTCCCTTTTAAAAGAACGAAAATGCTGAGAAAGTTGGCCCTTATAAAGCACTGCATAAATAACTGTATTACTATTCCGAACGTGCCGCCACGCCTCGGCCACCGCTGCGTGTAACTCACGGTAAAATCACGGGCCTTTTTTTTTTCGCAGACTGCCGGTGTCACCCCGTGTGGCGTCAATGATTGTAAGCTTGTACTACTGATCTCCTTTTTTTTTCCCCTTGACCTTCCACCGCTGTGGTACTGACTACCGAGAAAATTTTTATAAATAGTTTGAGTTCACGTGTCACTGCTCACCCTCTATTGCCCTCCATTCCTAACAGTGAGCCTCTCGTTCACGTGCGCAAGAGTTGCTGTCAGACAGGTGCGGTATATGTTGGCCCCCTTGTGGATGCTAATCTAATTCTTATGTCCTGTCCCTGCAAAGTGACTCTAACCCGAGCGAAATTGAAATGTCGATTGTTGAAATGCCGATTGGCCTGTATAAATTAAAATGAAGGTAGTTATATAATTGCCACGGCGCTAAATAATTGTCCGCAGACACTGTCTGGTTAATGCATGCCTGCCTGTAGAAATTTGAATTTACCTCGCGATAGTCATGCCTTTAGTTGAACATGTCCGTGATAATATATTTGTCCATTGCTACGCGGTTAGACGGATATTGCGACTGATGTGGAGATAGCCAATACTTGGTACATAGAACAAAAAAAAAAAAAAGGAAGTACGAGGTCCTGCCGGGCGCAGCCACGGCTCTTTACCCCAAGTCGCGTAGATGGCCGCCTCGTTTACCCGACTTTTTCGGCCGCTTCTACTTACTCCGAAATGATTCGGACTGACCGATGAGAGATGACTTCCTCCTATTTCCCGTACACAACTGACCCTGAGGCGACACAGTTTCTGTCCTTTGCTTCTCCATATTACACAAATTTTACTGCGGTGGAGGTTGGAGCTTTCGCGCATACGCGTCAGGTTAATTCAATTTTTGTGGACGTTTCGTTGTAAGAGAGAATACGACATGACATGTTTTTAGCATTGACTGGTTCCGTTCATTTCGAAAGGGCACCCCTAAAGGACTCGTTCGATGCACAGCGGGGCGCCCTTCTTGCCGTTGGACATAATCGGCAGCAGGCCGGTGGCGAAACCGATGCGAACAGGCCTGTCCTGTGGCAGGGCAAACGAGAATTTCCCCACCAACTCGCAGATGAACACCTGCATCTCGAATATCCTGTGGGACTGCATGTAAGTATAATCAACTGGAAACTTGGCAGGACCGCTACTCACGCAAAACGCCATCTAAGACAGACGCAGTTGGTGAGTATTATGTGGTGAAACTTCGAGTATAAAACGTACCCGAGACATACCCGTGGGCCACCCAAGAAGGTCATACTATCCAGGTTTCAAACATTTGATGAGAGGAAGCAATGAAAGTGACCGACAGGTTCGCATAGGGACCTATAGCCTCTCCCTTGTACACGGTCCCATCGAGCCAGCGGGACGGACGAAACGTATGTGGGTCTTCACCCCAGCGCGATTTGAGTCTACAGAGACCAGTGAATGCTGCGTCAGCTCATTTAGAAAATGTGATGGGATGAGCAGAACCGTTGATACGACGCAATTCCCAGAAAGACACTCTGACCCTTGCGCACAGGTATTTGTGAAATGCACTCTCCCGTTGACGTCGTAAGACTGTCTGCCAGAGGAATCAACGTATCGTGGACAGCGATACGGTCCGCGAGCGGCTCCCCTGGGTACATTCTAAGGATTTCCTTACAACCCACGAACTCATTGATCCGATTTGTCAATAGCTGGTGTACACACCTTGATGAGTGCATTCAATAATGGCATGCTATCGTATGCAATGCTACTAGGCCGCGCATTCTCATGGGATGAGTGGATCTCGGCACGGAGTTTTTCCTGCAGTTCTGGAACTCGGGCGAGCTCGAGGAGACCAAAAGCCACCATATTGGCCTACAAATAAGACTCAATTAGACGTAAATTGAGATTCAAGGGCTCGGGGACCGTGGTCTCTTGCGCTGCAAGGAGGAAGATCGAAGTCTGAGAAGCGACTTCGGCCGAAGTGAGTGAATTCCTGGTCGTCCCTGAGGGAACTTCATCGACTGACTCGACCGTCATCATCGTCTTGAAAAATACAGCGCATAGCCGGAAAATACTCACGAAGCCGACCAAACACGTCCGTGTTGGTCTCCAGTCCCTGCTGTTTCGCATCTAATTTTTCCAGAACAACCTTGCTTCCCAGTTCATTCGCGAGGCGAGTCGCCGTACGAATGGTATTAAATGTTTGAGTGGGGAGATGGATCGCCGCCCTCCAAATCCACCTAGGTAGGCGCGCACCAAAAGCGTCGGCAAGGATTTGGAGTCGAGATTGGTTAGATGCGAGGCCTCTGGAACACTCGTTAATCTAGTCAAGTGTCGAGGCATGGATACCGCCCACACGAGTTGGAAATAGTTGGACACGAAGTCTTGGCCTAAATCTGTGGTTGAATAGCCCAAGACGGCTGTAAAGACCGTCACGGTCGGATGACTCCACGAGTTGATCGGCCTACCTTCACTTATGGCGTTCAGGGTAGCATGACAGAGCAGCGGAGAAATATCGATCGAAACTGAGGAAGACTCCTCGAGCTGTTCAGTGAGCTGTAATGACCAGGGGTGCAATTATATCGGAATGCTAATCCAATCCGAAGGATCTCACCGTTCGTGCTGCTTTATCAAACACTGGAAGGTAGTTTCGGACGGCGGCGGCGCTAAATCCGACATTCATCGCAGAGCGGAACCGTTTATGATCCACGTCTAAGGCAAGATGGAAATGAGCACATCGGCCAGAATTTCATGATGGTGCACTACCATTGACCCGCACAAGACTTTTATCGTCGAACAGCAAATACAGGAAGTTTTCGAGGGTCGGACCGAATGCGAAATGTGGACTGTTCAAGATAGACTGCATAGCCACGGGGTCGGAGACCATCAAACGGTCTTGCTGTGAAGCGATCAGAGATATACCTTGCTCAATGGAAACCGCCTAACTCCGAAACACCCCTTCAGACGGTAGACGGGTCCGTATAATTTCTGCCAGTCGAACTCATAGTCGCCGTACGTAGGGGAAAGCATCAATTGCAGCATATTCCCTGTGTAATTTAGCGCAGTTAGTAACGGATGGTGGGATGGCGCCAAAGTCTGACCGAAGATCCACGATGGGGATGGTGGTCCACGAATATTGCGGATAATACTTCCCCGCCCCGGCCGAGAGAGCACCAAATACATGATGAGGATTGAAATCAAACCCGCGGAAGCGGTTCCATAACCCATGCCGTTTTCAAGTGCGTATCGGATACCATTCACGAGGAGAGTTGACATGGTGAGGGGAAAGAGAGTCCTGCGTAGGGACACCGAAGCTCGGTCTTTATCTTCGCTTACCACATGACTGTAGAACCTATTTTATCGCCGTTAGCTGTTTAGAGAGAGATGTACTGACTGATGCACCCATGAGGGAGAAGTGCACCCAAGGAATCATGGGCCAATCACTTTAGAAGCGGGTGAGATCTTATTCGGTCATGACCTACAACAATGCGCAGGTACGAGCACTTTTTTGTTGTAGCATCTGTTTATAAGAGACTAGTCATGACCCAGCCGGCGAAAGAGAGAAATATGCTGAACATGAGATAAGATGTTAATCATTAGGACACGAGTAAATATCAAATGCCATCTATCTGTCTCTGTCCAGCTTGTTGTCAAGATTCGGTGCGAACGGCATTCATCCCAATTTTCAGGGACAATCAGCGCCGTTGTGAGAATCAAAATGCAGAGAAGAGCGGAATAAGTAGAAGCATAGCCTGGATGGAGCTATGTAAATTAGTCTCGGACCAAACCATCATGACATCTCAATTTGGGAACCCTGTCATGAGGGTCAGAGACTGTATCACCCTTTTTATAAAATTACGCGTGTCTGTCGGCGCGGTTACAGTTTGTGGCATCAAATTACTAAAATGGGTGTAACCGTTTCTGGTTATACCCGATTTGGATTAGTCTGAATCTACTGGCACCGGTCTTACCGGACCTCAGATTACCGTGATCAAAGTGTGACTGCACGTGAATTCTCCCATGCTCCCAATGCGGAATACACGCTCGCAAGCCGTATCTGAGTGATATACCAAAAGAACGTGTGCCTAAAGTGGCTAATTAAGTTTGTTAAAGCTTCCTGAGCTCTTTCGAAGCAAAAGTCTCATGATTTGGCCTCATTGCATCAAAGAGCACAATCGACGATTGGCCCGCGAATACATCAATTAAAAGCTCAAGACCGTATCGAAAACCTCTAGGAGGTTTCTAAGTGGTCTTGCTGGCAATACAAGTCATTTAAATATTGGTAGACAGTGCAGGGCGGTGGAAATGGGCTCTCATCCCGCTTCAGCCCATGGGAGAGTTCACGTGCAGCCGCATCAATCACGGCAATCCAAGGTCCAGTAAGACCGGTGCCAGCAGATTCAGACTCCATATAAAGTTCATCAACTATCTTTGAACATGTGGAGTCTGGCTATGTGAGACTAGATTTGGATAGGGGCTCGAGTGTAACCAGATAAGGAAATAATTCACGTGCGAGGCGTGAGAGCTGAAGGTTCGCGCGGCTCATTTTATTGTTTTCTCCACCCTCACTGTAGGTTTTGAGCAAGAAAAAATCCTCTAAGACTGTTACAGGCGGATGTTGACCGACTGGCAGAATTTTACAGCTGTTTCCGAAAACCTTGACACTGCGTGTATTTTTTGTTCGCTCTCCAACTTTTGATGCAAGGCTAAGGATTGCCGTATTTGGCTTCGGATCACCAACCCGTTCGGCAAGGATCGGAAGATCTTCCGCTCACAAAAGTTGTACTTGGGCTGAAAACAGTTGCGGCCCTCCACAACGTGCTCGGGCCATTATTTGTGCATAAAAACAACCCAAGCAACATACAGATGAATATTTGAGAGAAAAATTGTGTTAGCTCGTCGCGGCTTGGCGCGGCTCGGCTGCGCTCGGCTAACCCAAAACAGCAATCCTTAGCAACCCATCAAAAGTTGATTGTGAGCAAAAGTTTTTTCACAAGTGTCAAGGTTTTCGGAAACAGCTGTAAAGGCAGTCATATCCATCTGCCAGGTACAGGGGATTTATTCATTCAGTTTCATACCAAGGAACGCACGGCATGCAAAAATTACGAACCTGTTGTTCAGAGGGGTTCAGCCTAGCTGAGTGTAGGTGCCCAAAATGCCTCTGTCTAGGCCACCTACCATTTTGAGTTCTTCTGATGGCGGATCAGCCTAGGTCATTGATCCCACCTCTATGTAGGTGAATGTGGTTCCGCCTCGTTGTCCAGACATATCCCTGTCACATGGGCAGATTAGAAGTCTCTAGACAGACCTGAATACACCTATACTTACCTACGCTGACCTACACAAATATCCACTAACCTGCGCCGACCTCGACAGTATCGGGCAAACCTAAAAATACTCTGTAACAGAGTGCTCTGCCTAGGTCCGCCTTGATGGCTTGACTTAGGCTCAGTCTAGGAGGTCCCAGACTTTCAAGTGGTTTCCTTCAGTCTCTTCCACACGCTGATTCTCTGGTGGCAATCATCGTTTCATTTTATATTTCAGAGTTGCAACGAACCGGAAACTAAAGGAGTATTAGGTAATTGATAAAGATGCTGAGCCTAACACAGAGCTATGGAATAGTGAGTTGGTGCACCGAGTGAACAGGAGTGAGCAGTAGGCCCAGTTATCATTAACAAATGCGATTAATCTCCGTCCATTTCTTCCACTCCACATTGCTGTGATAGTTTAGAAATGATCTGTGAAGCTGATGTCCGCTACCATACACCGCGCCGACTTTTCACCTTCACCTTCCACCTCCACAACTACACTATACAAAAGGACCCCTGATAATAGGTGGGAAGGCCAGGTCCCAAACTCGGCCGATTGGCCGATTTTTGTCCGCCTAGGTTTTGCCCCGATTGCCCGGATTTTTATCCTTCCCGGACCTAGCCTAGCCGAAAATTCGATTTCCCCCCCTCCCCCTACGGGGCGGAATATATTGGATCGCAGCTACATATACAAGCAGTAAGACGTTTTTGCGTTCCGGTTCTCATCATTAGAACAAAATTAGTTCTCCCCATCATCATCGTCAGAATCAGCCGGATGGGACTAATAAGTGGATCAAAAAAAAGAAAAAAAACAGTGTGGATACTGGGGTTTGAACAAAATAGAGCGTATTTAAGTTGAGCGTCACAAACCATAGAACTATCAAAGTATTATATGGGAAACTTGCCTAGCCTTAGTCCCAGCAATTTTGTCCGCGCAGGACCTGGGCTTCCCGGCCTCAAGACATCATTTTTGTCCGCCCGGGACCTGGGTTTGGGGCCCAAATTCTCAAATTTTTGTCCGCCAACGGACCTGGCCTTCCCACCTATTATCAGGGGTCCTTATACAAACCTCTGTTTAATCCCTTCCGTGTCACTTTCACCCGTCATTGCCTTGCGTCGTAGTTTTACTGCGCCGCAGGGCACCGTGTCTTAGCACTAAGTGTTTGCTTGTAGTGGTTTATAAATGCCAGATTCCCGCACGAGAAAATCTACTAGGCCAATCAAACTATGACTCCTTAGATGTGAATCTAGAATAAGGATAATTCTATTTGGCAACCCCCTTGCAAAGATCAATCCGGTTGCCAAATAGCTGATTGATATTTAGCAACCCCAACGATAATAGTCCTGAAGCCGTTTTTGGACTGCTTCCCGCCACATTTCAGGTGTTAAAAGTGGTTTCTAGGGCGGGAAAGTCCCCACGGAGTCTGCTCATACTTCAATACGTTTCCTCCATTTTTTTGTTAGATTTTTGACGCTTTTCAGTCAATTTTCGCCCCAACATTGACTTTTAAGCCGCAAAGTGTCAGATGATGGAGTAAAAAGAAGAGGAAAGACAACGAGTGCGATGGCATAACCTCCATATTCATTTATTCGGAGCAGAATTCGCTGCAAGACTTTGAGCGTGTAGCTTCGGAGGAGATGCTGGTTGTATATGTCTGCCCCGAGATGCTTGAGAGTCCTTCATTCGCTCGGATTCTACTCTCTCCTGAGTGGAGGCGCCGCTTGTCTGCAGTGTACATCGACGAGGGCCACCTAATCTACGAGACACATGAAGACATGGGGTCACACGCTCATAGCGGTTCCTCAGGTCTCCGATGCGAAATGTATGGAGCATCTTCACATTCAGATCTGTGCTTTTGACACGAAGAAAATTCGCGTCATCGAAATTCGGGCCCTTGGAAGCATGGTCTGTCAACCAACTACCCTCCCGTGCACAGATATCGGCAGCCTTTTCGATGATCCAGTCCCCAATTTCATCATCCTGAAGATGTCTCCCACAACAATTTTCATCAACTCCAATGCTCCACCGATCTGGAAAAACATATTCGTGAAATTTTTGATTGAGCCATTGTCGGAAGTGAACAGAGTCTCAAGAAAGGTACGAAGAGAGCAGCGGGGGAAGCGCTCTCTCATGAAGGCGAGGACAATGAGCGCCTTCTCGGTGGATGTCGTCTTTGGTGCACGTCCAGACACAGGATTGTATGTGTCATCGTTGTCATCGTCGATAAAGTCATCGGAGTTTAGATTGCCGAAGGGGATGTTGTCGGCGAGATTGTAGTCTGGCAAGTGTGGCCCAGGAGGGCTGGAAGTAGCTCCGATGGTGCTTTGTGCCTCAAGCTCCTCCAAGAGATCATCAGAGTCCAATTGATTAAAATTTGGCCTGAGGCCCTGAGCGCGTAGTTATGACTCATGTTGCGATGAGAAAAGACAAGAAGTAGAATGGGGATGTATTAGGGTTGGGCCCGCAAGCAAAGTCGCGTCGCGAGAGGGCGTAAGACGCGGTACAAGCTGGACGGTGCTACGGCATACGAGATTAACAGCGTGGGAACGGCTGAGTTCCGGGGTCCTTGCACATAGCGCAAGGGTCCGGCTATTTGACTGGTCCGGTCCCAGACTGTCATGACAAGGGGCCCAAATTGGGAAAGTCATGACAGGCTGGCACTGAGACTAAAAGAGGAAGACCATTGATCCGATGCCGATAAGCCGAAAACGGAGCTCAAATGGCTTCGGACAGGGTTAATTTCAATAAAGGGGAGAGGTGACATTCCGAAAGTGGTCCTTTCAGCGTGAAAGTCTGGGAATTGGGAGAGCCGGTGAAAGTTTGAGAATTGGGAGAGCCGGCAACAGCGCACGGCGGCAAGATCACGGCACATATCGGAGGTTGAATTAGTGATCGGCGGCTGACAGCCCGCCCTTGCCTCGCCCTCCTCACTCCACAATCTCTCCCTCTTTCTTCCTCAGCCATGTCTCATCTTTTACTTATTGCTGATAATAATGCCTACTTTTTTTTCCAACAGTGAGCATAGAACCGCTGTTCTATGACAGGACATACATAGGGGCTTGATCGCCGGCTGCTGCCGTGTCGATCAAGCGCACCCCCCCGGCATCCCTTTTCCTGAAAATAAATTCTGATTATGTGCCAGCAGCCCAGCCATTTAATCCACTGACTTGGGGATAATATCCTCTGTGAATGTGCGTGCATTATACAATGTTTTGGATATTGCGTGGATTGGCACTTTGATGGTGGCACTGCTTAATTCACACTCCGCTCGCCATCACTTTGATGCCGCCGTTGCCGCCGTGCACGCCCGATCGTCGCCGTGCTTCGATCACGCCAGTTCTCTCAATTCCCAAATGCTCTCGAGAGCCGGCAACAGCGCACGGCGGTAAGATCACGGCACATATCGAAGGTTGAATTAGTGATCGGCGGCTGACAGTACTAGCCATCCCGCCCTTGCCTCGCCCTCCTCACTCCACAATCTCTCCCTCTTTCTTTCTCAGCCATGTCTCATCTTTTATAATAATGCCTACTTTTTTTTTCTAACAGTGAGCATAGAACCGCTGTTCTATGAGGAACATACATAGGGGCTTGATCGCCGGCTGCTGCCGTGTCGATCAAGCGCATCCCCCCGGCATCCCTTTTCCTGAAAATAAATTCTGATTATATGCCAGCGGCCCAGCCATTTAATTCACTGACTTAGGGATAATTTCCTCTGTGAATGTGCGTGCATTATACAATGTTTTGGATACTGCGTGGATTGGCACTTTGATGGTGGCACTGCTTAATTCACACTCCGCTCGCCATCACTTTGATGCCGCCGTTGCCGCCGTGCACGCCCGATCGTCGCCGTGCTTCGATCACGCCGGTTCTCTCAATTCCCAAATGCTCTCCTTTCAGCTGAGCCGAAAGTGTAAATTATTGGTCTCATTTGGTATTCCTTTCAGAATTCTCTGGACACGCTCCTTTGGGAGGCTTCTGAAACATGCTGCCTAGGTAGGTAGGTAGGTAATATTACACGGCACGGTCCAACTCATGAACGCCGGTTTCCAGGAAGTATCCCAGCATACAGGCACTAAGTATATTATCGTCCCTGGACCTCTCCGCACTCTGCTAGCCAAAGCTCCCGGTCGCCATGTTTCCACACGCCGGGGTAAGACTAGACGAATACAAAGAAGCAAAAATTAGACAGGTTGGTCTTCACTCAAACGGTACACAGGAACGGCGTAATAAACCTGGAGGACATCAAACATAAATTTAGCAACCAGCGCAATGGTAGATCGGGGATAGATGATAGCGTTTAGGAACTCCGTGTTGGACAGTTCGGCCATCTGGTGTCGTAGTGCTACATTAGACTGCATTTTCACAAGTTGCGAAAGATAGCTTTTTTTGGTGTGCGTGCTTCTCTTCTCATCGATAGGCGCATCAAGTTCGGCTTTTGTACTTTGTGCGTCTAGATCAGATCGTCTTCTCTTCAAGCTGATTGTATCCTCCTTTTCTTGCGATAGTTTATTACCCACAGCACCAGCTGAGCTGCATATTAATTGATCCAGTTCAATTGCATGGTGCAGCCCACTTGGCTTTATCTATGTTTGTGGAGGTTTGCTCGGCCCGACTGTTTCGCTGTCCATCATGTGATTCCCGTCATGTCTCCTCCGAAGGAAAAAATCAAAACCAAAAGTCTTCGAAGATGGCCCCGAGTACGGTACCATTGAATGTGTCACAGCATACACAAGTCACGCCACTTACTAATAATGCCGCATATCACGGTGTCAGCCTTAGTACGCCTGCCACGCCCGCCCGCCATGTCCCCAGCCGATGGCCAGCCCGCATCCCAGGCAGATACTCTCCACTCTCAAACCAGCCCTAGCCCGGAGAAGCTTGCTTTATCCGAGAAGGTCAACTCGGAATCTGCGAATCGAAAAGTGGCTGTGATGGCGATCGAAGGGGAGGTTGATTATCCTCAGGGAGTCGCACTTTTCCTACTTGCATTGGCACTATCCCTTTCTGTATTCCTGGTTTCTTTGGTATGCCGGAGTACGTGTTCACTCTAGATGACTGACTAATTTTCTTGTAGGATAATACCATTATTTCGACTGTATGTTTACCACGACTGCTCTTGTCGGATTTCTACGTATCATATATTCAATGGTTCTAATTTTTTCAAAGGCCATCCCTCGCATTACTGATCAGTTCAATTCGTTGGACGATGTAGGCTGGTATGGTTCAGCGTGCGTGTCCCTTTTATCTCCGTTGAAGAAGCCTAATGAACAATATTTCAGATACTTCCTTGTAGGTTTCCTCCGTGACAATAATTGGTTTTATTTCGACACAATTTGGTGCTCTACCAGACTACGGCCGCGACTCAATTGCTTTTCGGCAAGTTCTACACTTTCATGCCTGCGAAATGGGTCTTTGTCGCCGCCGTCACGATTTTCGAGGTTGGGTTGACTATCTTCGTAAAAGCTGCGTTAACTTTTGATTGTATGGAAAACTAGGTTGGCTCAGCCGTATGCGGTGCCGCGCCCTCTTCGACGGCTCTCATCGTCGGTCGTGCCATCGCCGGTCTCGGGAACGCGGGTATTTACTCGGGCGCGCTCATTATCATCGCAACCAAGGTACCCCTCGCAAAGCGTCCAGCGTACACTGGAATCATCGGTGCAATGTTTGGTATTGCCAGCGTCATTGGTCAGTCGAAATCTGCTATTCTCTATTCTGAGAGAGACTTGATAGGCTGTATTCAGGGCCGCTCATGGGTGGAGTGTTCACGGATAAACTCACATGGCGCTGGTAAGTTGTAGACTCATGTGCGTGTCGTGTAAATTTGCAGACTTGATCCACCCAGGTGCTTCTACATCAACCTCCCGATTGGCGCCGCCACGCTCCTTGTTCTGCTGATATTCCTCAAGACGCCGCCGCGCAAGCAAAGAGAAGAATCTAAACCATCACCCACGTTCATGGAACAGCTCAATCTCTACGATCCGTGGGGCACACTCTTCTTCGTTCCCGCCATCGTCTCCTTCCTCCTTGCGCTTCAATGGGGCGGTTCCAAATACGCATGGAACTCTGGCCGCATCATCGCGCTGCTCATCGTGTTCGGTGTGCTCATCTGTGTCTTTATTGGGATTCAATTCTGGAGGCAAGACCACGCGACCGTTCCTCCCCGCATATTCAGGAAACGGACTGTTTGGAGTGGGGCGCTGTGGTCATTCACCATTAGTGGGTCATTCTACATTCTTAATTTCTATGTCCGTATACGCATACTTGCCCCTTCTATCCCTCTTGTCTGATTAAAATCATTCATCTAGCTGCCGTACGTATCCTCTCGCTTCCTCAACTGTGTTCTGATATGTCCCTTAGAATTTGGTTCCAAGCCATCCACGGCGTCTCCGCCGTCAAATCCGGTATCGACATCCTTCCAATGATCCTCTCGTTCGTCGTCGGGTCCATCCTCTCCGGCGGACTCGTCACCGCCATCGGGTACTACACACCGTTCCTCATCCTCGGCTCCATCCTGGCGGGCGTGGGTACTGGGCTGGTGTCGATGTTCAAGACGAACTCAGGGTCCGGGAAGTGGATCTCGTATCAAATTATTTGCGGGCTGGGTATGGGGATGGGTGTGCAACAGCCACAAATCGCTAATCAGGCGGTGTTGGATATGAAGGATGTACCAACGGGCACTTCGATTGTTGTGTTCGTGCAGACACTTGGCACGTTCATCCTCAGCGTCTTTTCATTCGTTCGAGTGCTGACTCGGAGTCCCCGCAGGCGGCACCCTCTTCATCTCCATCGCCCAAAACGTATTCACCAACAAACTCGTCGAGAACCTCAAAAAACGTGTCCCTGACGTTGACCCACTACTCGTGCTTTCCACTGGTGCAACGTCACTCAAGAGGTTGGTCTCTGCAGATTCACTTCCTGCTTTCCGGCAAGCATATAACGATGTGCGTTTTTTTCTTGCATTTATCTATCTTGCCCTGCAACGGTTCTCTGATCTCGAATCTAATCTGTCTAGGCCCTTGTCGCCGCGTTCTACGTCGCCGTCGCCCTGGCCTGCATCTCGCTCCTCGGTGCACTCGTTGTTGAGTGGAAGAGTGTCAAGGATATTAACAAACCTGAGCCTAAGGCGGGGTCGGTAGTCAAAGCTGAGGCGGGATCGGCAGAATAGACATTTCATTTGTTGTTTTCTTGAATATTTTTCCTTCTTAGAGGGTTATTCGATCACTAGTACTAGCCCATTTCGGTTGGTGAATTAATCCAGGAGTGTTGAAATGATTCGTGAGCGGAGAGCCAGCTTAGTCAACCTGGAAGACAATCCACAATAAGAACGAAAAAGATGTAGACTAGGTCACTTTTTCAAACACGGCAAGCCGAACCTCGTGGACTCGCCATAACCAAATCTTTCGCCACATTCAGTGATGTGCGAGGATGTTCCACGCACGACGTCCGGTTTAAACACTAGATTTCGCGCTTGAATACTCAGATGGAAGTCACTGCGTTCCGAGGGGTTGTCGGCAAAATTTGGCCGACCCCCGTCAGCCAAATTCGGTCGACGCAGATGGTTGGCCGGCCATGCCAACCCCAACCGACATCGGTAGGTCTCACAAAACCGCCTTTTTTGTCCACCGGCGGTAAGCGTAAGTTCGTTGGACCCACAGAAACTTACGACAAGTGACAGCTTGCCGTATTGATCGCGTTCCAGAAATTCTGCCGACGGCCGTCAGTCCTGTGTCCGCCGAAGTCAGGTCCAATTCGGTTGAGCCCGGTCGGCAAGCTGGGCTGATCCCCATCGGCATGCGTCGGCCAATGTCAACCCAGCCTGCCGACGGGCCCTCGGAACGCAGTGAGTGGTTTGAAGATAAGCGGAGGGGGTCAAAGTGTAAAGTGCAAAGTGAAAAGATAATTCTGATCAATGTATGGGATTCCAGACACAGGGAACCGAACGTTGTACTTGCTACAATGGTCAGCAAGTCACCAATTTCATCATAGGCGAGAGTCTTTCAATGTCCGATTTGAACATCGGGTTTCTTCTCCGATACGGAAACAAAAAGTGAGAAAAAAAAAACCTTTGGTATCGAATTATTCGAATTTCTGGAAACATATCCCCGAGTGCGAGGATCGCGGGATCTGTCAGTTCTGCAACGAAACGGAAGACTGGGAACATATTGCCCTGAAATGCCAGAGGCCCAGCCAAAATCTGATTTGGTCCCTAGTTATGAATCTTTGGCTTGCACCCGTCCTGGCCTGAGCTCTCCATAAGTACAATCCTCGGCTGTGGACTCGCAGCCTCCACCGATGAGAAAGGCCGACAGCTTCATGGTTATGCACGCCTCTACCGTATTCTCATATCTGAATCCCTTTTTGTAATCTGGAAAGTGCGCAATGAAGTGGTTATCAAGAGGGCTGGAGAGCCCTTACCAGAAGCTGTGATACACAACAAATGGCTCCACGCAATAAATGAGCATCTGTTCCTTGGCTGCGAACTCACAAACTACGCAAAGTGGGGCAAGCAAAATGCCATTCAGTCATCCATAGTCATCCAAACTTGGAAACAGACTCTAATGAACGAGGATGACCTACCAAATGACTGGCCCAGGGTCTCAGTGGGTACCGAGCCCAAGTCGTCGCACCCTCCTCCGCAGCCATCAGGCCGCAGGGGACGGGATCGCTATTTGTTGGGAGTCCCACACTGTTGCACCCCGCTTCGTGCTTAAACACATTTCCCTGGGCGGTCATTTTCAACCCCCCCTTTCCAGACGGTTGTCACCCTCTGTTCTTTACGCATGTGTAGGAGGCTGGCCAATTGCTAGTTGTCCTTTACTGACATGGTACCACCCAAAAAAAAAAAAAACGATACACTTGCCAGCGAATCCAGGATTCTTGCGAAGAGGGGTATAGATAAGTGACGGCGCTCTACGCACGACGTTCGAGTTGAATCGAGATCCTGTTGTTTAGGCTTGGTTCCAACACGATCTGAAAGTGTTTCGCAAGCCAATGGAGGCAAAAGCGAGAAAAAAAGAGCATAATGGCAGAGAAAGCTCGGACAAGGGGGAGTCGAACCCGTAGACTCACCACAATGATTCGCAAGCAAAGTATCGCCTACCCCGCCAAAGTGCCACCATACCATATCTAGCCCGAGCTAGGGCTGCCGCCCGTGCCTGTTGCCACGGTTCCACGGCAGCCGTCGACGGGGTGCCGTGCCCGTTCCGTCAGGCATTTTTCATCCACTCCAACGGCTGCAGTTTCCCACACTCTGAAATGCTGATATGGGGGTAGATTTCCTTGTGATAGACTATAGGGACACCTCAAAATACTATGCTTAGCCTGGAATGACTATTATTCTCCGCCAAATGTCATATTTTGAGGCTTAGGTTGGTTCACGGCATTTGCCGCGAGTGATGGCGGAGCTTAAATTTAGTTCGGTAAGCAAAGAAACAACTTTCTCACTGTAGAATTCGACGTATTTTGAATATTGAAGTGGTGGAACACACCTAGACATCCAAAAATACATATAGCTTATACATGAGTCAATCCTACATTGATACGCATGAAATTAAATTTCAACCGACCCGTGTGCCGTTCAACACCCGGTACGGCCGTGCCGTTGACCGTCCCGTCCCGCCAGGATTTTTTTCGACCACCCCACGGGCCGTAAATCGACGGCCGTTGCCGTCACGGCAACGGGCGGCAGCCCTAGGACTCCCCGAGCACCCTGTGCGGAAACCTGGTTTTTGGGTAACAGCCATAACCCAAACTTTCACTACATCTGGGCGACTTGCACACAACTTTGTCATTTGATTACATCTTCTGCTTGAAGTTTACAACTGGGTTTATCCACTGCATACAACTCCTTGAAAGATATTTACAACTCCTCGAGGATGTTAACATCTCCTAGGGACTTCGCTGTGATTCAGGAAATTGCGGAGTTTCAATGACATTGACGAGAACACTGATGGTGCCTTCTGCCGATGTCCGTATTCAGCGATCATAACATTTTCCGCCATTGGTAAGCTATCAAGGGCCCATGGCAGTACAATACACCTCTTGAATGCAATTAAGAGGTGCCTTGAGCTTCCAGAACATAATACTTTGGGTAGAATGACCTCAAACAGAACATGTGTTATATTCAGCTTTAAACAGTGCCTATGGTGGTGGCTCTCCTCAAATGTTTCCAACGTTCAGGAAGAATTGTTCACTAGGATGAGTCCCAATATATAACACCATTCACATATTTTTTGAAGTAGTTACAAGAGCAAAATGAATTTTCTAAGCCAGAACACTTGCCATCCTGATGGGATCATATTGATGATGATGCCAAGCATTTTGGGGGAAATGTGGAGAGGTTGTAAACATCTTGGAGATGTAATCTAAGGCAGTTGCAAACAAATAAGCGAACTAAGAGTTGGCTCGAAATTGGACCGACTATAGCGTGAGTATTTTGTGCCAAGGAGATAGACACCCGTTCAATTCCGGGCCTGAGCCGTTATAGAATTTTTCCAGTCGTTTGTTTTCTCGATCAGATGTGTATATAGTATATAGCTGGGCCGGGTCGCAGGAGATTGAATGCGACTCGGTCTCCTCTTTATACCAGCGAGTCATTCAATTTGGATCTTGATGAATTGAGCCAGGCGCAGAGTCGAATGTGTACAACAAGCTAATGAACACTAGCAGCAGGGCGATCATGCATCCCCTGGTGATAATTCAGGGCGGGTATTTGAAGGAGAAGGCGATCCCAAATCTTATATTTTTTCTGATCGCATGCCCGAAGGTAACCCGCACTTATTACAGTGAGGTAGGTAGGTAGCAGAGCAGTACACAGATGTGCTTACTGTATACGAGTGGAGAATCAAGGGAATAAACCGGTTGTCTCTCTTGGCCATCAGAACTATAATTCGTGCCGAGATTATGTCTCTTATTCGTGAATCGGGTCGCGATGAATTATAAGTTGCGGTACAGAGACATTAATTTGAAATGTTCAGTCCAAGAGGCTTGGTCGCTGTATGGTACCACGTGGAGCTTCTTTCCGATGCCGGGAGATGGACAGGATGTTGATGGATTGCATGGCAAAGGTTACCGTGAATGTATGGGATATGAGAAACCCAGGAAAAGAGCCGGCATCAAACCCGGCAGCAAGGACGGCGGCATCTGCGCAGATGTGTGTCGGAGGTTGAATTTCCTCACTTTGCCTCTCTCTTTTCTCCCCGCCTGCCACATCTCTCATGCTCCCTTCCGTGACCAAATCCAGTAGATTTCCACAGGTTTACGAGGCCGTGGGCTGACAGTGGCCAATTCACTGGAAGTCCACAGGCCATTGATGGGCGGAATAATCAGGTTCCTCCCCAGCCGCGGTTTCGAGGTTCAAATATACAGAGCATGGTATTTGAGTTGATACAGAAATCGGAAGATTCGGACCGATGTGACTGATGTGATTAGTGACAGAAAGTTGAGGTGAACCTCTCCACGGCGGCTGGCGGATAACACTTGTAAACACCACAGCCACAATTTCGTCATTTTCACGAAAGGTGCTGGAGATCTCTTCCACACTCAGAATAAAAATAGTTGATTATTTTCAAAACATACTTCTCAATGGCAGAAGTGTTTTGAGAAGGTCTGAAACAAAAATTTGGTATGTTGAAAGTGAGTGTACCTGTTCCACCGCATTTTGGGATCCATATGAGCCACAGCCAGAGAGTTTCTTAAATTTTAATTATTAAATCAGTAGAATATGACCCAAGGTCCATAATATACACTATGGCCATGAGAAACAATTTTTATTCTAAGTGTGGAAGAGATCTCCAGCACCTTTCGTGAAAATGACAAAATTGTGGCTGTGGTGTTTACAAGTGTTATCCGCCAGCCAGGTTCACCTCAACTTTCTTAGGCTCGTCCCCATCCAGTATCTGAATAACACAAGCAAACTTGATCGCTCGGGGGCTCGCATGATCAGATACCGGCTGGGCCCTCTCGGCGCTGTTTTTGGTGACGGTTTTTTGCCCCGCCATTTCAGAGGTCGGAACTTAGAAAAAAATTGGCTCAAAAAAACTTTTTTTGTTCATTCGATAGAGAATCAAAAATAAACGATGTTTTGTCTACTAAGTTTTTTTTCGATATTTTGGCGAAATTTGACGATCGAAAAAAAACTTAGTAGACAAAATATCGTTTATTTTTGATTCTCTATCGAATGAACAAAAAAAGTTTTTTTGAGCCAAATTTTTTCTAAGTCCCGAGGTCTGAAATGGCGGGGGAAAAAACGCTCCGCCAAAAGGGCCCCGAGACATCCCAGTCCGCTCGCGATTGATCGTTGCCGTTGTTCCTGTTGTGTCTGATGTTGCTTCTATTTGCACATCTCCCCGATTTAGCCTTAACTCCGTGATCTGTGAAATCGCGAGCGTCAACTGGTTCACGAGTCTACAACTTTCTGTCACTAATCACATCAGTCACATCAGTCCGGTCACCCATTTCTGTATCAACTCAAATACCACGCTCTGTATATTTGAACCTCGAAACCGCGGCTGGGGAGGAACCTGCGGAATAATGCCAAAATCGTGCCCGCCAAAAGGTTTGAACCCTCGGCACATTATAACTTACCACTCCCAAAGTACCCTCTATCCAACTGACATCAGGAAAAACCATTTTCTTCAGTAGTCCTGACCACGGATATCAAGCGCTGGTAGCCTTGATAGTCGCCTGCTGCAGATCAGTAGACGTTGATAGCTTTCAGTAGCGAGGTGCCAAGGCATCAGTAGCATACGGTAGCGCATCACCAACGGATCAGTAGCTGCCGACTTTTTATCACCGTGAAAAGACACAGAAAAGTACTGAAAGATTGTCAGGGCAGGTTACTTTGCTTTCAATCTCATTCAGTCGCAAAATAGAGGGATGTGTGTCTCTATTCACCACAGCAGCTATGAAAGAACGAAAATATTCTTATAAGTCCTTTTCAAACTCCGCCGCCACGTGTGTGATGGATTGCGTGCTTGCTTGATGTGACATATGTTGGTTGATCATGATGGGCCTTTTTCATCGCTCTTTCCTTTCCCCCACCATCGCCGCTCAGTGTCTCTGCCCTCAAGCTCTGTCTATCAACTCGTTACCTCCTCTTTCTCTTGTCGGTGGACTTCATACCCTATCGTATCCTTTCCGGCAGCTTTATGACTCTCTGCACAAGTCCTCGCTCTGCACGCAAGATTCTACAAGCCCAAACCAGCCCGTGGCCTGTGCGCATGTAAGACTCAAAGCCTGAGCCACAATTCGTGCCGCAAGATTTGGAAGTTCTTTGCTTCAAATATGCTCTGTCATCTTGTGTGCGCGGCGGCTGTTACATACTTATTGCACACCCCAAATACACCCCTCCCCGTGCATTGTTCGCACTGTTGCCGCCTGTGGCTAATCCATATCACCCTATTAACCTCCCAGTGATGCAGTATCGACGATCAGAGCCTCTTGTCCCGGTGAGTCCCAATGTCTTACCTGACGCATTTACTCATCGACCTATTTCTAACTCAGTGTGTATCATCATCGGACCCACAATCATATGTATGTTTTTCCTCGTGTCCGTTCCAACCTTTTCTGACTCTTTGCTGCAGGCCAATTTCACCGTTGACCACGTCGATTATATTTTTGACGGGGCCGGGGGCGACAGGTTTGGTGTTCACACAGCTTAGAATATGTACTGTAATTGATCAATAAAATCATTTCCTCCCATTATTGTCGTGCGAAGTTACTATGCCTTGATACCAGGGTCTATATGAAGCTACTGTGCACATATAGTGGTGCTATCAGGGGCTACTGAGTCATAGTGCGAGGGCTACCATGGGCTACTGAGCACTTACCGGTGGGCTACCAGGCACTGTATAATGGGGACTTGTGTACCAGGCTATCACTACTATTGAGCCTACCTAGCCCTACTGAGGAAAGCCCTTTTTTCCTGATGGAGCCACAACACTTGTTGAAAGCATTATATTTGTACTCTCATGTCCTTTGGGAATACTTTCGTGGGTAGTGGTATTAGGGTTGTGGTTTTTTTCTTCTCGTTGGTCCGTCCTCTTGTATGTACCTCTACAGTTACAAGTGAAACAAAACGGCAAATATATAATTGATTGCTTCCCACCGCCGCGGCAGTACTAGCAGTAGAAGGTAAGCGATTTCACACATTGTGAGGAGACACTGCGGACACCATGACTTAGAGATTCGTGGGAGAGGTTGTACACGGGATCACAGATATGAGTTTCAAAATTACACAGATCATGCCACTGGCTTTCCACGGCCTCGTAAAGCTGTAGAAACACAGTGGGTCCTCCAGTGAAATTCCACAGACCTGATTCTGATCTTCCACAAACACATGTTTCTCTGCAATTCAGTGGAACGTCCGCTGGCAGTGTAGCTCTATCTAAAATGCCAGCATCTTCCGATTCTTCATCCCATCCACTAGCTTCTTCTTCCACCTCCACCTCACGTCTCTCGCACGTTTCATCGTCATCCTCTACCTCTCGGCTTTCTGTTCTGACTCATCCCTTGCTTTTGACGCTCGCCTATTTGAATGTATTCCGGGATACCCCCATAATAAGTGCAAACACCAGCTTGCATGGAGAAGTTATAGGCCAGCTGTGAGACTACCTGAACCTTGCAGCTGGCAGCCACATCACTACCACCTGCGTGCACCTTTTGCCACACATGCTCACAACCTGAGTCGGCCAGCCACCGGGAACGTTTCGGCACTTTGGCGGTGTACGCTCTATGACAAAAAGAGGGGCATTGTTTTGGTGTCTTTGGTCCACCCACATGCCGACGCGTCTCAAAGGTTTGCCTCCGCCGGCCCCGCCACCGAGCTCTTCGACCCCCGAGCGTCTATACTTCATCCAACAGACGGCCACATCTTGTATATACATGCGGGTCGCGCCTATCCACTCTCGCCCGACGCCACAAGTCCTCGCTGAAGCGCGGCCGCAAGCTCGAGGATGACGACTCACGAGGAAGCCGCGGCCCCCCAGAAACTGGAGCACCTCAAGAGCACCTGCACATGGTTCCGGCCGCGGCCGCTGCAGGTGAATGTCTCCGTGTCCACGTCTACGTTTGCTGCAGCTACGAGCACTCGCACGTCGTACGACACCGTGCGGACCGACGCTCCCCGTCCGCTCGCTCTTGCGCCCGCGCCCGCCCGCCGCCGTACGAGCGCCCCATGCTCATCTCCGTCCGCCATACTCAAGCCCTCCGTGCGTTTCCCCTCAGGCAAGAGGGATTGGAGCGTAAATGAGATGACAGCCCAGGCGAGTGTTCTATGTAGTGGTTTCGGGCCGTTTACTCAAAGAAAATGACAGTAATTAATGTGAGCACTGAGCTTACGCGAAGGATGTGATGAAATCGTGATTTACTGCAGACTTAGGGCGTTATGGGAATATCCACACTTTGGCCTGCGTTCTTGGCAGCACTTATAGTGCGACGGGATATAGTTCACATCCATCCAGCGCAACGGCCTGGAGACGCGCTAACAAGTATCTCTCACCTCCTTAACTAAAGAAACGGTCCCCCCTCAAGTCGCAGCTTCGCTGATATCGGAACTTCGCTGGATTTCTGGCTGGCATGCTCACATAGCGCGCGTCTCTATATTCCAGCGAGCAACGTCTCCCATCTTCCGTAACACCTTGATCCATGGCATCTGAATCACCAGCGCTGACTTGGCTCGTCATATCCCACCGCAATCCCACCGCCAAGCGAACTGAACTTCGGCATAAAAGGGGCGTCTGGCCAAAATATTCTGTAGCTTTGTCTGTCTTTCCTTCAGCCCGCCCTCTTCTTCTTTCAGGCTGCTGCCTTTTCTTTCAATCCCACCACTCTCTTTCGTTGCTCTCTCCAATTTTTTCTTCAACACCCCTTTTATCCTGGTCGATATGCAAATGAAGGCTTTTACATTTTTTGGTGTGGCCGCTGCTGCTGGTCTGGTTTCCGGTCTGCCGTGCGGCCTATTCTCCGTCCTTCATCATGCAACTTCTAACCCTCGCTACCGCATCTAGCACGAATGTCTTCAGGCGTGCAGCATCGCCCGCCTGCTTGTCGGCCATTGACGCCGTTGTCCCTTCTGCGGGTCCCAACTTCGGCTGCATAAATCCTACCGGGCTCAAGAACGTGTTCGCTTAGGCTCTTCAACCCACGCCCGTCCTCGAAAATGCGGTGAAGGAATGGTTGGATAGCTTTTGTAGCGTTGGACTCTGCAGGTATGATTATCTTTTATTGGTGCCACCCGATTCTTACACAGCTTCTTCAGCGACGCAACAATCGTCTCGATTGGAAAGAGCCTCTCGAACGCCGGATGCGAGTTCGGTGGTATCGTGCTTTTGCTGGCTGATTCCTCTGCCGACGTAATGCTCAATTTGCCCGACTACTTCAACACGATGCGCCGGATGATGTGCTTGAAAAGGTGCGCTCCGCTCCTAACTTGATCTGTTTGATCAGATCCATCCTAACTTTCTATCTGCATCGAGGAAACGAACGAATTTTGCATGACGGACCGATTCGACCTCAAACAGAGGCCTCTCAGGCTTTCACCGACAGCCCCACCGAATTCGTGGCCGAAGAGTTATGAACAAAGCCTTCAACCACGACTGCACGCCCTGTACAAAAGCCGCCCACGGCGTATACAATATCCAGGACCTTGTTCCGTCGGACGTGAGAGACTTTGCCTACGAACTCCTGGATTCCACCTGTCGCGCGGGCTTCGCAGGTGCGCCCCTTGCGTCCTTCTTATACCACTAATGCCATATACTCACCATCACCAGATAAGCTAACAAGCCCGAACCAAGCGGGAGTGAGGGATACAGCCGTGCTCACGTCTTTTCCGTACGTTCTCTGTGTGCACTGTGGGCTACATACATTCTCATCGCACTTATGAATTCAGTCAAAACAGCAACGGCGGCGATTCGGAAGGCAATCCAATCACTCCAACGTACGTTCTCGTTCTATGTGTGGACCTCGGCCTATATACATTCTCATCGCACTTGCCAATTCAGTAAAACCAATGACGGCGGCGATGCGCAAGGCAATCCACTCCCTACTGCAGCGTACGTTGTTGTCTGATCCTCTCGATATGCAATTAATCACTCCAATTTTCGCTCTTCAGGCCGCCCTCCACTGCTCAAGGGAAGCAAACCGGAGTCAACGCAGCTCAGCCGTACGTTCCCACCTCCGCCTTTGTGATCTTCCAGTTCTTAATTAGTGTCCCGTTTGCAGAACAAAGTCTGCACCCCCTCAGCAAACGAAAGAGGGGAGTGCATCGGCCCTTGCGACGAACAGGGCAACTCTACCGATATTGCTCTTCGTGTCGGTGGCGTTCACACTCTTTGCCTGATCGCAGCTCGTGCATTGTGCACAGACATTCTTTTGTAGTATAGTAGGCTCCAATTTGTTGTTCACCGTGGCCTGGAAGCACACATTTGCTACTGCAACCGTTTGGAAAATAGTCGACGCCCGACTTAAACGGATGACCATTTTTCTTCCTTTGCGGGAGTCGCTTGCAATATATTAAGGAGTGAAGCACAGTCCTCTTTCCATAACAAGTACTTACTATGTGCCACACCGTATTTAAATCCTACCCCGGCGGGATTATTGTCTGACGGTTCAACTCCTAACCCTCCTCAACGACACCCTCCTCGTCAAACCCTCCGCCCGCTTCATCGAGGCCACTGGCCGGGTTGCCTGATGTACGCTCAATGTATGCTCCTCCTTTTTCTTTTTCTCCTTCCTTCTTACTCCGTCTTTCTTTACTTATCCATATAATACAATATCTCTTTAGTCATACTACCTCCGTTATAATATATCTCAGCTGTCTCTCCCCATCCGCACACACCCCGATTGTGATACCTACCGCCCACCGCCGCATTCTCTTTTACTTTACTCGTATCCCCCACCCTATATTTTCCACTTATCTTTATTATTTCTCTTTTGCTCGCGTATAATAACTGTACCCTACACCTCCCCCGTATCCATTTGGCCCCATCCCGCTCTGCTGTCTTAACCGAGCCCAGTCGTATACAGTAACTTAACACTCCGGCTTCGTCGCTCTCATTGAAGACTTCCTAACGTCCTAGCCCGATGTTGCCGCTCACACATCAAGCTAGGACTCACCGGGAAATCCGGCTTGATATCTTGCCGGACGCAGTATTATACAACTTCTCTACCTCGGACTCGACCTTGAACTGAGGATACTCCCTCCGGCAACAATTCCCAGGCCTACATAACAGTTGAGCTTCGTTTTGATCCCTAATACAGCCAAATCTGTTGCCTCTTCTTCCTTCGCTGCCCTCGTCTTGCCTGCCACTACCGCCTTCACCAGCTCTGACCGCGACCCTCTTCATTCCCCACCAGACCTCTTCATCTACTCGACCTCTTGGGCCTTTCCTTTTCTCCTGTCAACCTAGCTACCCCACCTTCATGAACAATCTCCTCTCGGCAGCAGACGGGACCCGACGACGGACGAGAACAATAAACGAAAGACCGAACAAGTACACGCATCGTGTCGAATGGAATGCCCATTTCGCGCGAGAGATATCCCGGCGGTACGACTCCTTCTCCTTCACGGAGGTGCCGATCGTGCAGCGCTCAGATCGGGCTTGGACCTGGGAAACCTCGGATATTACCGAGCTGAACTTGCGCATCGCAGACCTGGCGAAGAGGGTAATGCATAATGAAGGTCGAATTGTCTCTCTTGCCGTCGAGAATCTCTTATACGGCAGTTTTGAGAAGGATTGGAAGCAACCGGATCTGCAGAAGAAAGAAGAGATCGTGTTGGAAGGTCTCTATCGTGGGGCATGTGCTTCTACGCGCGAGAACAGCCGCGATACATGTCCAGAAATGACGATCAAAGGTCTCGTAGGTGACGGCAAATTCAATTCAATTAACCTTGTAAGCAGTTAGTCCCTGCTTTTTGGTGCTGTGCTAATAACATTCTACAGTTGAAGTGTCTTCTTGAACACAACTCCATCGGCAATGGTCGCGTGAAGCAGATTTACTTTTTCATTCATCCGTATGTGGAGCACCAACACCGATGCTCTGAAGACACCCTGGACCTTGTCAAAGCATTCATATATTGCTTGTTACTATTCCGGAACTGCGTCATCACGGCTACGTTAATCGGCATTCTGGACGCATATGTGTGTCCTTCATTTGTCTTTCTAACGTTGACGTTCGCCAACAAACCCGCAGCTTGACATCCCTGCCGAGCAACATCCGGTAGTAAAGACTTGGAATCGTGTGCGCAGTGAAGAGCGAACCCAAGCAAAACGAGTAGCGCGCGCAAAATAGAAGAAATCCGGCATCCACGTCGATAACTCGCAGTGCGAAGAACAAGCGACATGTGCCACAGCTCAAGAACGCGAAACTTTCAAACGCTGTAATAACTGCCGACCGGTCTGGTACTGCTCCAAGTCGGTTTCAGCACGAGCTCATACTTTCACCAGACCTAATTGTCCCGTTGCAGAGAGTGTCAACGCAAAGACTGGATCGACCATAAAAAAATTTGCGGACAGCAACACTTCGACCTTGAGAGCCTTACTCCAACCCCAGAAGACCCGCCTGAATTCATTGGTTGTCCTTCTGTGGTCAACGGCTTTAATCGTACGCCTGCGCTATGGCGACAGTTCTGGTATCTAAGCAAAGCGGACTCTCAGCATCGAGACTACCATGTCAGTCGAACCACAGCTATATACATCAATTCTTGCTGACACAGAACATAGTTTGATACCGCGCCCAAGAAAACTAGATCAGTCCGGATTCTCCACCCGCCTGGCGGTAGTTGCCGTGATTTACTGCAACAGCAACTCACGGATCGTCTTCTTACGCAACGCAACTCGTCTTCCTCGTCGCTCGTCGTCGCGCTATGGAATCAGGTTCTCTTCCCGCCATCTGCATGATGTTCAAGATATTGGAATACCAGGAGAAAGACGGTCTCCACAATCTTACCATTGACCAAATCCACGCGCAGTTCGAACGTGAGTACCGAGTGACTATAACGCCTTCTACTATCGAGGCTGCCGGTCCCTTTGCGCCGCCCACATGGCAAGAGCTTGCCGAAGAGGAGTCATATCGTCTCCAGCGCCTTTCCAGCGTCGAAAACTAATCGTCCGTTCGTACCTTTCGTAGCATTCTGCGACTCGGCTCCTCAAACTTCCTTTTCTGTTCCAGAACAGACCGGCTGCCCTTCCGACTTCTTGATATATTATTTGCGGGCTCGCCTGCGCAACTCGTTTGGTGAATGTCGGAAAAAGTGAAATTTCCTTGCAAGGCATTTTGGATACATTACAATAAAAGAGTTGCATTATAAGATTTTGAGAAGCGCCTCTCCACTAACGGAGCCTAAAATTTTTATTGCAAGACCATTGCAATGGTCTTGCAATGTCTTGCAAGGGACCGGCCTTGCAAGGAAATTTAGGTTTTTCCGACAAATTTCGTGTGTTTATGTGTTGAAATTCTTGCGCTAGGCGAACAATATTTTTTGCATAGCATTAACTACATCTGTCTTGTCTGACCTAAATCATATATTTTGCACCAATAATAAACTAGAAAATGACTTAAGTTCGCTCTTTGGGAATGAAATGAAGCGAGATATGGAAGCGATAGATGGTGGACGTGAAGGAATGTGGGTGGCTACTCAACCGGCCGTTCATAAGGAAGGAAGGCGAAGACAGCGAGTGTCAAATGAAGAAGTGAGGCATCTGCGATGTACGTAGTTCGGTGCCCGTTCAGCGCAAGGGTTATGATAAAGGATCAGCCGCGTTTCTTTCCCGTCACGCTTTTGAGCATACGCTGCAAGAGAGGCTTAGATTTTGCTTTGACGGGAGATTCAGGCACCGGCTGATATATCGCGAGCGGAATCAGTGAGTGAACAAGCATTTCGGACTGGGACTTGTGCGTGAGCCCGGATGGGAAGGGAGAGGTGAGAGGAGTTGAGACTCACGGCTGCAGGGGTCCGGTGTCCAAAATCGCCGAACTTTCCCTTGGTGGGGACATCTTGGTGACGACGGGAGTGTTTAGCTCCCTTGGATCCGGATTCCAAAGTCGTCGTCGATTTTGAGCCGCGGGGAAGTGTGTAATAGTGCTGGGAAGGTGGAAGTGGCATGTCCTCAATGCGGGGACAAGTAGAATATTTGGACTTTAGGGTCGTTGACGATTTCGACCGGCGCGTCTCACGAGACAGGGTCTGGTCACTTTCCGCGGTGGGTGCGGGATGCAGCTGGGCCAACGACTGGACTGATCCGATGTAATCTCGATGACCAGCACCGTAGACTCTATTGGATGATTGAAGCGGTGCCACCGGTGCGTGGATCGTGGAAGCCCGGGAACGGATACGGCGCTGAACGGGTGGGGTAGTGTTGCCACGGCTCGGCTACGGCTGGCTCGTGAGCCGAGCCGATCGGAGCCGGCTTCTCACGACTCAGCCGCGGCTAGCCGTCGGCTCAGGCCACTTTTGGTAGTCTCGAGTTTTTATGACTTTTACATGCTTGTCATGAGGTAGAAACATTTGTGCACTACTAAAGGCTTCCTGGACGCCCCCTGTCTGCTCCGTCCCTGTAGATCAGGAAGTTCAGCAATTTACACGAAGCTGTCACGTTGTGTCACACAACGTGACGTAGCGTGACACGAGCCGTGACGGCTCATTCAAACAACTTCAAGCTTGCCTGCTACAGGCCCAATTTTGGAGAGGATGTCACTGGAGAATGTTTGCTGCATATTACGCCCCATATAGCCAATCTACAGGTGGCTTATGACTAGATGTCCAAATTGGGTCTAAGCCGACGGCTAGCCGCGGCTTTGATGGCTGGCTTCGGCTGGCTTATTTTTGGCTCGGCTCGGACGGCTAGCGGCTCCGAGCCGAGCCGTGGCAACACTAGGGTGGGGAAGTGAGGGGGTATTTGTTGACCGGGGGACCTCTCTGGGGAGCGAGGGGCTGGGTGGTCTGCTGGTATACCTGCTGCTGAACATAGACACCATCCGAAGTCTGCTTGGTGAGGGAGTACTGCGAACCATATGGGGTGCTAGTCTGAGAAGCGTAAAAATGGGTGGTGGTAACGGGCGGCGCAGGAACGACCGAATGTCCATATCTAACGGGGACTGCAACCGTCTGTCCGTAAATGGAGCCCTTGGGCGGCGGAGCCGTGCGAGGTCGGGACGGTGGCTGCTGTGGCAAGGCCTGCATGGCGGTGGTGGCGGAAGGGTAGTAGCTGCGCGGCAGAGTGTTATTCGTATACGGTCCATACGCGACTTCGGGTGGATACACAGGGTTTGAAGGCACTCGGGAACGGTTACGGGCCATGCCACCGTACAACGGCTTCGGTGCAAGTGGTGCGGGAGTGGGAGGAGTATCTGGATGATATGGCTGAGATCCCGCCGTCTGGGAAGCCCAGTTCTGGATGCGAGACTGAGTCTGCATGTACTGGGTTCTTGCCTCGGGGGAGTAGTCGTATTCAGTCATTGTACTTCGCGAACCATATTATTTCACAACGCGTGAACAAAAAAGAACAGACGTACTCAGAAGTTTAGCTGAAGAACAAGGAGGGAGTTGGGAGCAGTTGAGAGAACGTGGGAGGGAAATACGGGCGAGTGGCGGCGATCGAGCGAACCAGTTGGCCATTTAAGCGATTGCCGCCCATTGTCTATGACCGCTTTGGGTAAGGTTGAGGGTGGCCATCAAAGATGAGAACTTCAAACTCCGCCATAGGGGTCAAAGCCCAGTCAAAGCGAAGTTAGGCTCAATAAAACCCACTTAGGACGGGGGAAGGAAGGATATAGGGAAACATAAGTCCGTCCGAACGCTGAAAGTGTGCAAGCGCGACAAAAAAAAAAAACCGTGACGTGAATCATGAATTATGTTTTATTTACGTGGAACGCGATAAATTTCCAGAATATTGACAACTTTGTTTACACTGATTAATTCGGGTTACACAAATCAAACGATTTCACCCACGATTTCAATCAGTCACAAAGAATCTGATGAATTCCCTCCATCTCCTTCAATAAGGCAGCGATCTTCTCCAGTTGGGAAGTGGGTATCATCTTGAAATCTGTTCCGGGCGGGATGTCATCAACAATCCTGCGGAGCCCGTTACAAATATCTGAGGAGCTCCGGCGAAGCGGCATAATTCTGGTCCGTATTAGGATATTGCCTTCCCACACTTGAATGAAGCACAAGTCCATCCGGCCGTCGCTTCTGGAAGCCCGCAAAAACTGTTCCTTCCACTCGACGGTAGGATCAGGAAAGAGCCTGCTGGTCGAATCGATCTGCCATGTCGGTGGTGTGTCAGTGTAATCGAATACGGTGCAGAACGGGTCCGGGGAATGCGCGAGCATCAACTCAACCATACGGAGAAGTAGGTTGGATTGTTTAAGTTTCATTTGGTGGTATACCAGCGTGCGCAGAAATGATCTATCTCGTGTGCCGATGGCTTCGATATTAGTATCCTCTTCAAGGTCTAGATGCCATGAACAAAACGGTATTTTTAAAAATCACTTGAAAGCACTCACGGAGCCAGTGTGATCTAATCTGGTGGCAGACCTCTCGATGGCCTCCGATTCACCAATCGCGTTGGCACTGCGATGAACAGTAGTACCTCCTTTGACAGCAGTCACATCTTCTGAAGTTGGACTTGCTGAGGATGAGACCGCACTACCGCGTCATAAATTCCTCTGGAGTTTGAAGATCAATGAGAAAATACCTGTAGATTGTCGCAAGCCCGTGCTGATGAATATTCCCCCCCGTCGTAGAGATCTTTCATCGTGCTGTATACAGCCGTGGACCTCAAGAACATTTGCCAATCTTTCGAGATTGCTGATTTTTCGATGGCATCCTCGTTCTGGCTTGTCGGATGATCCCTAATATCTGCCAGAGACCCAACTGGCTGAGAACACTGTAATAAATCATGTGGGAAGGAAGGATCTCTGTCAAAAACCGCTTCAACCATTTGTTTCGGAGCCTCTGTGGCCACAATACACAATTACCCGCAAGAGGCCGGCCTTGACCGCCTCTCCGACCCACCTGTAGCCCGGAGAGGACGTTACTGTGACTGCCCATTCGAGGAGGGACAGAGACGCGATAACTGCCTCGGCGGGATCACCCTTGAGAGTGACAGTGTTGAGAGTGAGAAGGCCTTCAGTTCTTAGCAATGCATTACGTTCCTAATGTAGATTTAGCTTTCAACACGCGCACAATCCCGCAGTCCAGAGCCACCGGAATCAACCCATGGTCGATGGCAAACAATTTCTTGGCAAAAAATAATATCGCCTGAAGCTGGAGTGTGCTATCCGCGAATTCGATATATGAGGCTGCGAAGTCGAAATGCTTCGCCACAAGGGAGCCCAGTCCAAGCACGGTGTCGCCAGAGCCATTGATAAACTCGCGAATAAATGCAGCAGTGATGTCGCAGCCCCGGATGAAGCAGGCCACTGGATCGAGCATAGTGGCGTTCTGCCAGGCAAGAAATTTGACCCAGGCTCGAGTGATAACAATTCTCACACCAGGTGTCGCATCAACAACATTGGCGGTCTCGGGATGAGAGTAGAAGTTGGTGCTAATCGACACCACGAGGCATGCGAGTACCGTGATTTCTGGTAGATGCAGGCAGGAATAATCGATGTCGACCGTCTGCATGCACTTTCACACTCGATCCCACAGAGAGGGAGATATATCCAGGGCAACACCATGTTACTCAGAGCGCACAATACTGCGTGGCCACGCGCGAGAGCGGAGACAGAATGGTCGAAGTTCGCCGTCACGTCATCGAGATCCTGTGGACTCGGAATCCTTGCGGGATCGAGCACAGCATAAAGGATCGGTAAATGAGACGAGAGGTGGGTGTTGCCCAGGTTCCTACCCAGCTGCGGTGTCGAGGTTAATATACAGAGGAGGATTTTTTTAAAGTGGATACCGAATTGGATATACCGGACCGTGGTGACTGTTATGTGACTGAGTGACAAAGTTGGTGAAGAACCTCTCCACGGCGGCTGGACGAAAATATATACAAACAACATAGCCACATTTTCATCAAAATCACAAAACGCATCTCAAATACCTTCCACAGAGTGAATAAAAATTTACATTTGCAATGGGTGAGTTTGGTACTGCTATTACCTTGTTTCCCCAGAGTTTGAAGAATTAAAATCACATATTTAGAGGAGAACTGACTGAAACATTACACACATGCAACCTGGTAGCCTACTGCTACTGAGGACATTGCCTTTTCATTCCAAATGACAGCTATATCACTTATGAAGATGAAATAATGTTCCTGGAAATGAAAGAGCAATTTTATTCACCCTGTGGAAGGTATTTGAGATGCGTTTTGTGATTTTGATGAAAATGTGGCTATGTTGTTTGTATATATTTTCGTCCAGCCGCCGTGGAGAGGTAGGTTCGGATCAAGCCTCTCCGATCGATTGTTTGTTGATGCGGGCAGAGTTTAGGGTCAAACAACGGAAGACGGTCCGGAGAGAGGGTTGATCCGAACCTAGTGGACCAACTTTGTCACTCAGTCACATAACAGTCACCACGGTCCGGTATATCCGGTAACCCAATTCGGTATCCACTTTAAAAAAATCCTCTGTATATTAACCTCGACACCGCGGCTGGGTAGGAACCTGGGTGTTGCCATTCTTTATGTGATCTGCTACGACTGACAAGTCTTCCGTTGATCCTGCGAGTGCATTGCGCACCAGTGCCTGGTAGAGCCGGGTAGGGGACTCAAGTTAGATTTGAAGGATTATACCCGGAACTGTACAGGAAGCCGCGATATGAATGGCGTAGGGTGGGATGCATCCGCTGCACAAGCGGTGCGAGGCGGAGATCAGATAATCATGCCGACACCACAAGTTCGGTTCCGGCGCGGCGCGCGTAGAATATATCAGATAAAACCGAGTAAAGGATGCGGACAACGATTTGTATGAACAGGATTAAGGGATTTTTTGACTGCAAACTACATACAGAAATACATAGATGGAAGTAAGATTCGTAGGGCGTAAACGTATAACAGAAATATGTAGACGAAAGAATAAGACGCAGGCAACTGCAAACTTCCAGACTTCAGGCGAGAAAAATACTACTAGCCGTGATGAAAAATGAACAAAGAAACACGTTCGATCCATTGGCACAAGAGCAACGGAACATCAAATGAGGCCCGCCGAAACTTGCACAAAAAGAAAGAAAACGATCCCCCGACAACACAACGCAGGAGTGCAGCGCGAAGGTCATCACGTCCAACCGCCGCAAGCGACTAAGAAGGACAAGGGCGGCAAAAATTAGATAACCAAGAATGGAGGCGGTGCCTCCATAATAGTGGTTAAACTATTAAGAACAGATACTACACTTGATCTAAGCTGCAAAAGGAGGTCAGCGAAGAACAAGGGCAACAAATATACTGAACGCGTACCCAAAAGGCCAGAGTGGTAAAGATTTCATTTCGCAAACGCGCTCCTTTTATATCTTTTCTCATTGCGCACGGACCAGTCACGGGATTCGGATATCAATCACGGATAGCGATTAACTCCGAGCTACCCGAACCCTGCGGGGAACCACCATGTCCGACAAAACTGCCCCCAAGCCGCTCAATCTTCTTCCCTATCATCGCCCAAAGAGAATACGCTTCAGCGACGCGCGCATCCCCCCGCTGAATAAAGAATCTAGGCGGTAAATGCTGCTCGATGTCGCGGAAACACATGCAATTGATACCTCGACGCAGATGTCTCAAAAACCTTACAGGCTATCGTGCACCAAAGCAGAAGTTTGTGTACCCGCGTTCACGGTCTGCGGCGGTTCTCGTGGCTCTCTTTGTGGGCCGAATGGGAGACTTGTATGTTTTACTAAGTCGGTAGGCAGATTTGATTCGTGTCTTTCCTCGCCTCACTCTCCTGGAGACGCTCGTCGACACTGCGATCATATGCTGGCGATACCTCTTTACCTGGTGGTAAGGTTGATCCTGAAGACCGCACCATCGAGGATACTGCTGTAAGGTTTCATTTATATCCCCTCGCCACCGATTTTAATCCAATTCCCCAGAGACGAGAAGCCTTTGAGGAGGTACAGCGTTCTGTCCTGCTTAAGAAGCGAGTTAATTGTTATCCAGATCGGCCTCTCTCGAAACAGCCTTAAAGTTCCCTTACTCTGCATCCTGGAACCTTTCCTCGCCTCGAATCACCTCATCGTAACCCCTGTCGTCGTGCTGATATTAGACAACACTCTCCGTGTAGGATCTAGTACCTTCTATTCAGCTTGCGTCGCTTATAGACCGCTTCCCAGCCAATTCTAAACACGGCTGAAGTCGCGACTCTCTTCTCCCACCCACTCTCGTCGTTCCTCTCCTCGACCTCGCCGTTCACCGCAGAGCCGGAACTAGTCGAAGTCCCATACCACACCTCCAGCGACTGGAAATACACGGGCCCCAATGGAGAGCCCAGGATGTCTCGCGCGCATCGCTTCCTCACGGGCCGCGAAGCAGGTGGGATCAAGCCCGTATTCGGCCTCACTGCGTGCAGTGCCCTCTTCTCCATTATTCCACGGCGTACTCACAATCCATCCAGGTCAATCCTAATCCGCGCAGCCACGGTCGGGTACGCAACTGCTCCCGACTTCGAGGTACATCACCCGGAGGGCCTTAGCAGCGACGAGCGCATTGCGTGGACGATGCTCAGCGACCCGGTCTTTAGGGAAGCGTATGAGAAGGAGGGTATTCGGGTGGACTGGAAGGCCGTGCGTAGGGCGGCCGGGGTGCGTGACGAGCAGCATGCCGAGTCTGAGTTGGACGCTCGCCACCGAAGGAAACGACGTTTGGTGCGGAGCAAGCTGTGAAATTATATTCCTTTCAAAGCTACTGCCGCGTGAATCCTTTTGTTTTGGCTGATCAAGCCGCCGTTCATCTCGGTTCTCAGACAGCTCATCCGTCGACGTCGTGGCAGAGACCCTTACTTCGACGCCCATCTGTTTGCCATCTCACCCAGTGTTCAGAATTCACCCGAACGTACTGCTTCTGTCCAGCATTCGGTGAGAAACCCGATCCCACCTTTACATTATTATAAATTGACTGGGGAGTAGGAGTACAGGTACAGGATATAGATAATTACAGGTACGTCGGCACTAATTAGGCGGACTTCAGTCCTCTGACGGCAAGATCCAACAGGATCCTGCTATACAACACGTGGAAATACATAACAAGTCGATGGCGCAGCGACAGATCGAGTGAACTCGTCGGGATGGACTCCCGGTCGGCGGGCGGGCTGGAGGATAAAATTAAATGGGACACGACGCACAGGCGCGCCATGGGCTCTTCATCGTCCTTTGGAGAAATATCCTCGACGGCGAAGGAATGGTAGCCGCCCAAGAGACCGACTGGCCGGGGTGATTCAGACGCAGGTTCAGGACGGAGCCACCAGGATGTGACGATGGGGCCGTGGTATACTTCGCTGGACTCGACTGCGGGTGGGCTAGCATCGTGTGCTTTGACGACGAACTGGTTTTTGGTGAGTCTTCCCGGAATAAATTGTGGCGAAGCGAGCACTGACTAGACCACCAATCACCTTCGCACTATTAGCAAAGTTCCACTCTCCCTCGACCCCCACATCTGAATCGCGAATACTAAACAATATTCCCGCTTTCGCGAGGGCGGTCACGATCTTCCGCTCGATCTTCAAAGGCCACGATGACCAGAATGCCCGCGCGAACGCGATCATGCATCGTCCGATGTGGAATCTTTCGCCCTAAAAAGCAGCCGGCGCGGGACGGTAGCCTGCCACATCTCACCAGCATGCGTCCGCATCCAATCCTCGTCGCCTCTTCCGCTCATTCCGAGCGCAGGTTTGTCCTGGCGCGGCGATATCTCCAACGCCGGAGGAACCCGGAGGAACCCGGAGAGTTGGGTAGGTCGTGAGGAGTCGGTGGTGGTGGTAGTACATAGGGTGATAGAGAAGGGCGCTATGATGGTGAGGGCTGGGCGCGCCATGGTGAGTGGGGAATCAAGCTCAAGATGTGTTTATGAGGCTGAATGAATGATACTAATAGCCGCTGAACGAGGCTGAATAAGGCCCGTAATGTCCCGAATCCGTTATCACCCGCGAATTGCTGACTATTGCGACATGATCGGCGAGAGCAGCACCGCCAATCGAGGTGACTGCAAGCCTCGACTTGACGTGTGTACGCTATGGCAGTAGTTGATGAAATCACGATTCAGACTTGACTCAGATGCAAGTTACTCGTGGCGGCTCTGGAGCAATTGGATAAGATGACATACAGTCGGATCACCACGAAAATGTACTATGTACAACGCGGAACAAACGTGGAAGACCCTCCCCTGACAACTTGAGAATTTCAAAGGCGCGCTGATCGATTTGAAAATACCCATCTCCACCATATAAACTGGCCGCAACAGCCTCTTCCATCTCTCACCTTTCCCACCTTCACCAGAGCCTAATCGTGGCCCATACTACGACATCCCCAACGAAGCCTGGCTGTCCATCTTCTCGCACATCATCGATGCAAAGTCTATGAAAACCGTCGTCCTCACTTCACGCAGGCTTCAGAATATGGGCGTCGGAGAGCTGCTCTTGTGTGGTCTACGCCCCAACGCGCCGAACAAAACATGGACTTTTTCAGGACCAACACGCACTTGAGGTGTATTCCCACGACGTTGTCGATCATTCTGGGCAAGTTTCGCAGGCATGCCTCTATCCTATGGCATTGAATTTTCTTTCCTTATAAACTGAGGTTTATATATCCATTTAGTTGATGATCTGGATGACGAGGACTCCGAGGAGGATGTTGCGGCATAGATGAACCGTGGGCGTCCCTTCCGGGATGGGCGGCTGTTCTTCGCGATGTTACATCATTCCAGAACCCACGCAGGCTATCGCTGTCGGAAGGCAGTGGTCCAGGAATAATCTACGACATTCTTCCCCGACTGCCTCACCTCACCCACATTGATTTGCTGCGGGCATGATTCCCTGCATCCCTCGCGATGTACTGTCGGTCGGGTCAATGTAACAGACGTCACCCTTTCCAACTTGTCTACTAGGTCTCGGATGGACCATTATAATGGATTTCTCACCTTTCTCCCTTATCTCCGGAGCTTGGAGACCGACTTTTATGCACCCATTCCTCACTCTGTGCTGCAACGGCTCACATCTCTCACTCTCCCGACTTCGGGGATGCCAAAGGATATAATCAGGGGGTTAAACCATTATTTAGAGCACATGCCCAATCTTGTGCATCTCCACATGGGGAGCACCGTTGACCACTCAACCCCCGCTGATGCGCTTCCGGAACTCGATGCGACGCTGTCCATCCTCGAGTCTCCTACCGGCCCTGCTTTCACCGTCACCAGTCTCCTCGAGGGCTCACATACCGTTTCTTCCCTGAAGATTACTACTCTGCTTTCCAAAACGCAGGATGCTCTCGATCTCATTGAGAGGGCCAATCTGTCTATCCTGCGCGTCATAGAACTACGCCTTACGGAATGGGACGAGGAGGTGCTCGTTGCCATCACGCACCGACTGTACGACTGTCAGGAGCTCAGACTGGCGTTCCAGTTTCAGCCTAAAGATGTACGTCTATCGTCTATTGACTCTACAATTTATTTAGCCTTGCGCTACAGGAATTTCTCTTGAACCTCGGCATCGAACATTTTGCGTGCCTCGGGAAGTTGCAGATGCTCCATCTCCATGCAATTTCCATCCCCGAAAAGCCAGAAGCCGGCCCACTTTGACCATATGCCGATGAAATATCGATTTCGCCTGGATGCGCTGCGCGATACACCGAAGGAAACGCGCCTAGCGGCGGTGCTCCCGGATGAGGCCGCTTGTGCGGAGTATTTGGCCGTGTGGACGCGATATAACAACAACTTGCGCAAGGTCCGCTTTGTAGAAGGTCGGGAGTGGACGCGCCAAGGACGCTTGTGGACTGTAGGCAATATTTAGGATGGATCTAATGTAGGTATTCAGAATTCAACCACACATTTTCGACGGAGAGGGGATGGCCACCTGAAACTATCTTAAGTATGCTGTAACACTGTTCAGCAAATCGTTCAAGTGACCACATTATTAATCCTGACCATCGTTGACAGGGAATTGAGGATTGAAGGACGGAAATGCAGAGGCTATTCCGAGCAAAAATAGGTGATCGATTACTGGCTCCAATATTAATTGCACACTATTTTCAGTGATGTGACGTCATTGATGCGGTCTTCCACCTACAACACCAGCATAATCGCGACTTGCTTGTGCAGCGTCGACGAAGCTGATATCAGATCTGATTGTCTTTGCGTGGTTATTCTGGCACAGGGGATTTTCACCTGCCCTTTGTCTACCTTTTGTCTATCCTTTGTCCTTCCTTTGTCTGCAAAAGACACTTTGTCTGCTCATTGTCGTCTGGTATTTCACCACATGCGAACCACATGCATTCAAGGCACTTGACTTTCAAGTGCCTTGGTGTTTGCCCCCGGTGTTAGTTCTTTTCGCTATCAGTACTGGTGTGTCGCAATTCTCTTTCTAGATCCATCAGTCTCATGAAACATTCATCCTTGAAGCTTTGCACGTCGGCCAAGCCATCCGTTTTCACGTGTTTTGGCTGCTTCCAACTGCCTGTCTTTGCGGTGTGGGTGAAGTAAGTGGATCCCCACATTCAAAGCATGATTACCTATGCCAATAATGCGCGATGTTATGTAACTCGTAGGTTGGTCCAGCAGATTGTGGATGTCCTTTTCACCCGCGGAGGGTAATTCATATATGATGCAGTGAGTAACCACCGAGCTCAATATTCAACCTATACCAGAATCACGACGAAGATCATCGCGCCTACACCTCTGATCGCTGTGAACTTCATACTCCTTGCGCGTATTATTGGCCGCCTTGGGCGGTTCTACTCGCGCCTCACTCCCCAGTGGTATACGAGGATCTTCCTCAGCTGTGTCAGTCATGACTTTCATTCTCCATGCAGGACATTGTCGCACTTGTCATCAAGGTCTTGGTGGTGGAATCGCCGCGTCAGCGAAGAAAGTTTCTGGCACAGAACTCGGTGGGCACATTATGCTTGGCTGAATGTCGATCAATTTATGGCGATTATCGTCTACACAGCGTGCGTGGTTGACTTCCTGCGGCATTACTCTCAAGATTCTCCTGTGTGGCAATCTCCCTCGTACTTTTACTGCGGCGCGATGGACCAGCGATTGAAGCGCATGATTGACGTGTTGGTATTCTCTACCCTCGTGCTGTTCATTCGGTCGATATACCGTGTCATCGAGATGGCCGGCGGGTGGACCGGGCGCATTATCACGACGGAAGTGTATTTCAGTGCGTTTCCTTTTTGCTATCTGGACTTGTATTTAAGATCTTGGACAGTCGTGTTGGGACGGCGGCATGATCGCGTTCGCAATGTTGTCGATCAACTTTGCCCATCCCGGTTTTCTCCTTGGATCTGAGCAACGGAGAAGTACAGCCGCCAGAAGAAGATGACGAAGCAGTTATACGGGGTCAGATAGTCTAAACAGTACGATGGCATAAGCTCAACGCGGGCGGCGAGCACAGAGACGTCATTGAACATTATTGTGTTTATTATTTCTTTCGTGGAATAGATCCCGATGGTCAGTCGAATTTGTCCTGGATATGATCCTTAGCATTTTCCGCATACCTTTTGCATAATACAAGGCTAAGAACTAGAGCAGCGTGAGGAAATCAAGCGAGATAAGTTGCCATAAAAACTATAAATAAAACATTTTTTTCAGTTGCTCCCATGGGGCATTGTTTTTAAAAATCACCATCTCCTATCAATACCTGCGCACTGCCCTGTCCGTGAAAAACCGAACTGTCCCTTGTAGTAGCAAATATTTGGATGACCAAGTCAATAAAGCTGGCGAGAAATTATATTTGGGAACTCAGTTTGACGAGCATTGACAATCACGTTGCGACCTTCTGACAAACGTCGTTCTACATGAAAAAATGGACCCGTCGATTCAATCGACTATCACAGCGACCTAGACTCCCAGAGGATTAGTCGCGACAATAAATGTGCAACTTGGCACTGGCTTGGTCCGGTATCCTCGTAGCATTCACCGGGCTGATCCATTCGCCGTACCGAGTAACCTGAAGTCTGTCTTGCATGCTAAGGGAGATGGGGTTGAAAGGAACGCAAAAGAGTTGGCGGACGACATTATTAATGAGTGGTGAACGACATTTTTGCCGGTCGGCAGCATGGAGTCGGCTTTGCAACTGACCGAGGACCGAGTTGGACACACGGAATTGATATTTAGAAACTGACAGCACATCTCCGTGAACTGTCCGACACATTATTGTTACTCGCAGATGGTCGGTTCCGACAAGTACACCAGCGCCGACTGATACATTGGGCGCCATCAGGACGATGACAGGAGCGCTTATTTAACGCTGGCCTGCCACTACAAAGAAAGTAGAGTGACATTAGGTGCGGATTGTGATTATTTGATGGTCTGTTCCTAAATTGTTGAAACCTTCGGTCCCTCCTTGTGCGTATCCCAATTGAGTTTTTGTGATAGATTAACCGAAGTGTTGGATGCAGTGTAGTTTTCGGGTGCCACACAGGCTTGCAGCTCCACGTCTGCTGCTAAAGATGTGCGTCCAGGAGCCGCCACCGTGGAAAATTCGAGAGCAGACGTAGGTGACGTCCACTCTTCGTCCCTCCTAGCGTGTCCGCGGAAAACTCGTACAATGAGCAAAGTTGGTGCGATTCCCTGTATTCGCTGATGATGAAATAATGGCTTACGATGGAAAGAAGGCACGCACCGCTATTTGAGGATGAAGGTTTTGGGGGTAGACTTGACTCGGGCTTTTCATGGCAAGCAGGACCACAAATACGAAGAGGCTCGCTGAGTACAAGGCAGACGACTCGATCAAAATCTCAATGATTGAACGATAGTCCGAAGGCAGTGGGCGTTTTGTTGAACTTCTCTGGACAATTATGATCCTCCAGATGATAAAGCCGGTGGTGTATAGGGTGACGGCGAGCGAGCAGGATAGGAAGGGTATACTGAATCGCACTAGTGGCGCAATCCGAGACGCGGTAGTTGCCCCGTTTGCAACGGCGATTGATCCCGCAAGCCCCAGTCCGGCACAAACTAGACAAAATATTCAGCGGTGGAATCTCATCGAAACAATTTCTCCCACGTACCTGTACCTGCAATGCTTGCGAGGATGGGTGGCACGATCAGAATCCACTTACACCCCCAGATGACCCAACATCTCCAAATCTATGCCCCAATGAGATAGTTTCTAGATGACAGTGAAATAAAACCGCCACACCATGATCACATCCGCTAGCGTGAAGCTGATAAGGCTCGCTACAAGAGCTAATATTTTCCCCTTCAAGTCGGGGTGTACCAAAGCGGTGAAGAAATCAGGGGAAGTTCCATGGGTCTGAATCGCGACCGACAGAACGTTCCACTGAACGGCCACATGGATGGTGGAGCAGATGTACAGCAGGACAACAAGAGAGAGCCAAAACGGACGGTATCTCCCTATGCTTTTCTGCACTATTCGGGGTGCGCGAATGAGGACCGTACTAGCGCTGTGGGCCCACAAACTCACATATGGTCTTGACGGCAATAAGGAAAAGACACGTATAGAGTCCTAAAATACATCAGCTTCTTTTACGGTACACGGAAATTAACACTGATTACCGTTCAAGAAAACCGCCAGAAACGGACTGTTTATTTGTAGTCTACGGACAAATGCCTCTGCTTGCGCCGGGGTGGGGGACGTTGATGCCAGAATGGACATGAGCTGTAGGAGCGAAGAAGGGCGTTTGTCGACAGGGTGAATGACTCAGGGCGAGCGGAGATAGCAAAAACATAGCTTTGAGTGCCTCTCACGATGTTCACGGTGGAGCTGTAAAGCCGGCGGAGGCCGATTGGCTCGCTGCCATATTCTGGCAGTCTTTGATGGAGAATCACAGCGTCCAATCACCACAGGTCTCACGGGCCTGAGACAAGTTGTATTAAAAATTGTTCGCGCGTCTAGCGAACCTGCCAATAGATTTAGCAGCAAGGAGGAAGGTGATAACGATCAACTGCTTTGCAACTCACTAAAGTTGAACATTGAATATTGTATCTGTCTGTAATCGATTGTCAAAATATCCATCTTGAATGTCCCGCGCCTCATCGCCACCTCGTTCACTCTGGATAAAAAGGCCTTGGGTCCATGCAAAAATTATCACTTTACTTCCAAGCTTTCTTCACCAATGGCTAGATTCAATTTCCTGCGATCGATGTGCGTACTCGCCTGGATGAGCGGGGGTAGGTCGTCTTCATTTGCGTTGAAAATTATGTAGGACATACATGAATGACTCTTCACAGTCGCATTGTCCCAGTCGCAGAACGTCTGCTCCCCGACCACCGGCCTCTGCTTTGAACAATTCTCTGTAGGAAATTTAATCGAGGCCTGGAGAGTTCTAACAACGTACCGTAGGATCCTGCGCTCAAGGTTACCGTTGGTTTTGCGTTACCGGAGGATGATGACCCTCAGTTCGCTGACGAGCTGATCGTCCTTGGTAGATGTTTTCTTCTTGCGTTCATCCGTCGAAACTGATTGTCCAACAGGCGTAATTTCTTTTTCTTCTTCCTCGAGCACGTTTCTTATTCGGACTTAGTCTTTCCCTCTGCCCTACGGATACGCCGGAGTGTCTTTCGAGAATGCAACCGGGCCCACGTCAGTACTCGTTCTCGTTTGGCGTATCTTACTCACCGTTCGCAACAGTGTAGCATGGTACACCGAGTTCCAAAGCCAGCAGGAAGCAGAAGCGACTCCGTTCACGATTGATTTTTGCAGATCCGAGATGGTGACGCTCGTGTATGCACTCCTGCCCTTCATTGCGTCAACCCACAGCTAACTACTGAGAGAAGGTCAAACCAGACTATGATGCCTGTAATGGACTCACCTACCGTCTGGACGTTCTCTCCTCTGACCACCTGGTGGGCGGGCGAGAGCGCGCGATTCATATTCCGCTGCCAAAACTGCAGCGTCTTGACGGACTACTTCCGAGGAGAGCAGGAACGGAAACTGACAGCGCTAGTCTCGACGTCTTACCCGCAGTATGTCGACGCCACCAGGACGTTCGCGAATCTGTCTCTGGATGGCGCCAAGAGCGGTGATTTCGTTCTGGATGCGAAGAGGGCCCACTTCGGCAACTACTCGTCCCTGTTGTCGGCAGCGGGCTTTATTTGATATTGAGGGCGTTAGATGATGTGGGTGCAAGGAGCAAGGAGGAAGGCTTACGGCTGCGATTTTCCGATTGTGTTTTTTACTATGTCCCCGACGTTTGTCTCATGTATTGTGCTTATAGTCTATAAATAAATTTAATGTGAAAATCGACTTCATTTGTGCTTGCTTTGTGACGGAGATCGATGCACCAGTTCTGGCGTTGGTGAATGGTTTTTTTCTGGTCTACAAATAATTCGTGAACAAGAATGTAAATCAGAGATGGGCCTGCTGCATGCTCACTTCGTTTGACGGGCGATGAAGCATCACATCCTGCGATGGCGGACAAGAACGAAAACCATGTTTACCGGAGGATTCGATTGTCTGCGGCTAATGAACACTGTACAAGAGTACGTATCGGACTTTTCCGTCTTTCAATGACCGAAATAAGGCGTCTGGGATTTGTCTGGGATCTCGAGTCTTCCTTGGAGATGCGAGCAGTGGCTGCAGAGAATTTCAATAGCACTTCAATAAAAAGTCCATAGACTTGAGAGAGCTCCAAAAAATAATGACTTGAAAGTTGACAGCAATGAAACCCAGATAGAGACAGACTCAGACAGTGGATGAGACGTCTGGACTCTTCAGAGTCCAGAATCCAGACTCCCGCGCGGTTGGACTCCGTCACGCCGGACCGGAGCCAAAGATGTTCACAGGGAAAATTTGAGTGTGCATTCTTCTCTGTTCCATACTGCCGAGTCGTTCCAGGCGAAAGTGGAAGTCAAAGAGTGGGTGTTGTTTGGCTCGGAGGAAGTGGCCAAGCATCACCATACTTACGCAATCACTAAATTTCTCTTCTCGCCAATGGGTCGGTTAAGACGTTCCAGAGTCCACAACGCTCGGCGGGATGTTCACAGAGCTGCGCGTACTCGGGTGAGTGTCTACTGGCTTCCCCTCAGGTCGCTACTCACATCTACCTGGCTCAGGTCCGAACTCGAGATTTAGACCAAATTCAAATGCTTGACCTCGATCCTAAGGTGGGTAGTCGGGCATAGCTCTGCGAGGACACTTTCACTGACCTCCTGAATCTATCTTGCTTTAGCGCCGGGCAGAACTAGAGGCTCAGCCGCTTGACTTCGAAAAGCCCGGTTTGGCACAGCACTACTGTGTGGAGTGCGCAAAGTGCGTGCCCGTCGTTTTTCTGCAGGATATGACTGATGTATCTGCTGCTGCCTAGATACTACGAGACGGATGCTGCATTGAACTCCCATTGGCGCAGCAAGGTACATAAACGGCGGTGTAAGCAACTAAAGGAGCCGGCATACACGATAGAGGAGTCTGAGCGGGCTGCTGGACTCGGGCGTGAGGAGAGGCGCCCGGTAGCGGTCGTGCCACCGATGGAGGATGTGCTCGTGGCTACATGATATGTGGCGAGCCGACTGCTGCTTCTGTGTTCTGACGACTTAATTTATACACTACGGTTTTCTCGCCTCTTCTTCCACCGGCGTCAACATCCTTCTTATGTTTCGAGCCTTGCACATCTTCGTTCACGTCTCAATGGTGGTCTGCAGTCTGCGCTTGAATGCTGCGGGTACTCGTAGTCGAGGCGACGTCCAGAATTTCACCTGGGACCGCCGTATCTCCGATGAGGTTAAAAACAGTAAGTATATTCCTATACATACTCATTGTTGGCGTTCCAGCGGGACTCATGACGAAATAATTGCCATTCTCTCGAGCATTTCCATATCGAGATCGCAATAGAGGCAGAAGCCGCACAGACTCCGGTCTCATCCAAGTTTCGTCCGATGGAATGGTTTTCGAACATGTGTGTCGTGTTTGTTGATTATGAAGAACCGCTTATTCCTCTGCAAGTATATAGTCCAAAGGACGAGACCTTCGCATTTATTTGACAACCATGTTGCGCACTGGGTCGGCGGCATCCAACGCTTATCGTACATAGTTGTACAGGCATGCCTCGGAAGCAGCTCATGCCGAACATTACAGAGACATCTACTAGAACAATTTCAGGCTCACACAACTTTCTAATTATGTAGAGGGAGGTTCGAAAGGATTCTCCGGGTCGGAGAAAGGGTCAGAGTTAGCTACCGGACCATCCGGAGTGGGCATCTCGTACGCGGGTGATGGAGTACGAGATCTGAATTGTAGTTGGCGCTCGTGAGTAGCATCCGACGATGCTGAGGAGCCAGATATCACCCAACTGCGAGCACTTTGCTGTTCGATGGATTCTGTCCTATGTCCAGCGACAGTGGTACCCGCCATGCTGCTCAGCACTGTGGTTGCAGTCGAGAGAGACGACAACAATGAGCCTCGGTTATTCTGGCTTGCCATTGACTCTGTCCCATTTCCTGCAACAGTAGTTCCAGACATATTGTTTCGAACGGCTGTGGTGCTGTACTGGTCCTCGGCACTGTCGGCTGGAGAGACGGCAGTCGTATTTGGCACGATGGTTGGAGGGTAAGGGTCGGTATAAGCCTGCCATAGTATGCCCTTAGTACATGTTGTAACTGGTATGAGGGGTTGTCTCTTACTGTTGCAACTGCCCGCGGGGAAACGGCCGAGGCGGTCTCACCGGCGGGTTCAGGATCATTGATTAAGAAGGGGTCGACTTTTCTGCGACGGTGTTTGCGGAAGAAGAACCAGGCGACGAGACCTACAGTGAGGACAAGCGCGCCAATAGTACTTGCCACTGTGATAGCAGTATTTCCCTGCCTATCCGATATTGTGACACCGGGCGGATCGACTTGGTTGGTTGGAATGGGCACTAAGATGCCAGTGGTGACGACCGTAACGGGGATAACAGTTGCCTGCCCCTGGCCATTAGCGGCCTTGATTGTTGAATGATAAACCGTGGTGAAGGTGATGGTAAAGGTAAGACTTTCAATGAAATCGGAGATACTCCTCCGCCCAATTTGAGGAACGCTGGCGGAATATTCAGCCGCAGCTGGTCAATTTACGATAAAAGGTATCCATACCCAAATACAATCGGCCCCGGAGTCGGCACCAGGTCAATTTCCCTCGTCGTTTGGCCGCGGTAATTCTGAGGGAAAAGTCATGAAATGGGAGGCTGCGTTGCAAGCCTCCGCCTACTCTGTGGTAGAAGGGGCGGGTAAGGCGGCGTCTACATCGCGCGGCCACTCGTTATGACCATGGGAACTGCCAATTGTGATCCCGCTGGAGGCTGTCGACAACGCTGGAGCGCTTGGCTGAGCGGCAGGCCAAGAACCGGTTTTGGCAAGACTGGAGACAGCTTTTGAATATTCGACCTGCATTTATCGTATCCGGAAAGGAGTGAACAAGAGAGAACCCCAGGAGTAACGAATGCACCAGCCTCCAGACGGTTGTGCGCGAAAAGGAACTTCGGAACCTTCAGGGCAAGAGGGGTAGCGAAGGGATACATTTAACAGTGTGATATTCATCTACGTACAGCACTTAGGTATAAATACCTCGATAAACCCAATATGAGAGCCAGAGAGACAATAAGTATCGTGATAGTCGCAAGAGTCGTGGCGCGCGTAAGAGTCGTAAAACCCGTACGATCGTGAGGAGGACGTGTTGGGCATGTGGTGAAGGTACGTTCACGCCGGGTATGTGAAGTTTGTGCGGGTTGGGGTCTCCCGCCATCTGCTTCTCCCTCATCCATCTGTCAAGGTCGCACATAGGTGAAACATGTATTTCTAGCGAACACGAGTACCCAGACCTGATTGTTAACAATACGCGATCGAAGCCAAGAGTCTGAATAATCGGCAGGCATTTGCGTTCTTGAAAGGGCTGATGGGGAGAGGCTGTAGTAGCCGTGGGATATCGGGGGCTATTAGGCCTTGCGGCCCGTTCGAAGCAAGATGGGAATTGTGGACGGAAGTTGACCACTGTCCGCTATATGAGGCAGCGCGGGTTTTCACATCTATCTGTCAAGGTCCTGGAATGAGAATGTGGATTGGGCGTAAAATCAGGACCTAAATCTGAGGATTGGGTTGGTAGTACGCACCTCAGAGACCACCATCTTGAAACTATACTACCTAAGAATCATCGCAAATGAGACAAGTAGAACTGGATGAGATTATATCGAGAAAAGATCACCGCGCGAACTCGGTCTAGGAAAACAACAGAAGGGGGAATAGAATAGAATGTCGGTCGTTCAGTGGGAGATGGAAGCAGGCCACCATCCTCGAAACTAGTATTTATAAGAAAACATCATCAATGCGCAGGAGCTGAGCTCACATTCAGAGACTTGAAACGGACGGTCCGCGGGAGATGGATGTCTCGATATCGTGCACAGAGCAGCAAAGAAAGATGGCGTCTATATATTAGCTTAAACAGACTGCATTGAGTCCAGGTGGAACGGAACACATGGCAAAATCCCGCCAGATTGAGAGCGAGCAAAACTGGAGTTAGAGGTGGGCTGCGTCGTAGACTATTATTGAAGGAGGTTACTGATATATTTCATTACAAACCCAAACTGCTGGAGTTGAGGGGAAACCATTGACAGAAGTATCAGGCGGAAGAATGGATCCCGATTTCGGGCAAAAAGACGCACGCTGCGATTCTAGACCTTTAAGATGCCAGACGATGAGCGGTGAGACGTTTAAAGGGATTTGGCTTACATCCAGACCTGCGAGCCACCGCATTAATATGACCTGAATAGCTGTAAAACCAACGTCAAGCAAAAATAAACAGTTGGCGGTCACCGATCAGCTGCAGATGGATGTCGTCAGTGTGAAGCAAGGGGCACAAATGCAGGTAAGGAGTGGCTATGAGCGGAGAAACTACAAAATCAATTGTCTGTATATCAGTGTACAACCAGAAAATAATAACACAGGTAGATCGTGATAACGAGGGAAGCAGTGATTGCGGGGTAGTAAAACCCGAGGATCGAAGTGAACTGCAGCTTCAATTAGCGGTGAACGCTGTTACTATTAAATTCCACACCTAAACAACCGGAAGTTCAGTAGCATTCACGATCGATTGCTTGATGTTCGTAACGGTCGAGACCTGGTCATAGTATTGGTGGCCGCAATGGCATTTTGCGCGCCAACACTCAGCCGACTCTATCCATCCCGCCATGTCGACCAAGACGCGATCTCCCAACGGTCGTTGATTGAATTCCGCAATGAGCTGAAGCGTAACATATTAGCGCCAGGTAAGTCGGTTACGGAACGATGTACCTTCGCCTTGAGGACCCGCCACGGGTAATTATCGCGTATCTTGCCGCACGCGCACTCTCGCGGCTCCTCGTTGCCAGCTGAGAAGAGGAGCGTGCCGTCGAGCGCTTCCTTGAAGCGCGCTTTACACCGATCGTGGAAGACCAACAGTGTAAGGAGGCTTTTGCTCGAGAGCCGGCAGAGCATATCGTCGTGCGTGCCGTCAAGAATTGAGAGCCTTAATGTGCTTTTCATCATGTCCCGCGTTTCCTCCGCCCATCCGAAATGCGAGGCGAGCACGTAGACTCGCAGAGGCTCCGCTTCAGCGAAGAGAGGGGAGGTGATGGCAGTTCGCACGACAGATAGTGGGCCTGGTGCGTCCCACTTTTCTATGAGGTCCAGCGCAGCCTCCACTTCCTCGAATGAAGTCCAGCGGGGGATCTCGAGGCCGCACATTATGCGGAGAAGACGTTCCATCACTGCGTCCGGCTCCCCAACTGGGATTTCCTGCTGAGTGGGAGAACCAGTTGGCTGAGGGAGCGATAACAGTGAATTGAAGAACCGGGACGTGTTGCGGAGAGTGAAGGAATGGACACGGTATATGGTGCCTTCCGTAGACTGTAGCACGATGTCCGCAGCCTTGTCGGCGAAAGATGGGTGAACATTTTCGGGCGCAGTTGCCATGGAGGAAGAAAATTCAGGGCGAAAGGGGTTTTGAACCAGAGACGAGCAGGACGGTAGTGGATGAGTGACGCTTGGCGTTTGAGTGGCACGGAAGTGTGGCGCTGTTTGGTGTGATCGGGCCCATCGGGCTGACGCTGGGCCGAAATAAGCCGATCAATGACGGTGCTCAAGTTATCTTGTTGAATAAAATTTTGAGGACTACTGGAATTATGCGCATACTACTAGCAGCACGTCGGAGTGAATACTGTACTTTACTCTGCGAAAATACGCTTCACAAACCGCATAATGTGCTCCGCAAACAGTTTCGGGTCTTCCCAAAACGGAATATGCCCAATCCCCTCCATGACCGCAATTTCCATGTCAGTAAACACGGGCTTCATCTTCTCCGCAATCTTGTCGCACGGAACAAGCACATCTTGCGTCCCATAAATGAAAAATAACGGCAAACCCGCGGCCGCGGATTTTTTGAGCGATGCCGTATCTTGCTGGCGGAAGATAACTAGGGCCATGCAGGATGGGGGGAAGTACGCAGCCGCTCCGACCCACGAGAGCATGTCCGAAAAGGGTACCTCGCGCCCAGGTGCCACAAAGTCCGCGCAGAAATCAATGCGGGCCTGGAGGGCAGTGCTGACATCCGAAGAGAGGAGTCCGGGGCCTTTGCCAGCCGGCGGCACTTCGTCCAGGAATACACGCGGGGAGATCCAAATTGCAGCGGAGATAGGGAGAGGGTTCAGGTGTGCACAAATGTCGGCCAAGACGTTGGCTGAAGAGATGTGTTAGGTGGACTTCATTCACATTTAACATGCCGTACCACCCATACTCCTAACGATTCGGTGAGCGTCAACCTAAGATAGAATGCATGACCAGCTTACCATCCAGCGAAGATGGGTTTGCTGAGCTTGAACCCATCGAGTACAGCTTGGAAGTCTTCGGCGTAATGAATCGATTCATAATCCTCCGGTCGCAGTGGCTTCCCGCTTCTGCCGTGTCCCCTGGTGTCATAGCGGACCTACGGAATGTTGAGCCCCAGTGAGTTACAAAAAATATCGATTCATGCGGACCATGTACAGATTTTCAGTGAGCACGTCGAGATTGAAAATTGGGTCGAATGCAGCGCCAGTGCAGCCAAGCCCGTGAACAAACACAACGTGCGGTTTCCCATAATTGCCAGTGGCCTCGGCGAGAATCTCCGTTCCATCCTTGGATATGAGACGCTTTGTGGTCAGAGATGGAGACATTGTGCGGTGAAGTAAGTAACAAATTGAAAGGGGTTTTTAACTTGGAGCTTAAAACGCAGCGGCTGGCAACCATCATTGAGATCAACGCATCCTTCAAATTCAATCATGCCGCGGCAATGCTGCCGAATATTTCACTTGCGAAAAGTGCAAAAAGGCCGCGAAACGTCGATGACGCAAAAAGACCGTATAGTCGGGCCGGCTGTTGCCGAAAATTGCTTGAAAACCAATCATATATTAATCATACACATTCTCCTCGGCAGAACTCAGAATCCCGCCCACATTTCTGCGGTCGTGCTGTCCAGATGGTTGATTAGTACAGCCAAGACCGCCTGCACCGTAGTAATATCTGAAGCGCTGGACATGCCGCAAAGACGCGTAATCCGCGAGGTCCAGTACCGTGCTACGCCGCAGGAGAAGCTACCGCTGCGGCCACGTATTTCACATCATGTATTTTTGTGTAAAAAACTCGTCAAAGTGTTCTCTATTGTTATGAATTCCCTCTCTTATTTTTTATTTACCATTCCACTTCAATATTTCTCAAACTCGTGGCCCTGCGCAACGAAAATCGAGACGACTCTGTCCATTACATACCACGTCTTCAGCTCTCCCTCAATTCTAGGCGTGTTCTGATGAAAATGAGGGGATGGAGCTGGTCAAACAATTCGCATAAAGTAAATCAATTCAAACTCCGCTGTTCCGAACACCGGGAAGGCGCTCGCTCGCGACATGGCTAGTAAGTTATGTAGCGAGCGAGCGAGGAGGTGCTTGTGACCCGAAGTAAATTGCTCCTCCTCTCATGTCGGCCGCGCAAGCAGCGCCCCACACGACCGCTGTCGCCGGGCCCCTGACGCCGCAGCTCAGCCTTGCACCCCGACTGTCCGTCCGCGCGCCGTGGCGCCACACCTTCTTCTCCGGCCAGGGATCAGTCACCACCGAGGATCTGGCGAAGGCCCTCCACGCCCTCGGCGTCCCCGGTTTGCGGCCCGATTTCGTCGAGACCATAGCCGCGCACGACCGCAGCTGTCTGAGCGTCATGGCCTACCAGACAATCTGGATCACAATGAAGCCGGTGCTGGGGTTGCCATCCACGGTGGTCCTTCCGGAACGCCCTTCGACGAAGTTTACCTCAGCCCTCGCCACCGCCGTCCTTCCTTTGATCTTCCTGGACCACATCCTCGCCACCGCCTTCCCGACCGTCATCCCTCGGTCCGTTCCCCGAGTGGCCCTACGCCCGGACCGCGGTACCACGGCCCTTCAACAAGCGCGTCTCTTCTCCTCGCCTCTTTCTCCGCTGACTATCCTCTCCTGATCAGCTCCTGATGGGCAGCACGGAGTGGCCGCGCCTGCTGAGAAAAGCCAGAACCGCGTGGGAGCTGTCTCTGAAGCCCGCGGCGCCGGCGGCTCAGAAAGGCGACCCAAAGGTGTCGTATCTCAAGTCGCTCGCCCAGTACGAACCCACCTACTCGGCTGGCCACAATCTCCAGACCAACTTTCAACGGGCGGCGGACGCCCTAGCAATCTTCCTCTCGAGCCCGCTCCGCATAGACCTGGACACCTACATCGACTACTGCGTCAGGTGGTCGTCTTCTCGGTCCCTCGGCCGCTCCATTTTTACTGACTGCGAAAGAGCAGCAAGCCGGAGAGCAGGCAATTTGGGCTGACCCGCGACGACGTGAGCTCGCACGTCAAGGTCATCGACACCGACAAACTGCTGGCGACGCTCACCTACGTCGCGGTCCACACCTCCCTCGTCGTCCTGAATGATTCGGCGGTTGTGTACTCCAAGGCACACAAGAGCACCTCGCTCGACGTGTTTCTCGTGAGCGGGTCCCATCCCATCCCCGTATTCCTCCGTTGACGCTCCAAACAGCACTGGCTGGCGATGGGCAACACGCACCGGGACCTGAGCTCGCACACCGGCCGCGCCTTCTCCTTTCGCGCGATCGAGCACCAGGTGTGGGTGGCGCTCCTGCGCCGAGCCACGTTCCAATGTACGCTGGCCGAGGCTCTCGCCGACATCTTCAACTTCCGCGACGTCTGCCTGGCGTGCGAAACCACCACGCCTTTTGAGAACTTCCAGGAGCTGCGTACGTCGCCCAGCAGATCCGCGTCCATGCCTGACCTCGCCCCTCAGGCTTCTCCGACGATGTTGCCAACGACGAGCGGATATTCTTTGACCGCGACAACCAAACCGCCTCCCACGCGCGCTTCCCGCAGGGTACGTTACTGCAAGAAACCGTGCGAGCCACCGAGGAGCTCGCCGCCAGCTTTACCGACGTCCCGCAGGGCGCGCGCCAGAAGCGCAAGTGGCCGCCTACCTCGCCAGACGAGCCTGTCCCCAAAAAGCGCCTGTCAGACCAGATAAACCAGATGATGCGGTTGGTCGACCACAAGCAAATGTACGTCTTGGACGACGACGCCGACGACTCCGAACCCGCGGCAGAAGCGTCGCCGCCCGAAGTCGAGATGACCAAGGTCGAAACGACCCTCCGCGATATGACCTTCCACGACCCCTACGGCAGCCCTAAGCCCGTCGTTCCGCATAGGGAATCCACCCAGTCCGTTGGCCCCGGCGGCGGCGATTCAACGCCCGCTTCCGTCTCCAGCCCGCAAATGTCCTCTGCGCGCCTGAGCGCTGTTTTCAGCTGGCCCCCCGCCTTCTCCGCGGCGTCTGCCAGCAACGGCAATGGAGAACAATCGGCGGTCGACGGCGAGACGGAGCAAGACTCACCGGACGAGGAGCCCCGGAGAACGCGGTCCCAGGCATCCCAGAAGGGCAAGCAACCGCGGGGAACGCGGTCTCGGGCGTCCCAGAAGGGCAAGGGAAAGGCCGGGGACGACGGCGGCGGGGAGAAGGAGCTCCTCCGTGTCGCCCTTCCTGGCGATCCTGAACGGATCAAGCCTCGGCGCCTCTCCAAGCAAGGATTGCGAGCACCGAGAGCGGTGCGTAGCCAGTTCCTCAGTAGGCAAACATTGATTCTTTTCTCCTAGCGCGTTCTGCTTGACCAAGTCAGGTTATACGAATTTGACGACAACGCGCAGCCTCAGGAGTTCGTCTGCAATTTCCGAGGGTTTGAACATTCTGTACGCAGCTCTCTTTTACCCTTCGTCTCCTCTCGCTCACATCTGCACATAGGAGCGCAATTATATAAATGGCCTCCTCGAAAAGCAGGGTAAGGGTAAGCCGCTTCTTCTGGATGAACGCGCGCGTGGCGACCGGGACGACAATCCCAGCCTCTTTCGTGTCTTCACGCGCACTGAATTCGCTGCCGTGTCGCTCGCGCGGAAGCAGGAACTTCTTCGCGGCCATTGCGTCGTCATCACGGGCGTCTACCCAGACGACCCGCCCCCGGCGTTCAACAAAGAGCTGCTCGCCGGCTTCCGCAACCCTAGCGACTTGTGCAAGATTCACGGTGCGCTCAACTTGTTTGATTCTCTCTGCTAGCTCACGTCGCCTCCCCGATAGATTTTGGCCTGGAGCAGTCGCGCCAGGCAACGAACAAGAAGACGCCCTCGCAGCCGGAGGAGGTTCTGACCGTCGTCCGCGTCGGTCGCATCACGGACCTTCTCCCTCCCACAGACCCCAACATCGAGCCGCCAGTTCTCAGCATGACGCTCGTAGATTCAGACACGCAGGCTCCTATGTTACCTGGCTGGAAGTAAGTCCCTGTTCGTGCTCTGCCGTCTCCGCCACGCCAATTCCCGTACTCCAGCGCTTTCGCGACCCACGAGCGAGCTCAACGCTATGTGTACGGTACCCCCGGAACTGAGCTCAAGCGAATCCCTACGGAAGACGTGCGGTGGGTTAACATCACTACTCCGGGTGCCTTCGCGAGGCAGCACGTGGGCACGATGGCCACCGCGTTCAACGCTCTGCACGGGCGCAAGGTGTTCTTCATGATCGTTCCGCCCACCGGCCACGACTATAAAGCACAAATGAGCAGCCGGCTCGGGCGGTCGAACTGGGACAGCCAGCCGACGGAAGTTATCGTCCTGGGGCCGAACCAAGTCATGTACGTCATGCTCCCGGTTTCTCCCTTCGCTCTGTCTCACGCTCGAAGGTACATGCCCGCCGGGTTAATCCACTTCGTGTATAGCCTCGAGTACTGCCTGTCGTACGGATTCCACGGCCACACGGGGTGCCAGATCAGCCTCAGCGTTTGGACCATCTTCCACAACACCCTGGCGTCGAGCGTGACCACTAACGCGGATCACACCACCGCCCGCTTCCTCTTGCTCCGCGTCTTCCGATTCATGGCGGAGGAGATCATGGCCGGTGAGTCGTCTGCTTTCTCCGCGCTCTTCTCCTACTTGATGCGCCTCGGTCAGGCAACAGCGGCGCCCTGCACGTCCCCTGCATCACGTCCCCCGTGGGGCTCCACGAACTGATGTCGATCCTCTCCTTCGTCGCGATCTACTCCGCCTTGGACTCCTCCCGCTACGGTCCCCACCAGACAACTCCTCCCATGGAGTCCGCTGAAGCCTACTCTGAGCTGCTGCATGTCCAGTCGATAGCTGCGCAACTGCGCGACCATATCGCCGAGCACTACACTTTAAAGTTGATTACCGGCGAGCATCACGACTTCCATGCTGTCGCTCAGGTTCTATTCTCTGCCCTCGCGCGCGCTAGGCTTTGCTGACCGTTCTTCCCAGGACGCGGTGGTGACGATGGCCGGAGCTCTGATCACCTACCGCCACGCTGTCACCAACGATAACCCGGCCTTTACTCCCGCAGCATTCAAGGACGCGATCTATTGGGCGGTCAACCGATATCCGTGCGAAGAGACGCTGCACCGACTTGAAGATCGGCTGGACAACGGCGATGAATTTCTCTGCTTCCTCCCTTGGGAAGACGACGCCCCCCCCTTTACGCTAGAGCCTAAATATTTGAATGAATGAACTGTTTTGCGACGCAAAAATCTCCAGCTTGTGTTTCTTTCGGATTCGGATGCTTTTCATCTTGCACCGACTCTACCTCAGTATTCATTCAGTAAACAGGAAGAAGTTTATTTAAATATTTTGTGTTGCAACGTACCTATTTTTTAAAGTCATATTTAAATACCATGTATGGGTATTCCAGGTACCCCCACCACTCTCCATGGTAGGTAACTCAATTCGGCAATTAAACACGGTATGTATATGATGTCAACCTCGGATCAAAAAATCTATTTAAACCCACCTGTTTAAAGATGTGTTTAAATGCTTAAATATGTGAAATGTTTAAATACGCGTGTGGTAGAATCATATATAGGAATCAAGATTCTCGTGAGAGCTAGCATTTAAACATCCATCTGTACTCACCGCAGTCCGGTTCGGCGGCGGTGGCCGATGTGCCCCTCCGACTTGGGGCATGCGACCACATGGGATTTAATGTTAGGGCACTTGAAGCTTCAAAGTTGTGGTGTCGTGAAGTCCCTTGGGCTCAAACCCTCCGGCTAGCAGACGGGTGGAACGAGTAGAGCCTGAGGCTGGCAAGTGTTGGTGGTAGAGAGAAAGAAGCGATAATCACACAGCCACTGATCTGATCTGGCTTTGACAGACGCGTGAACAAGACGACTGCGTTTTGACTGCGTTTCTTTCTCTGCCTCTAACCACCACGCGCGCAGACCTGCCGCCTTCATCTGGCACCGGTATCACCGTAATTTACCTCAAAGACTGTGTCCAAATACTGCCTCCTGGGCACAGGCTAGGTTTCCAGCTCAGGCTGCAGCCGCCACTAGTCTGTGCCACTCCATCGTCGACAAGTGGCATCGAGGAAACTTCGACCAGTAACATCTATTGCAAGTGGATTTCCTCCAGTATCCGATGACGTGATCAACTTCACGCCCTCAATACATACAGGTCATCTTTAACTTTCCATTTTCACCTTTAAAGTGTGTCTATTAAAATAGGCCGTTTAAAGGAAGATGTCGTTTTAAACAAATCCTCCCGAGGTTTGCGTTCGTCTCCCAAGAAGTAATGCGCCGTAGACGTCTTTAAATCAGGTGAGTCTATTTAAATAGCCTATTCCAAGTGACCTGTTTAAACAGTTACGACTTCAATCATTATTGCCTAATCTCCATTTAAATAGCCCGTTTAAAGCCTGTTTTAAAAGTTCTGACCTTGCATGCAGGTCTGAACCATCGTCGTCCCTAGCCGCAGACGAATCTGGTGGGTGATTTAAATAGCCCATTTAAAACTACCAGTTTAAAACCTCACTCCGCTGTTGACCGTCTACTCATTGGTAATGTCCGATGTGCTATAGACGACTCTAATGGGTGAGTATTTAAATAGCCCGTTTAAAACGGCGAGTTTAAACGGTTCCGCCCTCCCACGTAGGTCTGATCCATCGTCGTCCAATAGCCGATATGCAGCAGATGTCTTGAAATAGGTGAGTCCATTTCAATAGCCGTCTAAACCCCCCTTATTTAAATGCACAGGCCGTCTGTACATTTTTAAACAGTGTTTTAAACTGTTGAAAGTACTGTCCATTTAAACCCGTCTTTAAATACTGCTGTGGTTGGACCAGCCACATGGATTGTTTAAATATATAAATAGCTAATTAAATGCCTGGTCCGTCTCAACGTGGATTATTTAAATAATGCTTATCCTGTGAAGGTTCATTCAATCTCCAAGTCTGGAGCGTCTTCTGTGTATGTCTAGCTTTTTGTGTTTTTGTCCATTTGGTGCAATCTTTGGCACCTCGCCGCATGTGGCTTGTTCGCTCCTATTATATATTACCACTATTCCATCCACGCCACGCTTTCGCCGATATTAGTTTTCCGTATGTCTTTGGAACCGTCCACTTGATACTTAAATGGAAGAATTCCCTAGATCTAGAATGCCTCACAATGCATATGTACTACTTGGTACTGTTACTGCCGTCTTAGTATGACAACACACGTGGTGCGTGAATTGGGGTTTCCGTTTTTCGATATTAAAAAAGTACGCCGCCGGAGGCTTGCCGCTATTTTTCATCTACGGCGCGGAGGATGTGGCGGCAGAATGTGTCAATATTTTGGATAACACCACGCCAATGTTCAGCGACATAGAAGTCGCAGTCATGGAGGGTATCGGCCACATCCCTTTCTAGGAGCAGCCGAAGGTGTTTTCGGAACATATCTTGTGGTTTGTGAAGCGTATCTCGCCCTGAGTAGAGTACAATTTGACCCGAGTATTTGTCACAAAGAACCTGAGCTTGAATTTGTTCCCATTTCGATACTAGTGCATGACGTTCAATGAAAATTTCATATCGAGATGGGTATCGAAGTATAATTTAGGATCAGAGATCAGCAAATCCAACGTTCATCGCCAAGAAGGCGTCCAATAAACTAACTTCGTCTTCGTGGTTCTCGCACCTGCTATTTTGCCAATTCAGGGCGGAACTCAGTTTAAGCTGCAGACCAGGGTCGCGGGGCTGCACCCAAATATTCGGCCGAATCATAAGGTTTCGCGTTAGGCGCTCATCGGCGTAGGCGAATGTTGCTTCGATGAACGTCCACTCCGTTGGGTTGAGGCGAACCCTGTCCGAGGTCAGCTTTAGTCACTATGGTGGGACGATGTGAGCTTGCATTCTGATCATCTCATCGTTCTGGGCCTTGACGTTCGCGGGGTCCGCAGGCTCTGATTTACCCATCGGCGGGAACTTGTATGTTTTGATGTTCTTGAGGGAACAGGTCCCTGCAGGGTATTGCGGGTTCGTGTAGTCGAGGCAAATAATGAAGTTCTCGCCGGGCTCGTTCGGGAATTTGCGCTGGGCGAGCTTTTGGAGGTGAGGGAGGTGAAGGGAGGCATCCGTTCCGACCATCTCTCTGATGAATTGTGTGTCTTGGGCTGAGAAGAGGAGGTGTGTACCAGCGGCTAATTAAATGTCAAAAGGGAAGTGATTCGTGCCAAGGACGTACAGCCGGCAGACTTGTTCGCGTGCTTCTTAAGCTTGCACATGGGACGATGGACGCCCCATGCTTCCTTTTGACAAGTTTTGGAACAGTAGTAGACGTAGAGGCAACCAGTGCACCGCAGTAGCTCTGCTTTGCGGGCAATTTTTGGGCACTATTTTGAATTCCGAGAGTTAGCGCTAGATAGGTTCCTAAAATTGCCACGCACCGTCACACAATCGCAGGCAACGTGCCCTCTCCCCCGCACTGCCTTGGGCATGTTCGCAATAGTGCTCCGCAAATGCATCAGGAGCAGAAGGGACATCCAGTCCTCGCGAAGCCAAGTGTGTACCACAGTCGACTCCGCGACGTGCGAGTCTACCTCATCCTGTTCTTCCTTCATAACTTTGACGACGGATTTATAAATCAGATGTTTCGGAAGAATATCGCGGAGGATGAACTGGACCGTGTCCTTCCAGGACTGCCCGATATTTTTGTGGAGCAGAGGACTGAAGGAACAGATCGCACGCAGTAGTCCCGCATCAAGCGACTGTGCTACGAGTTTGGGACTGTCCTGCTGGAGAAGAGCGCGACGCAAGAAAGTGAATCCCGTGTGTGCGCAGGCGAGCTTTCCTTCCTCCACGGCTGACGAGGAATCCGCTATTTGAGAAACGACGAAAAGCATCTGGGTGACCATCCAAATGGCATTTTCCGCGAGAAATGCGAAAGCGAGTGGGTGATCGGAGAGAGGGGTGAGTGTCGTGACCGTGGATGAAAGTGCAGAAACCTGGTCGAGGTTTATCGGGGACGTGTTTATGGCGGCTCGAAGTCTCTGCAAGCCTATTTTGGCGACGAGCTCTGCTTCTCCGACGGCTGCGACGAGCTCGTCGAGGTCTTTGTTGGTAGTTGGCTGGAGTAAAGATAGCAAGACAGACGTGCTGAAGGGAGAAGATGGGTGCGACCAAAGTTGAGCACATAGACGAATAATGCCTGGCGTCTTTCTAATCGCCACGCGCATCTCGTTGTCTCGGAACAGAGTGCGAATCAACGAAGAAATGGCCAATATCGTCTCTTGTGGCTCCTTCTTCTCGAGAATGATGCGTTGGTCGTAGAAATACCTGCACCACCTGAAAATCCCGGGCCAGGCTGCGAGAATTCGGGCGCGCAATTCAGGATGCGCGGCAAATTCGGCGTAGAAACCCTGCTCGAATCCCAAGAGCGCGGACCAGGCACATTCCGCTACGTCGTTTTCCACGGATGCCTTGACTCTCTTGGGAACCTTGTCTCCGCCGACATGGAATATGAGCATTCGCAGGAGAGCATCGGCAGACACGATAGTATCGGCTTCTGGGTTTAGCTTCCGGAATTCAAGGACTTGAAAAATATCCTTTGCAGTCATAGATTGAGGATCACTAAGGATCTGGGCAAAGGCCGTCAATTCAAGAAGTCTTTGAAGGAGGTAGAGGATTGGTATTTGGTAAAGGATGGATGCCGACCTTATCCGGCCCTTCCTTCATCATCTGAGTGGATCCTGAGAAACAAGTGTGGTATCCGGCAATGGGTTGGGCCGATCTTCTGCGTTTCAGCGTTTCACAGTGTCTGTAGTCGGAGGGTTAAGGGGAAACACAAGCGGGAAGTGAGAGCGGAGTTTGAATCGATCACTGATTCAATCCGATCATGATCTTGATCTTGATCTTCCATCTGAATTCGCCAAAAAGAAAACTTGAGGCCCAGTGTGGACGGTTACTATCCTGTCCTGTCATTTCCTGAAAAAATTAATTTGCCCTACTCAGGCAAGACTCATCCACAGCCACCTTTTACATCGCCACTGTATCTGTCCGAGTCGTAGGTAAATTGAATAACAAAGTAGTCTACGGACTTTCGAGATTTAGAAAGATTCTGGGCATGCATTGGCTTGCTACGTACCTAGAACTGGCTAAATTGGCTTGCATTCAGATCCTGGGAATCCAACATATTGAGCGTGTGCCGGGTCAGCTGGCTCGCAAGTGCCCAAAACATTCCACTTGCAATGCCACAAAAATTGGTCTGAGTACATAATTGGCTTCTGACAGACAGAGTCCATTAAATCATGTGTTTCTAGAGACGAACTGACTTGTAAGCCAGTGATTTATGTTCTCCTTTGGTGTAGACTTTGCGCGGTGTTGATATATCGTCTTGAGTTGAAATTAGTGCAGATGATTTGTTTTTTTGTCCTGAAACCAACTACCTTGTGTTGTTCGTTCTGAAATGGGGCAGTGAGGAACCAAGCCACAATGAATTGAATGGGCGACCCTGGGTCTGCCATCTAGTGTGCACTTGAGGATGCACTAAACTGGCTCCCAGTGTTAAGATCACGTTCAAAGGCAGAGCCCAGAAGTGATGTTGTATTGACACTATGCTGTGATACACAGCCTACAGTGCTGGCGAAGTAATATTAATCGCCGTGCGGAATTAGTTGACTTATATATTGCTTCGTGTATACTAGAAAAAAGGGTTCAAAAACTGCTGAACTCGCTCACCGGCTTGTGCAGTAATCAGCTTGATGCTTCAGACATTGATGATCTTGATCTAGTTGCAGCTTCAGGATGTGCGAAGGACGGTATTTTCAAAGGTAGCGTAGCAGGGAGTGTAGCGGCAAAATCAGTTTGGGATGTCGATGTTGAAGCGTTGAAACCCGCCGTATATGTGGTGCTCGGTGTATGCTAGTAGTAGTAGACACACTTGGATTGATATCAGCCCTGCAAGATTTGAATGGAATATAGTGGAACAACTGGCTGTATTTGAGGACAAGCCACGCCCGCCGAACAAGCCGATTGCGCACGCCAGAAAAGCCATCAGAGCCAAATTTAAACTCTGATATAGGGGCAAGCCGATTTGCCAAGCCAATCGGAAAAGTCTCAGCCACGAGGCGGTCGATAATACTAGTTCTGGTACGATCAATTGCACGATAGCATGACAGCCAACTGAAGTCGAAACAAGACTCCAAGTGATGAATCAGCTTCTGAAGAACTTCAGACCTTTGCCTCGCTTTTCTACCGAATGATTAGCAATGCTCCAAACCATCAATAGCTCTTTGTCATGGGCAATACATTCTCCGGCCGTTTTACCGAGGAACTTAACTTACCAATGCTTAGAGATCAACGTTGTATCTCAAATCATATCCCGACATGTTCGGCCTTCAACAAGGCCCATTACTCTCACGGACGACGTCCCAAGCATCCAATCGCCGTCTTTTTATTGTGGCCCTCCGTAATCGAACGCGGGGTAAAGTTCGCTTAGCTGCAGTTCAAAAATGGGTTAGGCGTCAACCATGGAGCACCGTCTCCGACATGTTATTGCGCACACTTCCAGTGCTGCTGCTCCACCTCTCAAACCTCTATCTTCGCCTCGGCGCTGCAAGTGCATCTTGCAGCTGCTCGTCCGTCATTGTTCCTGTCCACGTCGATGTTCTCGTCCCGAAGGACCCCACCGATGTATTTGGCGGCCTCAAAAGCAATGAAACAAGCCTACGGCGCGTAAACACCACATACGACATCTACGGTGTGTTCTGCCGGCCGAACGCCGGCAATGAAGGTCTTTCACAAGGCTGCTGCCATTCTCAATGATTATTCTATCTAATGCCCGTCTCAGATGTGTTGCAGCTCCTAGCGCATGGATTTTCCTATACCAGCCAGTATTGGTCGCCTCCCATCGAAGAATTCCGAAACTATTCCTACACGGCATTCTCGTGCGAGCGCGGTCTCCCTTCGCTTGCCGTCGATTTATTAGCCGCTGGGTTGAGCTCACGGCCGGCAAATGTGTCCGACGTGCAGTACCCCACCAGCGCAGCTGCGCTCTCGCAACTCGCACAGCACCTCAAAACCGCACCCATCCTCCCCGGCGTCAGACCATTCCAAAAGATCATTGGAATAGGGCACAGCCTCGGCTCCGCCCTTCTTGACTTCGGCGCCATCGTCGATGGCGTGCAATCACCCTTCGACGCCCTCGTTTTGACCTCCATGCTCATTTTTGGTCCAAACGATCCCCCTCCTGGTTCCGGTACAGGGGCGATTCCCATTGCCGCGCGGGACGCCGACCCACTTCGCTGGGGCGCGCTCGATCCGGGCTACGTCACTTTCAACGACCGCACCGTGTTCTACCCCGCCGATCCGACGGCATACTCGCCGCGTATGCTCCTATTCGACGGGTTCACAAAGGACGTGGGACCCCTGAGCATGCCAGTGCAGCTGGCCTCGTCGTCGATTCCCGCGGCGAACTATACCGGAGCGGTCGCGGAGGTTGTGGGCGCAGAGGACCAGGTTTTATGTGGGGCTGATCGGTGTGTTGACGTCGAGGCGTTGACAGCGGCTGAACAAGTGGTGTGGCCGGCTGCAAAGAGCTTTGAGGTTGTGGTGTTGCAGGGAAGCGGACATGATTTGAACCTGGACTTTCGGGCCGGAGCGGCGTTCGAGACAATTTTTGGCCTTGTTGCCAAGTTTTCTGAGAAGTAAAGCTACGGAGATATAAGTAACAACAAAAATAAACTAGACCTCAGTTGGAGCACAAATAGTGAACGACTGAGGCGCTCTAACGCTCTCCTGCCCCGTTCTGAGGTACACAACGGGTGGCTATGCCCAAGACATAGCCACAGGTTTTGTACCACAGAACGGAGCGGCAAATTGAGAATCCAACTCAACCAGTGCCAAGTTGACGTCCTAAACGCATGCTCTCTTTGTGGTCCGTGGAGTTCCCGAGGCTGTGGTTGATCTCCCACACGTGCAAGAATCACTGTTTGCGACCCACCACCACGATGAGTTCCGTGCGCCACACCACCCCTCCTCTGAAAGAGCAAGCCGGTGAGTGTAAACGTCCTATCTGCAGCTTTCGCAGATTCAGAGTCCTATATGAAGGCCGTGCTGAATTAGCTGGCGCAAAACTGTGGTCGGTTTATGTGTCCGAAGCAGAAAAGTACGACAAGGCCCTGGTCGAGGGTTGGAGATCAGACATGGAGGGACTGCTCTTCAAAAAGTGTACTAACTCTGGCCGCACATGATAGGCGGGTTTCTTCTCGCTATCTTGACAGCTTTCTTAATCGAGAGCTACCAAACTTTGCACCATTGCGATTCTAGCTCAGATTTCCCTCCAGCTACAAGAGGGCTCCAACGTGTCTGCCGTGGATGTAACACCGTTAATGACAGTTCGCCCTACCTCCGCTGCACTTGTTTGCAACACTCTCTGGTTCCTCAGCCTGGGATTCAGCCTTGCGTGTGCTCTCATTGCGACACTTGTGGAGCAATGGTCAAGACATTTCATCCACAGCTGTGAATTACAGCAATCCCCCTTCAATCGTGCTCGCATCTTCGCGTATCTTCACTATGGACTGGAAAGATTTGGCATGTACGCAATGGTTCAGTTCATCCCACTACTATTGCACATATCCCTCCTACTCATCTTTGCCGGCTTCGTCGCATTTCTCCAGCCAATAAATGCAGTCGTTACTCCTATGGCGGGGGCATTGCTCGCATCGATTTCAATCGCTTACATGATCCTGACCGTATTACCGATGTTTTCCTCCGACTCCTCATATCGAATTCCCCTCTTGAATATTTCCCGGGGGTTCTTTCGTCAAGTGTATGCTTTATTTTTGTACGGATGGAAATGGCCGCCGGACGAGGAGGCTGCAATTGCGTCCAGCCCACTGGCCTCGGAACACAAAGGCATTCCAACAATGGTCGACATTATGATGCACGACGCTACTGACAAATCGGAGGGGCGGACGAAACGAGACGGACGCGCACTAGTGTGGGCCCTAAGGCCCTTGACGGATTATGATGAACTGGAGCCATTTGTGGAGGCACTTCCGGAGCTCGTATGGGGTCCCAGTGGGAGGCGACGGCTGTACGACGACGTGATCAATATGCTGCCTGAAACCAGCGACTTCCAACTAGTATCCCGCATTGAAGCCCTTTTACGAGGCTGCGATAGTGGAGTTCTGCCACCAGATATGCAGGTTTGCCGTCGTATTTTATGCATCAAAGCGCTCTGGGCATCCGCCTGTTTTTCCATGTTGGAGGCCTCGGCACGACAATCCTTCCCCATTTTTTATCACACTACGCTGGCATCCCAACTAACATCCGTGAACGTCACCCCGGAATTGATATCCTATTTAACCTCGGCGTATGCGCTGGTTCGATGCAGTGATTTCTGTTCACTCTTGTCCTTCATTCGTGACATCATCCCGGTGTTGGAAAATATCAGAAACACATCGCCTGTCCAAGATGTTGGCACTATCCTCAGACGGGGTCAGAATCGAGCAGCGGACCTCTCATACACCGGATTAAGTAGTGTGTTGGAGCAGCTCATTGTCTCTGATTCGACTGACACTTCATCACTTGTCCAACGAACGGTCGCCGCCTTGAAGTCATGTAACGACCTCGCCTATGATATTCTGGCAGAGTATCTGCGCAGCTCTGGCAGTGTCGAGGAGATACCCTATGAATTTGAAGCCACAGTTTCCATGATACAACAAGTTGCACTGCGGCCAAGTGCACTTGCCGCAATGAAACTCAAAGATACTTTCATTGCCATCGTCGAAACGAACGCTCAAATAATACGACATCAAACCATCCACCCCCTCTCGATATCAGTCTCGATGCGATACTCCACTTACTCCAGGTGAACCCTGAATGTCTGGATACTCTGTTTCTGCGCCTCTTGCTCCTGTACATGGGTGGTCGACCAAAAACCAAGGAAGTTTGGGCTCGAATTTTCCTACATGCGATCCCAGATTTATGGGGTCTCTGCTCACAAAATGCCTCGTAATGTTTCATGGAACCACCGCCTTGACCGTCATCTGGTTTTCCTGTTACCGGGTGTATTGCCGGTTTGCCATCTTTGATGAGACAGTCAGCAAACATTTTTGTCCTCATGCACCGTGGCCGTCCTCAAAGCAGAGATATTGAGACGGGCATCGGAAGTCCAACCTTACCTCGTATGTTGTACCGCCGAAATTATCGGAACAACAGAAGGAGGAGTTCTGTACGATAATGGCGGAATTTCTGGAATCCCGCGCTAGGTTCCCACTGAACGACAACGATAAGGATGTGGAAACCGAAACATTCAGCCTCTTAACATTTACGTGTCCTCGAGACCCAGCTTCTCGCGCTCCTTTCAACGGCGGTTTGCCAATTCTTTATTGAAGATTCTCAACGGTGATTCTCTTACTCTAAGCGCCAGATTGTCGGGTGGATTGGTTGGCACGACGGTTCACCTCCAATCGAAAGCTTTGATGATCCCAATGCATGGGCAACCATACTCGAAGCATCGAAGACGTTTTCGGCAAGCCCAACCTTCCGGGAACTCGCACAGACCGACATCCCGGGCATCGTTGAGGCTCTCATCGCTGAACTCGCATCCAACAACTCCGATCCTGCGGCTGATACGCCCATCGACGCAGGCGGCCTTCCAACCAACGTTACGGGAACCCGGGAGGTAGGGAAAACCGGCGACGTTCCCGAATTTGCCGGACCTACGTTGCCTTAGGATTGATATTGCTATACTAACTTGATGTATCGCACGCAATGTCACGTAGAATTTGAGGGTTCACTTTGAGCGTGCCAAATTGACTTGCGCCAGCGCGGATTGACTTGTATTGACTTGTACGTGGATTTTGGTGCGCAAGTCAAGTTGTCGCACGCACACGTCAATTTGTTGGCTTGGCATGCACATATGTCGAGTGTAAGCTTGGACACATTCTGGTCAATGTGCTGCTGAATTAACATGCAAATATCAAGCACATAGTATTGAATACCTCCCCTGCTCTTATGCACTATTTTCTGACCACAATGTGTCGACGTGTACCAACACTTCCGCCAACAACAGCATTGCCGAGGCAATTTTACAGTGTAGCCTTATTCGATCGTTGACTTGTGGACGTAACTTCATTTATACAGGAATATACCTCCTTTTTGTTGAGCTGGTGAGGTTATCAGCTCTAGGGGCGGGACGTAGCACAGGTTTTATAATTATCCCAGTATATATTGACTTGGCACAGTTATTTTTATTAATTTCGTTCCAGAATTCGCTCCCACATCCTTTGATATGGTCTACCAAGTGATTGAGTTCAAATTGTATTATAAATTTAACCTCCAGAACATATTTGAAGTTCGTTCAGGTTGGGTGCGCGCAAGTCAATTTGTCGCCTCGCACGTGACCCAGGCACAAATGTCGCTGTTATTAATTAACTGAGGCGCTTTTCTGGTCTCTGATGTATATTAATATGTGTTTTAAAGCATTATAAATGTCATTCAAGCATGTTATGGTAGTTCCGGACGGTCCCCTTTGCCTTAGAAGCGATTCATTCAAAATGCACACTTCCATCCTTAGTTCAGCCTGAGTTAAGTAACTTGCATCGCCTACCGCCTCGCGGTAAACAGCATAACTACATGGTATCTGTTGTCACGTAGGAATATGTATACATATGCGCTAAATTTGGCCCCTCAGCGCAAGCCAATCAGCGGATGTTGAAGTTCTGCCCATAATTTACTCAAACCGAATTCCCGAGCGAGTGGCCACCGCAATTATGCTTGGTGAAGAGAAAATAAGGTGGGTAGCCATGGGCCATAAAGTCTTTGCAGGGAAGGCCAAAATCACGATGAGCGCGATTTGATGGGATCACAGCGAGGATTGAACCTCGGCGGCATTGGCCTCAGTAAAGTTGAGGGCTCATTCTCCGAGCTGGAGACATAAAGTTTGTGACATGTGAGCGGAATTGGGATTTGAAAAGTCGAGAGGTTCTCAACGCCATCACCAACGACGAGCAGAGCACATTTATGGCATCAAAGCTTCGACAACCGTGGGTGCATTGGGCCTTGAGGTTCCTACATGATGTTACATGACACAGGGAGCAAGGTTAATATATTTATGGCTAATGAGGGACACTTTACATTGGTGTCAGAAGTGAGTGAAAGCGAGTCCATGCAGAAGTCAATCCACGCACAAGTTGACGCAAGTCAAACATGCCAAATTTCAAACTCCGTTTGGTGGGCAAGTCAATTTGCCAAGTCAATCGGTTACGCCCAAGTTACGCCTCTGCAGAATATCTTACGCTCCTTTGGCTCCTGCTTTGTGTATCTCTCATAGTATCTCTCATACGAGGACCATGATCTGGTTACGGCCAATTCCACTGGCAGGCAGTAACTCATGCCGCATTTCTCAGGTAATCATTAGACTTCCGAATATTAACGAGGGTTAGTGTGGGAACAGCCTGGGCCTCAGCCAAGTCATACTAGGGAACAAGTACTGTACGTTGGCGAAATCGAATGGCAAAGGTCACTCTGGCGCTCAGGATCTGTTCGAATGCGTGGCACGTCTACGCGGGGCTCGCGATCCTTGATCACAGTGCGCGCAGGTAGGTAGGTAGGAAGCACTACAGGGCACGCACCGTCACCCTTCCTTTCACCACGGCCGAATTTTGTGGGCCAATAAAGGAATTTGGCCCAGGCTGTAGTCTAACGAGCTTTGTCTGGTAGGGGGGCCGTTACCGCAATCGGAGCCTACGGTGTGTGGACGCTTGTCCGCACAGTCCACTAGGTAACTAAAATTTAAATTAAAGCACTCTGTATTAATGAAAATAAAAATGATGACTCAGCCCGACGTCGAACGAGGTTTGAACGAGAATGCTTTGACTGTGGGCGCTCTCCCTGTACTACTGGGCGGTTCCCCGGTACGAAATGAAGTATCATTGGAATTCATGGGACGGTGGGAAAAATCAATGGATGAGCTCCCAAAATAACCATCCTCCGGAGTCACCAGATCGGTATCAACCCTTTCTTGTCATCTTCCACCACAGTCCACTCAGTGACTCATGTCTCTCCAAGACATCGGCGAGGATACACTGCTCAAAATACTTGCATTCTGCGATGTCTATACCGTGCTAAGAGTCTCCATAGTAAAGCTGCTGACTACATGACAGATCGTACATTGCTAACTACGTGCTTCCCCAGACCAATAAATCCTTCCGTCGTGTCGCATTGACCAAGCAACTTTGGCTGCACTTGATGCAGGATCTAGTCTCCCGTGGCCTGCTGGACAGCCCCTCCACAGAAACTCTAGATGCGTACTCGACTGGAGATATAATCGGCGAAATCAGGCGCATTGTGTGTGGACCAGCAACATGGGCGCCCAGATCCTCGTGCGCACCAGCGGTCCTTCGGCAGCTCAAATTCTCAACCAATGTCGATCCGGGGAGCCTCATCGATTTACGACTTATCCCCGGTGGAACACATGCGTTGCTCAACACCCTCGACGATATGCGGCTTTATGAGGTCCGCACAGGGCGCTGTGTTTGGACTAGGGCGTCAACTCCGGGGTCCTTTGTAGTAGATATGGCGGAAGGAGGTAAAACTGCACGCATCCTGTTGGTTCCCCCGAATTACTCGCAGGACGCGTTTGTACACTCCATTCTTACGATCCGAGCACAAACTCACGATAAGTCTCCAGTTGCATAACTATCCAAGAGGTGTATCTCCCAACGGGAGAATCACGCGAGATTCTTAGCGTCCCTCTGCCGCAGGATACGACTATGAACATGTATTGGTCCGGCGACCTGCGGGAGGATTTCTTTGTCCTCCACGCTTACATCTGTTCTATTCCCGGGGGTAACGTCTTTACACTCGTTGACTGGCGCAGAGGAAAGCAAATCTTACTCAGCTATAATACCGGACCCACGATAGATGTATGTTCGATGGTATCCGGCATCGATACTGCTGATCCTCGTCCTAGCTAAAGCCAAGACTGCTTCGAGACCACCTGCTTGTCGTATATCCAGAAGCTTCCCGACCTTATCAACAGATTTTGGTTGCAACTGCGTTCACTGCGCTCGAGAAACGCTGGCAGCCCCTCGATGTGATTGCCATAGCTACGGTCTTCAGTCGGGCCGACTTGGGCATGGGGCCTCTTCCACGCGTTCCCGGCGAACAGATCCCCACCTCTGCAGTTGCAAAGTTACATCTGGACAACAAACCAATGTATGGCCACTCGTCTTTCGAGGTATGCGTCCGCGAGAATCCCGCGCACCATGATAACTACAAGATCATGTTGTATTTATCGGCCCACGCCACTCCTTCACAACCATGGGCCAGCAATGGCCGGCTGTTCACATACACATTCACACTGAGCCCGTCTCCACATGCTCAGCCAGCATTTCAGCTGAGATCTATAGTTCACAGCTTGGTCTCTGTAAATTGGACCGCAATGTCATACGCAGGATATGCCATCCAATGGCCGGGCGCTGTCGCCTTCATCACGGATTACCGAGGAGACCGGGCGGATGCAAGGGTAGGAGGAACCACGGTGCTTAAAGCATCCCCTGGCTGGGTGAAGATGTATTACTCGTCTTTGAACGGGGCAGTGCTGGGAGTTGCCGCCAATGGTTCTGTCATCGTTTGTTATTTTCAATAGGATTTTATTTATGATCTGCACAAATCATGACTCGTCGAAGTTCCCGATGCACATGTTATTTCCACCGAGAAAATGTGCATTGAAATATGTACGTGTTTTGGAAATCAACTCCAAGTTGAGAGAAAAAAGAATGACCCGGGCTCGAGTCGACCGAGCTTTTTCGACATGAAAGACTGTGAACATCTCCTAACCAGGAGTAGATGCAGTGGACTCGTAACCAGTCCGTATACGATTGTCGAAAAATGTGGCAAGCATTTCGGTCTACCATACTTATGGGGCCACCGCTGTGCCGCTGAGCCCTTTCCCCTCCCCAAATGACCTTGGGTAATTGGGTTTAAATTTAAGTTGAATAATAAAGTTCAACTTAAAACAGAGCGGTGGCCTAGGCCCGAGACGAACAAATTTTACTCCGTCTACAAACATGTCGGCAAATTTGACGATGGCTAACTTAGGCAGGTGTGTTCGAAATTGAACTGGGATGGAAAGTATATGAGTCAAGAGAGCTTCTTCTACTTAACTGAGCTGATCCCTTTTATTGAATGTACTATTTCTCACCAGGTACCTGGCCACCCTACCTAGTTGGCCACTTGGAGGGTGGCCGGCCCACACTGGATATTTATAGCCGGGCGTCATGGGACATTACCTTGCTTGACAAGGTCTCTCCAAACTCATAATTGCACCACTTTTCATACCACCCGGCTTGATCCGCTTCCGTATCACTCCGAAGGTGATGTCAACTCGTCGGAGACTGCCGAACCAAGTTCACTCAATGCTCTGTTTCCGCCTGAACTTTCAAGTACTCTATCTACTATTAAGACACATCTGCACATTCTCATCAAATGCGGCACATGATAGTAGAAATTGCTCGAGATCAGCATAAAGTGTAGCGCATTCCCACGTTAAGACAGCGGCCGCACCATCGGCACATCAATGATTTGAAACCCCGCTCAACCGGCGCGCGGCGAGCGAACCGGCCCCGCGCAACCCGTGCAACGGCAGCCCAGCGCAGCATAGGGGGTTAGGGGGGAAACTCCCAGCCGGCCCGGTGCCAGCTGCCGAATCACTCCAATTCAACTCGCATAAAGCCGCAACTTTAATGACGGCAAAGAATTAACAGTGAGTTGAATGGCACTGAAAAGAGGCCCCGCGCCAGCGGAAATGACCCCGTGTCAGCGGAGATGACCCCGTGCCAGCGGAAAGGCTAGCGCCAGTGAAAGGGAGGGGTGTGGGGGAATCTTCCCCAGTGTGCCGGAATGCCGAACCTGATGGCGCAACCGGCACAGCTGATGTGGCCGCACAAAGCCATAGCACATTCTCAAATACTGGCATAAATGTACTGCACATCAATTGTGTATGTTCTACATCTTGTATATCCTCAGTTGAATGACACAACACTGCCGTTCAGTGAGTGACCAGCAGGATCTGGGATGGCTGGAAGAGGGAAATGGCAAAGGATACGGATACGCGCAGACGAGGAAGATAAGAGGACTGTGTTCGGTAACGGTTGATGCGAAGACTAGAGATACACATGGATGAGAAAATGTAAACAGCTCTGTACGAGACAGAGATGTGGTTCAATTCAACAGTAATTAGTAAACAAAGCATTGCAACAAAACAGCACTCTGATGCATCAGCAAAGTATCAAACAAGGTTTCAAGCAAGGTCCTTGCCGACGAAGTCGGCGCTTCCTCGTTTGGAGTACGACCTATAACGAAGGTCTGAACCAAATTTGGTGCCAAAGTGATGAGTTGATCCAAAGTTACGACATCTCGGATCAGGACCCGTAACGTGTGAACATCAATTCCTTATGCCCATGCGGCTCGGCCTTCTTGTCCTGGACTCCTGGCCACCTCTTCACCAATTCTTACCCGCTCCGCGACCTCCTGGACTCGTTCTCTTCGGACGAATGTAGACTCTCATCTGTAACTCCACTCTTTGTCAATATTATTGAGGTTTGGAAGCCACCAGCGTCGAGTTAGCGTAGGACTAAATGTATTAATGTAATGTAAAGTCTCAGCGATGCGCAAAGGCAAAACTCAATATATTGGAGTACCTAAATGTAATGTAAACTATGAACAGTAAGTAAACATGAGTGGCAATAGGTATGAGGAGTCACGCCTCAGCGATGGGCAAAGGCAAAACTGAGACATCAATATTTGTACACCGTCAAATATTAGTACGCCGAAATCTTCAGAAATAAACATGTACAACAGATTATTTCACCTGATCGCGTATACCTCAACAAATATATGGAAATCCTCTGCTCTATTCTACCAAGAATGTTCCCCCGCTTTTTGAGTGGCTCAAGCTGGCCAATGTCCGAGTCGTATTATACGTATAAGACCACACTGAGGCGCTATCGATCCAGAACCGGGGCGAGTTCGCGCCATCTTTGTCACTTAGTTACTTTGCTTAGTTCTGTGAAAGTTAGTGAGTAGCGGTCCGGGTTAGTGGTTCGGGTCAGATGTTCGGGTTCAGGTTAGCTGGTTAGGGTTAGTAGTTAGTGTTAGGGTAAGGTATCTGTATAAAAAAAACACACCCGGCTTGCGCTGAAGGAACAATGATGGCCGAAGTTCCGTGTTCTTGAACATGCCGAGTCAAAACGACGAACTTTCACAGAAAGTAGGTAATGTGACGAACTTTCACGCATTCCCATCAAAGTGACGGACTTTCTCGTTCCTAAGCGAAGTAACTAAGTGACGAAGATGGGTACGACCCTCCATCTACCTTCCACTAGGTTTGTGTATGTTCGACTCGAGCCTGGGCCAATTTTTTTTTGTATTTTCGTCCCCACTCCACAATAAAATTCGAGCCCACTAAGCGAAGGTCACTTGGGGGAGAGAAAAAATCCAGAGGCACAGCGGTGTGCGTCTACATTTGCTTCCAGAAGCATTTTCGTAGCTATGTAGAAGAAGCTCGTTCAACTCGAGCCTGGGTCATTCTTTTTATTCCTTCCCCGATTTGAGCACACTTAGCCCTGGCAATTTTATACCCGTGGACGACCCAGAATCACAAGTGGTTTTATACTAATAAACGGCCCAACAGCACGATGGTGTGCGTCTACTAGTTTTCACCATGTACCTGGCCACATAAGCATTCATGGTTCATTCTTAATATGTACACTGGTCCGATGCAAGCCAAACCATATTATATTGAAGGCAGGTATCCTATAAAGAGTTCAAGGCCATATCCACTGAAATATCGGAAGACTTGATGCCATTGTGAATTTTTTTGGACGGCGGCTCAACATGGCCAAATAACAGGCTAGTTGGCCACCCAGCAAATCAAGCCATGGGGCCTGAAACCGGCATACCAAGGTGCTTGCGCCACCCCCAAAAATCCTGATGCTGGCAGTGCTGAAATTGTATGGTTTGAGGTAAAGCATCGCAGTAAGGAGGGAGTTGAGTAGATAAAATTCGAACGAACCTTCTAGATTGAGGCATTAGACACCGAGAGGCCTCGTCCCGTAGATGGACAATCAAACGTAGACGCACACAGCTGTGCTGCTGGGCCCTTTCTTCCTATGAATTTGACTTGGTTACATGCGCTCGAAAGGATTGAATTGGAGAAGCAGAGAAACAAAGATGCCCCAGGCTCGAGCCGAACGAACTCTTTCTACGCAAATTGGATACACTTCGGCAAAACACCGATTATAGATGCACGCCGCCGTGCTTCTGGGCCTTTTATTGGTGTAATATGAACCAGGGTAAGTGCATTCAAAATCTTGACCAGACAAAAACTCGACAGGGAAACGGGATAGCCCAGGCTCGAGTCGAACGAGTTCTTTCTACGCAAACCTGGTGGCACCCTTTAATGAATGTAGACGCACACCGCTGTGCTGCTGGGACCTTTCTCTCTTTGGAATGAGCCTAGGTATGTGTGTTTGGAATATTAATGCTCCATCCACCCACACCCACCCACAAATTATTCCGCCGTGATGCTGAGACCGGTTGGTTACGTACCTTTTCCCCACAATTTGAAGCCAGCTGTCATCCTACGTCCAGATGTGCGGATGCGGGTATCCGACGCGTCGCCAGTCGTCGTCGTCAAGCTGCTGCACGAGACGGGTAGAGATTAGATTGGTCTAATTAGATTTCCCTGAAAGGGAATTACATGAGTGATTGACAGCGCCGCCGCCGGGATGGCCGAGATGTGATCCAATTTGGCTGCTGCGGAGCCCTCTCGCCCTCTTTCCCGCCTCCTTAAATTCAGTCGCGCTTTCAACGCGCGTAGCTCTTTTCCAGCTTAACAAAAATCGGTCTCAAATTTCAGTACTCCACCACCACGGACTAGCACTGGCCACTTGACCCGAAGCTTTCAATGTTTAGGGAATCCCTTGCATTGGAGAACATCTTTATGAACCCAGATAAATACTCCAATAATGGCTGCTACACCGCCCAGGCCCCACTGATAGCGAGTGAAAATACATGCTCATCTGCTGCAAACTATTACAGCGGTCCACGCAGGATACGAAAGAATTCGACAACTTACGCTCACGGCTCACCAAGGTGGCTTGTGAGTGGAGTAAGTTGGCTTATGTGTTCAGTTTAAGCCAACTTAGATAAAAAACTTGGCGTCAACGGGGTTGGCTTAAGCCAACTGGAGCTGAATTCATATATAACCGATTTCAGCGTGCAACAAGGGACTATTCAAGTAAATTTATTTCTGCGACTCTTGGCATACTCTAATATAGCCAAATGATTACTCGCCGTCTCGGCCGTTCTTTCCTATAAAAACACAGCGTTAATTTCGATCCACTCACCTCGTCTCAATGCATCATCCTGCGGTCTCAGCTGCCATCCTCACCTCGGTCCTACTCTTCGCACAGTGGACGATCGCTACCCCAGCAGGACTTGAACGGAGATGCGCCGGGCCGGGCTCGTCATGCTCAGGCGTATCATGCTGTCCCGACCTGTTCTGCGTCGCACCCGCCCATGTACACTTGTCGTCCTCATCACCGAAAACTTCTCACTGACTCTGAAACTCCCCACTTAGTTTTGCCAAACCTGCGCATTGGCCAACGAATCATGTTCCGGTAGACCTTGCTGTACCGGTCTAACCTGCAGTTCGATCAGTCATGTATGAACGACAGCTACCCACTGCGACATATTATAACTGACACGCGAGCAGTTCTGTCAAACATGCGCGGGGTCCGGCCAGTCGTGCTCGGGAAGACCATGTTGTGCAGGCTTGGTCTGTACCGGTCTCGCCCATGTAAGTGTCAAGCTAAATAGTCTGGTTATTTGACTGACCTGGGACACCAGTTTTGCAGCTGATCAACGTCACTTTTGATTTTCCTTGTATCAACCTGTTTCCCTGGGTCAGAGAGTCACTAAAATATATCTCTCGGAGTAATTCTGTTTTGCCTGCTTCTAATTCACATACGTAAAAGGATGCGACAAAATAACGGACCGCTGGAATGGTTGCTCTGGTAGGCGAGAAGAGTGATAGGCGAGTGGTGGAAATCATTTACATATCCTTGAGTAATTGCTCTGTACACTGTATTATTGGATGGAATTCTATTAGCAAAATGCTGACAGATTAGCAGTTGGCCATTATTACAGACTTCCGAATCCATCCCCTGCGAAGCTCCGAAGCCCGACGCCGAGACCGTTCATCAATCACGGGGTTACTTGTACTGGAGCAACCGTCACGGAGAAGTTGTGCTGCCCAGGTCATTGTCACGGTGCTTTTGGGGGCATATGTTTGATATTCGTGCTTTTGGGTGCGCAACACAGGCAGTGGGGATTTTTTTAGAGGTTGAGGAGGGGATTAATATTCCTCAAATGTTTTGGGCGTAGAGGAGTGATTATTCGGCATTCTTTAACCTATTAAACTTCTTCGCATCTTCCGAACTCCGGAGATGCTCGACATATCGACATCGGGCTTGGGCATGATGCGGCTGGGTGATGCTCCCACCGTCCCAGTGGTGGTTAAGTCAAGGTTAAGTTATTGAGGTGCGCCGGAGGAATGCGCGCCGGGATTTATGCATTTGAAGAAATTTAACGACGCATCTCCGTCAATTACGAGTACTTATGTTTACATATGTTATTGTTTCTTTCAAATCTCAGGGCACCCAAAATCGATCACTTTTTTACTAGTTTCCGATTTCGTTGAGGGACCCCTTTAGTGGCTGTGTGTAGTCTTTATACTATTTCTATTAGTTGAAAACATATGGAAAATAGCGGCTGTGCCTTTGTTCGTATTTGGTTAATTGTTCGTATTTACATACTCGGGGAAAAATACCCCCTACTCGGTGAAAAATCATCACTTGTGCAAACAATGGCAAAAAAAATTTTTGTAGTCACCATCATCCTTCGGCATTCTCCCTCCCCCTTTCGGACTTGAAGAAACTGAAAACTATAAAAACAGAACGGGATCCTCCGACGAACTTGCGACGAACCGTATCTAACTGCAATGGAGCGCAACTTTTTTTGTATGGCATATTTATGCCGCTTTCAATATCGTATAACGGCATATGATATACTTAGAATGTGGTTGCAATATTTATCGCGGGAAATGGGGGCGCAGGGCATAGTGTTTGGCCTTGATTGGCAGCAGAGGCTGCGTTTTGTTTGGTTCCGTTCATGTAAGTACACAATGATCACTCCTGACTTTCCGCCATAACGTGGCAACCCAAAACAGGAAATTTGATGGCGGCCAGGCGGCAGCATTTGATTCACAAACCAAAACTTGTTTTGATCTGATTTGTGTCTTACCCTGGTCAACTTCCGCCTAATGGCTTATGTAAGGCCCACGTGGATTTACCTCCGTCTAACTCCGATAGCCCCGATCCTGTGTCTTGTCTTCTTCGACGCGTCACCTCTCCTTCCCATCCTTCTCTTTCCTTTACTATCTCTGTGCCCATCCTGAGCTGGTCCACGTGAATCTTAGAGCGCCAAGTCTCACTTGCGTAACGCTGCCGCCAAGAAGCCTGCATTGAAAAAAGTCACCCGCCTAGCTTCTGCTCTCTACATCTACGCTTCCCTCAGTACTCTTTCATTATGGTTGGACAATACACCTTTTTATGTCTTGAAACTGTGCTCTGCTGCCTCAAGTCGTCTGCTCGAAGACGGAGGAAGATCAATGTGAAACAGGCCGTAGCAAGGCCGTAGCTACCCCTAAAGTATTTTTGAATTCTTCGCTGCCAAACAGCGCCGCCGCCCTCTCGCTATCGCATCCTCCCCACATATGGCAGCGCTTGCCTGGAGATTCCATTGGGTTCTCTGCTATGTTACTCTTATATCATGGCTCCTTGTAGTCCTCAATGGAGCATCCTTTGAACCGAGCGAGTCCTTGCTGACCAGGTGTCGGATCCGCCTCAAACTGATACTACGTGCTAGCGCAATGTAAGTAATCACCGTCTCTTTTAACTGCACTCAGCTCTGATTGTTTCTTAGCGCTGCGCTTAATTGTCTTGTTTCCCCGTTTCAACTAGCTTTACAATTTTTCTGGAGCACAGTCTCGCTTCAAGGTGAATGCCTTGGATCATGCTGTCCGAGGATACTTAACTCCAATGTTGAAAGACGATACACCCGTCGCAAACGTCCAGCTCAATCGCTTCGCACGGCGCCGTGGTAATTTTCAAAAACATCCCAGGCCATCTTTATTCGAGGACGCACACACACACGTTTTCCTCAAAACTACTGCATTCGGCCCGGACATCCACTTGCGGTTATTTGTTTAGCTATCCACGTCTCCGTCAACTAATTCGGGAGCGTTTAGGCTGATTTCCGAATACTGTCGTCACCTCTGCCGCCAAATCCAATGCAACTGGTCCAGACGTGCGCGCTACTGCATCCGCTTAGTGAAGTTGCTGATTTCTTTACCAGCATCAAAGCCCTCGGTCACAATCCCTTCCGTTCTCTATTGTCATAGTCGGACTGCTCGACGGCAGCGAATGCTGAGTAATTTGCGGGAAGCTCGCAGGAAGGATTCATCGATTACTTGGATGCTCTGGAAACGAATTGCTGGTGAGTGTAGCTCGTTGTGTTTCCTCATATCTCTCTCAATCACTTTAGTTATCATTCTGTACCTTGAACGATCAGGCTTGCCACCCGACGTAGGTTATAAATTCACGTACGCCAATTCTCGTTTCCCGCTTTAGCGGTTGTTAAACTGAAATTTCCTCCAGCGGCTACGCAGCTCCTAATTCCCCGACATGTGGAATACTCCCATAAAATCCAATGCGCAGGATCTCAGCGGACGTCTCGCACTGGTTGTTGGTATGCCAATATTTGTTGTGGACAACATCACGGTCGAGCTGGGGATATCCAAAGGCAGCGGCGGCACCCTCATTGGGCTGAAATATGAGGTTCGACATGGGCGTCGCTACGCTATCTCTGCCGAGGTGGAGATTGTTGCGTACACATCATCGGATGCTGGCGCCGAGTATCCGCATCGCCTTACGCTGAGCCTCATAGCTGAGCCAATCACTTACAAGAGACGGCGCAGCGAGGTTATTTATAGTGCGCGCCGACATCAGCTTCCCCTCATCGCCGGCTTCAGCTGCACCGCGCACAATTCTCAAAGCCGCTCGCTCGAGGCCGGAGTTGTCCATTTGGCAAGTTGCCCCAGTACTGCCGCAGCGTATGTTATGCTGTCCAGGATCAAGTGCGATGAATGAGAGCCAAAAGGCCTCGCAATCCTGGGCGACATTGATCCGAAGCGCATTTCGACTCACGCACCAGAACAGGTGAGAGCTGAAGAGAAGAGACTGAAGGTTTTGGCAAAACGGACCCTGCGGCGCACGAGAGACACACTCAGCTGGTATACTGAACTGACGGGCAAGGAGTTCTGAACTATACATGATTATTTATTTCGCTCATTCATACTTATTTCTGGACATCCGATATTCAATAAATTTCGTTTTGGTTTGTGCCTCGCCGCTTGCCGGCCATCCCACCAGTCATGACGGCAGGTCGGCAACTTGCTCTAGTGTGCGGCTGACAAAGTTGTGTCAATGGTGCCTCTCCCTCTCACCACCATGTTGACTGCCTCGCTCTCACCATAAACCACACCCAGCCTCAATTATTCCATTGCACTCTGTGCAGCCGCCATCTTTGTCTCAAGATTGCAAACACCGAAGACGGGAAGAAGGCCCAAATCGAGGCATATCTGACGCGTACATCGACTCGCCCAGCTCAGTCTTCTTTTTCAATGCTCCAATGCTTACTCCATGTCCCCTACTCCGTCCCCTATCAATCTAACACTATGCCACTCTCATATCTGCACTCTCAATATCTATTCTACCCACATCCCATGGCCATCTACTACCATCATGCTCTGGAACATATTTGTGCCAGTAGTTGTCTCCCTCTACTTGTAGATATGCACTGGCATTGATATAATGCATCATTTGCTTCTTACTAGAGACTTTTCGTCTAGCAGAAACTGGTTCCGCTCTTCTTAAGTCAACCGGCATGTCTCCGGCAAACTCTCGCTTGCCGTTCCTGCCGGCATCAAATTGCCGCATTTGGATGCCACGTTATGGCGGAAAGTGCGCTAGTCACAATGATAGCTTGGTCGCCATTTGTGTTAGCGTAGTGCCTCAGTTACGGAGCAAGAAGTAACTCTATTAATATATGTAGTACCTGTTAGCGTAGTCTACAGGATAATCAGTAAGGTAAGTATTGAGAGAAAATATATCTACGTACGCCTCAGTTACGGAGCAAGAAGTAACTGAGGCTGTGTGCTGTCGCGTAAAATTATGAAGGACTGTATGAAGGAATGAAGGTTGGGATTATGGGATGAATGAATGTATGTATGAGATAAGATAGATAAGATATACTGCTAACAATTTGGTTAATTGCATCTGTGGCTTGTAGACTGCCCGTACTACCGTGCGCATGTTGACTTGATGTGATCCGTAACTCAACAACATTTGCCGACGTGCCGACACCTTGTATTACTTGCATATTAAATCACCGAGCGCTCCCTCCGCGCATTTCCCCCTGTGTCGCTGCGCTGAACACATGCAGCCCCGCGCTCAATGTTCCGTCCCGCCATCCCCGATGTGGCTCCCGCCCACAGCACCGCCTGCCCCGCCTCCTGTGTCACCGGCCCCCCTCGCAACAGCTCCCGCCCCCTAACCGTCCGCCAACTCTCTTACACACTCACACCCCCAACACCGTCCCTCCCGCCCGTTACTAGCCGAACCCCCTGCCAATAAATACACTAGAAGTACATATGTTCACCCTAAATGATCCTATTACTTTTTATATAATCTGGCTACCCCAATACAGATTAGATGACACTTTGCAACCCAAATCTACCTACCCCCTACACTCCCAAATCCATCAACAATTGGGGTGTGATGCTGCCTTGAACGTGTCCTTCCAGGGAATTTCTTGGGAAAATAGCAATACACTACACCACCACATTCGAGCCGATCCCGCATACTGCTATCAAATGCACATTTATTTCCCGGCACTCATTTGTTTATGGCCCGGTTTCGGAGTATATGAACAATAGCCAATAGTGAATTGTTCCACACCTGCACTGGATTCAACACTATCCCTGCACAATCTGTCTTCAAATATTGTTGACAGTCCATTGGTTTGTTATTTGATTTCACTGCTTCGTTCTACTGACTCTCATAGCGCATCAACGAGCGCTCCCTAATCTTCCACACCCGCGCACTGGCCCGCTCCGCCCTGCGCCGCTGCGCTGAGCATCCTGCATCGCCATGCGCCTCCCGCCCACTGCAGCGCATCAACAAGTCGGCCCGCTGCGCTGCGCCTCCCGCCCACCACAGCGCATCAACTTTGAGAAACCCGGGGACGGGATGCCGAAGGCGATGCGAGGCCATTCTTCTTCTGATATTACTTTATTCTTATGGTTAATCTACTTGGAACATATAACAAAAAAAAAAAGTAAGTACGAGTTGCATGCCGGGCGACGCCACGGCCCTTTACCCCAAGTTCGATTGGGATGGGAACCCACCATACCGGAGCCCCTATCCGTCTAATCACTGATGCCCATCTATATTTAGTTGGTAAGCGGTGATGTGATTTCGCATTACCGCAAAGCCGGTCCGAAGACGGAAGCACTTCCTGAAAATTACAACGTCGTCGAGCCCAAGAACGAACCAGTGGAGCAGAAGCACGGTCCGCACCGACATCCCTAACTTTTTCTTCTTCCGCCTCCTCGCTGCAGCCCCCACACGCAGCACCGTGGTCCCTCATCGCCGAAATCCCCGTCGTTGTCGCCGTCCACGCTCAAATCGTCTGCGGCGTTGGTGCCCACGTCTCCTTCCTCGACGACAGCTTCACCTTCCACACCCAAATCCTCAGTGCCACCCACACCCAGATCAACCGCGCCCTCCACGCCCAACGCCACATCACCGCCCCCGCCCCACCCTCGTTAGCCTCCTCGTCATCCTCATCGCGCGCGTCGTTCGCGCGGCAATCGCCCGCCCTCCCTTCCTTATCGCCGTTCACGTCGACACGGTACTCGTCGTCCCCACCATCTTCGTCGGCGCCCAGGCACACGCCGCCTGCGTCAGCCGTGCGTGCACCGAACGGCAGCAGCGCCCCCCGCCTCGCGCGCATCCACACGGTCTCGCTGCACTCCCTGCGCTCGCCCAGCACTGTGCGCGCAGAGTCGCCGTATAGCTCGTTGGGGGCGTTCCAGGGCATTCGAGGCTGCGCCGGCGTCGACGCCCACGGTGGCGCCGCACGTCGACGCCGACGGTGGCACGATCCCCACTCTTCTTTTCTTCCCCCCCGTTCCTGTTCCTCGTCGACTCATCGCGCGCCGTTCCTTCTTCGCTTTTGTGATCCTACAGTGCCGAGGGGTATGCGACACTTGATGCTGGATGGATGGAAGGACGGTCATGGTGTACCGCGGCACTATCGTCTGCGCCTTCTTTTCCTTCCTTTCATGCCTTCCCCTCCCTCCCTCTTACTTGCACTCAATCACCCTCCACCCCGTAACGACTCGTTTTTTGCCCTTCTTCCCGTAGGACCCACATCATCATCATCATCTTCAAACCCGAGCGCAAATGGCAAGAGCAAGGCGGACAAAGAGGATGAAGGCGAGAACGGGTACATTTTGTTTTCGTTCTGTTTTTTTCTTTTTTGGTCGGTCGTTGTTCTGCGTTCGGGATTGTTCTTGATAATAATCTGGTACATAGGTGTACAGGCAGGCCTCGGAAGCAGCTCATGCCGAACATTACAGAGACATTTACTCGAACAATTTCAGGCTCACACAACTTTCTAATTATGTAGAGGGAGGTTCGAAAGGATTCTCCGGGTCGGAGAAAGGGTCAGAGTTAGCTACCGGACCTGGGCATCTCGTACGCGGGTGGTGGAGTACGAGATTGGAATTGTAGTTGGCGCTCGTAAGTAGCATCCGACGATGCTGAGGAGTCAGATATCACCGAACTGCGAGCACTTTGCTGTTCGATGGATTCTGTCCCATGTCCAGCGACACTGGTACCCGCCATGCTGCTCAGCACTGTGGTTGCAGGCGAGAGAGACGACAACAATGAGCCTCGTTTATCCCGGCTTGCGATTGACTCTGTCCCATTTCCCGCAACAGTAGTCCCGGACACACTGTTTCGAACGGCTGTGGTGCTGCACCGGTCCTCAGTGTTTGATTCCACGACGATACTGTCGGCTGGAGAGACGGCAGTCGTATTTGGCACGATGGTTGGAGGGTAAGGGTCGGCATAAGCCTGCCAGAGTATGCCCTTAGTACATGTTGTATCTGGTATGAGGGGCTGTCTCTTACTGTTCCAACGGCCCACGAGGAAACGGCCGAGTTGGTTTCACCGGCGCGTTCAGGATCATTGGTTAAGAAGGGGTCGACTTTGCTGCGACGGCGTTTGCGGAAGAAACAGATAAGGACACCTACAATGAGAACAAGCGCGCCAATAGTAATTGCTGCTGCGATAGCAGCATTCCCCTGCTTCTTGCCGCTTTGGCCTTGGTTCGCGACAATTGTAACACCGGGCGGATCGGCTTGGTTGGTTGGAATGGGCACTCGTACGGGGGTAGTGGCGGCGACCGTAGCGGGGATATCAGTTGTTTTCTCCTGGCCCCTAGCGTCCGAATGAGAGACCGTGGTGAAGGTGATGGTCGTTTCAAAAGAGGTTTCGGTAAGGGAGATACTCCTCCGCCCAATTGGATGAGCACTGGCAGAAGGTTAGCCGCAGCTGGTTAATTTACGATAGACGTATCCACACCCGAATACAATCGGCGCCGGCGCCGGCACAAGGTCCATGTCCCTCGTCGTTTTGGCCGCGGCAATTCTGAGGGAAAAGTCGTGAACAGGGAGGCTGCGTTACAAGCTTCCACCTACTCTGTGGTAGAAGGGGCGGGTAAGGGGACGTTTACATCGCGCGGCCAGTCGTTATGACCATGAGAGCTGCTAACTGTGATCCCGCTGGGGGCAGTAGACACCGCTGGAGCGCTTGGCTGGGCGGCGGGCCAAGAACCGCTTTTGGCAAGACTGGAGACAGCTTTTGAATATTCGACATGCATTATCGTATTCGGAAAGGAGTGGACGAGAGAAGGCAATGCCGGCTGCGAGACTCCCGGGAGCAACGAAGGCACCAGCCTCCAGACGGTTGTAGGCGAAAAGGAACGTCGGAACCCTCAGGGCAAGAAGGGGTAGTGAAGGGATACGTTCGCGCCGGGTATGGTAAATTTGTGCGGGTTGGGGTCTCCCGCCATCTGCTTCTCCCTCATCTATCTGTCAAGGTCGCACATACTATATACGACTGGGTAGTGGGCCAGTTGGGGTAGTGGGCCACTTGGAGAATTTAAGCAGTATCATTAGAGAATAGGGTGATTTGGTGCTTGTGGGATGGAGCAAGATGTATGAGGATGTCGGACATCAAATTTTGACTGGGAGTGATGCGCTGATCAGAAGCTGTGCCCCGTTTGTTTCCGAAGGGGAGGTGGGAATTGATCGATTCTTATCTCCGAACGGCTCCCACACTCTTCCTCTGCCCATTTCTCAGCCAATTCTCGACCAATTCACAAGTTTGAGGTCCCGTCTTGTTGCCTCTCCGCAGGGGGATGCTATCAAAGGACCCTGGACCCTGCAATCATCCGGGATCCCCTCTCCGACCGTTCAAGAATGGTGAGAACCGATTTTGCCTGGCCCAAGACAGAATCCTCTATAGTGATCCACTCAACACTGCTAGGGCTTTGGAACCCGGTACTTTGAGGGCAGACACACACCTGAGTATCCTCAAACCTCTCTTTGGTCCACTGCCATTCAGCTACACCTTCAGTGTGGCTGAGTTTCCCAGACCACCCACTTTTGTTGCCGCGCATAAATGGATTTTGTTTGAACGGATATTGGTATGAAAGCGCCATTTATCGTACTCAGGTATGTGTAATTACTTCCTATCTACCCTTCTAATACCTCTCTTTGGCCAAGATCGGCCTCTCTGCGTTGTACTACACGCGATTTCGTCGATACATCAGTTTTCCCCGTCCACCTCGCCGGAAGTGCTAGTAATTACAATCCTTATACATTTTGAATCCAAAGTTTGAGTGTTCCACATTATGCCTACGATCCTCATGAGTGATTCTGAGTGCTTCCGGTTGCATGGTACGAGTCCCAACAACGAATTTAGGCCAGTGGCCCACTACCTAGCTCATTGCCATTTTGGGGTGGCCCGGAAAATAAATTCGTTGAGCCGTCAAAACACTGCCCAAAATTGGCCCAAAATATCTGATATTACTCTTGGTATGTCAGTCCTAATCTAAGGGTCAAAAGCCAGGGATCTATTGCGCTCTACGGGCAGGCCAGCGGTCAAAAGTGCTAAAGTGGCCCAGTACCCGGTGACTAATAGTAAGTGAAACATGTATTTCTAGCGAACACGAGTGCCCAGATATGATTGGGTGGTTAATAATATGCGATCGAAGCCAAGAGTCAGAATAATTGGCAGGCATTTGCGTTCAAGTTCTTGAAGGAGCTGATGGGGAGAGGCAGTAGTCGCCGTAGGGCAACTACAGGGGCTTTGAGAAAGAAAAGGCATGGCGGGTCCATCGAAGCAAGAAGTGAATCGTGGAGGGGAAAGTTGACAACTGTCCTCTATGTGCTATGTGAGGTAGCGCGGGTTTTTACATGCCCATCGATCTATCTGTCAAAGTCCCGGAAAGATAATATGGATTGGGCTAATAGTACGCACCTCAGAGACCATCATCATCTGGAAACTATACATAAGAAAACATCGCAAATGAGATATAGTAGATGAGACTATATTGGGAAAATCACCACCGTGCGAACTCGAAGCCGGCGGCCTAGGAAGACAACAGAGGGGGAATAGAATAGAATGTCGATCGTTCAGCGGGAAATGGACGTAACAGGCCACCATCCTCGAAACTAGAAAACATCATCAATGCGCCGAAGGAGAGGAGCTCACACTCAGAGACTTCAAACGGACGATCCGCGGGAGATGACGTCGTCAGGGAAAAGCAGGGATTGCAAATGTTGTCCGCGTTGATGAGGGTAGAAACTAAAAAAAAAAAAAGACCCCAGTTATCCCGATATCGTGCACATGTCGCACAACGCGGCAAATTCGGCGTAGAAGCCCTGCTCGAGTACCAAGAGCGCGGACCAGGCACGTTCCGCTACGTCGTTTTCCACGGATGCCTTGACTATCTTGGGAACCTTGTCTCCGCCGACATGGAATATGAGCATTCGCAGGAGAGCATCGGCAGACACGATAGTATCGGCTTCTGGGTTTAGCTTCCGGAATTCAAGGACTTGAAAAATATCCTTTGCAGTCATAGATTGAGGATCACTAAGGATCTGGGCAAAGGCCGTCAATTCAAGAAGTCTTTGAAGGAGGTAGAGGACGGATGCCGACCTTATCCGGCCCATCCTTCATCTGAGTGGATCCTGAGAAATAAGTGTGGTATTCGGCAATGGGTTGGGCCGACCTTCAGCGTTTCAGCGTTCCACTGTGTCTGTAGTCGCAGGGTTACAGCACTTTTCAAAATTATGCGGAAAACGGAAATTTTTTCTGAGCTTGTTTGCCTTTGTTGCCATTTGTTTTCTGGCCAACCAAATTCGACCAATGCCGCCTCATACCGTCTCGTCTCACCTCAAAGCACGCATCCCCACTCTTTTCTTTGAAAAGGACTACTCTGTCAAACAGATATGCACGGTCCTCGGTGTCAAGAAAACCTTGGTTTATAAAACACTCGAACAACACACAATCGGAACCTATACACCCATCGCGCGCACTAAACATTCGGGCCGTCCACGTAGCCTCACGGCCACTGACCTCAAGTTCATTATGGCCCTCTTGGAGCAGAGCCACGCCATATATTTAGACGAAATACAGGAGAAACTTCTCATCCAGCGCGACGTCAATGTGTCGTTGGCAACCCTTCATCGTACGCTTCGGCGGTTGCATTTCTCGCGCAAATGTGTTTCCATCCGCGCTTTGGAACGCAACGACCTTCTCCGGTCTGCGTATATGAATCGGATTGGAGATCTAGTGCCCGACGCGAACATGCTGATGTTCATCGACGAGGCGGCCAAGAATGATCGCACTACAGGTCGTACAAATGGGTGGTCCCTGATTGGAAGAAGATGTGTCCAGAGGCGGGCATTCATACGTGGCAAACGGTTTTCCATCCTTCCCGTTCTCACCTTGGATGGGATCGTAGCTCACGATGTTATTGAGGGCTCGGTGAACACAACCCGCTTTCTCAAATTTCTTGAGGAGCATGTGGTATGTATGCTTTCTCATGGTGTGGACAGGCTCTTACATGAATGTGGCGCTGCAGATCCCACTCACAAATCCTTATCCTGGACCACAGAGTGTACTGGTGCTGGACAACTGTAGCATTCATCACGCAGAATAGATCCGAGTCCTTGTTGAGGACGAAGCCCGTACGTGCTATCTTTATGCTGACTGTCCAACACATTCTAATGATCTTCGTCTCCAGTTTGCAAACTTGTATTCCTTCCTCCGTATTCACCCGACTTCAACCCCATCGAGCAGGCATTCTCGTCAATCAAAGCCTTTCTACGTCGTCACTGGAGAGACACCTGCCTGAGTCTCATTGACCGTGTGTGCCACAACATCACTCCGGACAAGGCGTGGGGCTATTTCCGTGCCTCGGGTTATGTTATATAGCATCAGGAACAAGCGAGCCTTTGTTTACCTTGCAAAATACTGTAATGCTCTCCGCGCTGAAAAACCGTTGATGTTCTCGAGCTCCATATGGAATGTGTGGTGCGTTGAGATTGCGACTGAATATCCTGGGCATTAGCAGCATTATATCCGGCATCCATGAATGCAGCACGGTCTTCAATGTGCTTGGAAATGTGAGTTACAGTAAGTAATATGGTACACACTTCAGAAATGAATGTACCGTCGTTCGCAGTAACTGCTTCTTGAGCTGCAGCATTTGCAGCAATCTCACGGCTGATATTTCAAGGCCATGTAGCTTCAAGATGGCGAGAACTTCGTCGAGATACATGATGACTGTGGGCAAAGCTCTGTTGTTTGGCAAGCGATGGCTCTTTTTAACTTTCAAACTCCGAACCTCTTCATTTCAACCTCGATGGCGACTCCAGCACCCGGAGGAACTGATACTACACACGAAAGCAGAATCCTGGCCCATGTCACACATTATACCATTATTCCCGCTGTCACTGCTACAGGGGCAAAAGCCAAGAAACTAAAGGAGAAGAAGGAAGTAAAAGCGAAGGAATTTCAGCATGTCTTCGAGTCAACCATTGATAACTACATTCTCCTCCTCAAGACAATTCTGCTCAAACATGGCGAGGATACGTACAATGTGACCGACAAGAGGACTTACAGCATAAAAGTATTATTGCCCGGGTCCAAGTGCGTCGGTTCTCATTCTCAATATATATGTTCAACTAACTTTCGCCGAACATATTTTCAGGAAAGCTGATGCTCTCGACATCGAAGATTTTGATGAATACCAGGCTCTTGTGAAGAATATTCTTGAAATTTTGCCAGCTGGCAAAGTCACGCTCTGGGCAGACATGGTCGATATAAAGAAATGCTTGAAGGTTTGGTGAATCATTTGAGACATGATTGCCCGTCTGACAGGATCAACCAATCTAGCGATCCAACAAGAACATCAGCGATGACGAAGATATGAATGGGGAGAACCCCGGGATGTATGATGAAGATGTCTCCGAGTTGGAGAGATTTCTCGCACGACTCCGCGGCATTCTTGAGAAGAAATACCAGAACGACCATGACGCCGGATATACTTACATTGATTCTTCAACTGGAGATTCGCACCCTCTTACCCCGAATATGATGAAGCAGTGGTGCCGTGCCATGGTCGGTGAATCTTGATATGATCAACAGCTTTAGAGCTAACTGTCCTATGTAGCATGATGGGCAAGCAACCAGTGACAAACCACCGGATTTTCTCGGCCTTTTTGATCCAGCCAATCGTCAAGTCGCTCTCCACCCAGCTCGTATTGCAGCCGGTGCCAATCAGCAAAATGGTGCCTCCTTGGCTGCCGCTGGTGGTCTCAGTGACATCGGGCAATTTGCGAACATGGTTACGGCCATTATCGGGATTCGAAACAATGCTGTCGTTGAGCCACAGGTTGCGCCAGGCACTCCGATCAAGAACCACAGTGCTATACATCCATCTGCTGCATCCCCAGTATTTTCGACTCCTTCTAAACTACCCGCGGTTTCTCGAATACGCCGAAAAGAAGCTCGGAGTGCCAACAGCGACTGATTTTGAATCTCCTCTGCGCCAAAATGGATACGGACCAGATATCTTGCATCTAGTCGAGGACAAAGAACTGGTGGACATGGGAATGACGAGAGGAGATGTGATGCGGCTCAAGGCGGGGGCTACTCACTGGTGGAACGGACCAGATGCGAAGAGGAAGCACTCGGAAATGGAATCCGATACCGGAGGATCCGGATCTGTCCGTAGCGCCGCTTCAGGAAGCCGTCACGGTGTCGCTCCGCACAATGATCCAGGTACCCCGCCTAGCATGAAAGTCGCATTTGAAGTCCGTTTTCCAGATGGAGGCGCGACAAGGCTTTGGGGCCCAGGCATTGCGGCGGCAGATTCCCTGTCAAGCAACGACAAGAACACATGGGTCAAATGTGGCGGCGAATGGGTCCCCATGCCCGTCGGGTACCGCCCTGTCCACGACTACGAATACAAGCCAGAAGAGAAGGAGAAGGATGGACAGGACGGCGGTGGGACAGGTGCTGATGCTTCTGTGGTGGATGCTGCTCAAACCCTCTCTTCTCTCCGCAACGCCAGTGCAGGAAAATGATTCCATAGCTATATTTCTTAGTAGCAGCAGCAGTAGTGGTAATATCGTCGATACGGACTGAAAACGAGTCCTTTCGGTTGGTAGTAAACAAATGGTAACAAAGGCAAACAAGCTCAGAAAAAATTTCTGTTTTCCGCATAATTTTGAAAAGTGCTGTAAGGAGAAACACAAGCGAAGTGAGAGCGGAGTTTGAATCGATCATTGATTCAATCCGATCATGATCTTGATCTTGATCTTCCATCTGAATTCGCCAAAAAGAAAACTTGAGGCCCAGTGTGGACGGTTACTATCCTGTCCTGTCATTTCCTGACAAAATTAATTTGCCCTACTCAGGCAAGACTCATCCACAGCCACCTTTTACATCGCCACTGTATCTGTCCGAGTTGTGTCCGAGTCGTAGGTAAATTGAATAACAACAAGCGCTCGCCGCGGTGCAAAGCGCCCCGGCTCCCCCTTTCTTGGCGACGCTTTGTTTATCTACTATACGTGCCCTTCAGCACTCTTCTGTGTCGTTGCAGCGATTTGAAGCTGGCATTATTTAATTCTATCACGAGAATGAACTAACTGGTCGCGAGATAATTCAGTGCATGGTTCAACTGTGATTTTCATTGAATATAACAGGCAGGGAAGGTGGTTAGAAGGTAGAGAACCGGGCCCGATTATTCTGGGTCTGCATAGCAGAAGTGAGCGTGCCTGGTGAATCAAGGAAAAAATGCTGAGCCGGCCCAGGGTTCCTATTTTTTCCCGTCATCAACGCCAGCTAATTTGTGCAAACAATACCTCAGTGCATAATGCATTGGCACAGAGTGCATAAAGCAAGCGCGTGGGATAGTATTCGCAGTGGTCTGCATTACAAAATGCCCGTGAGCGTGCGGCATCAAAAACAAAGGAAAACCCACCTTAGAATCCGACGTGTGGCTTGGGACATGCGAGAAATAAAACACAGCATGTCCAGTGGTTGAGTTTTGGGTCGACACTCGAATTGAGTCCTCTTGACGTCGGTTGTAGCATAATTAAGGCTTGTACTTGTGGGTTTCGATGGCCGCGGCGACTTGAAAATACCTCTGGGGCTTAAAGGAAAGTACTTGAGTGGTGCACTCAGCAACATTGGAACTTGAGCAACGGAGAGCGCCAGATATGGAACACTGGAGATTATGGGGCGTGGGGCGTGCGTAAACTCATCGCAGTTCTTTTAAAGGAATCGGGCCATGCCTGGCCACCTCACAGTAAAAGATGGTCTTGTTGTTGTTGCTGGCGTTGGAGTACGACTACCCCAGATAAGAGCAAGAAAACCAAGCATAAAGAGGTAGAGGGGCCAGAGGAAGACCAGGACGCCATGATATGAGAACAGCGAGGGAATCCATTATTGACACGAAATAGACATAAATATATAGACGAAAGGAGTTGACGTAGAAGCTGCGCCAATGCAACATGTACCCACCGGCGCAGTAGTAAATGGCAGGGGATAAGGCGACCGGCACCATGCAAGCGCAGCCAAGTGTCTGGTAGATTCCGAGGGGAGTTTTAAAAGGCTTCGGACATGACAATCGTATAAAGAGTAGAAAGTAGTTTACGGACTTTCGAGATTTAGAAAGATTCTGGGCATGCATTGGCTTGCTACGTACCTAGAACTGGCTAAATTGGCTTGCATTCAGATCTTGGGAACCCAACATATTGAGCGTGTGCCGGGTCAGCTGGCGCGCAAGTGCCCAAAACATTCCACTTGCAATGCCACAAAAATTGGTCTGAGTACATAATTGGCTTCTGACAGACAGAGTCCATTAAATCATGTGTTTCTAGTGACGAACTGACTTGTAAGCCAGTGATTTAAGTTTTCCTTTGATGTAGACTTTGCGCGGTGTTGATATATCGTCTTGAGTTGAAATTAGTGCAGATGATTTGTTTTTTTGTCCTGAAACCAACTACCTTGTTGCCCGTTCTGAAATGGGGCAGTGAAGAACCCAAGCCACAATGAATTGAATGGGCGACCCTTGGTCTGCCATCTAGTGTGCACTTGAGGATGCACTAAACTGGCTCCCAATGTTAAGATCACGTTCAACAGCAGAGGCCAGAAGTGATGGTGTATTGATACTATGCCGTGTTACACAGCCTATAGTGCTGGCGAAGTAATATTAATAGCCGTGCGGAATTATTTGACTTATATATTGCTTCGTGTATACTAGAAAGGGTTCAAAAACTGCTGAACTCACTCACCTGCTTGTGCAGTGATCAGCTTGATGGTTCAGACATTGATGATCTTGATCTAGTTGCAGCTTCAGGATGTGCGAAGGACGGCATTTTCAAAGGTAGCGTAGCAGGGAATGTAGCGGCAAAATAAATTTGGGATGTCGATGTTGAAGCATTGAAACCCGCCGTGTATGTGGTGCTTGGTGTATGCTAGTAGTAGTGGACACACTTGGATTGATATCAGCCCTGTAAGAATTGAATGGAATATAGTGGAACAACTGGCTGTATTTGAGGACAAGCCACGCCCGCCGAACAAGCCGATTTGCGCATGCCAAAAAAGCCATCAGAGCCAAATTTAAACTCCGATGTAGGGGCCTTGTCAAGGTCCTCTTCTGTCGAAATTATGTAAGAATCTGCCAGGACCGAATATTGTCTCGATCCTTTATGAACAAACATGTGCAACACTGCAGTGAAGGAGCCCGTCGATATTCGCGAAATCTGTCAGTTAGCCTTCCGATCCAAATATTTACAACTACATTTACTCCTGAGTGTCACCCCAAAATATTGGCTTGAGTCCTATCCATACGTGTGCAACACTAGTACAATGCAGGATCCATTAATATCCTGAAATACTCCAAGATCCCAGGGCCCCCCCCCCCCCCTTCTCTCTCTCCTGGCACCTGAACTGTGAAGTTGAACTTCAACTTTCCCCGAATGTTTGAGAATTCGGCGACGACATGGATCCCATCACTTTCCATTTAAATTCCTGAACCGTGGGAGAGGCTTCGTAGAGTCCTAGTGTTGCCCTCGAGCTGAGCCCAACTCGAGTTGTAACTCGACTCGGTGATCGAGTTGATGAACTCGATTGGGCGAGTCGAGTCGAGTTGGCACCGAGTTGGTGATGAGTTGGGCCCAATCTGGATGTCATCAATTTCCCATCCGCCTGATCGTGTGCGAAGCCACAACATAGATGAGCAGGTAGAGACCATACACAGTGCTATTGGCACTCCGGAAAATGCGAAAAATGACTCATGTAGTTTCTAGAATCATTCCCTAAGTTTATTCTGGTATCCGGGAGAAAAAAAATCTGCCCAACTTGAATAATGTAACGAAAAAAATTCTGAATACCTTGTGGAGCTCTGAAAAAACACGCAAAAAGCTACCGAATAATTTGGGGGGCTGACCCGTTTGTTTCTAACTATGAAGCTCATTTTCTCTGAATATTTTAAGACTCCCAACTGCTTACCCTGAGTACAATAATGTTTCCTTTCGTGACTGATGTTACGGATGGTCACTCCACGTGCTCCAACTCGACTCGACTCAGCTCGCGACAACACTATCGACATAGACCAAAAGAATGGAGAACATACGTGAATCCAGAAGTATATGAAAGTATATGAGAGACTTGGTTGCGAGCGAAGCGAGCAATTCTACCCTAACACGTGACGAGGATGGGGATAGCTGAGGTGGAAAACAAGAACAAATTCTCCGAAAGTGGCTGGCAAAAAATGCAAAAAAGAAGGGCTTCAAGCACGTTCAATTCCGCAGCTATCCCGCCAAATTTTGCTCCATTGCATTCGTATTTACTACGTGGTTCGAATGGTATAGGTCATTCGGGACACAGGCCTGAACTGAGCGAAATGGGTTTGTCCAAATCGGGACAATGACTGTCAGCTGGATTACGAGTCTGCCAAACTCAACGGAAGTTGCCGTTCTGATTCGAAGCGAGCACCTCCGCGCTTTGGCGGATCCATATTATACCTTGTATACCTTGTATACCTGTGGATATACATTGTATACTCAAATAGACGTGACGGTAGTTTTATTTGTTCCGTCACAGAATCTATATTTTTCTATATTGTGTGACAGGGAGGCTGACACTGTTCAACATCCATTGCCGGCCATCACCCCAATGGTCCTAGCCTCTCGATAACATATCGGTTCCTTAGTGCGCGTGAAGAGGACCGACCATTCGATGCCCCTCCCCTCCCTCGCTCCGCTGGGGGGGTCCCCCAAGCCGGGGCATCTCAGGTCGGCACACTAAAGCCTCGTTCCCGCTTTCTATTGATCCTCATCTAACCCTAACCACGTGTAGCGTGACGACACGGCTTATAGTGCGCCCTAACTCCTCGAAAGCGAGTGCATGCCTCAGTGCAACACCCTAGTAGCTAACAAAAGTTTGTACCGTGACAATTACTGCAATCTATTATACAAAAGACAAAGACCCGGACAAACATTGAGACAAATGCTGAGACAAACATGGGACAAGCAACACGTACCGCTTCGCTCTCGACTTCCCTCGCTCCTTTGTCTCTGTTCCAAGCGTCCTTGCCACGGATCTCCAACTCTGGCCCGACTACCTTGACCACTCAGACTTCTTGACTTCCAGACTTCTTGACTTTCTGACTGCACGGACCATGGACGACAAATCACCACAACTTTCTGCCAACCCTTATGCTGCATTAGAGTACTGTAGAGTGGACTCCTGAGGATAGAAGTAAGCACTTTGTGTCTGTACTCAAAAATGAAACCTGGTGGGGCTGTCTTTACTGGTGTGCGTGTGAAGTTATGCCCTTGAGTTCCCGCCGCTTGATCCCACGTCTGGCGCATCGTCCTACGACCTCACCCGTTCAAGCTCAAGACGCAGGCTCAACTCTGCCTCCCTCAACGTCGTCAATGACAAGACATCTCATATTTCTCCTCGCGCTCTTGCTACTTTTCTATTTCCAAATGTGAGTGGCTAAAAAACATCGAGACCGCCGAGATACTAATTTCTTTTCGCCACAGGACCCCTCCTCTTCCCACTACCTCCTCTTCCTTGGCCCACCACCGGCGGCCTGGCATTCGTGACGCACGCCACAGCGCGATGTCACCCATATATCGCTCGCCTGGCCTTCAACGCTCTCCCCGACGTGAAAATCCTTGACCAGCGCGACCGGAACGCGCCACAGTCTTCTTTGGAATCACAGCGCTCATCCCAACGGGAGGCAGAGCGGCAGCGGCATCAGGCTCTCCAAGAAACGCCGAGTCGTCGTCGACGCCGTACACCTGGCCCTCAAAACAACGAGAATCGACCGGTGTCACCTACTCCAGGGCCCTCCCGCAATCCACCGGCTCCAGTACGTTATTCAAATTCGGTCTTCGGTCTTCTAATGCTCACTCTAACAACAGCTACCTGGAAACTCTTTTGGTCTCCCAACACCTCAAGCAACTGTCGTACCTAATGCGCGAGCACTAGCACAGCAAAGGCGGCGGGACCGCGAACGTGCAGCAGCAGCAGCAGCAGCAGCAGCAGCGCAGCCGCCTCCACCGCCGCCCCCGAATCCTGGTGCCGGAGACCAGCAGCTCCCTACCCCTGCTCAAACAGCTCCGAATGCACGTTCTCGCGGTCAACAAGAGCGTCGCCGACGTGAAGCTGCCGCACAACAACAACAACAACCGCCCGAGCAAGAATCTGAAAACAGACAGCGAAGACCACGCCGGCCTGTGCAAGAGGGTCAACAGCCAAATCCCCGCATGCTGGCTCAGCAAACCCGTCGCCAACGCGAACGACAGCAGCGTGAAAATATCCGAGGTAAATTTATTGCTTGCAGGACAGTGTTCCAGTGGCTGATTATGAACGTAGACCTTCCACTCGCACGGCGGCCATACACGGAGCCTGAGCAACGACATGACTTCGGCCGCATGGATGTTGAGTGCCGCTACTGCCATGCTCCTCATTGGCTTGCCGAAAAAACTGCAGCATCTACGGCACGAGCACCCAAATTTGGCACTTGCTGTAACCACGGGAAGGTCGACCTCCCCATTCTTCAGAAGCCGCCTGATGCCCTCTATCAACTCTTCGTTAGAAATGATACTCAGGTAAGAAAATTAGGCCACAATATGGCTATATGAGTACTAATATGATGCAGTCAAAAGAGTTTCGAAAGAATATTGCCCAGTACAATACAGCCAGCACTCTCATTCACTTCCCTTGGTGTCGTCGAGGACAAATCCCTCAACAATGGTGGTGGACCACCTGTGTTCCGCATTCATGGAGAGCTTTGCCATCGGGCTGGTGCACTTACACCTTCTCCTGGGCATACACCGACTTATGCGCAACTTTACATTTATGACCCCCAAGCAGCTCTGAATTATCGAATGCAAAACAATGCTAACTTACGGCAAGACACCATGGAACTTCTCCAGCATGTGATACACGACAATCACCAATATGCACCGCTTTTTCTGCATTGCCACGAGGTCCTGTCGCAGCAGCCCGCTAACGCTGGCGAGGATGTTTCAATTCATCTGCGTGTTGCACCAGGTGTTCATGCCTGAAGAGGAAACGTGCCCATTGCAGATGAGGTCGCTGTCATCCTTCCCAACCAGCCCGGCACGGAACCTCGCGACATCATTCTCCGACGCCGCAATGGCCCGTTGGTTAAAATCAGCGATCTTCATCCGGTGTATGCGCCTCTGTATTTTGTACTGCTGTTCCCGTATGGAGAGAACGGCTGGCATCCTGATCTGCAGCTCAATGAGCCTGATAAGGATCACCCTAAGTGTCTTTCGCAGACACGCTTTGTTGTGTATCGCCTCCACCACCGCCGTACTGAGCAGTCTGCAATTTTACGTGGTGGCCGTCTTCTTCAGCAATACATGGTCGACATGTGGGCCACGGCAGACCAAAACCGCTTACGGTATTTACGGGATAACCAACCCACCCTCCGTGCCTCCCTGTACAGCGGCTTGGAAGATGCTCTTCATGCAGATGACGACAATATGGACCTCAACAATCTGGGTCAGCGTGTTGTCCTGCCATCCAGCTATATTGGTGGTCCACGACACATGGGCCAACTCTTCCAGGACTCATTGGCTATTGCCCGCTATTACCGCAAGGACGACATTTTCATGACCATAACCACACGTCTAGACTGGCCCGAAATCACACGGGAACTCTTGCCTGGCCAATCTCCTTCGGACCGTCCAGATCTTATCGCTCGAGTCTTTCAAATGAAAAAGGACGCAATTATCAAGGACATCTACAAGAACGGTGTTCTCGGACGCGCTGTGGCATACGTCTATGCCATTGAATTCCAGAAACGCGGGCTCCCCCATGCACATATACTTATGTTTCTTCAGCCAGGGCAGAAGCTTCTCACTCCAGACGATATCGACTCTGTCATCTGGGCTCGCTGGCCTGATCCCGAGACTCAGCCGCTCCTTTTTGAGACGGTGAAGAAGTGCATGGTGCATGGTCCGTGTGGTGCTGCCAATCCTCACTCGCCGTGCATGGAGAATGGGCGGTGCACGAAGCGCTACCCTAAACCTTTCAGTGATCGCACGGTCATGGACGACAACGGCTATCCTCAGTATTACCGCCCAAACGATGGTCACGCTTTTGACATGAACGGTGTCATGGTCGACAATTCCTACATTGTTGCTTACAGCCCCTATTTTTCGGCCAAGTACAACTGTCACATCAACGTTGAGTGTGCAGTATCACTGGGATCATTCAAGTATGCCTTCAAGTACATCCACAAGGGTGGAGACGTTGCGGGTTTGGAGGTTCGTAATAGACGAGACGAGATTGCGCGCTGGATTGAGGGACGTTATATATCGGCGGCTGAATCAGGTTGGCGGACATTTCACTTTGAGATGCATGAGCAAGTTCCTTCTGTCACGCGACTGCAGGTACGCAAGTGTATGGTCATTATTATCGTGCAGTGTACTTACATCCACCCAAGGTACATCTTCCGGGCCAACATATGGTCACCTTCAATGCAAACGAGGACCCCACTACCGTCCTCGAGCGTGCAGCAGGAGAGCGGACTTGCTTGACCGCGTTCTTTGCAGCCAACGCTGACGATGGAGCTCTCGGGCAGCTTGCTCGACAACACATGTACCAGGAGTTCCCGCAGAAGTTCACGTGGAAGAACGAAAAACACGAAAAGCGGTGGGCCATTAGAAAGAAAGGCTTTGCTCTTGGCCGGATGTATTTCGTGGCTCCCAATGCCGGAGAGCGCTTCTACCTGCGCACACTGTTGACCGTCGTGAAGGGGCCCAAGTCCTTCGAACATCTCCGGACCTATAATGGGGTTGTCCACCCTACTTTCCTGGAGGCATGTCTCGCGCGTGGCCTGCTTGAGGACGATGGGGAATGGCGGCAATGTCTCGAGGAAGCCTCTCACATGCAGACGGGCAGCCGACTTCGGCAGCTTTTTGCCACTCTTCTCCTTTTCTGTGAGCCTTCGCACCCAGGACAGCTTTGGACTGAGTTCCGACACCACATCTGCGACGACTTGGGGAGGAGGCTGCAGATCATGGGCAGAAATCCAGTCGAAGACGACATTTACGACTACGGCCTGTTCCTGCTTGACAAGCTCCTGAAGGAGTCAGGCCGCGCCCTCAAGGACTGGCCGACCATGCCATTGCCACAGCGGGACTGGGACGCAGAGGCGCTCAATCCACTCATTGCAGAACAGCTCGACTACAACCGTGACACCGAGCGTGAACTTGCAGACCAGCAGATAGCACTACTCAATCCCGATCAGCGCCGCTCATTTGACAAGGTCGTAAACTCTGTGCAGCAGAAATTGGGCAAGACGTACTTTCTCAATGGTCCAGGCGGCACCGGCAAAACCTTTGTCTACAAGACTCTCTGTCACCGTCTTCGTAGCGAGGAACAGGTAGTTCTCTGTGTCGCATCTTCCGGTATCGCCGCATTGCTGCTCCCAGGAGGGCGCACTTCTTACTCTGTGTTCAAAATTCCCATTGACGGACTGAACGGCAAATCATACTGCACCATCCCAAAAAACAGTCAGCGCGCCGATCTCCTTAGGAGGACAGCACTCATCATTTGGGACGAGACCGGCATGCAGCATCACCATGCCATCGAGGCTGTCGAGCGCACATTGCGTGATCTCCTCGACAATCCCCGTCCTTTTGGTGGCATCACTGTTGTCTTTGGTGGAGACTTCCAGCAGATTCTTCCTGTTGTCCCAAAGGGTTCTCGGGAGGACATCGTCGGTGCTTCAATGCGCCGATCGCATCTCTGGGAATACGTGGAGGTGCTGCATCTACGTCGAAATATGCGCCTCGAGACCGGTGGTGAAGATGATCATGAGTTTGCGAGCTGGCTCCTTGACATCGGACACGGCCGGCATATCCGAGAGGACGGAACCATCTCTCTGCGGAACGGCATGGAGTGCGACAGCTCCTCATCCCTCATCGACTTTGTCTACCCTGGTATCAACAGCACTCCACCTCCACCGCCGGAATATTTCCTTAGCCGCATGATTCTCGCTCCCCGAAATGCAGATGTCTCAGAAATCAACGAGATGGTGCTGCAGTCCATGACTGGCGATTCTCGGACCTATATCAGTGCCGATAAAATCATTGAAGAAGCTGGCGCGGATGGTCCTGACCAGGACAATCAGATTCCTGTTGAATTCCTTCACTCACTCAACTCTGGAAGCCTGCCTCCCGGAGAACTGACCCTCAAGATTGGGTGTCCGCTCATCTTGCTGCGCAACCTGGCTCCTGCTGCAGGCCTCTGCAATGGGAGCCGGATGATCTTACCTCAAATGTCCAACAGAGTTCTCGAGGCCAGATTGGTCGGGGGTGATCATGACGGCGAGATCGTTCTCATTCCTCGAATCTCCCTCACGCCCTCAAACACCACCGACTTTCCCTTCAAGCTTTGCCGCCGACAATTCCCAGGGCACCTGGCCTTCGCTCTCACTATCAATAAATCCCAGGGCCAATCCGTCAAAAATGTGGGCCTCGACCTCCGTGTACCAGTTTTCTCGCATGGACAATTGTACGTTGCATTTTCCAGAGCAACATCGGGGAACAGAATACGAGTTCTACTGCCAGAGAGCTCCACGGCATCTCGGACAACCAATGTCGTCTATCCAGAAGTACTTTTAGATTAGCGTGTACCTTGATACATATTTTAGTGACCCTGCCAACTTTCGCACAGTGATCGGGGGCTGAATTCTTACCACCCTGCTTGAGTCCCAATAATTCATTGTATGTTAAGGTATTTTTTTAGATGTCACGAATGTTCGGCGAGCCTTGCACTGCGCAAGGAGGAATTTTGTGCGTCGTTGTTCGAAATGACACGGGATGATACATCACCAAATAAGCTCTGCTTTCTTTCGCACCACCACGCAACCCTCCCATCCTCGAATCTTATTTGAATGTTGCACTCTGGCAATGACTCAACCAATATTTCCGAATCCCCAACAGGAAGTCCAGGACTCCACATAAATTCTCTCTAGAAGACGCCCACCCTCATCACTTCCCCTCCATTCGTTTTGACAACTCTACATTCACTATGTCATCTGCCTCATATTCCTTCGCTCAGGTCGAAGGCCTAGCTGTTCTCGACAGCCCTCGCAAGCACACCGCACGCACTACCGTCTTCACGGTCGCTTTATACACAGGCCTCAATCATAACCAGACACCTACCAAACTCTTTGGTCTCGGATGCCACTACGCTGCAACAGAGCGAGAAGTTCCCTGGCCTGATGCTGGGCTTTACAGGCTCCGTATGACGGTGCTGTACCATCTTTTGCTCAATGAATTCCGTATCTCACACTACATACTCAGATTGCCAAGTTGGAGCCCGGCGTCAACATCCACGACACTGCAGAGAACACGTCGAAGTACAGCTTTGTCGGGGACATCAAGGACGTAGGCCCATCTCTTCATTGAACATTGTGTCCCCTTTTGCCGACCTGTTTCAGTTGACCCTGCTCGAGGAGGCCCCTGGGGAAGGCGAAGGGTGGTATATTGATCCCCGTGAGTGTGTCTATGCCAACCTTTGTGGTGTGTGCGTCCAGAGTGACAAGAACTCGGCAACGTTCACGATGGATGTGGAGCAGTATACCACGTCTTTTGCCGACCTCGCCAAACAAGTCACCGAGGATCCCACCCTCATCGCCTTCAAGTCCACCAAGTCGATCTTCCCCATCTCAGGCTACATCCCGGACTCACCTCGCTACTCAAGGGGAAAACCCATTCCCCATGCCAAGAAGTACACCGCAGTCGGCGGCTATTTGGCGGGAATGTCCAGCTCGCTCCAAGACGACAAGGCCGTGGACCGTTTCCGCATAGAGGTGGACACTGTTGTGTTGGGGCTTGGTTCCTTTGTCCCAATGGCTGTCAGTACCCCTGCGTCTGCTTCCACCTCAGGCAACACTGCCTCTACTTCCACCAGTACGCAATTTCATTCTCACATCTCTACCCCTTTTGACTCTTTTTAGCCTCTGGCAAGCGCTGGAACTATGATGTGGTCACAGGCCCACGCAAATGAGGCAGGAAGGACAACGGCGATGACGCCGCTCCCAGCAGCAGCCCCTCTCCTTTCTCTCGCACCTGATAGCCTTCTATGCTGACAGACAACCCAAAAACTACTACCGTACTGCGCTGGACCAGATTCATTCTTTCCTTCGACGACTTGAATTACTTTAATACTTCGTTCTTCTTTACCCACTCTCAGAATACAATTGCGTTTGTTTCGGAAATGTCTTGCAAGTAACAGGTTTGATGGATGCTGAGAACAGCGATCAAAGATCTTGATGTCTATGATGGAGTGCGTCTTGAGATTGTCGAATTAGTCAGCGTTTCGACAATCTCAAGACGCACTCAATCAAACATGTGACCTCGACGACGTCGACGGTCCTCTCAAATTTAACTTGATTCCAGGCAAGGACCTCATGAAACTCAAAGAGTACTTAGATCACATTTCTGTCCCACAGGTACCGATGCGAAGCACGGGTCCCCTGCTAGTAAACAAACAAAAAAACTCGCTGTTTGGCTCAGCTATTGACGAGGAAACTGAGGTATACCGGCAGTTCCCGAAAGTATACGAGGTCTACCAGATATACCAAAGTCTCTCGCCTTCCGTATACTTCTGGGTTCACGTTCTTTCTGAAAGAATGAGAACTAGATTTCACATGCAGAAAAATCGGCTCTGGATATGATGTTGATATGATGTAACGATGATATGACATCAAACTTACCTCCATAACCATCGAAGCCAAGCTACCCCGACTCTGTCTAATTAGTACTAGTAATATCTCTCCCGATCGTTAACTCAGATGTACTGTTTTTGAAGAACCTGCAACACTTCAAATCAGCTTCAAGTGTAAGTATTATTCCCACTACTTCCGAATCGTTCAATGCAGTCACCATCCGAATTTCTTGCACTTCCCTGATGGCTTACTTATTAGGCTCTAAATAAGTGTTCGCGGGTTCTTGGTTCAGTTCCGACTAGTTTTCAGTTGATCCACCCAGGTATTTTTCCGCCTCTGTTTCTCAAATGACAACGGAATAATCACTGCAGTGTCTTGAACTGTAAGTGAACCGGAAAATAAAATATTTGAATTGTTATTACTCTAAGCTGAAAGAAAAAGTGCTACATGCAGAGTACCCCGCCATACTTTTCCACAATCAATTCAAACAGAGTCGCACCGGAACACTTGATCCCCAAAACAAGCAAGGTTACAGTCGGGCTATGCCGACGCCTAGTTTGCCAAGCCAATCGGAAAAGTCTTAGCCACGAGGCGGTCGATAATACTTGGTACGATCAATTGCACGATTGCATGACAGCCAACTGAAGTCGAAGCAAGACTCCAAGGTAACTGTCATTCCAACACCACCATAAAATCCCGTATCGTCGCTGCTGAGCCTCCTGCGGACCGCAGCACCGTTGAAAATAACGTGCTGGGTCAACGCTAGGTTGACTAGTATGGGCGTTGAATGGGAGGAGAAAAAATTGGAAAACCCAATAAAATTTTGTGTCATCCGTTTCCTGGCTCGCGCATCCAGCTCAATATCGAGGCTATGACGCTGTTCTTCTGCCATACGGGTCCTTTCTAGGTTTCCATTTGTAGCAAAATATGTATATGAAGTCCTTGAATTGTGCTATGCACTCCCCGTGTTTCGTTTGACAGATGCTTTGGCTGTGGTACCCGCCGTTTTACGTGACTAACTTTGCTTCGGTGTGTTGAAGTGGTTCTACAGCGGTTCAAATCGCGAGCTCGGCCATGGAGATGCAGTGAAGTCCAGGGACTAATGTACACAATGCCTTTGTACATTAGATACTTCCTGGGCCCAGCGTTCCAGAACGGGACCGGCCGTGTAATCCTACCTACCTACATACCATTCATTCAATACACCGTCTGGGTGGTCTATGGCTGGATGTCGCCCCGCTGGCGCCCCTCTTGCTCCTGCATAGGCTGAGTGCACCGCCACTGATCCGTTCTTTTGGAAACGACATATTGTATATTGTATACCTGAGTCCGACCACATATCTTTGCCCTTGGATGACCCAAAACCGATAATAATTGCCGTCAACTCTCGCTGCAAAGAGCCAAACAGCTCCCATCGATATCATGTTAGCGGCGGCAATCTTCTTCGTAACTGTCATTCCAATGTCCTTTATTCCCACCATCCTCAACTTGCGAACTGGATCTACAGTGATTTTTTGCGACGCCGGCCAGAATCGGGAAGAAATGGACTCAAGGACAATTCTAGTCGACTCAACAACGGCGTAAATCTGCACTCAAAATATTTCTAATAATAGATCCTCAGGCACAGCGCGACAATGCGTGCAACGTATCATGGAAATCGAGGACAAACCAGGCGGACTGGCACCCAGAGTAATGACGCCGAAAAGCGATGACTTCCATCTTACGCACGGCCCACGGGTGTGAAATTTCATCCAACTGCGAAGATATTCATGTCAAATGACTCTGCGAGGTTCAAGCATCCGTCATCCGCCAAATCTTCCATTTTCATCGTCGTTCCATGCTCATACGGCTGTACAAGGAAATGGACATCGTGCCTTTATGTGTCAGGCGAATTATCCTTGTACTTGGATACCTCCAGTCTTGCTCCTGCCAACCAATTTTGCCATTGCCGATTTAAATAGCTCAATGAAGCTAGCGGCCGCGGACGAAATATATTGTGCCCAGGATCTCATGGCTGCAGCATCCAAACTTCCATCTATGTCCATGGTTCCCCAATCTCGCTAATGCTACGGCTGCATCCATACTGGATGATGCAAAATTTGGTTGGGAAGCCCGTGCTCCTATGGCTTCAAGGTATCGTCGACTTATCAGAAAGGTTATTTGATTCAAAGACGTGTGAACCACGAAAAGAAAAGCCTCCCGCACCGGAAACGCTACGACTACGGCATTAGTTGTCAATGGTGAATGCAGAAGCTCCGAGAAGCGGTTATCTCTGCTGCCGTCAACCCATCTGTTCGCCGTTGAAGTGTTAATACGTGGATCATGAGCACCCATGAGAAGACGACCGTTCCAGACGGGTCTGCCGGTTCTGCAAAAACTGGGGTTGAATCACCCGACTGCACAAACCTTGGGCCGTCGCTTGGATGAAAAAGCGTATGTGTTCTTTAAACCCATGCTCTGTGAAACGTTCCACCATCGCTCTGTTGGTTAACATGAAGTGCTTGAGTTTTTCTACACGACTCCCGTGTCTCAGATGGGCTGACTGATTAAAGGTACTCATGTTTTGTTTCACTACTTTGCTTTTACTAGTCGACTGGGTTCTACAGCGTGACGGGAAACCGTGGGTGCGTGAGCTCGAATGGAGGCGGGGAACAATGGCGTACATAATACCTGTAGTATGCCGGGATACTTCCCCAAACCGGCGGGACCATGCCGTGTAATTCTTGGTTCCGGACTTAGGAACCAGGTCTGCTTGATGAATTAGTCTGTCCGTTGACCGTACCCGTGAGAAATAATGGCATTTGTCATTTCTGCTTTGTCTTGCCTTCCCTGCACCGCTTTCCTTCTTCTCATAACCTTAAAAGAAGTCACAACACCCTCCAGGAATTCCTGTTAGACCCTCATACAGTTACGATAAAAAAGATGTACCAATTTTACCTGAAAGTGAGCCTCATTGTCAGGGAGTTATATGCCCGGACTTACAAATTTAAAGGACGCTGGCGTACATCAGTGTACATCAGATGTCAGTGATAATCACCTTGATACGGTGGATGTAATCGACAATATACGTAGTCCGTTGATCCTCACTGCACTTGCTGCCTGATCCGATGGAAGCATGGCACCATTCAGTGGATGATATTGGATCCAGTGGAGTTTACAAGCATTTCAGTCTGATTGGGACAGCATCATGAAATCCTTAGAAAGACAATACTGGATTTTGGCCACAGGTTCATAACTGGATTAAATATGGCTTCAATTGCTTTATTTCATTCAAGTCGGATTTTTATGTAAAATCCACTGGAAACCGGCGGATATCTGGTGAGGTCAAGTGGATTTGTTCAGCAACTTCAGTGATTTTTATGCAAAATCCAGTGAACATTGAAAAAGATCTGCTGGAGACCGGTGGACGACGGATGTCAAGTGAATTGATCTTGAAATCCACTGAACTCGACAATTACACTGGATACCACTGGATGTACACTACATTTTTTACTGGAAATACACTGGAATATGCTGTATCCACTGGATCTATAATTGGAATCCAACGTATTTTTCCTCGATTCCTGTGGATACCAACAGATTTCAACTTGTTGATGAACTAATTACTGCATGCATTTAATGATATGGGGAATAATCCAGCAATATCCAGTGGATGTGGAATATACAGTGGATTCTGCCGGATGCGTGATGATATGGTGGACATTAGTGGATGGGCTGACACGTCCCCTGGAGTTCACCATACGTTCGGTGGAAGCCGGCGAAGTGGACCGGCTTTGCCGGTCCGTGCATATAACTGACAATGAGAGACTTCGTGGATGACACCACGGTTTATAGCTGGTCTCCTCTGCCTTTAGAAAGTCATATAACGGAGCAGATTATGTTCCCATTGCCTAGCTCATCTCCGCTGGTGAATGTACAAACAATACCTGCATAATGTCGGGTATTCTTTGAGTCGCAATAAGTAGCTAGGTGTATTAGGGTACCATTTTTTTGGAGCCACACATTTATTAACGTGTCTGCGCAAGGATTCCTCGTCTTCTTCCCCCATGCATCTGGTTATGCGCTGCAAGAACTTTACCCGCCACGGGAGCCCGGCGATGATAACCTATCCGTCTTCACTCCTGCACAGCTCCTCAACGCACATCATGTAGATCATCCAATGGCTGAGATGTCGGCCTCTGGAACTACTGGGGATAAGATGTTTAGATTTGTGTGCTCATGCTCCACAACTGTGAAGCCGCTACCGATAATTTATAAAGGCACCGCTTTCAATTTTCTAGGGTGCTTAGATGGCCATCTTACAGAAACGGGTGGCTGTAAATGTTTTGGAGAGAATTATGATGCTAGTAGTACTGCTTTCAGCTTGCTAATGGAGTCTGGGTACTAGGGAACGCCCGGAAGGCCATCTTATAGGAACGGGTGGCTACAAATTCCCGCTACCTTTAGGTAAGGGTTTTTTATAGGGAATCAGCCAGGTTTTGGCTGTAAATCACATTTTAGTCATTTATTCTCATGTCAGCGGCTTTTCTCCCTGCCAAATGCTTCGGCATTGAAACCGGCTGAGTATGATGTCGAAATATGCTGTGAGGCCTCGTAAACATCAGGTTTTTAACAACTTGTTGGGGCTTGTACAAAAAAGACAAAAAGTTGACAAGCCGACAGGCTATGTTCGAAACCCCACAAGTGATGTTTTTTCCATTTTTTTAAAGTGCGCATTGACTTCCCAGGCCTATTTCCGCCGTCTCTTATTTTTTTAACAAGAGAAACAGGGGCACAAGAGGACAAGTTTTTTGTCATTTGCTGATGAATTGGCTTACTATCTATCCCTATTTCTGTGAAAACTTTCGACGAAACCCGAAACAGTCCGTCCGCTCCAGGAAAATAGGGAAATGAATACATCCTCGTCGTGTGGTGGCAATGGAAAAATAACCATTCCTTTAAACTGGACAACGTCGTGACCATCAAGTTACTGTTCTACTAGTACTCCGTTGCGCCGCCGCCCCTGTGTAACCTAAGACGGAGCGTCAATACTATGATGAATAGCAGCAAGACATTTGGGAATATCAACAAGACGCCGCCGACGGTTCGAATATCCAGCGAGCCGCAAGGAAACCAGCGAACCTATTTATGGAGGGCCTCTATCTATCTCCAACAAGACGCCGTCGACGATTCGAATATCCAGCGAGACGCAAGGAAACCAGCGAATCTATTTATAGAGGGTCCCTGTCTATCTCCAACGAGACGCCGCCGACGGTAGAATATCCAGCGTTAAATAATGGAGGGCCCCTGTCTATCTCCCCGCTCTCCGTTTGAATACAAAAACTTCTTATTCCAGCAATAGATATTTTGTTATTTTCTAGGAGAAAAATTCTAAGGAATTGATAACCACAAAATTGAACACCAATGTGTCATGCGTGCAGGACATAATAGCGCCACTGGATTCGTCATTTAACAAGGTAGCGGGCTGTGCTGCTCGTCGGCCTTAGCCGCTTTATATGAACTATTTACAGCTACGGTCTCATAAATGTGTCCAGGTCGACCAGAGGATGCATGGTGGGCCTTCCATTCGGTTATGATTCTAGACTTGCAACTCCCATGCTAGTGAACCTTAGCATTATCTGCACCATGGGAGGAACCAAGGCTGCCCGGAGGGCTATTCTATACCTACCTACCAAGTGATGAATCAGCTTCTGACGAACTTCAGACCATTGCCTCGCTTTTCTACCGAATGATTAGCAATGCTCCAATACATCAGTAGCTCTTTGTCATGGGCAATACATTCTCTGGCCGTTTTACCGAGGAACTTACCAATGCGTAGAGATCAACGTTGTATCTCAAATCATATCCCGACATATTCGGCTTTCAACAAGGCCCATTACTCTCACGGACGACGTCCCAAGCATCCAATCGCCGTCTTTTTATTGTGGCTCTCCACAATCGAACGCGGGGTAAAGTTCGCTTAGCTGCAGTTTAAAAATGGGTTAGGCGTCAACCATGGAGCACCGTCTCCGACATGTTATTGCGCACATTTCCAGTGCTGCTGCTCCACCTCTCAAGCCTCTATCTTCGCCTCGGAGCTGCAAGTGCATCTTGCAGCTGCTCGTCCGTCATTGTTCCTGTCCACGTCGATGTTCTCGTCCCGAAGGACCCCACCGATGTATTTGGCGGCCTCAAAAGCAATGAAACGAGCCTACGGCGCGTAAACACCACATACAACATCTACGGTGTGTTCTGCCGGCCTAACGCCGGCAATGAAGGTCTTTCACAAGGGCGCTGCCATTCTCAATGATTGTTCTATCTAATGCCCATCTCAGATGTGTTGCAGCTCCTAGCGCATGGATTCTCCTATACCAGCCAGTATTGGTCGCCTCCCATCGAAGAATTCCGAAACTATTCCTACACGGCATTCTCGTGCGAGCGCGGTCTGCCTTCGCTTGCCGTCGATTTATTAGCCGCTGGGCTGAGCTCACGGCCGGCAAATATTTCCGAGGTGCAGTACCCCACCAGTGCAGCTGCGCTCTCGCAACTCGCACAGCACCTCAAAACCGCGGCCATCCTCCCCGGCGTCAGACCATTCCAAAAGATCATTGGAATAGGGCACAGCCTCGGCTCCGCTCTTCTCGACTTCGGCGCCATCGTCGACGGCGTGCAATCACCCTTCGACGCCCTCGTTTTGACCTCCATGCTCATTTTTGGTCCAAACGATCCCCCTCCTGGTTCCGGTACATCGGCGATTCTCATTGCCGCGCGGGACGCCGACCCACTTCGCTGGGGCGCGCTCGATCCGGGGTACGTCACTATCAACGACCGCACCCCGTTCTACCCCGCCGATCCGACGGCGTATTCGCCGCGTATGCTCCTATTCGACGGGTTCACAAAGGACGTGGGATCCCTGAGCATGCCCGTGCAGGCGGCCTCGTCGTCGATTCCCGCGGCGAACTATACCGGAGCGGTCGCGGAGGTTGTGGGCGCAGAGGACCAGGTTTTATGTGGGGCTGATCGGTGTGTTGACGTCGAGGCGTTGACAGCGGCTGAACAAGTGGTGTGGCCGGCTGCAAAGAGCTTTGAGGTTGTGGTGTTGCAGGGAAGCGGACATGATTTGAACCTGGACTTTCGGGCCGGAGCGGCGTTCGAGACAATTTTTGGCCTTGTCGCCAAGTTTTCTGAGAAGTAAAGCTACGGAAATTTAAGTAACAACAAAAATAAACTAGACCTCAGTTGGAGCACAAATAGTGAACGACGGAGGCGCTCTAACGCTCTCCTGCCCCGTTCTGAGGTGCAAAACGGGTGGCTAATGATGCAGGGACCAAGGTTAATATATTTATGGCTAATAAGGGACACTTTTTACATTGGTGGCAGAAGTGAGTGTAAGCGAGTCCATGCACAAGTCAATCCACGCACAAGTGAACGCAAGTCCAACACACCAAAATTCAAACTCCGCTTGGTGGGCAATTTGCCAAGTCAATCGGTTACGCCTCTGCAGAATATCTTACGCTCCTTTGGCTCCTGCTCTATGTATCTCTCATACGAGGATCATGATCTGGTTACGGCCAATTCCACTGGCAGGTGCCGCATTTCTCAGGTAATCATTACACTTCCGAATATTAACGGGGGTTAGTATGGGAAGTTGGAACTGCCTGGGCCTCAGCCAAGTCATACTCGGGAACGAGTACTGTACGTTGGTGAAATCGAACGGCAAAGGTCAATCTGGCGCTCAGGATTTGTTCGAATGCGTGGCACGTCTACGCAGGGCTCGCGATCCTTGATCAGAGTGTGCGCAGGTAGGTAGGTAGGAAGCACTATAGGGCACGCACCGTCACCCTTCCTTTCACCACTGCCGAAAAAGGAATTTGGTCCAGGCTGGAGTCTAACGAACCTTGGAGGGCCACTACCGCAGTCAGAGCCTACGGTGTGTGGACGCACAGTCCACCAGGTAGCATTAAATTAACGCACTCGTTGTTAAAGGAAAGAAAATGATGGCTGAGCCCGGCGTCGAACGACGTTTAGACGAGAATGCTTTGGCTGTGGGCGCGCGCTCTATATGCTACTGGGCCGTTTCCCGGCCGGAAACGAAGTATCATCATGATTGGACTCAATGGCACGGTGGGAAAAAATCAATGGATGAGTTCCGGAAATAAACCATCCTCCGGAGTCACCAGATTATCCGTTCTCTTAACGAAATCTCTCGAATGTCATTGTTCATGTTTGTGCAACATCCCCATTTGTATATCCCCATTCCTGCTCCTCCTCTCTGGTCCTTCATTCACAGCTTCTTCGACTTCCACAAGCGCGCAGTATGTGCACAGCTATGTTCCATTTACAGCCATGGAACACTGCTAAAACACCATGGGATCGTACCTCCTGACCTTGAACTGCGGCAAAGTGCCTCGACTTTGACATAATAACATTCCACAGCTTTTTATGCAAGCCTCATGACTTGAACACAAGACCTGAATCAACTGTGTCGCAGTTCAATAACATCCGAAAGGCATCTTCCTCAATGCCGCAGCCAGGCGACGATGCTGCGGCCACGTATTGCTGCGTGGCTTGCCCCGGTATAAAACGGCTCACTTTCTGGGATCCCGTCGGCTAGTCTGCCCGCCCAGTCTCCCGCTTGAAAATTCCCTGGCACTCAAGCTGGTTTTTTATTGATATGCAGCAAGCATTGAAGGCCTAGGCGACTTGCTCTTCAAACTCATCAAACTCACTTCAAGACCGTTCTTTCTCACCTCTCTTCGTTGTGTTCTGCCCTGTTCTGCCGCATCTACTCGCGTACATTCTTCCATGACGAAACACTGCGGACCTAGGCTTCAATCCGAACGACGGATCCTTATTCCTCTGTCTGTTTTCAAAGTGTGCCAACATTCATGGGATCGCAATTCCTCACACACAGACTCCATCAGCAGCATGCCCATCTATTAGCAACACAGCTACGTCACCAATTTACCTCTGCATTTTTTCCCCTCAGTCTACCATGGATTTATGGTCAGGTTTGTCATCATCCGTACTCTAGGGAAGGCACTCTTGCTTATTCTGGTGAGTACTACGCCCTTTTGCACAGATTTTGCTCGCAGTCAGGTTCCCCTGTCCCAAATTCAGGTTACCTGGACGACGTTCAGAGCATGGCAGTTTCTTTTTTCTCCGTAGCCAAGTTCACTGTAGGGTTACTTGAATCTACTATATAATATCAGGGTGCCAGACAAACGTCAATCATTTTCACACGATCCCATCACGGACAGCGCCGGAAGGTGGTCTGACGTCACCGGATGAGCCCCTAACTCGGTGTCGGTGCTGCTGCTGCTCCGCACTTTATGTGCGGGGCCACGAGCTGCTATCTGCGAATCTGATCAAGGTGCAGATCAACAGGTGGGCATCAAAGTGTGCAGGACTGAGGAGATGTGAGACCCAAGCAAGAAAGGATGAATATCCATGTTGATTCTGCTGCCGATGTCATCGTTGAACGTGGATGATGAATTGTCTTTCTGCGACAGGAATATTGATCAAAAATAGGGAGATCCGGGACGGGAGAATCTGAGCTGGAGCTTATTCGGAGACTGATACCGTCAAAAATCTACAAGTGAATTGGGTGAGGGGGCCGCTGGGAGAGGTCCGGGAGACGCGAAAGATTAGAAGGTGGATCAGCCAGAATTTCTCTAAATTCCGCCAGAGGTGGAGTGCAAACACAACAAATTACACTTTACAGTTCTGAAAAATAACCAAGATGACAAACAAGGGCATTTTATTCCATTGCTGAATTTAAGTGTGCTGATTGTGCGTTAAAAAAACAAAGAGTCATGCAGGAAAAATGGCACTGGTGATACTAAACATGCACAGTCAAGGTGAATCACAAAAAAAAAATCTCGAACTTGAAGAAACCAGTAGCTTGAACCATGCGCAGCATATTTATTCGAAAAAAAAGCTAATTCAAAAGATAATTAGAGTGGACACAGTCAGGAACTGGCCGTGGACGAAGTGTTGCAAGAAAGGAAACACGAGAGGTTGTGCAAAGTCGGATGAGCAGTTGCTGGATGTGAAATTCCTACTGAGACAGGTGGCTGCTAGGACAAGCCGTCACACAACTGACAGCTGGGCTGGGATATAAATAAGCAGCAACTCAAGAACTTCGGGCACGGCAGTTGGCAGCCAAAACAGTTCAGTAGGACTTGAGCCCGTTGCGAGACTGGAAAGCTTGTAAGTTGTGCAACTGGGGATGAGACATTGTTTGAGTAGAAGTTCCCACTGTGCCAGTCAGTAGCTGGGACATGCCGTTGCTCAAGTAGAGAGTCGACGGAGCAGTTCTCCAAGGGGACAAGCTGTTACACAACATAACAGCTGAATGAGTGAGCAATGACTCAAGGGGAAATTTCACAAATGGCAGCATGAGCTGTTACAGAACCACGCTACAGACGATTGACGAAAGGGGTGGGTACTCTGCCCCCAAAATGTCAGGTTGAGTAAACAGTTGGAGCAAGACAGCTCAAACAGCAGGTCGAGACTGTTGCACATTTGTTTGAGACAAGCCGTTGCACAAACAAAATTCACACTGAGCAGTTCGCATCTGGGATAATCGGGGAGGGTACCAAAATACAGTTACACTAGCCAGTAAAATTAACTGTTTCCCCGTGAATTTATTCACGGGTAACTCTAGTACTCTATATTACGAGTAAGTTGCCTGAGACTAAATAAAATATTGTTCTACCATGCACCGGAAAGATGCACACTAGCCCTGGTGCCGGAGCGAAGCGAAGGCATATCTTGTCGGTATCAACCTTTTCTTGTCATCTTCCACCACAGTCCACTCAGTGACTCATGTCTCTCCAAGACATCGGCGAGGGTACACTGCTCAAAATACTTGCATTCTGCGATGTCTATACCGTGCTAAGAGTCTCCATAGTAAAGCTGCTGAGTACATGACAGATCGTACATTGCTAACTACGTGCTTCCCCAGACCAATAAACCCTTCCGTTGTGTCGCATTGACCAAGCAACTTTGGCTGCACTTGATGCAGGATCTAGTCTCCCGTGGCCTGCTGGACAGCCCCTCCACAGAAACTCTAGATGCGTACTCGACTGGAGATATAATCGACGAAATCAGGCGCATTGTGTGTGGACCAGCAACATGGGCGCCCAGATCCTCGTGCGCACCAGCGGTCCTTCGGCAGCTCAAATTCTCAACCAATGTCGATCCGGGGAGCCTCATCGATTTACGACTTATCCACGGTGGAACACATGCGTTGCTCAACACCCTCGACGATATGCGGCTTTATGAGGTCCGCACAGGGCGCTGTGTTTGGACTAGGGCGTCAACTCCGGGGTCCTTTGCAGTAGATATGGCGGAAGGAGGTAAAGCTGCACGCATCCTGTTGGTTCCCCCGAATTACTCGCAGGACGCGTTTGTACACTCCATTCTTACGATCCGAGCACAAACTCACGATAAGTCTCCAGTTGCATAACTATCCAAGAGGTGTATCTCCCAACGGGAGAATCACGCGAGATTCTTAGCGTCCCTCTGCCGCAGGATACGACTATGAACATGTATTGGTCCGGCGACCTGCGGGAGGATTTCTTTGTCCTCCACGCTTACATCTGTTCTATTCCCGGGGGTAACGTCTTTACACTCGTTGACTGGCGCAGAGGAAAGCAAATCTTACTCAGCTATAATACCGGACCCACGATAGATGTATGTTCGATGGTATCCGGCATCGATACTGCTGATCCTCGTCCTAGCTAAAGCCAAGACTGCTTCGAGACCACCTGCTTGTCGTATATCCAGAAGCTTCCCGACCTTATCAACGGATATTGGCTGCAACTGCGTTCACTGCGCTCGAGAAACGCTGGCAGCCCCTCGATGCGATTGCCATAGCTACGGTCTTCAGTCGGGCCGACTTGGGCATGGGGCCTCTTCCACGCGTTCCCGGCGAACAGATCCCCACCTCTGCAGTTGCAAAGTTACATCTGGACAACAAACCAATGTATGGCCACTCGTCTTTCGAGGTATGCGTCCGCGAGAATCCCGCGCACCATGATAACTACAAGATCATGTTGTATTTGTCGGCCCACGCCACTCCTTCGCAACCATGGGCCAGCAATGGCCGGCTGTTCACATACACATTCACACCGAGCCCGTCTCCACACGCTCAGCCAGCATTTCAACTGAGATATATAGTTCACAGCTTGGTCTCTGTAAATTGGACCGCAATGTCATACGCAGGATATGCCATCCAATGGCCGGGCGCTGTCGCCTTTATCACGGATTACCGAGGAGACCGGGCGGATGCAAGGGTAGGAGGAACCACGGTGCTTAAAGCATCCCCTGGCTGGGTGAAGATGTATTACTCGTCTTTGAACGGGGCAGTGCTGGGAGTTGCTGCCAATGGTTCTGTCATCGTTTGTTATTTTCAATAGGATTTTATTTATGATCTGCACAGATCATGACTCGTCGAAGTTCCCGATGCACATGTTATTTCCACCGAGAAAATGTGCATTGAAATATGTACGTGTTTTGGAAATCAACTCCAAGTTGAGAGAAAAAAGAATGACCCGGGCTCGAGTCGACCGAGCTTTTTCGACATGAAAGACTGTGAACATCTCCTAACCAGGAGTAGATGCAGTGGACTCGTAACCAGTCCGTATACGATTGTCGAAAAATGTGGCAAGCATTTCGGTCTACCATACTTATGGGGCCACCGCTGTGCCGCTGAGCCCTTTCCCCTCCCCAAATGACCTTGGGTAATTGGGTTTAAATTTAAGTTGAATAATAAAGTTCAACTTAAAACAGAGCGGTGGCCTAGGCCCGAGACGAACAAATTTTACTCCGTCTACAAACATGTCGGCAAATTTGACGATGGCTAACTTAGGCAAGTGTGTTCGAATTGTGTTCGAAATTGAACTGGGATGGAAAGTAGAATAGAGCAGAGGATTTCCATATATTGACAAAGAGTGGAGTTACAGATGAGAGTCTACATTCGTCCGAAGAGAACGAGTCCAGGAAGTAGCGGAACGGGTAAGAATTGGTGATAGAGGTGGCCAGGAGTCCAGGACAAGAAGGCCGAACCGCATGGGCATAAGGAATTGATGTTCACACGTTACGGGTCCTGATCCGGGATGTCGTAACTTTGGATCAACTCATCACTTTGGCACCAAATTTAGTATAGGTCGTACTCCAAATGTCCCATGACGCCCGGCTATAAATATCCAGTGCGGGCCGGCCACCCTCCAAGTGGCCAACTAGGTAGGGTGGCCAGGTACCTGGTGAGAAATAGTACATTCAATAATAAGGGATCAGCTCAGTTAAGTAGAAGAAGCTCTTTTGACTCATACCAAGAACGTTCCCCCGCTTTTTTGAGTGGCTTAAGCTGGCCAACGTCCGAGTCGTATTATACGTATAAGACCACACTGAGGCGCTATCGATCCAGAACCGGGGACGAGGCCTCTCGGTGTCTAATGCCTCAATCTAGAAGGTTCGTTCGAATTTTATCTACTCAACTCCCTCCTCACTGCGATGCTTTACCTCAAACCATACAATTTCAGCACTGCCAATATCAGGATATTTGGGTGGCGCAAGCACCTTGGTATGGAGTTATGGGTTCGGATGCATTGTAGACCATGTGTTTAAGTTACCTGAATCCTGTTTTGGGCCACAACATGATTGCTTCTTCCAGTAGACTCACCATTGCTTTTGTGACCTTGTTTCTGCCGTTCCCCCCCTCAGGAGCACACATTTACACCCCTCATATGGGTCGCATGTGAAGTTAGATGAGTTCAAGTAATCACTACATCCTCCGGATATAATTCCCGATGGATCCGGCTGCCAGTTTCAGGCCTCATGGCTTGATTTGCTGAGTGGCCAACTAGCCTGTTCTTTGGCCATGTTGGGCTGCCGTCCAAAGAAATTCACAATGGCATCAAGTCTTCCGATATTTCAGTGGATATGGCCTTGAACTCTTTATAGGATACCTGCCTTCAATATAATATGGTTTGGATTGCATCGGACCAGTGTACATATTAAGAATGAACCATGAATGCTTAGGTGGCCAGGTACATGGTGAAAACTAGTAGACGCACACCACCGTGCTGTTGGGCCGTTTATTAGTATAAAACCACTTGTGATTCTGGGTTGTCCACGGGTATAAAATTGCCAGGGCTAAGTCTGCTCAAATCGGGGAAGGAATAAAAAGGAGGACCCAGGCTCTAGTTGAACGAGCTTCTTCTACATAGCTACGAAAATGCTTCTGGAAGCAAATGTAGACGCACACCGCTGTGCCTCTGGATTTTTTCTCTCCCCCAAGTGACCTTCGCTTAGTGGGCTCGAATTTTATTGTGGAGTGGGGACGAAAATACAAAAAAAAATTGGCCCAGGCTCGAGTCGAACATACACAAACCTAGTGGAAGGTAGATGGACAATCAAACGTAGACGCACACCGCTGTGCTGCTGGGCCCTTTCTTCCTATGAATTTGACTTGGTTACATGCGCTCGAAAGGATTGAATTGGAGAAGCAGAAAAACAAAGATGCCCCAGGCTCGAGTCGAACGAACTCTTTCTACGCAAATTGGATACACTTCGGCAAAACACCGATTATAGATGCACGCCGCCGTGCTTCTGGGCCTTTTATTGGTGTAAAATGAACCAGGGTAAGTGCATTCAAAATCTTGACCAGACAAAAATTCGACAGGGAAACGGGATAGCCCAGGCTCGAGTCGAACGAGTTCTTTCTACGCAAACCTGGTGGCACCCTTTAATGAATGTAGACGCACACCGCTGTGCTGCTGGGACCTTTCTCCCTTTGGAATGAGCCTATGTAGGTGTGTTTGGAATATTAATGCTCCATCCACCCACACCCACCCACAAATTATTCCGCCGTGATGCTGAGACCGGTTGGTTACGCACATTTTCCCCGCAATTTGAAGCCAGCTGTCATCCTACGTCCAGATGTGCGGATGCGGGTATCCGACGCGTCGCCAGTCGTCGTCGTCAAGCTGCTGCATGAGACGGCTAGAAGTTAGATTCGTCTAATTAGATTTCCCTGAAAGGGAATTACCTGAAGGATTGACAGCGCCGCCGCCGGGATGGCCGGGATGTGATCCAATTTGGCTGCTGCGGGGCCCTCTCGCCCTCTTTCCCGCCTCCTTAAATTCAGTCGCGCTTTCAACGTGCGTGGCTCTTTTCCAGCTTAACAAAAATCGGTCTCAAATTTCAGTACTCCACCACCACGGACTAGCATTGGCCACTTGACCCGAAGCTTTCAATGTTTAAGGAATCCCTTGCATTGGAGAACATCTTTATGAACCCAGATAAATACTCCAATAATGGCTGCTACACCGCCCAGGCCCCACTGATAGCGAGTGAAAATACATGCTCATCTGCTGCAAACTATTACAGCGGTCCACGCAAGATACGAAAGAATTCGACAACTTACGCTCACGGCTCACCAAGGTGGCTTGTGAGTGGAATAAGTTGGCTTATGTGTTCAGTTTAAGCCAACTTAGATAAAAAAACTTGGCGTCAACGGGGTTGGCTTAAGCCAACTGGAGCTGAATTCATATATAACCGATTTCAGCGTGCAACAAGGGACTATTCAAGTAAATTTATTTCTGCGACTCTTGGCATACTCTAATATAGCCAAATGATTACTCGCCGTCTCGGTCGTTCTTTCCTATAAAAACACAGCATTAATTTCGATCAACTCACCTCGTCTCAATGCATCATCCTGCGGTCCCAGCTGCCATCCTCACCTCGGTCCTACTCTTCGCACAGTGGACGATCGCTACCCCAGCAGGACTCGAACGGAGATGTGCCGGGCAGGGCTCGTCATGCTCAGGCGTATCATGCTGTCCCGACCTGTTCTGCGTCGCACCCGCCCATGTACACTTGTCGTCCTCATCACCGAAAACTTCTCACTGACTCTGAAACTCCCCACTTAGTTTTGCCAAACCTGCGCATTGGCCAACGAATCATGTTCCGGTAGACCTTGCTGTACCGGTCTAACCTGCAGTTCGATCAGTCATGTACGAACGACAGCTACCCACTGCGACATATTATAACTGACACGCGAGCAGTTCTGTCAAACATGCGCGGGGTCTGGCCAGTCGTGCTCGGGAAGACCATGTTGTGCAGGTTTGGTCTGTACCGGTCTCGGCCATGTAAGTGTTAAGGTAAATAGCTTGGTTATTTGACTCACCTGGGACACCAGTTTTGCAGCTGATCAACGTCACTTTTGCTGTTGCTTGTATCAACCTGTTTCGCTGGGTCGGAGAGTCATTAATATATATCTCGGAGTAATTCTGTTTTACCTGCTTGTAATTTACATACGGAAAAGGATGCGACAAAATAAAGGACCGCTGGAATGGATGTTCGGGTAGGCGAGAAGAGTAATGAGCGAGTGGTGGAAATTATTTACATAACCCTGAGTAATTGCTCTGTACACTGTATTATTAGATGGAATTCTATTAGCAAAATGCTGACAGATTAGCAGTTGGCCATTATTATTTGGGACGCAGACTTCCGAATCCAGCACAGAGGAGGGGGGAGAGGGCGGGAATGGCCCCTGCGAAGCTCCGAATCCCGACGCCGAGGCCGTTCATCAATCACGTGGTTACTTGTACAGGAGAGGTTGTGCTGCCCAGGTCATTATCACGGTGTTTTTGGGGGCATATGTATGATATTCGCGCTTTTGGGCGCGCAACACAGGCAGTGGGGATTTTTTTAGAGGTTGAGGAGGGGATTAATATTCCTCAAATTTTTGGGGCGTAGAGCAGTGATTATTCGGCATTCTTTAATCTATTAAACTTCTTCGCATTTCCGAACTCCGGAGATGCTCGACGTATTGACATCGGGCTTGGGCATGATGCGGCTGGGCGATGCTCCCACCGTCCCAGTAGTGGGTAAGTCAAGGTTAAGTTATTGAGGTGCGCCGGAGGAATGCGCGCCGGGATTTATGCATTTGAAGAAAATTTAACGACGCACAACATACCCGAGCCCCCTATCCGTCTAATCACTGATGCCCATCTATATTTAGTTGGTAAGCAACCATGTGATTTCGCATCGCCACAAAGCCGGTCCGAAGACGGAAGCACTTCCTGAAAATTACAACTTCGTGGAGCCCAAGAACGAACCAGTGGAGCAGAAGCACGGTCCGCACCGAAATCCCAAACTTGTTCTTCCTCCGCCTCCTCGCTGCAGCCCCCACACGCAGCACCGTGGTCCCTCATCGCCGAAATCCCCGCCGTCCACGCCCAAATCGTCTGCGGCGTTGGTGCCCATGTCTCCTTCCTCGACGACAGCTTCGCCTTTCACACCCACACCCAGATCAACCGCGCCCTCCACGCCCAACGCCACATCACCGCCACCGCCCCGCCCTCGTTAGCCTCCTCGTCATCCTCATCGCGCACGTCGTCCGCGCAACAGTCGCCCGCCCTCCCTTCCTTATCGCCGTCCACGTCGACACGGTACTCGCCGTCCCCACCATCTTCGTCGGCGCCCAGGCACACGCCGCCTGCATCAGCCGTGCGTGCACCGAACGGCAGCAGCGCCCCCCGCCTCGCGCGCATCCACACGGTCTCGCTGCACTCCCTGCGCTCGCCCAGCACTGTGCGCGCGGAGTCGCCGTATAGCTCGTTGCGGGTGTTCCAGGGCATTCGAGGCTGCGCCAACGTCGACGCCAACGGTGGCACGATCCCCACTCTTCTTTTCTCCCCCCCCTCCCCCCCGTTCCTGTTCCTCGTCGGCTCATCGCGCGCCGTTCCTTCTTCTTCGCTTTTGTGATCCTACAGTGCCGAGGGGCATGCGACACTTGATGCTGGATGGATGGAAGGACGACCATGGTATACCGCGGCACCATCGTCTGCGCCTTCTTTTCCTTCCTTTCATGCCTTCCCCTCCATCCCGTAACGACTCGTTTTTTTAGGACCTACATCATCATCATCATCTTCAAACTCGAGCGCAAAGGCAAGAGCAAGGCGGACAAAGAGGATGAAGGCGAGAACGGGTACATTTTGTTTTCGTTCTCTTTTTTTTTTCGGTCGGGCGTTGTTCTGCGTTCGGGATTGTTCTTGATAATTATCTGGTACATAGATGTACAGAGGCCTCGGAAGCAGCTCATGCCGAACATTACAGAGACATTTACTAGAACAATTTCAGGCTCACACAACTTTCTAATTATGTAGAGGGAGGTTCGAAAGGATTCTCCGGGTCGGAGAAAGGGTCAGAGTTAGCTACCGGACCATCCTGAGTGGGCATCTCGTACGCGGGTGGTGGAGTACGAGATTGGAATTGTAGTTGGCGCTCGTAAGTAGCATCCGACGATGCTGAGGAATCAGATATCACCGAACTGCGAGCACTTTGCTGTTCGATGGATTCTGTCCCATGTCCAGCGACAGTGGTACCCACCATGCTGCACAGCACTGTGGTTGCAGTCGAGAGAGACGACAACAATGAGCCTCGGTTATCCCGGCTTGCGATTGACTCTGTTCCATTTCCCGCAACAGTAGTCCCGGACATACTGTTTCGAACGGCTGGGGAGCTGTACCGGTCCTCGGCGTTTGATTCCACGACGATACTGTCGGCTGCAGAGACGGCAGTCGTATTTGCCACGATGGTTGGAGGGTAAGAGTCCGTATAAGCCTGCCATAGTTCGCCCTTAGTACACGTTGTAACTGGTATGAGGGGCTGTCTTTTACTGTTGCAACTGCCCACGGGGAAACGGCCAAGGGGGTTTCACCGACGTGTTCAGGATCATTGATTAAGAAGGGGTCGACTTTTCTGCGACGGTGTTTGCAGAAGAAGAAACAGATGAGGACACCTACAATGAGAACAAGCGCGCCAATAGTAATTGCTGCTGCGATAGCAGCATTCCCCTGCTTATGCGGAATTGTAACACCGGGCGGATCGACTTGGTTGGTTGGAATGGGCACTCGTACGAGGGTAGTGCTGACGACCGTAACGGGGATATCAGTTGTTTTCTCCTGGCCGCTAGCGTCCTTGAATGTCGAACGAGAGACCGTGGTTAAGATGAAGGTCGATTCGGAAAAACTTTCAATGAAATCGGAGATACTCCTCCGCCCAATTTGAGGAACGCTGGGAGAAGATTCAGCCGCAGCTGGTTAATTTACAATAAAAAGTGTCCATACCTACCAAATACAATTGGCCCCGGAGTCGGCACCAGGTCAATGTCCCTAGTCGTTTTGGCCGCGGTGGTTCTGGGGAAAAAGTCATAAAGTGGGAGGCTGCGTTACAAGCTTCCGCCTACTCTGTGGTAGAAGGGGCGGGTAAGGGGACGTTTACATCGCGCGGCCAGTCGTTATGACCATGAGAGCTGCTAACTGTGATCCCGCTGGGGGTAGTAGACACCGCTGGAGCACTTGGCTGGGCGGCGGGCCAAGAACCGGTTTTGGCAAGACTGGAGACAGCTTTTGAATATTCGATATGCATTATCGTATTCGGAAAGAAGTGGACGAGAGAAGGCAATGCCGGCTGCGAGACTCCCGGGAGCAACGAAGGCACCAGCCTCCAGACGGTTGTAGGCGAAAAGGAACGTCGGAACCCTCAGGGCAAGAAGGGGTAGTGAAGGGATACGTTCGCGCCGGGTATGGTAAATTTGTGCGGGTTGGGGTCTCCCGCCATCTGCTTCTCCCGCATCCATCTGTCAAGGTCGCACATAATTGAAACATGTATTTCTAGCGAACACGAGCACCCAGATATGATTGGGTGGTTAATAATATGCGATCGAAGCCAAGAGTCAGAATGATTGGCAGGCATTTGCTTTCAAGTTCTTGAAGGAGCTGATGGGGAGAGGCAGTAGTCGCCGTAGGGCAACCGCAGGGGCTTTGAGAAAGAAAAGGCATGGCGGGTCCATCGAAGCAAGAAGTGAATCGTGGAGGGGAAAGTTGACAACTGTCCTCTATGTGCTATGTGAGGTAGCGCGGGTTTTTACATGCCCATCGATCTATCTGTCAGAGTCCCGGAAAGATAATATGGATTGGGCGTGAAATCAGCACCTAGATCTGAGGATTGGGCTGATATTACGCACCTCAGAGACCATCATCATCTGGAAACTATACATAAGAAAACATCGCAAATGAGATATAGTAGATGAGACTATACTGGGAAAATCACCACCGTGCGAACTCGAAGCGGACGGCCTAGGAAAACAGCAGAGGGGAAATAGAATGTCGATCGTTCAGCGGGAAATGGACGTAACAGGCCACCATCCTCGAAACTAGTATTTATAAGAAAACATCATCAATGCGCCGAAGGAGAGGAGCTCACATTCAGAGACTTGAAACGGACGATCCGCGGGAGATGACGTCGTCAGGGAAAAGCGGGGATCGCAAATGTTGTCCGCGTTGATGAGGGTAAAAACTAAAAAAAAAAAAGACCCCAGTTATCCCGATATCGTGCACATGTCGCACAAGAGAGGTAAAGAAAGATTGCGGCTATATATTATTAAGCTGGGACCCATAACAGAATCCCGTCACATCCAAAACCGGAGTTGGCGGTGGGAGAGACCAATAAATTAAATTACACACCCAAACTGCTGGATTCTGGAGGAGTCTAGAGGTATCAGGCTGAAGAATGTATCCTCGATTTCGGGCAAATAGACGCATGCCGTGATTCTAGACGCCAGGCGATGAGCCGCGAGACAGGATTAAAAGGATCTAGCTTACATTCATTCAGAAATGGTAGTATCCTGCGAGCCGCCATATGACCTGAACAGCTGTAAAACCAACGTCAAGGAGAAATAAACAGCCGGCGGTCACCGGTCAGCTGCAGATGGATGTCGTCAGTGTGAAGCAAGGGGCGCAAATGTAGGTAAGGAGTGTCTATGAGCGGAGGAACTACAGAATCAATTGTCTGTATATCAGTGTACAACCAAAAAATAATAGGACAGGTAGATTGTGATAACGAGGGAAGCAGTGTTATGCGGGGTAGTGAAACCCGAGGATCGAAGTGAACTGCAGCTTCGATTAACGGTGAAAGCTGTTACTGTTAAATTCCACACCTAAACAACCGGAAGTTCAGTAGCATTCACGATCGAATGCTTGATGTTCGCAACGGTCGAGACCTGGTCATAGTATTGGTGGCCACAATGCCATTTTACACGCCAACACTCGGCCGACTCTATCCATCCCGCCATGTCGACCAAGACGCGATCTCCCAACGGCCGTTGATTGAATTCCGCAACGAGCTGAAGCGTAGCATATTAGCGCCATGCAAGGCAGTTACGGAACGATGTACCTTCGCCTTGAGGACCAACGTCGGAACCTTCAGGGCGAAAGGGGGTAGTGAAGGGATACGTTCGCGCCGGGTATGTGAAATTTATGCGGGTTGGGGTCTCCCGCCATCTGCTTCTCCCGCATCCATCTGTCAAGGTCGCACATAATTGAAACATGTATTTCTAGCGAACACGAGTGCCCAGATATGATTGGGTGGTTAATAATAATATGCGATCGAAGCCGAGAGTCAGAATAATTGGCAGGCATTTGCGTTCAAGTTCTTGAAGGAGCTGATGGGGAGAGGCAGTAGTCGCCGTAGGGCAACCGCAGGGGCTTTGAGAAAGAAAAGGCATGGCGGGTCCATCGAAGCAAGAAGTGAATCGTGGAGGGGAAAGTTGACAACTGTCCTCTATGTGCTATGTGAGGTAGTGCGGGTTTTTACATGCCTATCGATCTATCTGTCAAAGTCTCGGAAAGATAACATGGATTGGGCGTGAAATCAGCACCTAGATCTGAGGATTGGGCTAATAGTACGCACCTCAGAGACCATCATCATCTGGAAACTATACATAAAAAAACATCGCAAATGAGATATACTATATTGAGAAAATCACCACCGTGCGAACTCGAAGCGGACGGCCTAGGAAAACGGGAATAGAATGTCGGTCGTTCAGCGGGAATGGACGTAGCAGGCCACCATGCTCGAAACTAGTACACACTGAATAAAGATTTATTTCGACCTAGGTAGAAAGGCTGCTGAAAAGGGTCCGAGATTTTCCCCATTAGTCCGGCATGGGAAAAATCTCGGAGCCTTTCAGGCAACATTTCCACCTAGGTCGAAATATTTCTTTGTTTGGTGTGGTATTTATAAGAAAACATCATCAATGCGCTGAAGGAGCGGAGCTCACATTCGGAGACTTGAAACGGACGGTCCGCATGAGATGACGTCAGAGGAAAGCAGGGATCGCAAATGTTGTCCGCGTTGATGAGGGTAGAAACTAAAAAAAGACCCCAGTTATTCCGATATCGTGCACATGTCGCATAAGAGAGGTAAAGAAAGATGGCGTCCATGTATTAACCTGAGTAGGCTGCATTGCGTATAGGTGGAACGGAACACATAGCAGAATCCCGTCAGATCCAAAACCGGAGTTGGCAGTGGGAGAGACCGATAAATTAAATTACACATCCAGACTGCTGGATTCTGGAGGAGTCTAGAGGTATCAGGCTGAAGAATGTATCCTCGATTTCGGGCAAATAGACGCATGCCGTGATTCTAGACGCCAGGCGATGAGCCGCGAGACAGGATTAAAAGGATCTAGCTTACATTCATTCAGAAATGGTAGTATCCTGCGAGCCACCATATGACCTGAACAGCTGTAAAACCAACGTCAAGGAAAAATAAATAGCCGGCGGTCATCGGTCAGCTGCAGATGGATGTCGTCAGTGGGGAGCAAGGGGCGTAAATGTAGGTAAGGAATGTCTATGAGCGGAGGAACTACAGAATCAATTGTCTGTATATCAGTGCGCGTCCCACTTTTCGATGAGGTCCAGCGCAGCCTCCACTTCATCGAATGAAGTCCAGCGGGGGATCTCGAGGCCGCACATTATGCGGAGAAGACGTTCCATCACTGCGTCCGGCTCTCCGACTGGGATTTCGTGCTGAGCGGGAGAACCAGTTGGCTGAGGGAGCGACAGCAGTGAATGGAAGAACCGGGATGTTGCGGAGAGTGAACGAATGGATGCGGAATATGGTGCCTTCCATAGACTGTAGCACGATGTCCGCAGCCTTGTCGGCGAAAGATGGGTGAACATTTTCGGGCGCAGTTGCCATGGAGGAAGGAAATTCAGGGCGAAAGGGATTTTGAACCAGAGACGAGGGAGTGATGCTTGAGTGGCACGGAAGTGTGGCGCTGTTTGGTGTGATCGGGGCAATCGGGCTGCCGCTAGGCCGAAATAAGCCGATCAATGACATATCTTGTTGAATAAAATTTTGAAGACTACTATCGATCACCCACCTTTGCAAAAAAAAATTGATGGGAGTGCTACTCAAGCATTTGGAGTCGGATTCCTCTAAAATTTAGACAGAGTTCAAGCTATGGGCCTCAATGCTGCCCTCGAAAATTTCCAGCATTTACTGGCACCTGGGGGTGGAGGTATAAGCATGCCGATAAGGGGTCCGTTTTTGATGCTTTTTGACCCATCTTTGCAAAAAAAACATCACGCTGTCACTCCTCTGCCGATCAGGCCGACGTTTCAGCAAAGCTTTTGGTACGTTACGTACCGAACGCAGTGCCGAGCGGAGTTTGAATTTCGCTTCGGGTTTGTCACGCGTTGAAAACGACAGTTGGACACAAAATAGAAACAGGTTTTTATTCAACAAAAAATATGGTCGTATAGAGGAGACCTCTAAGATTCACCTCCAATTTTTCGGGAGTCCAGGCATTGAGTGTAGCAAGAGGTATAAAAGGCCGAGCGTGTTTACACCTGTTTAAGGCTCAATTTTGACAGGTTTTGATTTTTTTCCGAGGTTATCTGGACACTAACCAACTAGAGACTTCAGTTGTATACCCATAGAGTATGGAAGAGCTCATATATATTTTATCTAAGGCATAGAGCAAGAATTTAAGTCGCTAAAAAAGTTTTTTGCAAAGGTAGGCATTTTTGCAAAGGTGGGCCATCGATAGTAGAGGCTGGGATTTGATAACCGTAGCGAGTACGAAGTGCCTCGGAGTTTGAAAAATATGATGGACCTCCGTTGACATCGTTGAAATCGTTTCTGAAGGCCTTTTTTTTGTAGAAGTGGAGGGAGCCTCATTTTGAGACGCTGTGATTTTCTTCATGAGATATTGGCAAGTTATACTATCGTCCCCCACCATCCCGGACACACCTAGAACTCGGACAAACAAACATTTCTCGCTCAATACCCAATCTTTTCCCGAGATTTTTGGCTCTATACAATCTATACCTTATGTAATAGAGATCCTAGGTCAAAAAACCATGAGATTTGACTTGGCCCTTATCTACCACACCTGAAAAGACACAGGGTTCGGTGAAAACTGGTTGAATTTCGAGATTTTGAACTTCAGAATGCTTTATCTACAGCCACAGCACCGTGGTAACACAATCGCAGTATGCGTACATATCATATCAATGCTCATGAAAAAATACAAGTGTCCAAGCACCTTGTATATATCACAGCAAACCGAAAAATCACTGTCTACTTGCCAAATCTGACCACATTGTAGTTAGAAACTTTGTCTCCCATGCCGACCCTTCTAAGACTTGCCTGGACTTTTCCTGGGTATTGAACATATGTTATATATGCAAGATTTTGTATGCAAAGTTTTGAGCTGCTACGACCAAAAGAGGCTTCGGGACGAGACCGGCAATCAGAGTTTGACGTGTCACCTAGAACTCGGACACCTGACCACATCCGAAAGAACGACCCCGTCTGTTCAATTCTTGCCCGTTTCTCATGAACTAAAATTTGGAACCTGGGTAAAATCCACATCGCCGACGATCCACGTACTCGCTTTGGGCTTAAGACCTATTGATAAAATGATATTCACCGATTTTCCTTAGGTGTCCGAGATCTAGGGGAAGGATAGTAAAGGACTTTGAGGCCTTTTCTTTTCTGGGCTTTTTGGTCGTGTAAGCGAGGAAGCGACATATCAGTGATGGCCCCGCCTAAATTTTCGAACTCCGAGGCACTTCGTAATATACTCGCTACGGTTATCAAATCCTAGACTACTCGCTGTGCTTACTTAATATCGTGTGTTTCTGTTCCACTCATTTCATTCGTTCGTTCTTGTGCTTGGGCTCGACGACGAGCGAGTTTAGACTCGATATACGCGGTACAGCTACTAGTAGGCCGTGGATTCGACCCGAAACGAACGGCGGCGGGCTGGGCGCTAACCAGTATCCTCGAGGCTAGTCTTCTACCGCCCACCAGTAAGTACCCAGCGAGTTCGCCTGCGCTACCGATCGTCAATTCCATAGCCAATTCACCTGCCATCGCCTCCCCGGTAATAATAGGCGGGAATGGGTGTGCATTCGAGTAGTGCCACCACGAAGGCCCCGCCCTCCCCCAACGCAGGCTCGAGCCCGCTACGCCCCGAACGACGTCCACGTCCGCGTCCGCGGTCGCGGCCGTAAGGGGCGCGAGTTGTCCACGTCTACGTCCACGCAGGAGCGCACGACGTCCGCGTCCACATGGGAGCGTACGACATCCACGTCTACACGCGCTGCAGGCTCCACCACGCGGGAGCGCGCGCCCTCCAACGCGACATCCCCACCGCCCCACCGCCCCGTCCACCGCGTGCCAAATGGCCACCACCATCACCTCCTCCTCGGGCACCGCGCCGACATCTACTTCTTCCTCCGCCTCGTCGCTGCAGCCCCCCACGCGCAGCACCGCGCGCCCCTCCCCGTCCTCGTCGCCGAAATCCTCGTCGTTGTCGCCGTCCACGCCCAAATCGTCCTCGACGCCCAAATCATCCGCGTCCACCACCCCCAACATCACCGTCCCCGCCTTCGTTATCCTCCTCGTCCTTCTCCGCGTCTTGGCCTGCGCCTCTTCCCTTCCTACGGCGTCGAGGGGTATGCGACACTCGATGCTGGATGGATGGATAGATGGCCATGGTGCACCGCGGCACCATCGTCTACGTCTGCGTCTGCGTCTTTTTTTCCATCCCTCCATGCCTTCTGCCCCTTCCCCTCCTTCCTACCCACTTTCACTCAGTCGCCCTCCACCCCGTAACGACGCGTTGCTGACCCTTCTTCCCGTAGGACCCACATCAACATCCTCAGCATCAGCAACCCCGAGCGGCAGCAAGGCTGGAGAAAATGGGAAGAGCAAGGCGGGCAAAGAGGACGAGCACGGGACTAAGTCGAGAGCAGGTGCGTTTGTTTTTGTTTTCTTCTTCCATTTTTTTTGGTCGGGCATTGTTCTTTCATTTGGACGGTTATCGTGTTCTTTCGTGCGCGCGTAGTTCTTCATTTGGATGGTTTGGTGGCTTGTGGAGGCGGCGGTGGCGTGGCACGTCGAGGCTGCGCGTCGACGGCGCTGGACCGCTCGCGTGGCGCGTCGACTCGGACCTGCACGCGACGCGCGCTCTTTGCATCGCGCCTGCGTCTTTGCTTTGCTGTCTTGCTCGTGACGATAGAAGTAAATACTCGGACTTGGTGTACTGGACACAACTGCACTCGCTAGAGGTGACCATTAGATTGTTGCGCAGTAGATGGGGTTCGACTCCCCGTGTCTGAATCAGGAAGTTCCAAAAGTTCTTTTCTATTCAATCTACAAATAGTCCTGGATATATTCGCCTGCAAATGAAAAGGAAATACGCGGACTTGGTGTACGGAACACGGCTGCACTGTTTATAATAACTTCAAACAAGTGACGTATCAATAGGCGGCAGACGGGGTTCGACTCCCCGTGTCTGAAGCGGTGGTGTCCGACAAATTTCTGATTCAACGTACAAATACGTGTGCACTGGGAAGGGAGTAACTCAGACTTGGTGTACGGAACATAGCTGCGCCCACTACACGTTGTCAGCCAGTTGACGCAGCCAGTTGACGCAGCAGACGGGATTCGACTCCCCGTGTCTGAGTTCGGAAGCAGACACTGGTGACTGCCTTTTTATTTTAACCCACGAATAATCCCACATAAAAGCAGTCGCAGAGGAGAGGTAGTACTCGGACTTGGCGTATGGAACACAGCTACGCTCGGTTATGCCAAGTTCATGCCCGAATTGACGCAGCGGATGGGGTTCGACTCCCCGTGTCTGAATAAAGTAGAGCCACGACTGCCTTTTTAATTCAACCCAGAAATAATCCCATATAAAAGGAAGTACTCAGACTTGGTGTACGGAGCACGGCTGCGCTCTGTGATCGTTTTGATTCAATGTACGAATGAATAATCCTGGATATGTTCACCTACAAATGAAAGGGAGTACTCGGACTTGGTGCACGGATAATAGGAAGGGGGTTACTCAGATTTTGGTGTATGGAACACGGCTGCACCCCAGATTTCAATCGGTTGACGCAACAGACGGGGTTCGACTCCTCATATCTGAATTCGCGGTGTTTGACGACGCTTTTTGTATTTTTCGACTCCCCGTGTCAGAATTCAGAATTTTTCAAGAGTCTTTCTGATTCAACTTACAAATAATCTCACATAAAGGTAGTTGCACAGAAGAGGTAATACTCAGACTTGGTGAACGGAACATCGCTGCGTGTGCTTCATGAGGACAGTTACGCAGCCGATGGGGTTCGATTGCCCGTGGTGTCCCCCGTCTTTTTGATTCAACGTACAAATAATCGAGGTAGTACTCGGACTTGGTGCGCGGAATTCGGCCTGCGCTCTATATTAAAGAAAGTACTCAGACTTGGTGTACGGAACACGACCGCTATCCTTGATGGAGAAAACGACGAATCGTGGTAGACCTCCCCGTGTCTGAATCAGGGAGTTGCATGATACCTTTTCATTTAACCAACAAATAATCTCATATAAAATTCTGAAGCCCTGAAGTCAAGGTCAATTTGGCTGAACCTCTAAAAAAAAGTTTTTTTACCATACCCCATCAATGACTTGCCATTTCAGAGCCTTCATTTATGTGGAAAAATCTCCAGAACCCCAAATAAACCAAAAATCTCACAACAGATTTGACAAACGAGTCGCGCGCGCCGCCTTGGGTTAACATGAGTCGTATTATGAGAAGTATCAGCTCGTATGGCAGGCAGTGAATTGTCAGTATCCTATTGATTCCCCATGAGTTGTTTGATACACCGATCCTGGCGTACCCACGTCTCGTTTGAGCTTCTCTCAGCGACGTTCGGACACCCGCGAAATTTCCAAAATTGACACCAATAAAAACTCACAAATATCTGTATGGGTCATTCTACATCCTGGTCTGCATGATCTGCTGGAATCTACGAGCACAGGAGAGGAATTCCGTCAGATCTGTTGTCTACCACTCAAGTCACATGAGACCGATTCTCTCGGTATCGCTCCAGAAATGGCCGAATGCAACGAATTGTTATAGTCGAAGCAGGTCTGTGGTGTTTTGATCCTGCAAATGTAAAAATCTCACCAAAATGCAGCAAAATTCCTTGTTTGAACTGCTTTTCAGGTTCGGGGTTCGGTTCGGTTCAGAGACCAAAAAAAATCCTTGAACCCCGAACTGAACTTTCGGTTCAGGTTCGGAGATTTACTGAACCTGAACCTGAACTTTGCGTTCGGTTCAGTCCGGTTCAGGTTCGAACCGAAATTCCGAACCGAACTTTGACAACACTAGCTGCTTATATAATAAGGCTGCCTACCACTTGTGATGGCGCGGTAATTAATAGACTAATATATCAGACGCTGCTCTGACTAGGTCTGGATATATCACGTCAGTACCGGTGTGTGATATATCACTCCGTATGTAGTGGTCAATCTTCTCCCCTCAATTTCCCTTCTTTGAGCGACAAGATCTCACTGCGTACACGGTACGCGCTGGAATTCTTAATCTTCCACTCGCAATCATCAATATGTACAAGCTCAAAAGACCGGGGCTCGTCGGAATGTAGGGGACCTGAGCGATTATTTTTTCTCCCTCTGTCGCGCTCTGCATATGATCGATGTATTCGTAGGGAGATAGATGTTCGGCATGCGGTAAAATTAGCACTCCTCAACGCCAGCCGAATTGTATACTAAATAAAATCCGATGACGGCTGCCGAGCGTCATTGCGCAAAAATTAGGACCGGACTACCCGCATCCACGGCGAACTGCCTTGTGTCTCCAACGTCACAAGCTCACATACTTACCAAGCCATAGTTCGGAACGGGCAGACAGCAAAAATATGAACGGAGACCAGAACAATGGTATTCCCATGCAAAGTCAAAATTAAAACTACTGACAAGATTTCAAAAAAGTGGCTGTAAACTGTCGGTAAAAACGAGACCTAATAAATTGGGACTCGCAAAGAACCCAGGGACAGTACGAGCTGTGGCGGGCATCCGATAATGTTCAACTATATCAGCCGGCTGAACTTCACGATCCCATCTCTACTCAGTGCGTCACCTACGACAATCCGCAGCAGGAGTTCTCCGCTCCTAAAAATACAACGATCCAATAATGGTCTCCGAGGGCCGGCACTCCCTCACTGCAGCATTCACTGCTTAGCCAGGGCGATTAATAGCCATGTATTTGGTGCTTGATTCAAGGTGAAGCATATTGAAAGGAACAATGAGAGTACACTGTAAAGTGTAAGCCACGGGAATTCTGGGGAGCTACAAAAGCGCGGAAGGCGGAAAAGAAGCCACGTCCAAAAGTATAACACTTCGGCATCAGAAACAACGGCCGCCGAGATGGCAGGAGAAACTGAAGCCATGTCAGTCCATGCCCCTGGCGTCTGGTAATTGTCTTCTAGAAAAAAGAACTGCCCCTTGCGGGCAATGCTACGGCCGAGACCGAAAGCATCACAGGTAAGATCCACCAAGCTGTTAATAGATTTTGATGCACAACTCTGTATATTTGTTTTGTGGCACTTTTGTGGGGGTGAGCTTTTTATTTTGGCCACATGGACTCGCGCGAACCGATGCCAAGCCACTTTTGAATACGGTCGTGCTCATGTTGACGCCGGAGGCGAGCGATCTTTCTGCTTGTTCTGCCCGGCGCTTCATCAGTCCGGTTGTGGATCCGACAAGGGGGCCATCTGCCAGCCATATGTAGCCGACAAAAATACCACACTAGAATAAAACTAAAAATACAAGGTTTGATTCCACCCAGCCGCCACTCGAACAACTGCCGTCATCGCTGACCGCGGCGGACCTTACGCTTTCCTACTCGTCATTTTTTCTTGTGTATATCTTTATACTTCATACCTTCAGATTCTGCCTCTTTCTCCCAGAAACCGGCCTATTACAGCTATTTTAGTTCTCTTCAGTGGATCCAGATATCAGAGCCCATCAATAGCTCTCAGGAGGCTTATCTGTATTGTTTTTCCCACTCAGACTTGTTCTTCTAATCGGTTCTGCAAGGCACGGCACTTTTTAGGGTATAAATAGCAGATCACACAAGTCGGTCTTTCTGTCTAGGTTTGTCCGGTGCATTCTACCTTTGCTCTCAGTTCCTGAATTCGGGGTGAAATGCAAGATACCACTGTTTGTAGCGACGGAATCGATACTCACCCGAATGTAAGTCTTATCATCACTTTGCAATAATTGAAACACAGAGGTTATTTTCGGTGCAGAATATAAACAGAAATCTATGCTTGGATGCGATTCATGTGATTCTGGGAATGCGACGAACACGGCAAAAGATATATATAAGCCCAGGTGAACGGCACCCGCTCTCCTTCCCCCAGAAACGATGCCCACAATGCCTACTGGTGCAAATTTCAAGAATCTCATACAATATACCATCCTCGCAGCGACTACTGCCCAGACCATTGCACAAACAGCCAAAGTACCTTTCCTTGACTCCACTTCTGCCTTGTGCTTGTCAATTACAAAGTGCATTGAAGTAAGCCATTTCCTGTGGCCATTCGCACAATATTTAAGCAACAAAAATAGACAACTAAATTGAACAAGGATGAATGTGCTGAGATGATGGAGCACATTCATGCAATCTTGTGTATCATTGTCCAGCTTCACACAACTTCAGAAATCAAGGGTGTCCTTTCAACAGCAGTCTTGTATGACATTGCAAAATTCACAGAGTAAGTACCATTGATGATGACATTGGAGTCATTCAAGATATTACACCAGGGCGCTTGAAAAATTGTTCACAGTTCTGAATGCTCAACAAAAGGGCACTCTGGTGAAAATCAAGGGATTTTTTAAACAGCCAGAGGCGACCGAAAGATTGGAAAAATGCAAGCGAGAGCTCAGCAAGATGGTTCAATTGTTCGAGGTATGCCAAACAAATTGGAATTCAATTGATATTTAAATGTGTATTGCAGGCTCAAGTCTCTGGCTCAACCTTGTCTCAAATAGGGCAAATGAAAAAGGATGCGAAAGAACAGCATAAACAACTGGTGGCCCTTTTGGAGACTCAGTCTGACTTCACCAGTTCTGATCGCTCCTCAGTAAGTAGATATTATGATGATTAACATTTTACCTCACAGTTGTTAGGTGGCAGGAACTCTGGCAAGCCTGGGGAGTAATAGGTGAGCAAAACCTGCACACACAATCAATGTGTCTAAGGTTCTTGGACAGCTCAGGATCTTTTGGTCTACTGCCACCCTGCCCACAAATATTCTATGGCCGTGAAGCTGAGCTGCAGGATGTAGTGAATATCCTAGTACAGGATACTGCCCACATCGCTATCCTTGGTGCAGGCGGCATGGGAAAGACAAGCCTTGCCATAGCGGCTCTCCATACTCCGCAAGTGGAGGCCAAATATCCCCAGAAATACTTTGTTCCATGCCACTCAAGCCCCACTTGCACTGAGTTGGCGGCGACAATTGCAAGTCATATTGGGTTGAAGAAGGGCTCAAACTTGACAAAGAAGATTGCACATTACTTTGCCCATGCTCCACCTTCCCTTTTGGTCCTTGACAATCTGGAGACCCCTTGGGAAAGCCTCTCATCTCGCTCTGAGGTTGAAGAATTTCTATCCCTCCTGACTGATGTCTCCCACTTGGGGCTCATGGTGAGTGATATTTGTGAGTCCATTCAATTCCTTGAACTTGCTGTAGATCACCCTTAGAGGTGCTGAGAAACCAAGCAAAATCAAATGGACCAAGCCTTTCCTAGCCCCCCTCAAGCCACTTTCCAATGTGGCTGCTCGGCAAACCTTCATTGATGTTGCTGATGATGGCCATGATGATGCCAGTGTCACAGAACTTCTTGAACTGACAGGGAATCTTCCACTGGCAGTCAGCCTCATTGCAAGTGTTGCTGGGTCTGAAGGATGTGCCCAGGCACTTTCTCGTTGGAAATCAGAAAGTACTCGGATGCTTTCAGATGGGTATGACCAGCGCTCCAGCCTGGACATCTCCATCATGTTATCATACACAAGCTCCCGGATGACTCCAGGTGCCCAGGAGCTTCTCGGTATTCTGTCCATTCTACCTGATGGGCTCACGGACACTGATTTGGTCCAAGCCAAACTCCCCATCATCGACATCCTTGCCTGCAAGACAACTCTTATTCGGACATCATTGGCTTTTGTTGATCAGGATCAGCACCTGAAGCTGCTTGTTCCAATTCGAGAACATATCCTCCATGTTCATCCTCCCACAAATGCCTTAAAGCTAAAGCTACGGAAATATTTCCATCAAATTCTTGATCTTTACAACCAATTCAAGGATCTCAATGTAGCAGATATACTCCCCCAAATTTCACGGAATTTGGCCAACTTCAACACTGTTCTCCGCGATGGCCTTGAACCAGAGGGACCTGATATTGTCCAGAATTTTGAGAGCATCCTGTTTCTAAACCATTTCTATACACGGATTCAAAAGACATATTCCCCCCTCTTGCTTCAGCTTTCTGGGAAAATGGTACATTGGAAAGGCAATCCAATTTTGGGGGAATATCTTATTCGGCTACTGGAAAGTGCTGAATATTTTCCTGGCCTTGATCTCAATAGCAACATTGACCTAGGCACTCAGTATTTCGAATCAAAAGATCCACTAGAACAGGGTAAGACACAATCACTGTTGTTGTGTTCATCCAGCTGATTTTCCACTAGCCAGATGGTACCGTGCTCTTGGAATGTATTTTTTGGGGGCAAGGTCAGATTTTATGGTGGCCCTCAAGTGTCATCAAAAAGCATATTCTCTAGCAGAAAGTACTGGCCACCCCACCCATATTGGCTACCATGGCTTGGCAAGCATATGCCAGACGCTGATAGTTACCGGGAAGCCTTTGAGTGCGCTTATGAAAGCCAAGGAGATGCAGAGATATGCTGAGCACATAGGAAACATGTATGGCCAAGCATCATCTCTCTACCTGCAAGCCAGATGTCATGCGATATTGGCAAACTATCGGCATGATGAAATTCTTCTCCAAAAATCCAGAGACATGTTGACTGCTCTTGGTCACCAAGACAGTTCCTTGGGTCATATGATTCTAAATCATCAGGCTGAGATACACCTTGCAAAATCTGAGTATCTTGAATCTCGCAAACTGCAAGTCACCATCGTATCCGGTTGCCAGCCAAATTCATATGAAGCCATCCTAGCAAACTTGAACATTGCCTTCATTGATATTACCACTGGTGTTGACTCAAAAATCATTCTCCAAAATCTAGACATTGCTCAGTCTCATTTGAAAGAATTGTATGGTTTCCAGGCGAGACAGACAAGTCTTGTGGCTGATCTTGCAGCTGCTGAACTCTTTCTTCGAGATGGGGCTCTTGGGCCTGTGAATGCCATGTTTGAAACATGTTTCACATCATCTCAGGATGATACAGAGCTGGCACTATTGTGTCTAGAAAAGCTTGGGGATCTTTCCACTGGGATGAATGATATCCCAACTACACTCCGATGGGGAGGAGTATTCCTGAGTCTGGCTTTGAATTGCAAAGACAAGCGCCAGACAATGCAAGCATTCCGCTGCCTTGGCCAGACTTTTTGTGCTCAAGGTGATGACGAAACGGCACTCAGCCTTTTCAATGTTGCCCTTGACGGATTCACATTCATGGATGTCCATCATTGGAGGGCAGATTGCATGGTCCGAATTGCGGATATACTGCATGGCCATGGAGAGGTCATGAAGGCGGTTGAGTTGTGGAAGACAGCAAGGCCTCTGTTTGAACGATCTGCACAGATGAAGGATATGATCAGGATTGATGTAAAGCTAGCCAAGGTTGGCTCAGCTGTCCTGGCTGAGTATGAGGAACAACTTCAACAACTTTCAGAATTACATGTACCTGTCACTGCACCAGAGCTGACTTACCTTGGGGAGGATGAGGAAGAGGACAATTTTGCTCAAGTGAGCGACATTGAAGACAAGGGGAAGCAAGGAGTCTTGGTTTGAGTTGTAGTCTGGGTCTCAGATAGTCCGGGTTTGTGCTTCAGTCTTGTCGTTCTTCTCTCAAGCTTTCCTCAGCTATTTTTTGGATAAATAGATATTGTCAGTGTGCACCATGCTATACCATGTCATAACTTTTTGTCCAGTATGTAGTCCGTTTATTTCTTCATGTGTTGTGGTACCTGTACTTGATATCAGTTTGAACAAGAACCCTGAATTTGGCAGGAAGAAACTCACCTGTTCGAGTTGTGTCTGAGCCGTTCAAGGCGAGTAAAGATGTGTCGGGCCAAGTATTTTTAATGGTCCTAATGGTGGACATGATTGCAAGCAGAAAGTCACTCGGTGTTAGATTTAGAAGTGAACCATAGCATTCCTCTCGATTCTTATTCACGTCTGCGTCCAGTCATAATTATAATTAAATTTGTTCAAGATTTCTGTCGTTTTTTCTATCGTAAAATCCATTCCTGAAATGGGGCTCAGATATATATACGCGTATTAATTTGAGAGATATGTATATATACAGGACAAAAGTAAGACCAACAAACCTCCCACTAATTATATGCTTAGTGGACACGAGGAGAAGCTCACGCGCTCGGACAGGCCTGAGCCATTCGCACAAAAGTCCCCCATTTATTCGCTTTATATTCTTCGTTCCCGGGCAGATGCCAGTGAGGGAAAAGTAAGAAGCTTCGGGTAAGGCAGCCGGGGAGAGTAGAGGGATCGTTGAGTGCCTGCTCGCGATGACTTGTAAATGATGGTTCCACGCAGGAACAGTTGGTTGGTTGGGACTTGGAGAATATCACCTATGCTAATTTCTTGCACTTTGATGACTTATGTAAAGAACTTCAATTTTTTTTGGTGGGCTTGAGTAGCAGTATCGCCCCATGTAAAAGACACGCGTTGTTGTGGCTTCTTTGGCGACCCACGTGCCGTGGAGGCGTCAAAAATTTCGTCTTCTCTTTCAGCCACCAGGGCTCCTCGCTGCCCGGGCCTTGCTGCACCCCTAGATCCCGTCTTTCTGGTACTTCCTGCGCTTCTATTTTGTCGCCCGCCGAACCCACACACCCCTGCCGGCGTTCTCAAGCCATAAACAGCCATAAACCCAGGTAGCAGCCTGGCAGGTGCACAACACCTCGTTCGTGCTTCCCCTTCCCCATCCTCATTCTCCTCCTACCCAAATTCATTCCACTCCCATATACTCACCGTTGTTTTGAGCACACAGATGATGCACGCTCCGATTACCTCTTTTAAGAAAAAAAGTAATGTCTGAATTAGGGAATTGCATGATACTTTTTCATTTAACCAACAAATAATCTCATATAAATGTAGCTGCAAAGGAAAGGGAATACTCAGACTTGATGTACGGAGCACGGCCACTTTCCTTTGTTCTGAAAAGCATGTGTTGATATGCGGCAGATGCGGTTCGACTCCCCGTGTCCGAATCAGGGAGTTCCATGAGTCTTTTTCATTCAACTAACAAGTTAAAACCGAACTCACGTACATTAGATATTACGCTTGGACCTACATATATTCGGTTCCTGGAGTATTCCCCTCTTACCTTTTGGGCCCCCTTCTGCTTACTCTACGATGCGGCCTAATACTCTACTGATTGGACAACCACCACAACATTGTCCCTTGCATGGGATAATTATTCATATACAACTCTTCGCGAGTTTTTCTGGGCCTATCGCTGCTTCGGCGGTCGCATGCACCTGCAAAGGGACAGATATACGACAGCTGCTGTAGACTGGTGGATAGCGGGGATTTATACCTGGGAGGGGGGTGCCCCCTCCTGTACACTTGCGCACTCCGCTCGTGGTCAGGTCCTAAGGGTTTTAACCACATGTCCTGCCATACAAGCGGTCAGTCAGTCACAGATGCCAGCGTCTTGTATGATTGACCCCCTGGAATGGTGTTGTGCTCAGTTGACATCTTGCAGTTTTCTAGATGGATAAACATCCTGATAGTAGTACATGTTTGTCTTCTGTAAACTCGTTGTTCATGTTGTAGACCACACGAGTATAATAAATCCCCCTCCCAGTTGATGTCGTCCTGAAATAGCCATGCTCCGGAATCACCAGATCGGTATCAAATCCTTTCCTGTCACAAGATAAGCCTTCGCTACGCTCCGGCGACAGGAAAGAGCACACGTTTTAGCCAATCAGATAATCTAAGAGGTCTCAATCAAAGCTAACAAATAACCTCTATTGTGGCCGGGCATGAGTCATGAATGAATTTAGTTGTTCAGACACGCACATGCTGCAAGGTACGCCTATTATTACAGGACCCATGTTGAGGTATGATTTATTTCGGAATGTAGCGAGAGCACAGTGTGTGGTAGTGGTGGGATCGGAAAATAAAGTTGGTACAAATGGGATAAATAATTAAGAAAATATTTACTATCATTAATGGGCTAAAAGGCTTGCTGAAAGCGTCGCAAAAAGTTGCCGTTTTTTTATACCTTTTCATTTAAAATAAAAGTAAATCTTTTCATATATTCGAAAAGGCTTATAAAAATGTAAACTTTTTCCCCACCATTCTACGTACTATAACCCGGGTCACCCCCAGGTAGTGGGCCATTGGCCAATAGTAGCCCTGTCAGTCGGTTTATGTCATCCTTTGTATTTGGGGGATGGAATACGAACTCAGACCCTTGTTTGTGCAAAGTTTGATGGCGGCATGCCATGCGGCTCGAAAGTTATGGCATGTTTGACAGCCGAATATTGCCGTGTGAGCATCACCGCTTACTGGCACCAACTTCAGTAGGGGTGCTCAATTCTTAAACCGTGGCCTCGTGTCGTGGCTTTATTTGTCCGAAACAAATATAATTCAAACTCTGCCAGGTGAATGCAAATAGTTCTGCTTGTTTTGCCTCATATTGCCCTCGGAATGGATTGCATTCTATCTCATGAATTGTTATCATGTCGTGTATACATTTGGTTCAATTGTTATGAGAAGCTATATGTGGATTTACCACTTGTGTAATGATTTGGAGCAAAACCATAGTTATTGACGCCTTATAATTTTTTCTTACCACCTATACTTACTCACATATCACTAGAGTCACTGGATGACTTTCCATAAGCATAGATAAATGTTTTGGAATATTTTCGCATTTTCCGCCGGCATGCCGAGGCAGCTGTCAGGACCCCATCGGACTTGGATCTCACTTTGATGTTGTCTTGACCCTCCAATAAACTCTAATTTATTTTAATCTAGGGGGGGTCCCTACCCCCCCTACAGATTATATTAGATGCAAATGCTCTCGTATAAACGGATTCGTCAAGCATCACCCGGACATTGGGCTGGATTGGGATGCATGTCGTGCGTGTCACAGACGATAACGACAGACCCTCGGTCGACTCCTGCCCATACCCAAGAACCCATTCATGGCCGGAGGAGGATCAATACCACACCGTACACTATTCTGTGGCTGGGACTGCTACTTTCCTCTACTTGCTGCAGCTCAGCCCAGCTGGCGCACACGCCAGGCACGGACGCCCATCGCAGATGTCATCTTTACGTGCGGCTCGCGCCATTTGCCTCCCAGTATGGTCTCTGGTGTCTACACGCACGTTATTGTCCTGATACGACTCGCCTGGTGTCGTCTCTGCGTGCAGTGCCAGATCTATACCGCCCAGGTGAGTTCTGCTGAGCTTCTGTGTCCCTTCCTCGGTGGATCCGGGTCTCTCGACTGCAGATCACGATGTGGAGGGCGTCTCATCCTCGATAGCGCGCGCCCGAGCCTCTTCGCCTCGCTGGACTCGCGACATGGACCCATGCCGCTACACCGCCACCGTCAGCGCTCCGCCTCGGCCGCCACGTCGCCGGGGATGTCAATGGCAAGCCCCCGTGGCCTCGCCGGGCGCGCTGCCCATGCCGTTCCTCCCGCCCGTGCTCGCGGCGATCATGGCCATCAATGTGTCATGTACCGACAAGCCAAGCGTGCAGCCATGGACGCGCCCCAGTTCCAGCATGCACCCGGGCCCAGGCCCATGTACCTTGTACGTATGCGCCGTAGATGCTGAGACGCGTTGACACATGTTGCGGGCGATGTTTACCGACCGCTACATTAAGGGCTTTTCATATTCTGGGAAATATAATATATTTTACTGCTTGTGGGAACCCAGGGGGATTAGATTTTCGGAATACAATGTCATGCCGACATCGCTGGCACCCCTCCGATATTCCTCAAATCTTTTTCTATGCTTATGGAAAGTCATCCACCTGTGATCATGATTTTTAGGACCAGAATAATTCTGTACAGAACCAGAAATGGGTGTTCGGTTCTGGCGGAGTTTGAGTTATATTTGTTTTGGACAACTAAAGCCACGACACGACGCCACGGTTTAAGAATTGAGCACCCCTGGTCGTCTCATTTTCGACGAGTTCTTCACCGATTCACGACCTTTGGGGCTCGTTATGTTCGCATTGGGGTCGACTTCCTTAATATGTGCTTTCTTGTCCGATACAGTTTGATTTTGCTCAGCTTTCTTCTCATCCAAGCACACTTGGTCTTTCTGGGTGCTCGGCATTGGCCGCTCTGCAGTGAGTAAACCCTCAATGATACGGATAGCCGCTGTTGCATATCTATTAATAGGACCAATTTAATGGACTTGGAACAGTCATCAATAATTTATGCATCAGATTCAGTACTGGGAGTTCAGCATTGTCTCAAACCAGATATCTTCAAGCATCCAAATCTAGAGATTTTTTGTGGACCCCATCTAGATCTAGATGTGGATATTCCGCTGCAGGAACTTTCAGATCCCTCATATAAATCTACCACCGGCGTATTTTTCGGCCCCTACTGCACCTTAGGGGTGTACGACTTAAAATTCCTCAATTATCATGATTTTTGTCATTCTGTGTGTTGGAGAAGCAATTATTTCTACCAAAAAGATGCATGTAATGTATCATTTGAATAGACTAGACTGTTAATTTGCTCCCCTATGACATATCCAAGTAGTTTCATCGCAGTTATCCAGACAGAAATACACAATTTGGCCGCCTGGTCCGCTTCCTGATATTTACCCCTTTTGGACTGCCGCCGAAAATAAATTACTGAAGCCCACACCACCCCACCACAAATCGGCCAAATATGCTTCACAGGTCTATAACAGGCCTATCTTCGATTCCAGGCACACAAAACCCCATTTTCAAGGTGTGTGCATGTCGCTATTCACTGATTGCTCTTAAGTGGCCCACTTCCCAGCAGGATATAGTAGGTCAAAAGAACTCTGTCCTGGGTGCGTCGCTATATTTATCCTGACTTATCCCTTGGAATGGCGGGTTTACCAGAAATGGCTGGATCAATTTTATATGGTGGATTAGCACACGTGGCCGCAGGAGCTTCTTCTACGGCGCAGCCTCTGCGTAGACTGCGCCGGAGCTTCATTATTAACCGTTTCTGCCAGACATCCATATACGGGAGACTGTGGCGCAGCAGCGCAGTGCAGGACGGCGGAATAAAGCGGAGTTCTTTTGTGAATGGGGAAGTGCTGTGGTTGTGCTGCGAGCTCGTGGGACCGGGAAACGACAGGCATAAGTTGGGCATAAGAGACGGAGAAAGGAACAGTTATGGGGATAACACCGAAGTGGATGTGCACAAAGAAATGCAAACGAATTATAGATTTCGTTAAGAGAACGGATAATCTTCCACCACGGTCCATCCAGCGACTCATGTCTCTCGAAGATATCGGGGAGGATATACTCCTTAATGTACTTGCATTATGCGACGTCTATACTGTGCTCAGAGTCTCCATGGTAAAGCTACTGAGCACATCATGGATCATACAGTGCTAACTTCCTGATTCCCCAGGCCAATAAATTATTTCATCACATCGCATTGACCAAGCAACTTTGGCTATACTTACTACAGGATCTCGTCTCCCGTGGTCTACTGGACAGCCCCTCCAGAGAAACTCTAGATGCGTACTCGACTGGAGATATAATCGACGAGATCAGACGCATTGTATGTGGGCCAGCAACATGGGCGCCGACGTCCTCGTGCACACCAGCACTTCGCAGGCAGTTCGATTTCCCTACCACTGTGGATCCGGAGAGTTTCTTAGATCTGCGACTTATCCCTGGCGGAACACACGCGTTGCTCACCACTCGCGAGGATGTTCGGCTTTTTGAGGTCCGCACCGGGCGCTGTGTCTGGACCAAGACGTCGCCTCCGGGTTTTGTTGTGGTAGATCTGGTGGATTCAGGGAAAACTGCACGCATCCTGATGGTTCCTCCGCATTACTCAGAGGACCCGTCTGTCCCCTTCATTTCTTTCGATCATCGCACAGACTAACTACACTTCTCCAGTTACATAACCATCCGAGAGATGGATCTCACATCGGGAGAATTGCACGATGTCTTCAACCTTCCCTTACCGCACGATACGCCTATCAACGTTTGGTGGGGCCGCGACCTAAGGGCGGATTTCTTTGTCCTGCACGTTCTCATCAATTCTTTTGGAGGTAACGTCTTCACACTCATCGACTGGCGCAGAAGAAAGCAAATCATACTCAGCTATAATACCGAACCCACGATAGATGTATGTTCGATGATGTCTGGCATCCACACTGCTGATCCTCGTCGTAGCTGAAACCAAGACTGCTTCGAGACCACATACTTGTTGTATACCCTGAAGCTTCCCGACCTTACCAAGAGATATTGGTTGCAACTGCGTTCACTGCGCTCGAGAGGCGCTGGACGCCCCTTGATGTGATTGCCATAACCACAGTCTTCACTCGGGCGAACTTGGATCGGGCAAACTTGGGGTCGGGGCCGCTTCCACATGTTCCCGGCGAACTCATCCCCACCTCCGCAGTTGCAAAGTTGCATCTCGACACCATACCAATTTGTAGTCACACACCTTTTGAGGTTTGCGTCTACGAGAGCCCAGCGCACCATGATACCTACAAGATCATGCTGTTTTTACCAGCGCACGGCATTCGTTCGACACCACGGGCCGGCAATGGTCGGCTGTTCACGTACACATTCACCTCAAACCCGTCTCCGCACGCTCAGTCCACGTTTCAACTGAGATCTATAGTTGACAGCTTGGTCGGTGGCAACCCGACCCCACCAGCACTGTCATATGCAGGATATGGCATTCAAAGGTCGGGCACTGTCGGCTTCATCACGGATTACCGAGGCGACCGGGAGGATGTAGGGGCGAGAGGAATCACGGTGGTTAAGACATCCCCTAACTGGACGAAGATGTACTACTCGCCTTTGAACGGGGCAGTTCTGGGAGTCTTCGCCGATGGTCTTGTCATTGTTTCTTATTTTCAATAGGATTTTATGTGTGATCTGCACAAATCATGGACCACGCTTGACTCATTGAAGTTCCCGATGCACATGTTATTTCAACCAGTTCGAGGAAATCTGCATTGAAATAAGTACGTGTTTTGGAAATCAACTCCAAGTTGAGAGAAAAAAGAATGGCCCAGGCTCGAGTCGAACAAACAGCTTCTACACCAACTTCAGGTTCACTTCTCCATGTTAATCAATGTAGACGCAGGTACCAGGCCCGGTGATCTCTATAGACTGTGGTTGCTGTCCCGAAGATCTACAACCTTAAACGTGGCGAGCTCGTCGACAGGAGAGCAATCATGGTGTAGCACAGTACATTCTACAGGCCGATGTATTGTTAACTACAGCTCGGCACGTTCCGAAAGGGGATATAGTTGAGCTTGAATTTATCCTGAGTCTTATCCAGTGTGCGAGGTGATCACAAACTCCAGTCCCGGCGCCTTAGGGAGCCCATCCATCAAGTACTCCTTCAAATCCAGCCCTTCGAGCGATAGCGCAAACGTCTTGATGCGCGAGAGCCCGTCGACCCAGAGCCATCGCCTCGTAAGCATGCTCACAAGGGGCTCGGGATTCATACTGTTGGTGCACCTCCGAAGCGTCAGGCCCTCGAGCGCGGGCAGAAGCCCGCCGCCGTCCAGCGTCGTCATGGCTTGGCAGAATGTCGACAGTAGTTCGGGCGTCCATCTGGACACCTCCAGAGTAATGTCCGTGAGTGTGGGGAAGCGCCGGGCCCAGATGAACGCGCTGTCATTGGGGTCCGCACGCAGGACCTCCAGCGAGCGAATGGTGCACCGTGAGCGCTCAATGAGGGATTCCATTGCATCGCCCGCAGCTGTTCCGCCGGTTTGATCGGGAAAGCCATCGAATACGAGGTGCGTAAGCGCAGGGGCATAGAGCTGATCCAGCACATGCGGAGGAATCGTGGCGTGGCAATGGAGGGTGTGCAACCGCGTGAGGCTGCATGGTGGATCCAGGGGGTACGATTCGAAATCGTAGATGGAGATCGCCAAGACCTCGATATCTGGGGTGAAGGCGAGGATCTGGGAAATTCCTGCGGCGGAGCTGCCTGAAAGAGACCGTGTGGTGATCCCGCTCAAAGGAAGGGCGAGCTGGTACATGACGAAGGGAATATCGAGGTTAAGCTCTCGAAGTTGGGGAGCGGAAACCAGATGACCGTTGTCGGCTTCCTCAAGCATGACGTCGCCTTTGATTACAAGGCGTTGGAGAAGAGGGAGCGAGCTGGGGAGGGTTTCAAGGGAAAGGACTACAGAGTCCAATGTCAAGAGCTCCATGTTTCTCCACTGTGTGGAGTGTGCGGTGAGGGCGGACCAAACTGTGTCGGTCTCATTCGGGGAGAATCTAATACGTAGGTCCAGTGGAAGACCACCAGACCGAATGAGCCACGCTTTGAGGATAATAGAAGGTTCCCCGCCCCGATGACAGTCAAGAGCAATACTCGTCCAAAGTTCACAAGTGGAGAAGACAACGTCCCGCCAGGCACGACAGACTCCAGCCAGCCGCATATTGTTGTGTCGGGTGGCAGTCCATACACGATCCAGGATAAATTCCGATGCCCCGTGAAGAAATATAACGGACATAATTTGTGGGGGGACAGTGAGGACCCGGTATACGATGCTTGAGAGGGTCAACTGAAGCTGCTCCTTATCAGCGCGAAGAGACGTCAGTTGAGACTCGATGCCAGCGATAGAATGCTCGATTTCGGCGATGCGTGAGCGAATGTCGGCTGCTGAGTTCATCTGGATGGTGGGGAGCAGAGTCGAGCTGCGGAAGCTGGTCTGATGCCCATCTATATGTAGTTAGTAAGCGGTGATCCGGTTCGAAGACGGAAAGCACTTCCTGGCTTGCTCCCATATTCCGCATTTTTTTTATAATTTTGACGTCGTCCTCGCAGTAATAGCGTGTGCTTCCGCTCCACTCGTTTCCGACCCCGCAGCGTGAGGCTAGGCCGCTTGGAGCTCGTATCTAATATCTGGCACACGTGGCCTCGCTGGGCGCTAACCAGTATCCTCGAGGCTAGCACCCACAAACGATTCGTTATCCTGCATCTGCGAGGCCGTGACTCCTTCCGCCACGGTCCACGTCGACATCCACGCGGCCGCGTCCGCTGCGCGCCAGATGGCCACCACCTCCTTCTCCGCACGACCCGCGCCTACACCCTCCTCCTCCTCCCCCTCCTCGCCGCGGCCCCCCCACGCGCAGCGCCCCTCCCCACTCCCCATCCTCGTCGCCGAAATCCCTGTCGTTATCCCTGTCCACACCCAAGTCATCGACGCCCAAGTCTCCTTCGACCACAACCTCGCCTTCCACTCCTAAATCATCCGCGCCACCCTGTGGGGTGCGTCTGCGATTCTTTTCTTTCCGCCCGCATCCTTTTATGTCCATCCTCTGCGCGACACTCCTCCTCTGCGCGGTGCGGTCTTCCGAGTCTCGGCGTTGCCGTCGAAAGCTGCGTCACTGATGCGTTGTCGCGTCGCGTCGCGCACCCCGCGTAGAGGGGCGACACCCGATGCTCTGGAGGGAGGGTGGAGGGATGGATGGTGCACCGCGTCGTCTACCACCGGTCGCATCCTTTGTGTACCATCGCATCGCATCCATCAGCGTTTCTTCTTCTTTGAAAGAAGAAAAGAAACGCTTTCCTTTCTGTCCGTTTTCTCTCTCCTCCCCCCTCCCCTCCCTCCTTTACCCCCACTCAGTCATCGTCAGCAAACCCGAAGGGCAGTAGGAGCAAATGGCAAGAGCAAGCCGGCAAAGAGGACGAGAAACAGAGAGCGGGTGCGTTTTCCTTCTCTTTTTTTTCATTTGTCCTGTTCTTTCTTTTGAATGTTTTTTTTTTGGTTCGTCGTGTTTTGTTCTGCATTGTCTTCGTTCCTTGGTCTTTGTTTGGACGGTGTCATCTGGCTCATCGCGCTGTCCTTCATTTGGATGGTTTGGGGTTTATAGAGGCGGCGGTGGCGTGGCACGTCGAGGCTGCTCGCTCTTTGCGGTGCTTTTCGTCGCGCTTGCGGCTTTACTTTGCTTTACTGTGTCTTGCTCGCGACGAGAGTAAACACTCGGACTTGGTGTACGGAACTGCGTCTGCATCCGCGTCGACAAAGTCCAAGTCCAAGTCCTCCTCCTCCTCATCCGCTGCACGCACGCTTCCACATCGTACCTCAATCAAACAGAGGAAGACTCTCGCGCTGGTGCGCTACTGCCCATGCTATGCCAGGGAAGCCGGGCGTGGAAGAGCCAATGGTTCTCCTTGAGCTCAACTCCTCTTCTCGCGGTTTTCATCATTTCTTTTCGCGTTTCCTGTTCCTTCCCCGAGTCCCGTTACACATTCCACTATACCACTCCCGCGCGGCATGCTCTCCACGTCCGCGTCCGACTACTACACCGTTGGGCGTGTCGTTCGTCCCGCCGTTGAACCCACGTCCTCGAGAACTCGGACCTCGGGTGTTCAACGCGGTTTCGAGATAGTTGAGAACGCACGCCCTGAATTAAATATGCCGTACTTTAAAGCTCTATTTTATCGATTCCCCCCTCCTCCTGAATCTAATCGTCAACTCTTCAAGAACCGCTACTGGGCGCAGCTGTGTTCTATACAGCCAAAACATGTACGTACGACGAGTTTGAAAATGGGATCAAATGCTACCCCGATCCCAGTGAACCCGCACACAAAGACGATGTGTGGCTTTTAATAGTCTCCTGTCGCTTCGGCCAGGATCTCGGTTCCATCCTTCGATGTGTTAATATCGCCCGGGGCTCCACCTTATAAGACCATTATATGTTCCCATGGCCCTCACTCGGCTGTATGTGAAACAATTTGACCATTGTCGAGGGTACTAGGATTGAACGAAAACTCCGCATTCCTGCAGAAAACAGCTTCAAAGTCCCAAAAGACGGAGTGAACAGCCAGAAGCGCGGTTCAAGTAGCCATGGGCGGGCTTGCAAAGCCCCTTCCCCAATAAATTTGAACTTCAAAAGAAATACTCAGATAAATACAACATATTTTGTGCTCAGCCCCATAGGCGCGGGCGGTTAATATCGATACACGGAAACCCGATCCACGCACCACGTGTGTTGTCATACTAAGACGGCAGTAACAGTGCCGAGTAGTACATATGCATTGTGAGGCATTCTAGATCTATTATCAGAGACTGCTTACTGGGCCACCTTACCACTTTTGACCGCGAGCGTACGCATAATATGAGGTAGATCCCGGCTCATGGGCTCTGGAGCGAGGGCATACATCCAGATATTTTAGCCGAATTTACACAATGTTTTCATGGTATACCAAATTTTTCTTCCGGCGGTATCCGAAATGGCAAAAAACGGGTTAGTGGGCCACCCCTCTAAATCGTTCGTTCAGCCTCGTCCTGGGCATCTCAATGTATCCCAAATCATTGAACACATATAATTACACGATTCTAGGCGCTAAAGGGGTACATCTAAGGTGTGCAAGAGCCATGACTACTTCCCTTTCGAGCAAGGGGGATTGGTGAAATTGGGATATCGGCTGAAAGGTGTGTTTTGCAAAGCACAGAGGATATCAACACCCCAAATTGAGGCCCAGGTGACTCAATCAGATGTATTTGGACATACCTATACACTGCTTATGGCCCCCGCATACCAATAACCCCTCGCAAAAAATCCATCTGTGCAGGCAACTGAATTTCAGGTGTTTGAAGTAGTAGTGGGCCCTTACCGGAACTTTGTACACCTAAAATCCTAGGAACCTGGTAAGATACAGTCTTGGATGTTTTGAATTCTACAGCCAATCTCCGGGGCCGAGGGACGCAAGGGTCGTTCGTTACAGAGGTGGCAGGAGTTGGCCAGTCAAGGTCAGATCAGGGTCTTCGTGGGGGTTCCAGGAGGCGAGACACAGTATTGTTAGCGTATAGGAGGACCCAATGCCATACCTTTGACTCATGGGATGCGAACGAGCCCCGAAACTTGTGAATCGGCGAAGGATTGGTGGAGAAACAAGCGAAAGACAAGCGCGCGGACCGTTCGGAGATAAGAAATGATGCTCACACGCCGGCATCTTGGTCGAGAACCGCCCGCAACTTTTGATCGCCGCATCACTCGGCGTCGAAATTTGACATACAGTGTCGTGATAGGTCATATTCCATCCTATGAGCACCAAATCTGGAGATTCTACATCACAGCCCCTTGTATTATGCAAGTGGCCCACTAACTAGTTCGGCCCACTAAGGGGTCTCAGATAGTAGGGAATTCTTCCATTTAATTATCAAGTGGACAGTTCAAATGGACATACGCGGTTTCGAAATGTCAGATCTCAAAGCCAACATCGGCGAAAGCGTGCTCAGCGTGGCTTTTGGGCGCAAGAGATAGCGGTGATATATAACGAATGCTACATGCGGCAAGGTGCCAAAGATTGCACTGAATGGACAAAACAAAAAGCTACATACAAGACGCTCCAGACTTTAAGGCAAGATGGAGAGCATCCGATAGAAAGACAAGCTGGAAATTTTAGGTCAGGTTCCAAGGAGACTTTGAGAAGGTCCAGGATTTGCATTAAAGTGGTCTTGAGCTTGATGGTCTTGCATGTGGGCAGAAGAGAGAAAGTGCGTCATCGCAGGATCCGATTCTTCCCAGGTGTTCGGAACAGCGGAGAGGCTTTGAATCGATTTAGAATTCCAAAGAGATGGTTTTATGCCGAATTGAAGTCAATCGCCGTCGGTCCGAGGGGCGACAAAACTTCCAAAAATCAGCGAACTGATGGTTGCCAGCTGTCGCGTTTCAAGCACTATATTAAACCCCAGACGATTCTTTCAACTGTTCCTTACTTCGCCTCACAATGTCTCCATCTCTGACCACGAAGCGCCTCATATCCAAGGATGGAACGGAGATTCTCGCCGAGGCCACTGGCAATTATGCGAAACCACACGTCGTCTTTGTTCACGGCTTTGGCTGCACTGGCGCCGCATTCGACCCGATTTTCAATCTCGACGTGCTCACTGAAAATCTATACATGGTCCGCATGAACCGATTTTTTTTGTAGCTCAGTGGGGAGACTTAACTTTTTGGCGTGCAAAAATGGCGTGGCCCAGCGCAAATTGGCTTTTTTGGCGTGGGCGTGGGCGTTTGGTGGGACAAGCCGATTTGCTCACGCCCATCAAAGCCCACGCCGATTTGCCGGCTTGGCCCGCCAATCTTAATTTCGACGAGATACTGAAATGCAAGCATCTAAATGAGATTATACACAAGGGGGCACAGTTCAAAGGTTCACAGCATCCTGCCACCGAAAGATGCACGGGCTGGCAACACTAATTCTGTGATAAATTGCATATTTGTCCCAGAGTCGACATTCCACCGGCCCAGAATCCAGTGAATCGCTGGCTTGTCTTGTTATGTGGGGAGAGGGGATGTTAAGAGGCGCTGTCTACAACAGGAAAGAGAAAACACAATAATTGTTCGTGCTATGTTGAAAAATAGCCACGCAAGAGCTATAATTGGCGCCATGCCGCTCCATTTTGTGGGAAATCAGAATATACCTCCCGTTGCCAGTCAAGTAACCCAAGGCCATGTGTTTGGAGTGCTTTAATTTTCTGAGTGCCTTCTGGTTGTGTTTCAAGACACTTGGCATGGATTTAAAACTCAATTCAAACTCCGCAGTGCGCAAGCCATTTTGTCCTGATGGCATCAAAGCTCACACCAATTTGTCGCCTTGGCCCACCAAAGTCAATTTCAAGATTCCACCAGTATAAAAAGCTACTGTGTCCCCAAATTGTATATTCCCATTATACCTCCTGTGAGCATTAAGCAACTGGTATCACTATTCAAGTTGTCACTACTTCCGTGGTTTTGAGGCCTAAATTTTTGGGCATTCAAAAACGGTGTGCAGGCAGGCAAATTGGCTTTTGGGCATGTGCATGGGCTTTTGGTGGGACAAGACAATCTGCTCACACCCATCAAAGCCCACGCCGCTTCATTGGCGTGGCCCGCCAACACCAAATTCAGTCAGTAACTAGTGGTGAATACCATAATGGACTAAAATTGTGTCTGTGCACGGCTGGGGGGGATTTGTGACCACCTCTTATAAATACTAGAAGACTGGCGGTAATTTAATACTTTCAACATCAGGTATGCTCAAATCAGTGACTTTTTCGCTGTGAGCCTTTCTCCAATGGCTATATGAACACAAAACTTAGATTCTGCGGTGGTTCAATCTATAGAATGTCGAGTAAGAAGGAAATCTGTCACTGTGGGGGCGGGCACTTGCGGTGGTAGGGACTAAGCAATAATAGACGCAGACGACATCAAGGACATTACGAGAGCCTCTGAGTGTGTTGATTCGAACATACCGCTGAATTAATTTCAGCAGGACAAGCCGTGAAACTGGCGTGGGCTTTGATGGGCATGCGCAAGTTGGCTTGCGCCGCCTAGGAGCATGCCCAGGCCATAAAAAAATAATTAACATGGGAATAAGTAATGTGGTTGCATTTTGCACTGAGAATTAAAAGAATTTGATTTCGAGTTTAAGGCAATTCCAATAAAAAGCTGACTCGGGTTGGTTTGTAGTGAAAGAGCGTGGAGTGAACAAATTTTGGACGGCGGGATTAGCACGTGGCCTAAGGACTCGTAAAATGTCGACCATTTGCAGTGCCGCTGCGCGCTGGAAATTTAAGGTTGAGACCATCGGTAATGAGCACAAATTAACAAGTACCATATGTTCGGATCAGAACTTATCTTGTGTTGCAGAGATTGTTGGGTTGAAGTCACTGGCTTGTTCAAGGCCTGTTCACCATGAGCACGGCCCCTCAACTTGATGGTGCAACTTGAGGGTGTTATTCTGGCCGGAACTGGATGATGTGCAGAAGATGTCATTTTCAAGGCAAATAGTACCTAGTGGCACTTTCAGTTTGGGTAGTTGATGTTGACACGCGCCCAAACCCCTCTGAGGTACACCGTGCCCGGAGCCTTCAGATTGCATGCTGGTGGTGGTGGACACACTTAGATTGATATCAGCCTTGTAAAGAACGAATATAGTACAGTGCTAGCGATGAGTGTATCTGAGCACAAGCCACGCCCGCCGCACAAGCCGATTTGCGCACGCCAAAAAAGCCATCAAAGCCAAATTCAAACTCCGATATAGGGGCAAGCCGATTGGCCAAGCCAATCGGGAAAGTCTCGCTCAGTGGGGCTCAACATTCCGTAGATCCGCTATGACACCAGGGGACACGGCAGAAGCGGGAAGCCACAGCGACCGGAGGATTATGAATCGATCCATTACGTAGAAGACTTCCAAGCCGTTCTCGATGGGTTCAAGCTCAACAAACCCATCTTCGCTGGGTGGTGAGCTTGCCATGCCTTTTATCTTATTAGGTTGATGCTCACCGAATCTTCAGGAGTCTGGGTGGTACGGCATGCTGAATGTGAATGAAGTCCAACTAACACATCTTTTCAGCCAACGTCTTGACCGACATTTGTGCACAACTCAACCCTCTCCCCATCTCCGCTGCAATTTGGATCTCCCCGCACGTATTCCTGGACGAAGCGCCGCCGGCTGGCAAGCACCCCGGACTCCTATCTTCGGATGTCAGCACTGCCCTCCAGGCCCGCATTGATTTCTGCGCGGACTTTGTGGCCCCTGGGCGCGAGGTACCTTTTTCGGACATGCTCTCGTGGGTCGGAGCGGCCGCGTACTTTCCCCCATCCTGCATGGCCCTCGTTATCTTCCGCCAGCAAGATACGGCATCGCTCAAAAAATAGTTTGCCGCTATTTTTCATTTATGGGACGCAAGATTTGCTTGTTCCGTGCGACAAGGTTGCGGAGAAGATGAAGCCCGTATTTACTGACATGGAAATTGCGGTCATGGAGGGGATTGGGCATATTCCGTTTTGGGAAGACCCGAAACTTTTTGCGGAGCACATTATGCGGTTTGTGAAGCGTATTTTCGCAGAGTAAACTCATGTACGTTCTCCGATGTGCTGCTAGTAGTACGCGCATAATTCCAGTTGTCCTCAAAATTTCATTCAGCAAGATAACTTGCCGTCATTGATCGGCTTATTTCGGCCCAGATGGCCCTGCCACTCGTCCACTGCCGTCCTGCTCGTCTCTGGTTCAAAATCCCCTTTGCTCTGAATTTCCTTTTTCCATGGTAACTGCGCCCGAAAATATTCACCCCATCTTTCACAGACAAAGCTGCGGACATCGTGCTACAGTCTACGGAAAGCACCATATACCGCGTTCATTCGTTCACTCTCCGCAACACGTCCCAGTTCTTCCATTCACTTCTGTCGCTCCCTCAGCCAACTGGTTCTCCCACTCAGCACGAAATCCCAGTCGGGGGACAGACGCAGTGACTTGGAACGTCTTCTCCGCATAATGTGTGGCCTCGAGAACCCCCGCTGGATTTCATTCGATGAAGTGGAGGCTGCGCGGGACCTCATTGAAAAGTGGGACGCACCAGGCCCACTCTCTGTCGTGAGAACTGCATCACCTCCCTGTCAAGCGGCAAGCGTCACTTGGACACTGCCCTGCTCGTCTCTGGCTCAAAATCTTTTTCGCCTATTGCACCTTGGATAACATTCTCCCTGCTTGAGTTCATAATAGCTGCGCCCCGGCGCCGGGCGTGCGGGAGGGTCTACGGAGTCAAATGCTTCATCTGAATCTGGGCGGCATACGCCACCCATCTAACGCAATCCTCACAAGTCCGAATTACCATCGGGTGCCGACTGTCAGACGATGTCAGTATTTAGATATACCAGGCGAACCGTGTACAATCTCGTTTTTGTGCCGGAGCTGTGTTGATTTTCCGCATATGTCGCTCGGTATGGCTAGCCCCGAGCATGGGAATGTCGAACAGGAGATAACGACTTCCCCCAATTTGTATGTCGCGTTTGCCATTCATGCTCACTATAGTCCCCTCCGTCTGCCTACTTATGTCAACACCCCTAGTACAGTAGTACTTGAACTGGGCCACGCAGTTCAGTCTTTGTGGTCTTGAAATAACTTCCTTTGGGACAGCACGCACGAACGCTGGATTTCTTGTTCGCTTTCCGCCCTTCCGCCCGCAAGGCTTGATGTCTACTCAATCCTTTCACACAGCCGAGTGAGGTGCATGCGGATGCATAATGGAACGGGTTTTATTAACCGAGCCTGGTCATACCTCATCTTGTTCTTTGTTTAACGTTTGAACAAGACTGATCAACGGAGTTTGAAATTTGGGGCGGCGATCCGGATTTTGCCGTTAGTTGTGGAAATCAGGATTGCGATGCCCCGGAAGACCAACATAATTAGAAATCGTAATAGAAAGCAGAAAAAAACTGATATAACATCGGACAAGCTGACATCGAGCAACATATGGTCCCTCAAGGCCAATGACCACCGGCACGGCGAGCGTGGCGAGCTATGGTCAACGTCAGGCGTACAGAAATTGGCCAGCACGTTTCTAATAGCAGGATGACATCGAATCCCAGTCATCGTTGACTCACTGCCCTAATTCCAGGGGCGGAACAGTCCTTCCGGCTGCATGCCGTCAATGGTTCTCATTGTTGTTCTTGTTGCCCATCACCTACTGCTTCACAATATGACATCGAGCCAGGAGCGCCACGCACGCCGACGCAATCTAATGAAAGGCTTCGGAATTTTGGGAGTCAGCCAGTGAGACGAACTCATAAATTGAACTTGAATGAGTTCTTAGCCATCCAGTTTCTCATTAAATTATTTTCCACGTGATGTTCTCCGCGTTTGAGTGGCGTCGACGAAAGAAAGCGAACTTGTAGAACACAGTCGAGTTCTTGCGCGAGTTCTTGTTGTCCAGGAATCGTGATTGGGACCGGATTGCGAACCGCGACGAGGGTGACTCGGAGTGAGATAAGCCAGAGGATTGCTTTGCGCAGTGTGCAAGCACAAGTGACAAATGATGGCGACAGACAATCTGTATTCGACTCCGACTCGGACTCGCCACTGAGTGGATTTTCGGCGGAAAGACCCTGACCAGTGTGAGTTCACGAAGCAGGTAGATTAATTGCGAAAGACACGAGCAGCAGAGCATGCTCCGAGTTGATCCGATATTCGGCGGATCAAATGCGGCCAAATGTAAGTTCAAGTTCAAGCTCAAGTTGTATCGAAACAAGAATCCGACCTGCAATATTAATTCCCCACCTCCTGCCAATTTTGATTCTGGATCATCTCATAATTGACATTCTGGAAAATCCACGCTGGGAAAGATACTCCCCCGGAATCATCGGATCATTGGGATCGATATCGCACTCGCCACGTACTGGACACGTCCATCTCATCTCATTTCTTGACCGAACACATCCATGGTGAATTTACCACAGGAGCTTATCGAAACTATTGTCGACGATCTACACGCCATGCACGGAAAATACTCCCTCCCTGCCTGCGCGTTAGCGTCAAGAGCCTTCCTTGTGCCCAGTCAGCGCTGTCTTTTTCGCTCGATCTCTCTGAAGAAAATTCCGAGAGCAGGGAAGCAGAGGGTAGGAAGAAGCGACAACGTCCTTGTCGGGGCTGTCAATATCTTCACAGCCTCGCCTCGGCTCGCACCCTATGTGCGCAACTTATCAATTAACATAACCAATCTGGTGGCAATTCACGCGTCTCTCACTTCCTTGCTTCCCCTGCTCCCTAACGTCGAGAAATTCCAACTCGATGCCGCTCGCATTGCGTGGACATCACTACCTCCCACTTTGGCTTCTTCTCTTTCGGACTTCTTCCGGCAACCATCCTTGCGATGCCTGGCTCTCGTCAGCCTCAGAGATTTATCCTCTTCCCTCGTCCTGCGTTGGATCTCCTCCTTTCGCATGCTATCCCTCACAAACGTTACAATTCTGAGTGATACAGGAGCTCCGTCGATCATTTACGACGACAAACCGGCCGCAACCGCGCATCTGGACCATCTCATTCTAGGCTGGCCCAACGGGCCCACCGTTACGCAATTTGTCTTGCATCCATCGACAATCGTACATCTTCAACAGCTGCGCCGATTGAGTCTACAAATGCACTCGGATGGGACGGTCCGCGGATTCGAAAAACTGCTCCTCCACTGCGCACAATCCCTCCGCGAACTTGAGTTAAATCTCAGAAGTAAGTCTGTATTAGAATAGATAGACATGTCAACCAACTCACAATCCTGCAGAAAATCACAAAGTCTCTGTCAAACTGCCCCATCTACCCGCGCTTCGAGCTCTCACTCTCACCTGCCAAGTTCCACAACCGTATATTCCCGATAGCCTCATCTCCGCCATCGAGAACATCCCCCACTGGATGCCCGACCTTGAGGCACTCACCCTCGCACTTCACCCCGCCTCCGGCCACAACCGAGATCTTCCATCTCGTCCTTGGGCCGCTGCGGATGACGCGCTGACACAGAGTCTTCCGCATCTGCACGAGGTAAACATCGTGTCTTCAGCCCACGTCCGCAACATGTTCTCTGTCTTGGTCTCAGAAGTAAAAACCGGACTTCCCCGCGTCTGGGACGCAGATTTGCTCACTTTTACCGATGCGCTGGTGGCGTTGGAGGTCAACAATCACCCGGAACCAGACATTCCCTCATGGGGATGTGGTTGCACATATGGTTGCGCCCTATCCCTATTGATAATGTGGATTGTTGTTGATGATGATCGATTCGCTGAACATCTTGTCAACGCTTTCCTGTCCACATATATACATACGGTCTACTGGGTTTTCTGTGCGGTGCTTGCGTGTACTAGATTGATCCGAGCTGAGGTACTCAGCGCAGTAACAGTCGCACGGGCAAGGCCAGATTCTCTTTGAAAGCTGCCGTTGGATGGAACACAAAGGCGAAGCGAACCGGAATTGCGACGTGCAGCATTGGTATCGGCGAGTACGTATGATCGGACTCTCACTGTACGAAATACTCGAATGGCGTCGGTAGCGAATTAATCAATTTATCTGTTGATAACGGAGCGGCACAGAGCAACCTTAGAAGTGCCCAGAAGCCGTATATGCAAGCGCCGGATGTTGCGAGCAAAGAAGCAGATATCGGGGAGTTTTTACTAACAAGCACTTGCTAAGGTTCAAGAAGGGATGCTGGTAGTGTTAAGCAGTAAATGGGGCGAAGGCGTTGAAAACGAAGCGCCCCACTGGATGAGGTGCGAAAGAGAAAAGCAGCGTCACATTTATCTGACAGTCACAAAGTTATCTGCCATTCGACGAGGGCTTTGATTCCTCCATGTTTCAGGTCATTCTGAATAGACAGAAGCATTCAATAGTACCTACAAAGTATTCTACATCTACCAGACATGGGAAGCCATGGAACTACAAAACGAGGCGAAAGTGGCAGATAACTGGAGGATAACTACCCACCTGATCCAATCATAAACCTGTAGACGCACACCACTGTGCTTCTGGGCCTTGTATCTGATAAAATAATTTTCCTGGATGAGTGCATGGGTGTAAATGAGCACCCACGCGCACCCACAACACAATATTCCGCATATGAAGTCCTCGAAGTGTTCTACGTGATACCTGTTTTCAGGACAGATGTTTGAAAGGGAAGATAAAATGTGCTTACTGTTACTTATGTGTTTGTTGCTTCGATATATCAGCTAGGTTCTACAGCGGGACAGGAGACTGGTTCGCGAGCTCGGCTTGGAAGGTATATTGAAGTCAGGGACGAAGGTGTACATAGAACCTGTAACTAGTACACCGGGATACTTCCTGGCCCCGGCGTTCCTAAGTGGGACCGTGCCGTGTAATGCTACCTACCTACCTACCTACCGCGATGCTGAGAACAGTTACGTACCGCTTCCCCACACTTTGAGGCCGGTTATCATCCTATTCTATCCTATTGTCCTAAGTACATCCAGATGTGCGGATGACGCGTCGTCAAGGAGAGGCGAGTAGTCGTCAAGCTGAAACGAAACACTGTTCTTATCACTGTGGATGTACTATGCACGCGGGTAAGTATGAGTCGCCCCTAGCGTCGTTTGTTCTACTCGGACGAAACGCGAACGCGGGGTGGTGGTATCATTGCCATGCGTGAGTCTACATAGTACATATATGGGCTCGGTTAAACAAAGTATTTGATCTGAGTTCCCGTTGAGAAATCTGCAGTTGTTCGTTCTTCAACAATACTTGCAAGGGGAATTGGACATGGAGCGGTAACGAAAGCGGATACATCAAATCGAACGCAAAACGCCGGGTATATATCTAGGTACATACTTACGTGGCTCGGACGTGTGAAACCCAAGTAAAGTTGAGTTGCCGGTGTCCCTTGGGTATATATATGTATTCGTGCTTTTGGGTGCGGCAATGGGGTATTTTGAGTGGGATCCGCGCTCCTTCCAATGTTGGAGGCCGAAGAGCGGTGATTTCCCTAATAAACTTCAACACATCTTTCGGATGCTGATGTATTTCGGACAAGTCAACATCTTGGCGAATCGTTTTACGGAATGCTCTGAATCCGACTGCCCCAGCAGCGGTTGTTAGGGCCCAGGCGAGCACCTTCTGCATACTTTTAAACCCTCTCTGGATACTAAATGTAGACGCACGCGATCTTGAGTTAGTGGATTTGAAATTATTCGAGGGAAGTCAGGGAAAAACGATCTCGAGCTGAACGAGCTTCTTCCACATACATACAGACACGAGTTTGGAAGCAAATGTAGACGCACACCACTGTGCTGCTGGGCCCTTTCTTCCTATGAATTCGACTTGGATACATGCGCTCGAAAGGATTCGAATTGGAGAAGCAGAAAAACACGAACGGCCCAGGTCCGAGTCGAACGAGCACCTTCTGCATACTTTTAAATCCTCTCTCGATTTTTCGATACTAAATGTAGACGCACACCGCTGTGCCTCTGGGCCTTTTCTCTCTATAAAGTGATCTTGGGTTAGTGGGTTTGAAATTAGTCGAGGGAAGTCAGGAAAAAATGTCGAACGAGCCTTTTCTACTACACGCACTCTCCGCTGCGTAAGGTAATGTAGACGCACACCACTGTGCTGCTGGGCCTTTTCTCCCCTTCTTCTGCCCTGGGTAAGTGTGTTCGAAAGTGGACTGGGAATAAAAATAATTGGCCCAGGCCCGAGTCGAACGAGCACCTTCTGCATACTTTTAAATCGCTCGAAATCTCAATACTAAATGTAGACGCACGCCGCTGTGCCTCTGGGCCTTTTCTCTCTATAAAGTGATCTTGGGTTAGTGGGCTTGAAATTAGTCGAGGGAAGTCAGGAAAAAAAATACATGGCCCAGGCCCGAGTCGAACGAGCTTTTTCTACTACACGTACTCTCCGCTGCGTAAGGAAATGTAGACGCACACCCCCGTGCTACTGGGCCGTTTCCCCTTTTACGCGAATTCAGATAAGTGTATTAGAAATTGAGTTGAGTGATAATAAAAGTGAACGGCCCAGGCTCGAGTCGAACAAACATCTTCTCCACAAGAATCTCGCTCTTCATGAATCAATGTAGATGCACACCACTGTGCTGCTGGGCCTTTATTCCTCGTTCGACCCACACATGTGTGCTTGAAATTGAGTTGAGTGATCATAAAAATGAACAGCCCAGGCCCGAGTCGAATGAACTTCTACATAGACATGTATGAACACCCTACGGAGTGTAGATGCACACCACTGTGCTGCTGGGCCTTTTCCTCTTTTACGCGAACTCAGATAAGTGTGTTAGAAATTGAGTTGAAGAATAAATAAATAAAAAATGAACGGCCCAGGCCCGAATCGAACGAGCTTCTACATGTATATGTTTGACCACCCCATGGAGTGTAGACGCACACCACTGTGCTGCTGGGCCTTTCATTCCTTTTTTTCCAACTCAAGTAAGTGTGTTAGAAATTGAGTTGAGGAATAAAAATAATTGACCCAGGCCCGAGTTGAACGAGCTTCTTCTACATAATCCAGTTGTTGCGAAAACTATCACGGAGTGTAGACGCACACCACTGGGCTGCTGGGCCCTTTCCTCCTTTACGCAAAACTCAGATAAGTGTGTTAGAAATTGAGCTGAGGAATAAAAAATTACCCAGGCCCGAGTCGAACGAGCTTCTTCTACACAAACATGTCCGCAAAATTCGAAGATGGCTTGTAGCCGCACACCACTGTGCTGCTGGGCCTTTTCTCGCCTTCTTCTGCCCTGGGTAAATGTGTTCGAAAGTGGACTGGGAATAACAAATTTGGCCCAGGCTCGAGTCAAACGAGCTTCTTCTACATACATACAAATATCGTGGTGGAAGCAAATGTAGACGCAGACCGCTGTGCCTCTGGGCCTTTTCTTCTTTTGCGCGAATTCAGATAAGTGTGTTAGAAATTGAGTTGAGTGACAATAAAAATAATTAACCCAGGCCCGAGTCGAACGAGCTCCTTCCACATGCACCCACCCACTACCATCATATCAGATGTAGACGCACACCACTGTGCTGCTGGGCCCTATATATATCATAAAATAAACTAGGGTACTAAGTGCAAAGTTCAAAATCTTGTCCAAGCAAAAAATTAAGAAAGAAACCGGTGCATGGCCCAGGCTCGAGTCGAACGAGCATCTTCTGATTGACTTCTCAGTGAATCCGCGATTGGACGTAGACGCACACCGCTGTGCTGCTGGGCCGGTTCTTGGTATAAAATGAACTCTTGATAAGTGTGCACCCACGCGCACCCACAACACAGGATATCCGCCGTGATGGCTGGTTTACGTACACGTTTCCCCGCTTACGGCTGTCATACATATGTATCGCAGATGTACTTACGTTATTGGTTGTCAGGGCTTGGGGGGCGAGTTCAAGGGAAGCGGTAGCGAAACACTTGGTATGATAGTGGGACGGACGAAACATATTGTTCTTATAATTCAAGTTGTAGTAGTGAAACGAAAAATCAGCGTGAGTTGCCGGTGTGCGCTTGGGTATATTCGCTGTTCTACATACATAGCTGTGTGAGAGCGGAAGGGTCTGTCGGTCTCTATAAAATCGAACGCAAAACGCCGGGTATGTATCTATATCTGAATCACTGGAATGTACTACCTACGCGGGACGTGTGAAACCCAAAGTAAAGTTAAGTCACCGGTGGTAAAGCCGTGGATTTATTTCATTTATTCATTCCACATGGAAGGAGTTTTGAGTGAGAGAGGAGACCGCGCTTCTTCCCATATTAATGCTTCCCATATTAATGTTGGCGGTCGCAGAGCGGTGATTATTCGGCTTTCTTTATTAAACTTCGCATCTTGAGACGATGTTATTTCGGGGAAAGCGACATCGAGACATGTTTACAAGGCGGCTATTTTGTTACGTCACTGCGGTTGTTAGGGCTCAGGTGGGGGTCGGAGGAACGAGCGCCGAGATTTAAATTATTTTAACGACGCATGGTCCTCCTCCTCCTGCGCAATCGATTGGGATGCCAACCTATTTAATAAATAAATGATTTTCATGTCGAGTCATCATTTTTAGTAAGGCAGCGATCGATCGATCAATTTACTAAGTTGTGATTGATCCGATCTCAAGAACCGGTCCGAACACGGAAGCACTTTGAATAGCTCACCCAATTTTTTTTGACGTCGTCCGACCTCGCCGTAATAGCGTGCGTGTGCTTCTGCTCCACTCGTCCACGTAGACGACGTCCGCGACCCCGCGCAGACGACGGGTTTAGCGTCGGGTGTGCCTTTGGATTGGGATCTGGACAAGTGAGCGAGGCGACTGACTAGGCTACTTGGAGCTGCTCTATTTCTGGCACACGTGGAACTTGAAACGAAACGAATAGTGGCGGGCTCGGCGCTAACCTCAAGGCGCAGACCAAGTACGACCCACCAGCACCCACAAATCCCCCCGAGTCCGTGATTATTATTCCCGCTATTACTCCCGCCACGCGAGACTAAGACTTTGCCCACCAGCACCCACAATTTACAAACGAGCTCGTGATTAGTCGTCCCGCTATTACCACCGAGCAAGTGGATGGCCTTTGCCCCCAAGGCGCCTCCGCCGCGCTCCGCCCTGCGCCCGCCCAGTATCGCAGGGCCGCCGCGCAAGGCGTCGACGAGCAATAGCACTTCTGCGACGACGCCGCCTGCTCCACCGATCGTCCCACCCACTTCCCCCGTCAATCCCACACCTGCATCTAGCACTAATAATAATGCGACTTCGTCTACGACGACCGACGGCGTGCGACCGCGCCCGCCGCGCTCAGCGGCGCGGGGGACGAGTAGTGGTGCCACCACGAAGGCCCCGCCGTCGCCCAACGCCGGCTCAGGCTCGTTGCGCCCCTCCGCGTCCGCGATTGCGGCTGCGCGGGAGCGCGAGTGGTCTACGTCTACGTCCACAAGAGAACGCACTACGTCCGCGTCCACACGCGAGCGCACGATATCTGCGTCCACACGCGAGCGTACGACATCTGCGTCCACGTCCACCCGCGATCGGTCGCGCGATCAGGCTGCGGGCTCGAGTACAACGCGGGAGCGCACGCCCTCGAACGTGACAGCCGCCACCGCCGCGTCCGCTGCGCGCCGAATGACCACCACCACGTCCTCCCCACGACCCACGCCATCTTCTTCCGCCTCGTCGCTGCAGCCGCCCATCCGCAGCACAGCGCGCCCCTCTCCATCCTCGTCGCCGAAAATCCCGTCGCTGTCGCCGTCCACACCCAAGTCGCCCAAGTCTCCTTCGACGACGACAGCTTCGCCCTCGACGCCCAAATCATCCGCGCCACCTACCCCCAAATCATCCGCGCCCTCCACACCCAATTCCACGTCACCGCCCCCGCCCCGCGCACGCCCTGTACGACAGCCCGTGCCGCCCTTATTATCCTCATCGTCATCGTCCGCGGCGTCCTCTGCCCGCCAATCGCCCGCGCTACCTTCCTTATCGCCATCCTTATCACCTTCATCGGCGCGCCACTCACCATCCTCCGCGCGCCAAAGCCCCAGCGCGCGCACGCCCAGCCCGTACACGCCCCCTCCCTCCGCGTCCAGCTCATCTGGACGTCCTAACACCGCACAAGGGCCACCCACCACCCCCCAGAGCCGCCTCGCGCGCATCCACACCGCCTCGCTGCGTTCCCTGCGCTCCCCCAGCACCGTGCGCGCCGAGTCCCCTTATAATAGCACCGCCCCGTATGCGCGCGCGTCCACGCCCACAAGGCTCGACACGGCGCGCACGCCGTCGTCCCCGCACCACGCGCGCGCGTTTGCGAGCGCACGGGAGGCGATTAGGAGGGGGAGGGAGGGGATCGTCGTGGGTAGTGGTGCTGGTGCTAATACGCCGCCGTCGGGGAGGAGTACGCCACTGAGTGGGCAGCAGCAGCTTGCGTCTTCGAGGAGCGATAGTCCATTGACGCGAGGCGCGACTGTTACTGTTACGGCTTCGAATGGGGAAGCCGACAAGGAGAGCAAGAACGAGAAGACGGGCGACGAGGAGACGCAGAAAGAGACGGAGACGGAAGGCCTCGCGTCGACCTTCGCGCGCGAGCTGGCGCGCGGGCGGGTGGACGAATGGGAGTGGGGCGCGGAGGACACGGATGCGGAGACGGGGGGTGAGACGGGGGGTGCTGGTGCTGGTGATAGTGTTGGTACCGGTGTCGGTAGCAAGGCTGCAGTAAATGGGAAGAAGACCGAGAAAGCGAACGGGAAAGCCGGTACGTTTCTTTTCTTGCGCTTCTCGTTTCATTTGGTCTTTTCGGGCTTGTTTCTTCATTTGGACGGTGTTTGTGTCTTCATTTGGACGACGTTTGTTCTTTCTTCTTTTGGCGTTGTTCCTCATCTGGGTTTATGGTGATTGTGGGATGGGTGGTGTGGTGTGGTGGCGGTGGCGGTGGCACGTCCGTCCGAAGGAGGTTTATGTGGATGTGTGGCGCAGGAGGGGCGTGTTCGAGGCCCGCCGACCTTGCGTGGCGCCATGTCCTCTTTCCTCGGCGACATCGACCGTCTTGCGTCTTTCTTTATCCGCTTTTCGCTCTCGGGGGGCGCGTCTTTGTTCTGTTTTGCTTTGCTTTGGCTGTAACTGCACGCGTCGTTTCCGCACGCGACGTTCTTTTGTCCTGGGCGATAACTCGGTGCTCGATGTCGGCACGACCCGCTGGACGGAACGCCTGCCTCTTCTGCGCCATCGACACCTAGGCGTACCCTGCGCTTCCTGCGCCGTACCCCTACTGCGCCAAGGGCCGGCACCCGATGCTCGCCACCATACCGTCGAAGCACCGTTCTTCCGCGCCGTCGCATCCATCTGTCTTTTCTTGTCTTTTCGTCTACGCTTCCGTTTTTCCTTTCCTTTCCTCCTTCCTGCCCCCCTCCTCCCTCCTACGCTACCCTCACTCAATCACTGACGTCCTCCCTCCTTTCCCTCCACAGGCGCAGCAGTATCATCAGCATTAACCCCGAGCGGTGGTAGCAAGACTGGAGTGAATGGGAAAAGCAAGGCGGAGAACGGGACGAAGGCGAGAGCGGGTGCGTTTTTTTTTTTCGTTTTTCATTCTTCCTTTTCATTATTGCGTTGTTCTTTTGGTCGCGCGTTGTTGATCTTGTTTCTTCATTTGGACGGTGTTTTTCGGATTCGTGGCGATATGGGGGGCGGTGGGAGCTTTTGTGCGGTCTTTGTGGGGGGTGGCGCGGGCATGATGTGCGTGGTGGCGTGGCACGTCGAGGCCTCGGGCGTTCGAGGGCGCGTCTTTGCTCCCTTCCGTCCGTCCTTTGCGCTGCTCCCACTTGTGACGTGGTGCCTCGGCGCTGCGGGCCATGCGTGGCGCGTCGGCGCCGTTGAGACCTTGCGGAGTGTGTCGGTGGCTTGGCACGTCGGGGCCGTGGGTGCGCGTCGGGTTTGTGCGGCTGCGCGTCAATGTCGTTTGCTCTTGCGTGGCCTGCCATTCCTGTGCTTCCCGCGCGTTTCTTCTTTTTTTTCCCTTTTTTTTTCGTTGGCGGGGCGGGCGGGCGAGGAATATTAATAGGGGGCGTGTGCGCGCCGAATTTGTGCGATGCGGCGCGTGCTTGGGGTAGGCGAGGCGAGGGGTTGCCCTTTCCGTCCGCGCGTCTTTCGTTGCCTTTACTCTCACCACCGTCCGTCCGTCCGTTCGTCGCGCGCCTTCCAGTCCTGCTCCCTCCGCGCCTGAACGTCGTACTGACTCCCCCTCCCACAGGCGCTGCATCATCGCGCAAACAGAGCGACAAAGCCTCCTCCGCGCAGGCCGACAAGGCGTCCTCTGTCCAAACACAAACTTCTCCCCCACCACGGAACGACGCTGACACCGCCTCCTCCCCGCCCGCGCGCAAGGAATCGTTCCTGTCGCTGTCGCGGAAGGGATCCGCCGGTGCTAGAGTGGAGGGTGGGGCGACGGAGAGGAAGAGGGAGGGAACGGATGGGGGTGCGTTTTTTCATTTTCATTTTCATTTTTTTTGGGGGGGAGGCTTTCTTGTTTTTTCATCGCGGTCTTTTGCGTTCTTGCTCGAACGACATGTGTATGCTCCTGCGTCATTTTTTTCTTCGTTCTTATTTTTATTCCCCCCGCGCCGTTTCCACTTTCGTCTTTTTGCTCTGCATTGCGGTCCTGCCCGCGACGCTCGATGTCTGCGCCCCCGTCCTCGGCCTGTTATTCGCTTATTCGCGCCGTTTGCGACTGGAGGGGACGCCTCTTTTACGCGGCGAGACCTGGGGCGTCCTCCGCGCGGCGTGGGCATCTGCTGTGCGGCGAGCCTGGGGGAATCCTCCGCGTCTCCCGCGCGCCGCGTTCTCCGCGCATCAATGGCTGCGCGCCTAGGAGAGGATGGGACTCGTTGCGCCATCGCGTCGAAAACCCGGCGAGGAGGGGCGACACCCGATGCTGGACGGATGGGTGGATGGTGCACCGTGCCGCTATCGCGCCTCCACCGTTCTTTCGCGCTGTCGCATCCTTAGCGTACCATCTGCGTTTTTATTTTATTTTTATTTCCGTGTTTTCTTTTCCGTCTACTTTTTCCCTCTTTCCCCCCTTTTCATGCCTTCCCATCCCTCTACTGCTTAGTCTGACGTCCTTCCCTTCCCGTAGCACCCATATCGTCATCATCGATCCCGCTCTCATCGTCAATCCCGCGCTCATCGGCCATACCTGTCCCGCGGAGTCGACGTGCGGGCACGGGCGAAGAGGGCGTGGGTGGTGCGAGTGGTGCGTTCCTTTTTCATTTTCCTTTTATTTGGGTGGATTGCGCGGGTGCTGGTTGGTCTTTCGTGGGTGCTGGCCGTTTGCGGAGGGTGTTGGTGTCTTCGACGCTTTGCCTCCGTCCCGTCGGCTGGTATTAGCAATGGAGTGGTGATTGTTGTTCGGGTCGTTCGCGCCCTTCCTACGCTTGTTCGTTTGCGCTCGGGCGCCTACGACTTCCATTTGCGAATTCATTCCCTTTACTTCCCTTCATATCTTTTGTCTTTTGTCTTCCTTCTTCCTTCCCTCCGTCTTCACGCCACTGACCACCACCCCAGGACCCACATCCCCGAGCTCGAGCTGGACGGACCGGAAAGCAATCGGAACGGAGCGTGAGGCGACGCGGAAACCGAACGGGGAGCGGAGAGCGCAGTCGAGGGAGAGAGAAGGAGGTGCGTTTTTTTCTTCTTCTCTTTCTTCTTTCTTTTCCTCGATTTTTTTTCTTTTTGGCTCGGGCGGTTCGCGACTCCGCGATTTTGTGGCGTTTGTTTCTTCTTTTTTCGCACCCCCGGCCCAGGGAGTGGATGCGTTCTTCTCTAAATGGGGTTTCCGAGCCTCGGCCTTTTGCCATCGCATGCGCGACTGTTCTTCTATTTTACGACCTCTTTTCTCCTTCCCCACCGGCGACCGCGCTTTTTCTTTTTTCCACGCGTCGAACCGTCCTCCACTTCTGTCAGCCTATTTTTCCGCGCCGGCCCGGGGAGGGCGCGTTCGCGTCTCAATGGGGTTTCCGCCATCGTTCGGCATTTTACCATCGCCTGCGCGACCAATTACGACCCCGCCAAGTTCTTCCTCCCCGTGTGCCACGTTTTGCATACCCCTTTCTCGGTGCGCGTCGGTCGCTATCACCACCCGAGATTTCCCATCATCACCTCGCATCATCTCTACATCCCGTCTGCACGGTTCCTCTGTTTCTCTCTTTTACTTTCATCTTTCACTTTTCACCTCTCCTCTGCTGCCGCACTGCATCCACGCCGATCCGCGCACCTCAATTTGGCATTTGGCATTTTAGCGTTAGCGTTGTCGTTGTGGTGGTGTCACGCGCGTGCCTAGATACCTGATTTTTACTTCCGTTCCCCCTGTACATATACCGGGCCGACTTTTTTTCATTTCCGGATCTGCTTGCCACCATCCATCCATCCATTGCCGACGTGACTGACGATTACGCACAGCGCCGAGTACAGTGGATAGTCGTGGCGAGACAGGGACGAATAGCCGTACGGGCAGCAGTCGGAGTCGGAGCCAGAGCCAGAGTCGGGATAACGGTGCGATGAGTGGGGGTGCGTGCTCGTTCTGCTTGTTTTTCTTTCTTTTCTCCCTCGTTCGCAGTTCATCCATTCGTCCTACATTCTACATACACATATACGTCGCATCATCGGCCCGGTGCCCCGCGTCCTCCTTCCCGCCGAACCCGCATCTCCGTACCCACGTCTTTCATTCTTCCACTCACGTCACGGTCTTTTATTCTGCTTCTTTGCTTTCTTTAAGTTGGCAGCCCATCCCTGACACTGACGCGCCTAACTGTTTGTTTTTGACACACACAGCCTCGCATACACGAACGACACCATCGCAGACCCCATCGCAGACGCAGACGCAGATTCCCTTCCCGCAGGACATGCCCCCTGCGCCGGGGTGGTCTGCTGCAGCACAGGAAACGCGGGCAATGCAGGAGACGCGGGACCTGCGGAGGCGTCCGTCCGCCAGCGGCAGCAACAGCAACAGCGGGCACGGGCAGCGCTCGCCGTCGTACGGCTCGAATACGGGGCACTCGCCTTCGAGCGCTAGCGGGCATGGACATCCACCATATCCCTCGAGTAGTAGCGCGCATGGGCACCCGTCGCCGAGCTCCTCGCACGGGCACAACTCCTCGAGTACGGGCCATGGATACCCCTCCACCGTCAGCGCGCGCGCATATCGTGAGGCATCGGGGAGCGACAGTGGGCACCGTCCATATCGCGAGCCATCGGGCAGCGACATCGGGCATGGCGTGCGCTCCGTGTCGCTGCCCTCGCCGAGTGGGAGCAAAACAACGAATGCGAATACCCCGCCCTCGCCGCACAGGAACACCAGCAGCAGCACGACACCGCCCAGGAACAGCAGCAGCACCACGCCGACCAAGTCGCACATCCCGCTCGCGATGCAGGCGACGCGCCCGCGCGACGTTTCGGACCCGCGCGCGAAGCCGGATGCGGCGCTGCTGGCTGCTGCTGCGCGGCCCCCGAGCGGGTATCAGCAGATGCAGCCTACGGGCGGATATCCGCAGGCGCAAACCGCAGGCGTGTATGCGCAGCAGCAGCCTACTGGGGGGTACCAACAGCCACCTCCGGAGAAACGCGCGGTGGGGCTGGAAAGGCAGGGTTCGGAGCGGCAGGCGGCGGGACTGGAGAGGCAGACGTCCGTGCTAGAACGCCAGACGTCCGTGCGCGGGGCGGCGGCGGAGCTGGACCGGTCGATATCGTATCGTAGCACGGCGGAGCTGGCACTGGATGTGCGCAGGCTGCTCGCGAAGCCGATTGCGCCGGGGCGCGCGCGCGCAGAGTCGGAGGAGGGGCGGCGGCCGCGCAAGGCGGCGGTGGATGCGGCTGCGAGGCGGGTGGAGCGGGTGTCGGAGGAGATTGTAAGGGAGCCAAGTATGGCGCGGGAGGAGCGGGACGAGCGCAAGGAGCGCAGGGAGAAGAAGGAAAAGGAGCGGGAGATTGCGCTGGCGCTGATTGCGCCGCACGCCTCGGAGGAGAAGCGGCAGCGGAACGTGCTGAAGCGACGGCCTAGTGCTCCGCGCCTGGCGGCGCCCAGTATTACGACGGTGACGGCTGCGCCCGCGGAGCTCACGCCACCGACGATGCTCGCCGCGCGCAAGGGCCCGCCGGTGCTCAGCCTCAATCTGTCGCTCAATCCGATGCCCGTGACGTTCAGCGGCGAGAGCTCGCCCAGGACCGAGGGGAGTTCTGGCAGCCGCAGTGGGGCGCTGACGCCGGCGGGCGCTGTGGCGCAGGCATATAAACGCGGCCTGAGCCCCGGCGCATCGCCCATTGGCTCGCCCCTCCCCTCGCCCTCTTCGCTGACGTTCAAGCGCTCGAATCCCAGTAGCGGTCCCAATAGCGGGAGCGCGAGCCCTGCGGCGCCGCACAGCCCGCTGAAGCTCGCGCCGCCGCGGCCGACGGAGGAGTCGCCGCCCGTGACGCCGTACTACACGGTGTTTGGATCGACGTCGGGGCGCGTGGTTGCGGTGGGCGGGCCGGAGGACGCGTGGGAGGGCTCGTATGTCTCTGCTTCGGCGTATCCGATGTTCGACAACGTGCGGCCGCTGGCGGTGAAGAGCGCGTCGGGGTCGGGATCGGGCGGGGTGGGGCGCACGCTAACGCGGAAGGTGAGCGAGCGGTGGACGCGCAAGCGGGAGGAGTCGGAGGAGGACCGGGGGCGGCCGAGCTTGCAGGAGCGGAGCTCGAAGAAGCTCGGGCGCAGCGGGAGCCGGGCGCGTACAGAGGAGAGCGGGCGCAGTCCCGCCCGGGAGCCCGATTCGGGGCTCGGATCGTCTGTGTGGACAAAGTCGTCAGGGTCGATGCAGGTGACATCCCCCACTGGGCTGGAGAGCGGGGATGAGAGCGGCGGGTTTACGAACGAGCCGCGTTCGCGGCGCTCGGAGCCTGCGCTGGCCAGCGGCAGCAGCAAGATCTGGAAGTTAATGAAGCGGATCAGTACGGGCGCGCTCAAGGACAAGTACGAGCGGGGCCCGCGCACGCTCTCAGTCGTCCCACCCCTGCCACCCCTGCCGATACCCCCCGTGCCGCAAATTCCCAAGGATTTGGAGGTGCGCAGTGCTATGTCGAGTGACGGGCATACGCGGGAAGAGCCCGGCGCCGTGTCGCGCTTTATGCAATCCAGGACGTCGATGAGTGGCACCCGCCCGTCGCCTGCTGCTTCCAGTTCTGGCATTCCCCGCGCGCTGCCATTGCCACCACCCATTCCCGTGTCCCTCCAGCCACGGGTGAGCACGACAACGAGCTCGTCGTCCCCCGTGTCGTCTTCGGATGTCGCGTCGTCCAAGTTCTTCCACCGGACACAATCGGGGTCTGGGCGCTCTTCCTCTTCCTCATATGGCGAAGACCTCTCTGCGCCACCAGTACCGCCCGCTGTCCCGACCCTTCCCCTCGGCAAGCACATCGTCCCTCCCAAAGAGCTGTACAAGCTCGATACCGGAGCGCCGGCTGCAGGGTCGCAGGACGATAAAAAGCTGCTCGTCAAGCCTATGGCGTTCTTTGGCACACAAAATATCCGCATGCCGGAAGACTGGACGATCGTTGCAACGCCTGCCGAGGAGCTCCCGCCCTCGCTCCCCCATCCTCCCCGCCGCCTTCCGTCTGCACCCGCAAAACAACAGTCTAACCGCCACAGTCAGACGCCCAGCATCCCAGAGTTCTCCATCGCTGCGCCGATCAACACTTTCCGTAAACGGGCTCCGTCGGACATACCGCGGGTGGAGTCGATGCTCGGCGCGCTGGCCCCTCGACGGATGTCGACATCGTCTTCACGCGACAGCGACTCAATCACTCGCAAGTCCTCCAATGCCACCGGCGTCACCAGCCTGACATCCCTCGCATCCACCGCGCGCCAAACTCGCGCTCAGCAACGTTCCGCGTCGCAGCATTCGGTGCCACCTACTGTGGCACCACGTTCGGCGTCGCTCCCGCGCACCACGGAGCCCCTCACGTTCCGCGACATGTCGGAGAAGGCGGTGCTGTCGGAGCAAGAAAAGGCGCAGCGCTGGGACGATCTGCTCGAGCGCAGCAATCGCGCGGGCGGGACAATCCACCTCGCGTCTGAGAAGCTGGCCTCGGATAACATGTCGATACGAACTTCGCGAGCCTCCACGGATCTGCTTAAAGGTGCGTTGCCCGGTCCATTTTCCTTTCGAATGCTGACCTTTTTGCGCAGACTTTTGAATCTACGCCGCTATGATTATGACCCCGATGGATACGACGACGACACTCCTTGATTCTTGCCACGCACGCACGCTGAAGATTTGCTACCCCTCGCTCTTTAATATTTTCTCAAGTACTTTTCGCTTTTTATACTTGTTTTCCGTATCAGCTCTCATTCACACTTCATGTACCATACCATACCCCAAAACGTCCCAAGACATACCCTCTTACACGATGTACCGATGCTGATTTACTTACTATTAACTTTATAATGGATGATGCTTGTTTTCTGTCTTGGTTTTTGGGATTCGTTACGGAAGTAATCATCGGCGTCTTGGTAAAAGACCGGTGGTCCAACCTCCGAGTCCGCGCAATGATTTCCCTGCCGGCCGGATCGAAGTGATGCTTGCGGTAGGGCTTGTCACCACGAACCTGAGCCTGAATTTGTTCCCGATACTAGTGCATGAGGTTCAATGAAAATTTCATATCGAGATGGGTATCGAAGTATAATTTAGGATCAGAGATCAGCAAATCCAATGTTCATCGCCAAGAAGGCGTCCAATAAACTAACTTCGTCTTCGTGGTTCTCGCACCTGCTATTTTGCCAATTCAGGGCGGAACTCAGTTTAAGCTGCAGACCAGGGTCGCGGGGCTGCACCCAAATGTTCGGCCGAATCATGAGGTTTCGCGTTAGGCGCTCATCGGCATAGGCGAATGTTGCTTCGATGAACGTCCACTCCGTTGGGTTGAGGCGAACCCTGTCCGAGGTCAGCTTTAGTCACTATGGTGGGACGATGTGAGCTTGCATTCTGATCATCTCATCGTTCTGGGCCTTGACGTTCGCGGGGTCCGCAGGCTCTGATTTACCCATCGGCGGGAACTTGTATGTTTTGATGTTCTTGAGGGAACAGGTCCCTGCAGGGTATTGCGGGTTCGTGTAGTCGAGGCAAATAATGAAGTTCTCGCCGGGCTCGTCCGGGAATTTGCGCTGGGCGAGCTTTTGGAGGTGAGGGAGGTGAAGGGAGGCATCCGTTCCCACCATCTCTCTGATGAATTGTGTGTCTTGGGCCGAGAAGAGGAGGTGTGTACCAGCGGCTAATTAAATGTCAAATGGGAAGTGATTCGTGCCAAGGACGTACAGCCGGCAGACTTGTTCGCGTGCTTCTTAAGCTTGCACATGGGACGATGGACGCCCCATGCTTCCTTTTGACAAGTTTTGGAACAGTAGTAGACGTAGAGGCAACCAGTGCACCGCAGTAGCTCTGCTTTGCGGGCAATTTTGGGGCACTATTTTGAATTCCGAGAGTTAGCGCTAGATAGGTTCCGAAAATTGCCACGCACCGCCACACAATCGCAGGCAACGTGCCCTCTCCCCCGCACTGCCTTGGGCATGTTCGCAATAGTGCTCCGCAAATGCATCAGGAGCAGAAGGGACATCCAGTCCTCGCGAAGCCAAGTGTGTACCACGGTCGACTCCGCGACGTGCGAGTCTACCTCCTCCTGTTCTTCCTTCATAACTTTGACGACGGATTTATAAACCAGATGTTTCGGAAGAATATCGCGGAGGATGAACTGGACCGTGTCCTTCCAGGACTGCTCGATATTTTTGTGGAGCAGAGGACTGAAGGAACAGATCGCACGCAGTAGTCCCGCATCGAGCGATTGTGCTACGAGTTTGGGACTGTCCTGCTGGAGAAGAGCACGACGCAAGAAAGTGAATCCCGTGTGTGCGCAGGCGAGCTTTCCTTCCTCCACGGCTGACGAGGAATCCGCTATTTGAGAAACGACGAAAAGCATCCGGGTGACCATCCAAATGGCATTTTCCGCGAGGAATGCGAAAGCGAGTGGGTGATCGGAGAGAAGGGTGAGTGTCGTGACCGTGAATGAAAGTGCAGAAACCTGGTCGAGGTTTATCGGGGACGTGTTTATGGCGGCTCGAAGTCTCTTCAAGGCTGTTTTGGCGACGAGCTCTGCTTCTCCGACAGCTGCGACGAGCTCGTCGAGGTCTTTGCTGGTAACTGGCTGGAGTAAAGATAGCAAAACAGACGTGCTGAAGGGAGAAGATGGGTGCGACCAAAGTTGAGCACATAGACGGATAATGCCTGGCGTCTTTCTAATCGCCACGCGCATCTCGTTGTCTCGGAACAGAGTGCGAATCAACGAAGAAATGGCCAATATCGTCTCTTGTGACTCCTCCTTCTCGAGAATGATGCGTTGGTCGTAGAAATATCTGCACCACCTGAAAATCCCGGGCCAGGCTGCGAGAATTCGGGTGCGCAGTTCAAGATGCGCGGCAAATTCGGCGTAGAAGCCCTGCTCGAGTACCAAGAGCGCGGACCAGGCACGTTCCGCTACGCCGTTTTCCACGGATGCCTTGACTCTCTTGGGAACCTTGTCTCCGCCGACATGGAGTATGAGCATTCGCAGGAGAGCATCGGCAGACACGATAGTATCGGCTTCTGGGTTTAGCTTCCGGAATTCAAGGACTTGAAAAGTATCCTTTGCAGTCATAGATTTAGGATCCCTAAGGATCTGAGCAAAGGCCGTCAATTCAAGAAGTCTTTGAAGGAGGTAGAGGATGGATGCCGACCTTATCCGGCCCATCCTTCATCATCTGAGTGGATCCTGAGAAATAAGTGTGGTATTAGGCAATGGGTTGGGCCGACCTTCTGCGTTTCAGCGTTCCACTGTGTCTGGGTTAAGGAGAAACACAAGCGAAGTGAGAGCGGAGTTTGAATCGATCATTGATTCAATCCGATCATGATCTTGATCTTGATCTTCCATCTGAATTCGCCAAAAAGAAAACTTGAGGTCCAGTGCGGACGGTTACTATCCTGTCCTGTCTTTTCCCTGGCAAAATGTATTTTCCCTACTCAGGCAAGACTTACATGGCCACTGTATCTGTCCGAGTCATCTCCTCTGCCACGATGACGAATTTCAGGCCCGATGTGAGCTCTGCATCCCCAGAAACGGAGCAACCAACCATCGGGCTCATTAGTATGGGAGGCGTAAGCCGAATGTACGTCAAGTATCTGTGGCAGGCGGGATGAAAAAGTCAGTACAGACTCCTGCAGCTGACTGGACTGTGACACCTAAAAGACAAACTCCAGGCGACCAGCCCGCAAAATTTAAGCCTGTGTCATGATCATTCATTGCATGGGCCGAGTGTATCGCGCTGATCGGATAGCTGAGCTCAGGTTTTTAGTTTTTTCGATGGGTTAGAACCCGTAAAGTCCGCAGGCGCGGCTCTCCTATGGGTGCAGAATATCTTACGCTCCTTTGGCTCCTGCTTTGCGTATCTCTCGTACATACGAGGATCATGATCTGGTCACGGCCAATTCCACTGGAAGGCAGTAACTCATGCCGCATTTCTTAGGTAATCATTACACTTCCGAATATTAACGGGGGGGGGGGGGGGATAGACTCGTAACCGGGGATAATTCTAATGAGGAGCCCGGTTTCTCAGAGAAACCCCACTCAACAGAGAAATCTTTGAAACTTCTAATCGGAAACCCCTCCGAGATATCGGCGTCGGTGGCTGATGGGGTTGCCGCCCCGCCCACTGAATATCCCACGCTACGGCCAGACGCTTAGTATAAAGTCGGCTAGCGAGCGCGTACATAGATCTTAGACCTCGCCCTGTAATACTGTAACATTTCTACTGTTGAAATAAAGGTAGCCGCGGCCGTTACTCGGGATATAGCGGAAGACCCTCGCAAACACGCAGGGGATTCATTGAACATCTAGTATCTATGGCTTAAATACACAAAGGTAAGAACTTATTGGTACGAATAAGGCGTAATTAAATCTACAAGCGACGGAGAAAGAATGAATGAAGGTGGCGACGACATTCTGTGAAACATGAAGTCGAACGCCGTCAATGACAGCGAGCGGGTGGTCTCGAAATTCCAACATCTACACGGTCATTTTATCTGCCAAACCTGCTTGAAGAGACGAAGACAATATTCTAGCTGGGGATTATCTCTTCTAGTCTGTGATTGAACTCTGTGAAGCCACTCAAGAGACAGTGTTGTATTTTTCTCCGGGCCATGACTTATCACGGTGTCAATGGAAAAGCTCCTCCATATGCATCGGCCGGCGGGGGTTGCACGAGAAACCCAGTTCCCCAATAACACATCCAAATTTGGAGGGGTTTCTCTGAGAAACCGGGTTCCTCATTAGAATTATCCGTAACCGGTCTGTAACCAATTGCCGAAAAATGTGGCAAGCACTTTTGGTAGTAAGGTTACAGACTGGTTACGAGTTAGTATGGGAACAGCCTGGGCCTCAGCCAAGTCATACTCGGGAATAAATACTCGAAATCGAGCGGCAAAGGTCAATCTGGCGCTCAGGATCTGTTCGAATGCATGACACGTCTACGCGATCCTTAATCAGAGCGCGTGCAGGAGGAAGCATTATAGGGGCACCGCCACCCTTCCTTTCACCACGGCCGAATTTTGTGGGCCAAGAAAGGAATTTGGCCCAGGCTCGAGTCTAACGAGCTTCGTCTGGTAGGGGGGCCGCTACCGCAGTCGGAGCCTACGGTGTGTGGACGCTTGTCCGCACAGTCCACCAGGTAACTAAAATTTAAATTAAAGCACTCTTTATTAATGAAAATAAAAATGATGGCTCAGCCCGACATCGAACGAGGTTTGAACGAGAATGCTTTGGCTGTGGGCGCTCTCCCTGTACTACTGGGCGGTTCCCCGGTACGAAATGAAGTATCATTGGAATTCATGGGACGGTGGGAAAAATCAATGGATGAACTCCCAAAATAACCATCTCTGGAGTCACCAGATCGGTATCAACCCTTTCCTGCCATCTTCCACCACAGTCCACTCTAGGCTCGTGTCCACCCGTTATAGTGCGCGCACAATGACGAGCGCGCAAAGTATTTGTTATAGTACACAATACTTTGCCCGCTCGTCATTGTGCACGCACTATGACGGGTGGACACGAGCCTAAGTCCACTCGGTGACTCATGTTTCTCCAAAACATTGGCGAGGATACACTGCTCAAAATACTTGCATTCTGCGATGTCTATACCGTACTATGCGTCTCCATGGTCAGCCTCCTGAACACAGACGGATCATACATTAATAACTTCGTGATTCCCCCAGGTTAATAAATCCTTCCGTCGTGTCGCATTGGTCAAGCAACTTTGGCTGCACTTGATGCAGGATATAGTCTCCTGTGGTCTGCTGGACAGCCCCCCCACAGAAACTCTAGATGCGTACTCAACTGGAGATATAATCGACGAAATCAGGCGCATTGTGTGTGGGCCAGAAACATGGGCGCCCACGTCCTCGTGCGCACCAACGGTTCACCGGCAGCCCAGTTTTCCCACCACTATCGATCCGGAGAGTCTCTTTGATGTGCGACTTATCCCCGGTGGAACACATGCGCTGCTCAATACCCTGGAGGATATGCGGCTTTATGAGGTCCGTACCGGGCGCTGTGTTTGGACTAGGGCCCCGTCGACTCCGGGTTCTTTTTCAGTAGATCAGGTGGAAGGAGGTAATGTTGCACGCATCCTGTTGGTTCCACCGAATTACTCGCAGGACGCGTTTGTACACTTCGTTCTTACTACCCGAGCACAAACTGACGATACGTCTCCAGTTGCATAACTATCCAAGAGGTGTATCTCCCAACGGGAGAATGACATGAGATTCTCAGCGTCCCTCTGCCGCAGGATACGACTATGAACATGTATTGGTCCGGCGACCTGCGGGAGGATTTCTTCGTCCTCCGCGCTTACATCTGTTCTATTCCCGGGGGTAACGTCTTCACACTCGTTGACTGGCGCAGAGGAAAGCAAATCATACTCAGCTATAATACCGGACCCACGATAGATGTATGTTCGATGGTGTCCGGCATCGATACTGCTGATCCTCGTCCTAGCTAAAGCCAAGACTGCTTCGAGACCACCTGCTTGTCGTATATCCAGAAGCTTCCCGACCTTATCAACAAATATTGGTTGCAACTGCGTTCGCTGCGCTCGAGAAGCGCTGGCAGCCCCTCGATGCGAATGCCATAGCTACGGTCTTCAGTCGGGCCGACTTGGACTTGGTTATTCCATGTGTTCCCGGCGAACAGATCCCCACCTCCGCAGTTGCAAATTTACAACTGGACAACAAACCAATGTGTGGCCACTCGTCTTTCGAGGTATGCGTCCGCGAGAACCCAGCGCACCATGATACTTACAAGATCATGCTGTATTTACCGGCGCACGCCACTCCTTCGGCACCATGGGCCCGCAATGGCCGGCTGTTCACATACACATCCACCCCGAGCCCGTCTCCACACGCTCAGCCCACGTTTCAACTGAGATCTACAGTTCACAGCTTGATCTCTGTCAACTGGACCGCAATGTCATACGCAGGATATGCCATCCAAAGGCCGGACGCTGTCGGTTTAATCACGGACTACCGAGGTGACCGGGCGGGTGCAAGGGCAGGAGGAACCACGGTGCTTAAGGCATCCCCTGGCTGGGTGAAGATGTATTACTCGCCATTGAACGGGCAGTGCTGGGAGTTGTCGCCGATGGTTCTGTCATTGTTTCTCATTTTCAATAGGATTTCATGTGTAATTTGCACAACCATCTCCCGGGTTCGACTTGAATCGAATCCCTGGAGCCAAGCTTCCGGAATCAGTGCACATATTCGCGAACGCACACCCCGCGCCGCTCGCTGGTTGCGAAGCTTTCGCACTAGATGTAGACACACACCGCGGTGCTTATAGGCCGTTTCTTGGTATAAAACGAAACTGGATGAATGCCCTGGAAACCGGTTGGAAGGAGGAATAAAATAAATAAATGACCAGTAGAGCGAGCTTCTTCCACAGAAAAGTCTGGAAATGAATGTAGACGTACACCGCTGTGCTACTGGGTCATTCCTCCTTTTCCCCTACCTCAGCCAACTGTGTTCAAAATAAATTGAGTGAGAACATAAAAAGAAGGATAGCCCAGGCCCGAGAACCTTCTACATGAATGGATATTGCCTGTGCTCCTAGACTCGTTACCAGTCTGTAACTAAAATCCGAAAAATTGTGGTAAGCACTTTCGGTGTTCGGGTTTTGGTTACAGACTGGTAACGAGTCGACTGTGCTCCTGCGCCGTTATTCTTCCTTGTTCAACTTATTCTGGCGTGTTAGAATTTTAGTGAAGCATAAAATGAATGGCCCAGGCTCGAATCGAAAGAGCATCCTCTGCCTACACGGCTACATGGCGGATACAACACACTATCACCGCTGTGCTTCTGGGCCTTTTACTAATATCAAGTGAACTCCGGTACATGCGCTCAAAATTGAGTCGAGTAATAGAATAGATGGCCCAGGCTCGAGGCGAACGAGCTTCTTTTACATATTGATACGACATTTACCATTGCATGTAGACTCACCCTGCTGTGCTGTTGGGCCCTTTTTCTATCTAAAATGAACCCAGATACAAGCCCTGGAATGGAGAAGAAGTATTTGGCCCCGGCTCGAGTCAAACGAGCTGCTTCTACCTATAGAAGAAAGCTTTCTATTCCATATTTGGATGTAGACGTACACCGCTGTGCCTCTGGCCCTTTTTTTGGTATATAATGAACTCGGATAAGTGCATGGGTGTAAATGAGGCACCCACGACACTTTAATCCACGATGCTGAGAGCAGTACGTCCCGCTTCCCCGCACGGTTAACTTACGGCTATCATCATCTGGACGGTCCAGACTCCAGATAAACATACGTATTCGGTAGGGTGGTTGTCAAGTCGATTCAAAACTTGGGGGCGATTCAAGCGAAAAGGTAGCGAAACACTCGGTAGCGAAATAGGACGCATGAAACGTATTGTTCTTATCATTAAACTAGTGACACGACAATTAGTGTGAGTTGCTGGTGGGCCCCTGGAGATATCGCTGATCCGCATAGCTGTGCGAGAAGAGTCGGTACATACTTGGTTGGTCTGTGAATGCATCAATCAAACGCAAAACACCGGGTATGTACTGAATCATTGTAAGTACAGACTTCCGCGGGACGTGTGAAACCCAAGGAAAGTTGAGTCACCGGCATACCCCCGGCGGCGGGTTTGTTCATCCGTTCCACAGAAAAAACGGGGAAGGGTTCTTCCAACGCTGGAGGGCGTATGAATCTGAATGCGCTTCTCCAAAATTAAAATTCTTCCTGATGTTGATGCTCGCTTAGTACTAGAGCTGATGCTGATGACGATGCAATGTATTTCGGGCAAGTCGACATCTTGAGACGCCTTTTACGGAATGGGGCTCTCTAATGCTCCCAGCCCCGACTCCGACTGTCTAGACAGGTCTAGACCTTCCCAGACGCGATTTTTAGGGCCGAGAAGTTATTTATTTATCAAGGTGGGCCGGAGGAGGAAGGGCCGATGCTAAACAAATTAACGAGGGCATGCAAGACAATCCTGGGATTTCATTTATTCAATAAATATTTCCGAGTGTCGACAATGTCGAGTTGGTGTCGAGTCACCAGTCTGTACATGCATCCAATGGGGCGAAAACATGAGGTATCTATCGTGTTTACGCGAGACTTCAAACGTTGAGTCGCCGGTGTGCCCTTGGATTTATTTATTCGATGTAACTAGGACGCTCTAATTGCGATTAAAATTAGGCTTTTTCCAATATTGGAGGGCGTAAAAATCATCCTGCGGATGTTGAGGAGTACGCCGAGATCGGACATCGGGGTTCGACAAGTCGACATCGAGACATCTTGCAAAGCGCCTACTTTTTACGGAATGCGGCTGCGCATGCGATGCCTAGCCGCGGTTGTTAGGGTGCATGGGGCTGCGCGAAGTGTGCCGGAGCAATGTGTTCTAGCATTTATATTATCTAGGAAAATTCAAACGACGGGTTCCCTCTGGTTCCCTGCACGCGAATATTAAAATATTTAATTTTGTGTTGAGTCATCTGAGCCCCTATCCCTCAATCACTTTTAGTAAGTTCTGATTGATCGATCAATTCGGTAAGTGATCCGATACCGCGGTCCGAACGCGGAAATTTACTTCTGCTCCATACTTGCTGGATTTGGATTCTGGATAGACACAGCGCAAGGCTAGGCCGCTTGGCGCTGCCTGCCCGTATCTATCTATATCTGGCACACATGCACTCGAACGGCCGCGGCTGATTCAGACTCACATCCTCGCAGGCTTGCCTAAGCTCGTCTCGTCCTCAACGCCCCCAGCACTCACAAACCATCCGTTGTCTTGCTCGCACACCCCCTAACCCGTGATTATTACTGTTACTGCTACTGGCCATCACCTCCGATAGCGCCTGTGTCCATCATCGCTGCACTGCGGCGCCGAGCGTCTGTTCTCTCTTTGTCTACGGCGTGGAATGTTACTTCTGCGCGGTCTTGGCAATTCCAATAGCAGAATCCTCATTAGTCCCAACTGTTATCGGGTACCGACTGTCGGACGACGTCAGTACACCACCGCCAACCGCGCACTTCTATGCCGAATTTGTGTTGAATTTCCGCATATCTTGTTCGGTATGGCTAGCCCCGTCGGTTTATGTTGAGCTGGGACCACACAGCTCACAGCTTTTTCGCGGTCTTGAAATAGTTTCCTCCGGGACAGCACACGCTAGCGCCAGATTTCTCGCTCGACACCCTTCCGGTAAGGTACTCCATTTTCTTCACACGGCAGAGTGAGGGTCATGCGGATATATACTGAGACAGGGTTTATAAAACGGGGCCCGGAGAGATAATCATACCTTATCTCAAGATGTCCCCATCTCTGACAACGAAACGCCTCATATCGAAAGACGGAACTGAGATCCTAGCCGAAGCGAAAGGAAACTATTCAAAGCCGCACGTCGTCTTTGTGCACGGATTTAGCTCGAATGGGACAGCTTTTGATCCCATTTTTAACCTCGACGTTTTGACTGAGAATATGTACATGGTGCGCAGGATAACTGGCGAACATGACATGGCTGAATCAACCTATCAGGTCCGATACGACATGCGAGGACATGGACGAAGCGCCAAACCAGAGCGGCCGGAGGACTATGAATCGATTCGCTATGCGGAAGATTTCCAAGCTGTTATCGATGGATTCAATCTCAACAAGCCCATATTGGCCGGTTGGTCAGTTGGAAATGTATTGTCTCCTTGCTTTCGTTAACATGCCTTTCAGGAGTCTCGGTGGTGTGTGCACTTCACAGGAAATGCAAACTGAGTAGCGGCTGATGGCAGCTCAGCCACTGTTCTGGCAGACGTCTGTGCGCATATAGACCCCTTCCCCATCTCGGCAGCAATTTGGATTGCACCGTTCGTATACATGAACAGGGCGCCGCCTCCAATCCGTGAAGACTTTGCGGGAATGCTATCCTCTGATGCTGGGACATGCCTCCGTTCACGTATTGCGTTCTGTGCAGCGTTTGCAGCTCCGGGACGCGAGGTACCGTTCTCCGATATGTTGTGCTGGCTTGGATCCACCGCGTGTGTCTCCCCTGCGTGCATGGGGCTAGTCCTGTCGAAGAGGCAAGACCTCGGACAAGACTTTGGACCTCTTAAAAAGTTTGCAGCTGGGAGCTTTCCCTTATTTTTCATCTACGGCTCCGAGGATTCACTCACCCAATGCGACGATATTTGCGAGAATACCAAGCCGCTGTTTGCCGACATGGAAGTCGCAGTCATGGAGGGCACTGGCCACATTCCTTTCTGGGAGGAGCCGCAGGTGTTCGCCGAACACATCTTGCGCTTTGTGGCGCGTATTTGTCTCTGAGTAGAGTACAGTTTTCAGCCTGTGTTGAATTTGGATTTTTGTTATCTGAATATGTTGTTCCCAAACCTCTCTCTCCGGCTGGTGCCAAATACACGGGTCAAATTGTACTCTACTCAGGGCGAGATGCGCTTCACAAACCGCAAGATATGTTCGGCAAACACCTTCGGCTCCTCCCAGAAAGGGATGTGGCCGGTACCCTCCATGACTGCGACTTCTATGTCGCTGAACAGTGGCTTGGTGTTATCCAAAATATTGACGCATTCCGCCAGCACATCCTCCGCGCCGTAGATGAAAAATAACGGCAAGCCTCCGGCGGCGTACTTTTTAAGAGACGCAAAGTCTTGCCGCTTCGAGAGGACGAGACCCATGCACGCGGGGGGGACCATGGCGGCTGATCCAATCCAGCCCAACATGTCCGCGAAGGATATCTCGCGCCGTGGAGCCGCAAACCCAGAACAGAAAGCAATCCGTGACTGCAAGCCTGTTGCTGCATCGGAGGATACCAGGCCTAGGAAGTCTTCTTTCATCGGAGGCGGCGCCCTGTCAATGTATACGAACGGTGCAATCCAAATTGCTGCCGAGATGGGGAGAGGGTCTAGATGAGCGCAGACGTCCGCCAGAACACCGGCTGAGCTGCCATTAGTCGCTGTCCAGTTCACTTGCTATGAAATACACCCACCACCGAGACTCCTGAAAGCCATGTCAGTGAAAGCAAGGAGATAAGCCATTTCGCACTGACCAACCGGCCAATATGGGCTTGTTGAGCTTGAACCCGTCGATAACAGCTTGGACATCTTCCGCATAGCGAATTGATTCATAATCCTCCGGCCGCTCAGGTTTGCCACTGCGTCCGTGCGCCCTCATGTCAAATCTGACCTGTTGAAGTCTGTTCAACGCACAACGCAAACATGTATGTACGCCGGACGTCCTACGCACCATGTACATATTCTCCAAAAGGACGTCAAGATTGAAAATGGGATCAAATGCTGCCCCGGTCCCAGTGAAGCCGTGCACAAAGACGATGTGCGGCTTTGAATAGTCTCCTGTTGCTTCGGCCAGGATCTCGGTTCCATCCTTCGATATGAGGCATTTCGTTGTCAGAGCTGGAGACATGCTGCGATGAGTTAGTTTATACCGCTCGGGGCTCGACCTTATAAGACCCCATCGCATTATATGTTCCCATGACCCTCACTCGGTTGTATGTGAAACACTTTGACCTTTGTCGGGGGTACTAGGATTAAATGAAAACTCCGCATTCCTGCAGAAAACAGCTTTAAAGTTCCAAAAGACGCAGTCAAAAGCCAGGAGCGCGGTTCAAGTAGCCATGGGCTGGTTCGAAAAGCCGGTTCCCCAGCAAATTTTGAATTCCAAAAAGAAATACTCAGATAAATGCAGTATACTTTATGCTCGGCCCCAACCGGATGTTGGGCGCGGGCGGCTAATATCGATACACAGAAACTCGATTCGCGCACCACGTGTGTTGTCGTACTAAGACGGCAGTAACCGAAGGTGGAGTACCGATACGAGTCCTAACTTGTTAATGATTCGTTCCTGTCAGCCCGTACCCCACCAAAAATTTGCCATTCACCCCCCCCCCCCCCCCCCCCCCCCCCCCCCCCCCATCCGTTTGATCCCCCTGCTCGGCATGCCAAAACTAAAAATAAATTTGAAGCTTGGCAAGCTCTCCAACCACTCGAACTCGGAGCGCCGACCGAGTGCCCCGCGCTTGATCCTGCACAGCATGCTAAATAAACTTGAAGCTTGGTAAGCTCATCGACCTCCCAAAACCTCTGAGAGAGTCCGCGTTTAATTCTAGCGCACAGCATGATTATGGTTGCTCGCCAATCGTAAAATAAATTTGAACCTCGGTAAGCTCACCTAGTCTCTCGTAGACAGACGCTTTAATAAATGAAGCTCGTACCTCGCTTAAAGCTCACCGACCTCGACAAAAACCTACGAGAGATCTAGAGCCCCCGTTTAATTCCATCGCACAGCATGATGATGGTTTCCCGCCAATCTTAAAATAAATTTGAAGCTCGGTAAGCTCTCTCCACTCAAACATGGAGCCTCTATCGAGAGCTAATTTATTCGGGGAACACATTAAACCTCGGGCTCTCAGTAGGTGCTCCCAATCAACCCTGGCTTCTCGGTAGGTGCTCTGAGTTTTGCGCCCTTAAAATAAACCACGGGTTCTCGGTGGGCGCTCCGAGTTTGAGCGGATGCGGTGCTTGCAGTGAATCAATATGATAAAAATATACCGCCGATATGTATACACAATGAGGTGAGGGCTGTGTCAATTCCGACAGACATTCTTCGCCTACTGAGAGCAGCTGTGTTAAGTACACCAAGTCTGAGTACTTCCCTCATTTTTCAAATGAATATATGTGAGATTATTTGTGGGTTGAATCAAAATGGATATAGGAATCATGGAATTCAGAGACGGCGAGTCGCACCCCATTTGTTGCGTCAACTGATTAAAAATATGTACGGGCGCAGCTGGGTTCCGCACACCACTTCCTTTCCTGTGCAGCTACTTTTATGTGCGATTTCGGATTATTGGTAGGTTTGAATATAAAAGACTCTTCAAAATTACAAATTCAGACACGGGGAGTGGAACCCAGTCTACTGCGTCACTTTGGCTGAACTCGCAATAACCGAGCGCGGTTGTGTTCCGTACACCAAGTCTGAATAACCCCCTCCTTGTGTAACTACCTTTATCTGCGATTATTTGTAGTTTCAATAAAAAACTGCAGAATTGTATTCAGACCCGGGGAGTCGAACCTCATCTACCGCGTCAGTTCAAATTCTTCTTATCGAGCGCAGTTGTGTTCCGTACACCAAGTCCGATTTCAGCCAGCCCATCAAGCACTTGCCGGGGTACTAGAATCGAACGAAAACTCCGCCTTCCTGCGGAAAATAACTTCAAATTCCCAAAAGACGGAGTCAACAGCCAGGAGCGCGGTTCAAGTAGCCATAGGCTGGTTCGAAGAGCCGGCTGCCCAGTAAATTTTGGAGTTCAAAAGAAATACTCGGCTAAATACTTTGTGCTCAACCCCACTCGGATGTTGGGCGCGCGCGGTTAATATCGATAACGGAAACCCGATCCACGCACCACGTGTGTTGTCATACTAATACGACAGTAACAGTACCCAGTAGTATATGCATTGTGAGGCATGCTAGATCTAGGGAATTGTTCCATTTAATTACCAAGTGGACAGTTCAAATGGACATACGCGGCGCATATTGGGAGAAGACGCGGACCATCCCGCTACCAAGCCATTTTTGGCTTACCTTTAAACGGCATACATCCCATACATCCATGGGGTTGGAGACACGGTAATATCGATCTTCCGAGTCGCTGTACGGGGTCTAAATAAAGTGCGTAGATAGATATCATCTATAACTGGCCAATGTTGCCGCCGAACTCAGGTGCCGCTGCCGTACTTTACAATTCGGAGGGCTCCTTTTACATCCATCCTTCATGCCAAAAAAAAATTACAATCCCTATGAGTATGCTGCTTGGGATGTTTTGGTTGCTGCTGAATGGATGTGATAGCGCCAAAACACGGTGAACCATGGGATCAAAATGGATTTGCCATCACCCTTGGTCCGGCGGGGTTGCCAAATGCCCGCAGTCAAAAGTGAACACTTCACAAGGTAATGAATAGATTGATTTTCGTCTGAGGTGCCTCATAAATGCCCCCTCGGTGTCAAGATCCACCCAATCGACAGCGATGTCTCAACCAAGCCTGCCGCTCGTCAATCTGTGGAGCCTCACATTGGGAACCCTATTCTATGGAATGTACTTCATCGTCTTCATTGCGTCGATGTATATATTCCTCGTTCGCCCTCGTGATGTGAAAGGTTCATCCCCTCCTCCCTTCCGGTCAATGATGTTTCTCTCGGGCTGCGCCCTCTTTATCGCAGTCACGGCTGTGCGTAGATCACCCTTTTATATGTGGAAGGATCGCTTTCTGACTCTTCTGTAGAACTGGGTTCTGACAGTTGTCCGCGGCTTCCAGGGCTTCATTTACTTCCAGGACGGGCTGGGGGCGCATATCTTCTTCAACGACAATTCTCAACTCACTGAAACTTTGCAAAACGCGTTTGTGGGGCTCTCTATAGTCCTTGGCGACCTGATGATTGTGCGTGCTCCGTATTGCCTTGAATTCATTTACCCAATGACTGATCACAAGATTTATCGCCTGTGGGTGGTCTGGTCATTCAATAAACTGGTGGTTGTCTTGCCGTTGTTGTGTATTATTTGCCTTACTGGTAAGAATCCTTTGGACCAACCGATGGTACACGGTCGCCACTGGTCTGACTCATGACATCAGTTGCCATGATTTTTGTGGTGGTGGTTACAGTGCACCTCTCGACAATCGCGGAGGACATCGTTATAACCCCGCTGACGAGTTTGACAATCGCGTGCGTGAATTCCGAGAAGACTCTTCATATACCTCTATCTCACTGTCAACAGAACAAATGTGTATTGCACGTGTAGATCTGGTCCTCTCTTATCCTCGGCCATCGCCTGATGTAGATTTTTTCACAGTGTTTCTTGCCTGGAAAATTTGGAGAATCACGAAAATGTGCAGGCCAACGGGAGGAATAAGCCTTTGGGTTCGTTAGAACGTTCGTGTCACCCCATACTAGTTGACGATCCAAATCCAACCAGAACTTCCTCGCCATCATCGTCGAAAGCGCCGCACTCTATACGTATGTTACCGTGTTTCGGCGGGTTCAATCTGGCGAACTGAATAGATGAGCACAGATCCTGGATCCTGTATTACACTATCACGCACCAACTCAACCTCACTGTACAATTCATCGCTATTGGGCCAACCCCTGCTATTATCGGGCTTGCCAATGCTCTCATTCATGTGCGAGTAGGGCTTGGGCGCACGATAGAGCAAGTCTATGGAGCACGTTTGTCCGAGGCATCGGTCGGGACCATAAAATTCGCACACAGTTCTGATCCCACTGGTGAGCGATCCCAGGCGTCGCAAGTGGACTTTAACATGGAGTCTCTAAAGGGGCCCTCGAGATACGTATAATCATAGTTTCTTCCCGTTCCCACACTTTCTAGTCAAATAAATACCGGTGCTCATTCCTCCGACCCCCGCCTCCGCTTACCTCAACAGTAGGGCCCTAACAGCTGCGGCTGGGACAGTCGGAGTATTCTGTAAAAGCATTCGCCAACATGATGACTTGTCCGAAATATATCAACATCCGGAAGATACGCCAAAGTATCTTAAAGCAATCACTGCTCTTCAGCCTCCAACATTGGAAGAAGCGCGGTTCCCACTGAAAAATTCACCATTGCCTGTGCTACGCACCCAAAAGCACGAATACATATATATTGTATATGTCCAGGGGACACCGGCAATTCAACTTTACTTGGGTTTCACACCCCCGAGCCGCGTAAGTATACATACACGGCGTTTTGCGTTCGCTTTGATGCATCCGCTTTCTTTACCGCTCCATGTCCAATTCCCCTCGCAAGTATTGTTGAAGAACGAACAAATGCAGATTTCTCAACGGGAGAGTCAGATCAAATACGTTGCCCATCTATGTACTATGTAGACTCGTGCATGGCAATGATACCACCACCCCGCATTCGCATTTCGTCCGAGTAGAACAAACGACGCCAGGGGCGAATCACGCTACATAATTTTAGTTTCGCTACTTGATAAGAACAATGTTTCGCTTCGTTTCTAGCAACTTGACGACTACTTGACGACGCGTCATCCGCACGTCTGGATGTAGTTAGGACAATAGGATGATAGCCGGCTTCAAACTGTGGGCAAGCAGTACGTAACTATTCTCAGGATCGCGGAATATTGTGTTTTGTCGGTACCCATTTACACCCATGCACTTATCCAGGAAAGCTACTGTATGAGATACAAGGCCCAGAAGCACAGTATTGTGCGTCTACACTCCGTGGTGTCGCAGAACCGTACATGTAGACGAAGCTCGTTCGACTCGAGCCTGGGCCATTTTTTTTTAGCATTCCTCCAATCTAATTTCAACCACACTGGCCGAGTTTGTCCCTGCCCGAATTGCCCAGATTTTGTGTAGAATGAGCTTGCTCGACTCGAACCCGGGCCACTCCATTCTTACTCTATTCAATTCAATTTTTTTAAAAGAACGAAGAAGTCTGAAATCTGAGGCCCAATTTCAATTTCGAAGTGTCTGTCAGAGTTCTCTAAGAAGGCGTCGGCAGCGGCCCAGAGGTCTTCCGGTGCACTGTCAGATACCCAGTAACCATATTAACTTTGATTAGTCAATCAGTGTATCAACGTGAATGGCTGTTTAAACAATGTTCTGATTATTCACATTTTGAACCACTGCTCAGTGGGGAAACAAAAAGGGACCAGATAGTGGGATTCGAACCAGAAGCCATAAAGAATAAAGAAATATTTATATTGGGAGAGTGCATCAGAACCACTGAGCCAAGGAGAAGTAAACACAGCATAAATTTAAGCAACTACCTAGTGCCGATGCGCTCAGCATCCCAAGTAAAATTTTCTAAGTTCACAATTCATTTGTGTTGTTGTACCATCCTCTCAAGCATGTTCCAAGAGACTTGCTCAGTCACTAATAACATTCCAGAAGATCAAAGAACCCCGAAGTAACGCTCAAAAAAAAAAGAACCCCGAACCCTACTGCATATGCACCACATATAGTTTGGTTAATGTAATTTTCAGTTCTCTGCTTGATGTGTGAAATAGATGGATTTGGACGCAAATCACTTGAAGTCAACTGAAACTCTCAAGTGCTCAATACCAAAACACTCTCTGCATTTAAAAATGATAAGTGTGCAGTTTTGGGAAAGCACACTGCTGGGAAGACCACCACCTGTTGACTTGATGATGTGAAGATACCAAGTTCAAGAACACATTCCTTCTGATGGTTCTATGGCAAAGTGGCTATGACTCTACTTCTGGTCTTCTCCTCTGCCATGTGCTGCCCGAGTCCATGAGTTCAATCACCCTTCTATTCATCCCTTTTTGTGTCAATGGTTCAACAATGTTCTTGGTTAAATCCCTACTCAACATTGTTTACAGCTATTTCCGAAAACCTTGAGACTGATCATTTTTTTTTGTTTGCAGGGAATTTGATCCAGTGCTAAGGATCCTCTTTGGGCTCGGATCAACCGCCATTTTCGGATATGGCTTTCACTCAATAATGGTCGTTCCGCCAAATAGAGCAGCTCACAGGCGTGGAAGTCACAGTGCCTGTGTGTGAGTCTGCCAGCTTCAAGTCCCTCAACTCAGAACTGTGATTCGGTGCCTGTGCCGCCATCGTGTCGCAGCGCACCTCCTCCGTTCTTTCGCACTGTCGCACGCTTAGTGTACCATCTGCGTTTTTATTTTAGTTTAATTTCCGTCCACGTTCTCTTTCTTTTTCGCTCTACTTTTCCCCTCTTTCCTCCTCCCTTCATGCCTTTCCATCCCTCTACCGCTTAGTCTGACGTCCTTCCCTTCCCGTAGCACCCATATCGTCATCATCGATCCCGCTCTCATCGTCAATCCCACGCTCATCGGCCATACCTGTCCCGCGGAGTCGGCGTGCGGGCACGGGCGAGGAGGGTGTAGGTGGTGCGAGTGGTACACTCCTTTTCATTTTCCTTTTGTTTGGATTGCGTGGGTGCTGGCTTTTTGAGCGAAGGGTGTCGGTGTCCGGTGAAGTGGCAAGGAGTACTTGTAGGTTGTCGTTCGCGCCCTTCCCTGTCGTGTTCAAGTTTTCCCTTTCTTCGTCCGTTCATGCCATCGCTGTCCCTTCATTCACGCGTCTGCGCTACCGTGCTACGATTTCATGGACTCATGGCCTTCAATTCGCTTCATACATACACTCTTTTTCGTCTTCAAAGTAGGCGCACATTGAGAAAACATCCCCAGCCACGAAGATAAGGCAACCTGCAGGAAGTGCGAGATTGGAAACTTGCAGACGAAGTTTGGAAGCAGAAGACAGGGGCCAACTCACTTCCGCCAACCCTCGGCCAGGTCCTGGGATGTGCCGACTGCGTCTCTTCAGGATAATAATCTCGGAGTCCGCGCACCTGATCTGGAGGCTCAGGAACGAGAGGGGGGGGGATCACAGCCGCTGGAGCAAGGCACGCCTCCAAAAAATTGATTTATTTCCGCTTCAAAGTACATGGTGTTGCTTAGTGCAATAGCAGCATAGTGAAGGATAACATGATACACGAAAAGTAAATGAGTGGCGCACTCCTTCGGCTCGTGCTTGGGGCTGGGCTCGTGCTGGGGGCTGAGCTCGTGCTGGGGGCTGCGGTAGCATTGCCGCCCGGCTGCTGCAAAACCAAGGACTGGATGCTGCACGTAACTTGCCCGTTGCGCACAGTCGAAGTGACGCCGCTCGCCTGGAAAGAGGTCTGACTGGAAGATGGCCTGTCGCTGCACCAGGAGCTGGACGTGCCGGTGGAGACCTGTGCTTCATGTAAGCTATGTCCTTCTTGTAAACCTGGGGCACATCAGGGACTTACTATAGTAATGTCGGTGAAAGTGAGGGGACCAAAATCCCAGACCTGGTCCCATAACTCAATTTCAAAGACCGCGTACGGGACGTGGTCTGCTTTCACAGGGTCTGCGCAGGCTTGTACATTAATAACTGAAGAGGAAGTGTTAAACCCTTGAGCAACGTACCTATCATTGGAAAGGAGTTCGTTGCCTCCTTAGTGGTCCCAGGGACAGTCAAAGTGATGCTCCAGGTGTCATTCTTCTGCATATTGAACCGCACGTCGTCACCGTCGTCGACACCGAACGCAATGTACCGCACATCCTGCTGACCAGCGGGATCTTCTGTAATGGCGTAGTACCACGTATTGTTGATGGACCATTGCCCGGTGCCGCCGGAGAGCACCGGTTGGAGGACGCCGCCGTAGTTGGGTAGGAAAAGGCCGGGCCAGAGGTAGTAGTACCCTTCGTGTGGGAGATGGGGAACGCGCATGGTACCTGCGAATTGGACTATGTTTTGGCCTTGAGGCACTGTATATACCACGTTGTAGATGTGGGTCGGTGTCTGGGGTAGTGTTGCGGCTTTCACGGTCAGAATGGTTGCCAGTAGGGCGGCCAAAGTCTTGAGTTGCATGATGATGACTAGTGCAGTAGTTTAGTCTCTCCTAGACAGACGCTTCAATGTAACTTACCTCGAAGGGCTTGACACGTCAGTAAGACCAAAAGTGTCCATCACTGGAAAAGGCTTGTGATGCGAACAAAGCACCATCAAGGCTTGATCCACAGAACCCAGTTCGAACCCCGGCCAGTGCAGGTCTTCATTAGCGTGTTCTTTAAATCTAGTCTAAACCCAAAATTGAGCGACGTTTTTTACTTTGCCCAAACGAATCTCCCGCTGGATATGGTTCAAAATATAATCCTATACGGTCACTTGCCGTCAAGCGAAACGATAACGGGATTCGGCCAAATATAAAATAGAACAAGACCTACCTCCGCTTCGCTCCGGCAACCGAAGGCGAAAGGAGAATTGTGTATACATTGCATGGAAGAATTACAATGCTGGAACGAAAAACAATGAATGTGGAGAATTACCGGCATTTGAGAAATGAACCTTGAATTATGTAATCAAACAGTGTCTCAACGTGAAACTGTGTTTAACTATGGCATTTTCTAGGCTGTGGCACGGACCGTAAAAGACGGCCAATGACATAAACGGTGTTTGAACGGTGATCAACTTATAGGCTCGTCCCCATCCGTTATCTGAATAAACATGTACACATTGATCGCTCGAGACCTCGCATCATCAGATACCGGCTGGGCCCCCATGGAGCCGTTTTTGGTGATGGATTTTCCCCCCGCCATTTGAAGCGTTCGACTTGGTAGAATTTCGGTAAAAGTTGAAAATTTTGGGTAAAGAGGAAACATGGACTATTTTGAATTCTCTATCGAACGAGCCCAACATGTTTTTTGACTAAAAAAAAATATGTTGAGCTCATTCAACGTAGAATTTAAAACTGTTGCTGTTACAACCAGGGTCCAATTTTTCAAATTTCCGTGAAATTTCTCTAAGTCGAGCGCTTCAAATGGCGGGGGAAATTTCCTTCCGCCAAAAGCGCGACATGAGGGCCCAGTCCGCTCGCGATTGATCGTTGCCATTGTTCTTGTTTTGTCTGATGTTGGCTGTGTTTGCATGTCTCCCCGATTCAGCCTTAATTCCGAGTCTGTGAAATCGCGAGCATCGACTGGTTCATGAGTCAAATCAACTTAAACAGGGTTTTGAAAGGGGTGTGTTTACGGCTGTTTCTGAAAACCTTGATGATCAGAAATTTTTGCCCATGTCAAAATTTGATCCAATGCTAAGGATTACCGTTTTTGGATTCGCCAAGCGGAACCGCCGGCACTCAAATTTTTGAAAGAAATTCATATTCATAAGGCCCTCCGGGCATCCCCTGGTACCTCTCAGTACGACCTGGACACCCATACTAGACTACTGTATGCCATATACAGTGTCAAAACCCGGAAGCGAAAAAAAAGAGTGTCCTCCGTACTATTGGAGCACAAGCGAAAATTCGATCATCTAAAGTGGTCTACGGTAAACTATAGACCTTGAATTGTATGCTCAAATATTTTCGGAAATTTTGGTGCAGTCGTTGTGTCACACGGCGCGATCACTTATATAGCTACTTTTGGGGTTTGACCCAGATGCGAAAATCTTGGTGATATGAGATCACAGACGTCATTTTACTTCCCTCTTACCGCAATACGCGTGCACATGCATCTCACAGGTCATCCCCCAGACCGTCCACGCGGGATGCGGGCCCAGAGGAATCAATTGGCCGATGATGATTCATCAGACTCTGATGTGGAAAACGAGGATGTCACGATGATGAACCTATCCCCGTCTCCCACCCCAACCGAGCGCAGTGAGAAACGCCGAAGCAATACTCCAGCGTATAATACTCGCCCTGCAAAGCATCGTAGATGCCAATGAGCCACAACTGCGCACGGAATATACAATTTTTTGGTCATATAAATGAGATTTTGTCTTTTTGGGCCACTGTTTGATTTTTGGCGAGCACTAATTTCGATCGAGGCCTGTTTTCGCGCAGTATTTTACTTGCTGGGCCTCAATGTATCCCACTAAAAAAAATCGGCTTAAAGAACCCCGGGGTTCACACTCAAAATGGAAACTTTTCACTTCCGAGCATTTTTCGCTTCCGGGTTTCGACACTGTATTTCACAATGCACTCGTAGCGCACAACCGCAATCATAATAAACCTTATAAATTAAAGGATGTGGATCTCCTGCGCAAGAATACTGTAATCCGAGACCGCACCCTCGGCGCAGGGAGCTTTTCACCTCCACCAAACTCCCGAAGTAACAGTCCAGAAAGAAGGGTGACTGAGTCTACGTCAGCCATGGAGTCGCGCACCACAAGACACTCACGGAACAAAGAGTCGCGTGCTGGATCAAGATCAAATCTTCGACACCGTCGCGCTGACATTGAATGCGGCACATCCAGGGGTGGAGAACTCCGAACGGCGTCCTGGTAGAGAGTCTGGACCATATAGATGAGTGAACAGGTGAACAGTGAACGGGTGAACAGTGAACGGGTAACCAGGGGTACATCCTGCGGAAGTTGTAGTAGCTGTTTTCATTAGCGGAAGAAGAAAGAGGTGATGACCGATGCCACTAACAGCGTAGGGGAAGCGACGTATAAAAGGCCGGTTGACCCAAATCAGCCCATGGAGGTACTGCCGTGTAAGGATGAGTTTCATAAGGAAAATCCGGAAACCAGGGCAATACCTCGATCTACGAAAGTCAAAGTCAAGGGACGTTAGACTGACCGCATTAAACAGACACTTACCATCAACTGTTTCAGAGTCTTCATCCATAGGCGACAGCGGCGCGTCGCGCGAGCCGTAATGGTCTTCGTCAAACGACATGGGGGAGTCTCCTCCACTGTCTGAATAATTCGCAGTAGGCTGAACAGTAGGATGCTGAATAAATGGCGGATGAACAGTAGGAGAGGGGGGCGGGAATATTTCCAAGTTCCACTCTCCATCCCAAGGCAGAGCCTCAGGATCGCTCGTTGGAATCATACAGCTGGAAAACCACGAAGGCAGTGGCGGTGAGAGTCTCCGTGGTAGAGGCTCCGGGATATGAAATAAAATTAGCTTTACTTAAGTTTTGGCGGTTCTGACCGTATTTTGAACTTAAGTTGTGGGAGAACTTAAGTTCTGCATACTTCACACTGTACTACCCTTACAAACCAGCTCCTCTTCCCCCCTCCCCCTTTATAGAACTTAAGTTGCACGGTGTGGACTTGAGAGTAGTCAAGAACTTAAGAAGATATATTTATTGTACTCAAGTTCTGCCTGACTTGAGAGTCCCACTCCACTTAATTCAGCGCAACTTAAGTTCGTCCATCGCTCCGTGCTACTCAAGTCCCATACAACTTTAGCGTCGACGTGCATGATGTGCGACACGGAAATAACACATACGTGGGTGGGCCGTTGACGAGGTGTGCACGACGGAGCTGCGGAGCAAGTCAGTTGAAATGACCCAGGCAAGAGACAAGACATCGCTCCCCTGTTGTTCCATTCTGTTTCCCTTCTCATTCTTCCTCGTTCAGTGTCGGGCTGATGATGTCAGCGGGTGGCACAAGTTGGAACTGCCAACAAAGGTGTCATCGGCCAGCGGAGGCAGGTATAAGTGGTGCCCTGTCCCGGGCCAGGTAGCTGGTCGGTCACAGCGCGTTCGGTGCGTTGGTGGGTAGTGGTCAGAAGAGAGAAGTGAATGAGTAACGCGTGATGTTACTGAATCACAAAGGGTGGCTGAGATCACCAAACACACCATGACATATCACTGCGACTTCGCTCTAACTTCCATGACCTCTTCTCTCTTCTCCTCAACACTTGATCCCATTATTTGCTTTGTGCAAGCAGTTATATTGACCTTTGACCGACTCCTGATGTCAGTGGGTTGCTGCCATCTGGTGGCATTCTGGTATGCCACTCTTCGCCTTTATAAAGTCAGGAACTAATGATGCAACCCAATAGGTCCACAGCATTGATTATCCATGCCAGAGGTGGGTTCTGTGGCTTTCTTCATCTTCTCTCAATATTAATGTCATCAGCCATTTCAGGGATTCATGCCACCTTCCCGAACTCAAGTTCGCCACGAACTGAAGACAGAACTCAGTTCGGTCAAAACTTGAGTATCCTATTAATTCTTTGACTGTTTAAATTTGATACATGTCTTACAGTAGAAATTAAGTTCTGTGCGGACTCAATTCCACGGGCAGAACTGAAGTCCTCTTCTCACCCTCTTCTGCAGCTTAAGTAGTTGATTGATTATGTCCAGTTTAGACTCCTATGCAGTCTTAAGTTTATGACCAGAACTTGAGTGATAAAAAACTCAAGATCTAAGGAAACTTAAGTTCAGGAAGACCCCCATAAGATATTGTATGTAGGTAGGGTACAAATATTAATTTGCAGAACTTAAAATGTAATATGACTTAAGTGCCAAAAACGGTCTCAACCGCCTAGAACTTAAGTGGAGCTAATTAAGTATTTGCCGGGATGTGTTCAATACTGGGGCGAGGGCGACTCATAATGCAGGAATTTACGGTCAAGAGCAGGAGGAAAGGAAAGAAATACAGTTTGAAATGGATTATGTCATAAGTCGAAATCAATGATATTGGAGAGCCAAAGAAATTAATCGGCATTGAAATTTACCATGACAGAAAGGTGTGGACAATCCAGATATCACAAGAGCATTATATTGATGGTGTTCTGAAACATCTTGGATATGAGAATATGTCTCCAGTCACTACACCGATGGATCCCAACATGATACTTGAGAAATTTGAGAGTCAAGATCAAACAACAGATAAGTGTGGGCGACGTTACGCCGAGCACATGGGATGCCTGATTTGGCTAGCCACAATTAGCTGCCCAGATATTGCATATGCTGTTGCCAGACTTGGATCTTATACAGCAAATCCTGGCCCATCACATTGGATGGCAATTAAGAGAGCCTTTCGTTACTTGAAGGCCACTCGCAAACTCCAGATCACTTATGGAGGTGTCCATTCTGATAATCGGCAAAGTTCTATTTTCGACACGCACGGCGCATTCAGCGACGCAGACTTTGCGGCAAATCCTGATGACCGGAAATCAGTCTCAGGACATGTATATATGCTTGGAGGAGGCCCAATTGCATGGCATTCCAAGAAACAACCTACTGTTGCACTTAGTACTGCTGAAGCAGAATATTCGGCACTTACCGCCGCAACTCAACAAGCCATTTGGCTTCATTATTTATTCAACGCTCTTGAATTCGGAGAAATGGATAAGGCTACTCTGATTTACTCCGACAACCAATCTGCAATAACCATTGCACATGATCCTCAGCATCATGCCCGCTCTAAACACTTTGGCATCGAGAACCATTTTGTTTGTGAGAAGATTGAGAGTGGCCATAATAAATGTTGAATACTGCCCCACAGCTGATATGCTAGCTGACATTTTTACCAAGGCATTACCTCGTGTTAAGCATGAAGAATTCACTCAAGAAATGGGATTACTGCTAGCTTGAGGGAGAGTGTTGGAACTAGGACAGCCTTCGGGCATCTCGGGCAAGCCGCCAGTGCATCCTGGGTGCTACGGAACATTATTGAATTATTTATTACCTTGTAGAATACTCTGGAACTATTTATATATGACTTACAAGCTGTTACTCAACTTATTTTGCTTACAACAGCTATCTGCATGAAGTTGGACGTTCACCACATCCAAACCCTATGACATTTGTATGACATGTGCATGACACGGAGCTTCGCCGTCGGAAGCAGGGGCTAAACAAGGTTCAATAATGCACTTGCTATATCGGGACATCCAACCCAACATCCGAGCTGCCCAGATTTCATCTCCGCCGTCCATGGTTTCTGGCGCAGGTTACAGCATCTTAACTCCGATACCGAATGACCGAGCGGAAAATGAAAACGCCACCGCCAGACAATTGTACCGCTGGGCGATTAAAGCGAGCAGCACCGTGAAGCTACGAATGCATGCATGATGTTCTGCAACATACCACCAGCGTGTGGTTCGTCGACGTTGGTGTCGGAAGGAGTCAGTCTATCTAGATGGAGGTTTCAAATAGTGGGAGAGTCACCTTTCCGCCGCACCTTGTCCTCGGGGTTCGAGATAGGTGCTGATGGAAGCGCTGAGAGCGGCGACACCGGGAATGCACGTTTGCATTATGGCAGGATCTACCCTGATGGGGCTCCAATGGTAACCCGGCGATTGACCCATGCCTTTACAGCACCTTGCAGCCACGTTGATGCGGCATGGACTTCTGATATATATAATATCGACTTCCTGGCCTTCAAGCTTTTCCCCTCATAATCATGTCCGAATTGAAAACAGTGTGAGTATCCCGGACCTCCTGTTTAGACGTTTTTATTCAAATAATATCTTTTAATTAGCATTCAGCTTCACAGTAAGCACTTGTTCATGTTGATGCTGCCAAACTACGCTCAGTCCTTTCTCACAGGTATCCGTGTCACGTCCTTGACTAATCCCCACGATGATCTTCCGAGTGATATGAAAATGTCTGCCCAGCTCATTGTTGATGAGAATATTTTCCTGCAAACCATGCCGGTGGCATCAGAGCACGATGAAATGAGTTGGAAATTCAGTTTGGGGTGTACCATGTGAGTCTGTAGTGCCCTTTGCGCAAGGCACTTTTGGATTTACTTCTCAGCCCACCCCATGCTGCTGTTTTCTCAGTGGCAGTCTTACGCCACAGTGAAGTTGAGGGAACACGGCTTGTCGGCTATGTTGAAATCAGGCAAGACAAAATCCTTGGATCTGTGGAATTGAATAGCTCTAGTAAGTGTGTCCCCTTACTCTGAGCATCTTCGCTGAAGATTAAAACATAGCCTTCGAGCTGGAGCTCAATAAAGTGAATTCCGACGGTCCTTCCCTCAAATTTAATGCTAGTTTCTCGGTTTCTGAGTTGCCATACCCTGGGGTATCTGGGTTAGCTCTCGTTGGCATGTTAGATAATAGGTGTAAGACTGCCCAGAAGTTATCGGACCATTCGCTGAATTATGCACAGTCACCTCTGTCAAGGGTTACGAGATCAAGAATGAGTTGTGGTACATGTCTGGGACAGCCAAATCTTTTGAGGTGCCACAGCTTGCGGTAATGCATGAGAGGATTCTACTCTGCTACCAAAGCAGTGACAATAGGGCTCGATGCCACAGCACACTCGGGCATATTCTTTTACAATCTTACAAGGCATCTGGGAATCTGGATGGCCTGAACCAGGCTATCTGTGCATACAATGATGCAGTGCGAGATAACCCAGGGCCTATCAGGTATCTTGCAGATCTTGGAAGGTCCTTGGCAGATCGGTTTGAGCGGTGTGGTCGCTTGCCAGATATCAACCAATCTATCATGATGCTTGAGGCTGTTGTTGAGCGCACTTTGCAGGGGGATCCTGATGAGGCTTCATGGCTGAATTACCTCGGGAATTCACTCCTTCGCCGCTTTGAGCGACTTGGTGGTCTTGATGATCTCAACCAGTCTGTGTTGAGATCCAAAGCTGCTGTTACTCTCACTCCAGATGGCCACCGTGACAAGCCTTCATGGCTCAATAACCTTGGGAATTCACTTCTTGCCCGCTTCAAGCGACTTGGTGGTCTTAATGATCTCAACCAGTCTGTGCAGAGATTCGAAGCTGCTGTTACTGTCACTCCAGATGGCCATCCAGACAAGCCTTCCTTGCTGGGTGGCCTCGGGAGATCACTGCTTGGCCGCTTTGAGCGACTTGGTCATCTTGATGATCTCAACCAGTCTGTATTGAGATTCGAAGCTGCTGTTACTCTCACCCCAGATGGCCACCCAGACAAGCCTTCAATGCTGAGTAGCCTCGGGAATTCACTCCTTGGCCGCTTCGAGCAACTTGGTGGTCTTGATGATCTCAACCAGTCTGTATTGAGATTCGAAGCTGCTGTTTCTCTCACTCCAGATGGCCACCTGGCCAAGCCTTCCTGGCTGAGTGGCCTCGGGAATTCACTCCTTCGCCGCTTTGAGCGACTTGGTGGTCTTGATGATCTCAACCAGTCTGTGTTGAGATTCGAAGCTGCTGTTACTCTCACTCCAGATGGCCACCCTGACAAGCCTTCCCTGCTGAGTAACCTTGGGAATTCATTCCTTAACTGCTTCGAGCGACTTGGTGGTCTTGATGATCTCAACCAGTCTGTGTTGAGATTCGAAGCTGCTGTTACTCTCACTCCAGATGGCCACCCAGACAAGCCTTCCTGGCTGAGTAACCTCGGGAATTCACTCCTTCGCCGCTTTGAGCGACTTGGTGGTCTTGATGATCTCAACCAGTCTATATTGAGACTGGAAGCTGCTGTTACTCTCACCCCAAATGACCACCTGGCCATGCCTTCACTGCTAAGTAACCTGGGGAGTTCACTCATGAAGCGCTTTGAGCAACTCAGTGAACTCAATGATCTCAACCAGTCTGTCTTGAGGCTCGAAGCTGCTGTTACTCTCACTCTGGATAGCCACCCTGCCAAGCCTTCAAGGCTGAGTAGCCTCGGGGTTACACTCAGCAGCCGCTTCAAACAACTCGGTGATCTCAATGATCTCAACCAGTCTATATTGAGATTTGAAGCCGCTGTTGCTTTAATTCCGGATGGCCACCCAGACAAGCCTTCACTGCTGAAAAACCTCGGACAATCACTGCATCAACGCTTTCAGCAGCTCCATGATCCTCAAGACTCTCAGCAGCTGCTACTTGACTATTCTGTAGCTGCATGCTCAGCAACAGGCCCTGCTAGCATAAGATTTGGTGCAGCCACACAGTGGGCAGAACATGCCCACATTCATGAACCCTCATCGGTACTCACTGCATATACTACTGCCATTGAACTTCTACCTGAATTGGCATGGCTGGGGCTGTCTATCACCGATCGACATCATCACCTATTGCAGGCAGGCCAAGTTGTGAGAGATGCTGCCTCAGCTGCAATTGCGGCGCATGACTACAAGAAGGCTGTGGAATGGCTTGATCAGGGTCGTTCAGTCATCTGGGGTCAGCTCCTAAATCTGCGCACACCAGTAGATGAACTGAGGAATAGCCATCCTGACCTTGCTGATCGACTTTGCTCTCTCTCCACTGCATTAGAAACTGTTGGCAGTCGGAACAATACTGTTGCAGATGCTATCAAACCACAATCACTTGACTCCATTGACCGGAAATCTCATGCCTTCGTTCTTGAAAGAAATCATGTCCTCGAACAGATCAGAGAGCTGCCAGGGTTTGAGAAGTTCTTATTACCCAAGTCAATTTCTGCGCTTTCGCTCGCTGCGCACATGGGCCCTGTTGCCATCTTGAACATCAGTGCATATGGATGTGATGCTCTGATCCTCATGCCCGGTCTCGGAGAGGAAGTCATTCATGTCTCACTGAATGACTTCACATTGCCTGAGGCACAGGCCCTGGCCAAATCTCTGGCATCAATTGTGGGAAATCCCGGACGCAGTGATAGGTTATTTGGATTTCAGGAAGGAGATATGGCTCCAGATGATAAATTTGCCCATATTCTCTCTGTCCTCTGGTTTAAAATTGTTTGCCCTATTCTCAATGCACTTGCAATTACGGTAAGCTAATTTAATCCACACATCCAAATCCGATCCTAATGATTGTTATAGACTCCAGTGAGTCAAGATTTGGGACGGATTTGGTGGTGTCCGACAGGCCCACTAGCATTTCTTCCCCTCCATGCAGCAGGACTCTACGGGGAAGACCAAGCCTTTGGCTCTAAATTATCCGACTTCTTGATTTCCTCTTATACACCATCATTGACTGCCTTGATCCAAGGGTTTCGCCCACTCTCTGAATCCCAGGCAGAACTTCAACTCCTTGCTGTCACTCAACCATCCGCCAAGGGACAGTCCCACCTCCCAGGCACTCAGGAAGAAATTGGATGCATTCAGCAGTGTGTTAAGGGAAAAAAGGTACATCTTGAGTGGTTGGATGAAGAAATGGCAACGATAGACGAGGTTCAGAAGGGCATGAAGAATTCCAGATGGGTCCATTTTGCCTGCCATGGTGTGCAAAGTGATTCTCCTACTGAAAGTGCCCTCCTCCTTGCCGGAAGCTCACGGTTGAAACTCTCAAACATTATCCAACTAAATCTCCCAAATGCTGACCTGGCATTCCTCTCTGCATGTCAAACCGCCACTGGTTCCCAAGAGCTCCAAGATGAATCGGTTCATCTCACTGCTGGGATGCTGCTAGCGGGATACCGAGGTGTCATTGGAACGATGTGGTCTATTGATGACAATGATGCCCCACAAGTGACCGGCGACGTTTATGCCCATCTATTGGAGGAATCACCTCCAGATCCAACGAGGGCAGCTCAGGCGCTGCATCTTGCTGTTCAAAAGCTTCGACAGCAACTCGGGCAGAAGAAATCATTTTTGCACTGGGTGCCCTTCATACACTTTGGGGTTTAACTTGGGGGGCATAACAGCTGTGAGTACGTTTAAGAGTAGCTTGGTAGTAGTGGGTTTAGTATCTATAGGACCCCTTATGAATTACAGTCTTGATTTTTCTTGACAGAGTGTTAGAGGTTTACAATGTCTAACAAGCTTTTTTTCTATTGCGTATAACATGTATCGTGTCCAACCTGAGAAGCTTGGTGTAGATAGACCGACCAATAACACCAACCTTTCCCAGCTGTAAATCTGAGACTCCATGATCGGTACAGAGAGCAGGACGGTTTCTCTGGACCAATAGAGCAATAGCTTAGGCAGTGTCTCTCTGAGTTATATCCACGCTCAAAATCAGCATTGCAGGTTAATTCCGCCTCAAGCTCAAACACCCAACGGTCACATTTCAGAGACTCCAGCTGTAAATTGATGATCCAGAATTGATCCTGTACAAGATAGTTCGAAAAAATTCGCAAGACAAATAACTCAGACAAATCGGATAGGCACACAAGATTCGTAATGTCTACGGAATTATTAGACCTCCGCTTCCCTTCATTTACCTTCCTTTTCAGGTGGCAATAGGTGATGTATTTTTCATCCACAAGGGCCCTCCCTCTGAAGGTGAATACAGTTCGCAGTCAGTGATCATTCTCGACTTACATTATTAACAATAAGCATGCCGTCAAATGGAAGGCTGCGAGCACAGCCAACGGGAGAAAAAAGCGTTACAGTGATTGCCTTCGCTTCCCGTTCGTGCTGTCTCCCAAATTCCTGAAAGCATTTATTTCAACATGTGAGGCGCCAACTCATATAGCCATCCTATACTAGGCGCTTACCGCAGTCAATTTACGTGTAAGTAAATACCAGTGGTAGAGCGAAAAGAAGAGAGAAAAAGCATGAGACCGTTCATGCCTCCAACCTCCATCACCCATTTATATACCTATCTTTGGCGCAATAATTAGTTCACCAGTATTATTTTTCCTCCTTTCGAACCTAATAGCTATATTCTACTCATTAAATTTTTGAATCTTGACTTAAGAGTGTCAATAAATTGCTACCCAGTTCTCCGTTTCGGCCTCCAAAGAAATGTGTGTGGAGGGGAGTCGATGACGAATGCGCTCTGAAGGTGCTTCCGTCTGTGATTCATTACAGTATATTACGGGTCATTGACACAGACGGGTCAATGACACAATATTTTTCGGCCCCAGTTCTGCCTCTGTGACCACAAGAATTTATATGTATGACCACTACATGTTTCAAGGTAATTCTGCATGTTCAAAATTCACAAGGAGACATTACGAGAGCAATGCAGAGTGTTTCTGCTCCAATGTTTGGTCATTGTTTGGTCGAACATTTGAGCTGACGGGTCAATGACACAAAATCAGCCAATTCATCCACCATAATCTTGGGGCTCAAAAATTCCCGACTTATGTAGGATCATGAACTGCATAAAATTAATGTGTCCTGTGTACTGTGTACTCAGATCAAGAAATGAACCTTTGGATGCACCACTACAGGCATTCTTCATTTGTTTGTGTCATTGACCCGTAATATATTAGGGGCAGTCAGAGTAGAAGATTATGCGCAGATTATCGACGAGGATTATGAAAGATTATTGATTTATTGAGCGTGAGATAAACACGTTAAATCAATAATCCTCCGTAAACGCAGAATCGGCTCTGGAGGAGATTATGCAAAGAGTAAACTTAGAAGACGATGAAACGCACCACAGGCCCTGCGGCCTTGCCGAAAAGGGTGGTGTAAAATACAGATTCGTCGTCGTTTGTGAGAGCCGTGCAGTCGGAGCGATAAACAACAGGGGCGTGGAAGTCGACATTATATATGCAGTTCCAGAAAGGAAGGGGCCTGGCGTTGCGTACGTAGTCCAAAAGGTCGTCGAAGCTGGTTAAATCTGCCGCCCGCATTCGGGGGGACATGGCTGGTAAGAGGAGTCGACTGTGTTAGGGGCTGACCTACAGTTGGTCTGGAAACACACAGGCATAATTTCAAGTTGCGATTGGAAACCCAAAGTTATGAGTTGGACGAACAAACAACAGTCTCCAAGACGAGGAAGTGTGCACCTCATATGAGGGTAGCAATTTGCCCATAGCAATCTGATTCCAGGTGAATTGTTTCCATGGAAGCCTGGACCTATATCTAGACCGTCAACTTTTGCCAAAATGACCCATAAATGTCTCGTGCCACCCTCTATTAGACGCAGTTGGACGGCTATGTCCGCATCACCAAGAAAATTCGCACATGACCAGCGCGAACGGAGTCTCAGATGTTGACACCTCACCTATCGAGGTTATAGACGTAGATGCCTGTGATTTTCCTGGCCGCCAACGTTTCTTTATGTTCGAAGGCAAGGATTGGTACCCAATCAACGTCGACAGCGGTTCTACTGCGAAAGATGCTATTTCGGTAGAGGCGTGGACCACGCTCAGTGAAGCACCCGGATCCTTGGCGGACGGACCGGCGGCTCCTTCGTCCAGCGAAGTATGGGTGCAAGCCCGAGCAGGTAAATCCCTAAAATATTCTGGACATATGTGTTACATGTGTAATGCTTACTGTTATCAGAAAACGTGGACATATTCCAGTGCTGTATCTGTTTTTGCACCCTTCAGAAACCGGTCATGTAAGTAATTACGACCAGTTGCATTCTTTCTGACTTCCAAATAGGCCTCTGTGCATGCACATCTACTGCTATCAATGCATTCGCAGCAACTTGAACCGACGAAACATCTGTCCTGTTTGTAGATCCCCCATATGTGAACCACCTATCAGGGACAACGCTTACGAGATGGAACTGGCGGACGCCATCAAGGAAGGGTTGGTGGAACCTCCCGAGGACGTTGGGAGCAAGGGACTGTACATCCGGGAAGGAGTAGTTTTTGCGATGGACGAGGATTGATGCCGTTCATTGCTGAACCTTTAGGTTTGGCTAACCAGGGGAACATCGATTTTGTGCATCATTTTTGATCTGTTTGTCATGCAGAATTGGTCATCATAAAAGATGCAGAAAACTGAGGGACCTGGGAAGCTCTCTGTGGCCGCTCAGTCAAAGAGTCAGTTGCCACCCTTACCATAGCGAGACTTCTTTTATAGCCTGAAATTACTGTGAGTGCCATTTCTTACTCTAGCTTCATTGGCCATTTGTCATTTCCGTTTCGTGTGCGGGTCCGCTGATCGGACTCGGAGAGAGCCGCATTACGTCCGTCTGTTTACGTCTGTGGCTCTCAGGGCATCAAACCGTCCCGTAATGTTACGGAATTACGGGCCGTAAACACGGTTACTTCCCCGTACCGTCGCTGTAATATACGCGGAGTGCACGTGCGGGTGCGGGCCGAAGGCCCGCAATAGCCGCCATTGATGTCTTTGAGTTGCCACTGGTCTCCATTGGCTTCCACTGGCTGAGATCCACCATACCCGCTGATAAATGTGGCCCTGCTTTGGCCGTAGATCAGTAGATCCTACTGGCTGCCGTTGGTTTTCGATGGCATTCGTTCTCATCAAAAAACCAAATGAGAACCATTAATATGGGCTTTTGCGAGCTTTCAGTCTTTTGAGTCACCATAATTAATTACAGTCAATGTATGTCCAATGAATCACACAATAGAGGCTAGTAATAGCCATCGGAAACCACCGGCAACCACTGGCAATCATGGTTTACTGACACAATATCAGCCACTAAAAAATTCTTGGAGGTCACTAAGGCCTCATCAAAATTTCTAGACACCGTAAGGTACACCACCAAAGATAACCACCGGGTTCTATCACGGATATATTGGTTTTATAGGGAGGATAACCACGAGTAACCAGTGAAAACCACTGGCAATCACTGGCATTCAATAAGATGGAATGCCGATAGAGGCTATTTTACTGGTGATACCAACAAGGGAGCCAGTCGTTTCTCGACCCCATTGATTAGGGTTTTTTCCGCGTGCCAAATGATAAGTGCTGATGGGAACTCGTCGTTATTTCTGGTTTCTATTGCATATAATAAATGAAACAAAAGTAAACACATGCGGTAGATGCCGGCGAAAACCACTGGCTGCCAGCGAAAACCATGAGGATTCTTTGCGAACTCAACTGGGACGAGTGATGGGTGATTGACGCTGATCAACGGTGGTTTATCTTATCAACCGTTATCCATCACTGGTTGCTGATAGCCAGCGAAAACCACTGGTGGCCGCCGGCGAACTTGTACGTGGCGCGTATATAACTCTACCGTCGAGCTTTTGGTCTCATTATTGGGCCCTGTAACCGCCCGTTGACGGCGTAAGTTGCGGGTCGGCAAATAGCAGCTGTTGAGGCGTGCCGCGCAAGTGCCGACGTGCCAACAGGCACATTGGTTAGCCACGGCGAATAGTGGCGAATGTGTGTAGCTACCGGGTCGGGTCGCTAAGAGCTCTAAAAAAATAATTCTCACGCTCATCGCAACTCTTCAAGTGGCTTTGGCCACCGGTAGCAGATATAAATTGAGGCCTGCCAAGCCCCAAAGGTACTTCGGGTTCTGAAAGGCCTATTGTGCATGATAATATACACTTTGATCAAAGGCTTGACCCAACCCGTAAGAACGGCGTAAACGGACGGCACGGACGGTACCCGTTCCGTTCAGCTTCAAGTGACCTGCCATTTACGGACGGGTCCACCCGGTGCGTAACAAAATTACGCCGTAATACGGACGGTTTGATGCCCTGACGGCTCTCAAGCGGAGTTTGAAAGACATTTCTTTCCTTCATCGCAGTCCTGTTTCTTCAGAGAACAAATTGAACTGCACTCAATTATGGTTAGAATATACATCACAATAAGCCCAGAGATGTACCAATAAGCTCGAGAATATACATCACACATACACTAAAAATTGACTCAGAGGACCAACACGGCTCTTGGTATCAATCCAGAAACAAGATTGATAGTAATATTGTCTGCCCGCAAAGGGGCCGTCGTCCGTACATTAGATTAACTTTGCACTGTGTGAAGTATACGACGGTGGAATCTGACTTAATCCTCTGCCCAATGGTGTGGTATCTTGCGCTGTATCCATTTACATTTTTTATTTGTTCCTAAGTATCCGAGATCAATTATGAACATCGCAGGTGGTGGCCAGCTGCCAAATAAACCACTACGTGTTTCATGCACCACTCATTGAGTCAGGGAATTTGAACTATGTATTATCTGGTTCCATTGTACCAATTATTCATTGTTCTCCTAGGGAGTAAAAATACTGTACTGTAGGACCCAGTTAATATATCCTTCATTTCTCCACAAGTTATCAGGTTTCAGTATTCAGCTGGAAATTATCTAATCATGTTGTTTGAAGTCATCAAGCACAGGTTGCAATTGAGTTGCTTAAGCTTTATTGATGCCCATTCCTAAAGGTTCAGCTCCCGCCTCGCAGAGGCCTAATCCCATGTCATTACCGATTACATGTATATGCACTGAACGTATTATGACACTGTACCAAAGTATCATCCAGTATTTGGTTATTTTACTGGTCGCAAGGCTGACGGTTAGCGCATTGAAACCATTCATCATATGTATCGTAGCATGTGGACCCCTGTTGATCAGTCATCAGTTTTGACAGGCGTGAGAGGTTTTACACTCGGATTTCGGACCGACACGCACACCTAAGGTTATCAAAATAAGGGTCGACCCAAGTTGATCTCGAACAGTAAAAAATAGAATTAAACTAAAGGTGCATTGAAATTGGAACCTATTGTCATAGTTTCAGTTCCAATTTTGGTGCGATCAAAATGAGCTGGAATAAAATTAAGTTTCAGTCGCACTGGAATTGGAGCTGAAATTTTGAGAATAGGTTCCGATTTCAATGCACCTATAGTTTAATTCCATTTTTTACTGTTCGAGATCAATTTAAGCTGAGCTTTATTTTGGTAATTTTAGGTGTGTGGCCAGTGGGTGGCGCAAAATGTCGGCCCTGTCAACCTGCACCTAAGATTACCAAAATAAGGCTCAACCTAAGTTGATCTCGAACAGCAAAAAAGGGAATTAAACTAGAGGTGCATTGAAATCAGAACCCATTCTCATAGTTTCAGTTCCAATTTTGGTGTGACCGAAAGGAGCTGGAATAAAATTAAGTTTCAGCCGCACCGAAATTGGAACTGCAACTATGAGAATAGGTTCCAATTTTAGTGCACCTTTAGTTCAATTCCATTTTTTACTGTTTGAGATCAACTTAGGTTGATCCTTATTTTGGTAATCTTAAGTGTGACGATCAAGTGCATAAACGTGGCTGCAATAGACATGTTTTATTTCTGGTTTGGAGATCTGGTACCTGAGTCGGTACCAGGAACAGGCACCGAATCACAGTTCTGAGTTGAGGGACTTGAAGCTGGCAGACTCACACACAGGCCCTGTGACTTCCACGCCTGTGAGCTGCTCTATTTGGCGGAACGACCATTATTGAGTGAAAGCCATATCCGAAAATGGCGAGCCCAAAGAGGAAATCCTTAGTCTCCCAGGGTCTTTTTCACACCTCAAGACGGGTGCCTCTTTTTCTCCGCCCACTAAGTTATCTAATTTATGATTGACTAATCAAAGTTAATATGGTTACTGGGTATCTGATAGTGCACCGGAAGACCTCTGGGCCGCTGCCGACGCCTTCTTAGAGAACTCTGACAGACACTTCGAAATTGAAATTGGGCCTCAGATCTCAGACTTCTTTTTTCCTTGAAAAAATTTGAATTGAATAGAGTAAGAATGGAGTGGCCCGGGTTCGAGTCGAGCAAGCTCATTCTACACAAAATCTGGGCAATTCGGGCAGGGACAAACTCGGCCAGTGTGGTTGAAATTAGATTGGAGGAATGCTAAAAAAAAATGGCCCAGGCTCGAGTCGAACGAGCTTCGTCTACATGTACGGTTCTGCGACACCACGGAGTGTAGACGCACAATACTGTGCTTCTGGGCCTTGTATCTCATACAGTAGCTTTCCTGGATAAGTGCATGGGTGTAAAGGGGCCCCCACGCGCACCCACAACACAATATTCCGCGATGCTGAGAACAGTTACGTACCGCTTCCTCACACTTTGAAGCCGGCTATCATCCTATTGTCCTAAGTACATTCAGGTGTGCGGATGACGCGTCAAGCAGGACCCCCGATAATAGGCGGGAAGGCTAGGGCCGTGTCCGGACAAAAATTTTGGGTTTTGGTCCTTTAGGCCAGGTCCTTTCCGGACAAAAATTGGGGTCTGGATTGAATCTCCTTGGTCCCCTGTCCGGACAAAAAATTCTACTGGCACCCCTAGCCAGGTTCAAGGTACAGACAAAATGTGTGGTTCAGCGGTTGGTATCGCCTTCGATTTTTTTTTCTCAGTTATCCAGGTGCCCAGTTCGACCATTCCTACCGCTACCTCATTCCTACGGACCAAACAATTCGCCCATATTCCATCAATCAATTTGCTTTGCATCCTCTCGAAGACCCCAACACTGCTCCCCACCGGTCTCTCGCTGTTCCCCGAGGATGCGGAGCAGTTCAAAATACTGCAAAGAGGGGTGACAAATTTTCACGAGGCCATGGTACTGTTTCGCAAGCGCGGGAAAAATGAAGTGGGCGACGGAGATTTAGACTAGGTTACTGGATTTGTCAAGTAGCTGTGCTGGGTGTATATAGCAGTATGGCTGAGCTCGCGAGACTCACTAGAAGGCCACAAAACGCAGCGGGGGCAAAAAAATCCCAAGAAACGCGAAATTTGGCCTATATCCTGTGTCCGGACAAAAATCGGAAAAGAATTGGCGGAGGCTAGGTCCCGTCCGGACAAAAAAATTGGGATCTGGAAGATTTATGTACGGACAAAAATCGGCATATTTGGGGTCTCGGGGCCCTAGCCTTCCCGCCTATTATCGGGGGTCCTGTCAAGCAGAGGCGAGTAGTCGTCAAACTGCTAGAGACGAAGCGAAACATTGTTCTTATCACTGTCTATGTACGCGGGTAAGCAGTGAAGCCGAAAATTATGTAACCCCTGGCGTCGTTTGTTCTACTCGGACGAAACGCGAACGCGGGGCGGTGGTATCATTGCCATGCGCGAGTGAAGAAAGAATCATGTTGCAGCCCAAAACAAGATCCAGGCGACTTAAACAGAAGGTCTACAATGTATCTGCACCCATAACTCCATACCGAGGTGCTCGCACCACCCCCAAAAAATCCTGATGTTGGCAGCGTTGAAATTGCGTGGTTTGAGGCAAGGCATCGCAGTGAGAAGGGAGTTGAGTAGATAAAATTTAAACGGACCTTCGAGATTGAGGCATTGAACACCAAGAGGACTCGTCCCCGGTTCCAGATCGATAGCACCACAGTGTCGGCTTATACGACGTTGGCCAGCTTGAGCCACTCAAAAAAGGGGCAAAAACTTCTTGATAGAATAGCACAGAGGATTTCCATCTATTGACACTGAGTGAAGTCGCAGATGAGTCTTCAGATCCAGGGGAACAGAATGAGCCCATGAAGTCGCTGAACGGGTAAGAATTGGTGGAGAGGTGGCCGAAACGAGAAAGCCGAGCCGCGTGGGCATAAGGAATTGATGTTCACACGTTGCGGATCCCGATCCGGGAAGTCGTAACTTTGGATTAACTCATCACTTCAGTATCAAATTCAGTTCAGACCTTCGTTATAGGTTCTACTCCCATCCCCCATTATGCCCAGTAGTAAATATCGAGTGTCGACTCGCTAGCCTCCAAGTGGCCAACTAGGTAGGGTGGCCAGGTAGGTGGTGGGAAATAGTACTTCTCGACAAGAGACAGAATAAAGGCAAGCTCAATCATCCTTTGACCAGAATTCGACCAACAACAGTAAGTCTGCTGTTGGTTGAAATAATTCCTTCCTTTTTTCATCCGTCTTTATTACCCATCTTGAAGCGGTAGACATCTTTGAACTTATCCATTTTTGGATTCGAAAGATGGCCCCTGGGCTCGGGCACGTCGGCACATCCCGCCGTATCTGATTAATTGTTTACTTGGCGTTACAGTGCCGTCTAATGCTACCTACTTACCTACCTGCCTGCCTGCCTATCTTTAGGCCCTAGTAACTGATTGGATTTCCCATCGAGTCCGCAATTCCGCGCCTCTCTCTCAAGATGCTTATAGGTCTCCTGCCATTCCAAGGCTCGGGATTATCATACTATTATTACCTCCCTTCAGGTTTTAAGCAAGCACGAGCAAATAAATGACCGAACATACGAATGGCGATGATTAATTAATGTATACAAGCTCTTCAGCTTTTAATCAATTGCCTCCTTGACCCAATGGTGTATTGAGCCCGGCAAAATTTGCTGCCCTCAGATTCGGACTCCGAGGGGGTTAGCATAAATATAATATCATAACCCATCCTGCCATAGTGCAAGCCGCGAAGATCGGCCTGTCATCGATGCCATCGTCTCCGGCCTTTCGTTGCCTACGGCACGGTGGAATCATGAACACCGTTTCCCAGGAGATATCCCGAGGTATACGCACTATCTGGCTTGCTCATAAGGAACCTGCACCTCATGTTCCATATTCAACAACCCACCTCTGAGCTGTGAGCCCCCCCCCGACAGCATGTCGGGCTCCCCCCCCACCGACTCTCCCTCTCCGGCGCTCCTATTGGAGCGGTCTGCCTTCTGGGGCGAGCTTTTCAAGGCAGCCCTCTGGGGTCAGTTTTCCTCCTTCACCCACTGCTCTCATGCATTTAATCTCATCACAGGAATTCAGCTCTTCATGTTTTTTGCCTCTGTCAGCCTCACATGGAATGGCGAAGCTTCCACCCGCAAACAGAGCATGCGAGTACTTGAAGACGCAAATCTATTGACACCTTGTTGATATTATATCCATGCAGGAGCTACATCATCGTGGGCGCTGTGCTTCTGGCCTGTCTTAGCATTGCGTTCTTTGTGAATGGCGTATTCTTGGAGCAGTAAGTCCTGTCCCCTCTTTTCCCGGCTATGTTCTATCGGCCCTGGTAGTATGTGGATAGGTGAGAGCCGGCATCTTCCGGCGCGATCCGCATAATCAGTCACTCGAGGTAGATCATCGCGACGCTGCGGGAGGTCCCATGGGATATATGGAAGCCAACTCCTCTGTGTGGTGGGAGGCAAGTCGATTTGAAATTTATCTTGCCTTTTCAAAAATGCCCATCTACTTCACTTTAGACATTGGGGACGGTAGCCACGCAATTCGGACAATTCTTGGGCGACGGGCTTCTCGTTTGACGTTTACAAATTTATCACGTCGCGTCGCTCACTTTTGTGGTTAGTTATACCGCTGCTTTATTATTTGGAATCGCCGTCAGTCAATAATGTTTTTCCCCCTCCTTCTCTACTTCGGCGCCATCGGTGAGGACTATCACAATAATCTCATTATAGCCAAACGACCTCAATTCACAGCCATGGGGATTATGACTGTTGTGCAGGGGGCCGTTCCAAACAGCAACTTCTTCCGCGGCAAGGTTATCGACTTTGGCGTCCCTTGGGCATCTTTGAGCGTCTCTCTCAATGTGGCGATCACTGCACTAATCTCGTATCGAATTCTGCGTGCACGCAGCAATATTAAAAAGCTCCGAGAGGGAGAAGGAACCAGATCCTTGAACGTTTACGTCGGCATTGCTGCCATTTTCATCGAATCCGCCCTCCCGTTTGTGTTTCGACATCTGTAAATATGTTGGAAACTAAAGGAGGTGCAGATTCTCTGTGCTTGGAATTATTTTCACCATCACATATGGCAAGAATCTTCCCCAGGCGCCGGGTTTTGCGTTCACCTGGGGAACATTCGCTGTGAGCAGCTTGAATACCTGTGATTATTTTGCTCCGCTCAACGCTCTTATACGCAGACACTCTCGCCCCAGTTCATTATTTTCCGAGTTGCCAGTGGAAGGGCGTGGACGCAGGAAGTCGCATCCAACTTAGACATACCGGACATCCACCTGAGTACTGCGAAGCTCAAGACGCAGGCAGACGCCAGCTGTGAATCCATTCGCATGAACGAAAATGTTGGATCTCCTGGGGCTTAGTAGTATGCAGTATTCCCCATTCATTTATCCGTTATTTCCGCGGGCTCGTCTTAATTGTGCAGGCAGCAATTTAGAAGCCAGGCTGGGGGGCGACCATGCCGCTGTACTTCAGAAGAAATAAAAAGACAAAGGGAGAAGAAGCTCGTTCGACTCGAGCCCGGGCCACTCCATTAAAGAAAAAAGAAGTCTGAGATCTGAAGCCCAATTTCAATTTTGAAGTGTCTGTCGGAATTCTCTAAGAAGGGGTCGACAGGTCTTCGATTTTTTAAAAATACCCGTGCACTGTTATAATAATTATATATATGTGGAAGGTGCTTATGAAAAACGAAGGCACAGCAGCACGTCTACTCCTGGATAAGAGAAGCTCATGTAGAAAGGTCCTTCGACTCGATCATAGATTATTTTATTTTATTACTCGACACAATTCCGAACAAAGAAAGAATAATAACGGCGCAGAAGCATCCGATTATGATGGAATTCAAGCAGAAGATGCTCGTTTGACCCGGGCATAGGTTTAATATTTTTATTTCTCTACAAAATTTCAGACAGCCTAGTTCTACACCGGTTCGTGTCTTATGTACTTGGAGAAGGAGCTCGTTCGACTCGGGCCTGGGCCGTACATTGTTATTCCTTCCCCAAATGAACGCAGTTACCAAAGGTAATTGTAGAGAGGGAAATGGCCCAGGCGCACAGTGGTGTGCGTCTACATCCAATGAAATGGGATCAGCGAAATATCCTCTAAAAAAAGCTCGTTGAACCCGAGCCTGGCCCATTCATTTTTATTCCCCAACTCAATTTTGAATACAATTAACCTGAGTTTAGATAAGAGGTAATGAAGGCCCAGCAGCACAGTGTGTGCGTCTACATCTGATGTGATGACAACTGAGGGAGATGCATGTGGATGAAGCGCGCTCGACTCGGGCCTGGGCCATGGAGTCGTCCTCTTGAGTTTTTTTGTTTGGACAAGATTTTGACCGCACTTACCCATGGTCGCTTTAGACAGAGAAATGGCCCAGAGGCACAGTGGTGAGCGTCTATATTCATTAACATGAAGAAGCAAGTTGCTGTAGAAAATGTTTGTTCGCCTCGAGCCTGGGCCATTCTTTTTTCTCTCAACTTAGAGCTGATTTCCAAAACACGTACTTATTCAATGCACATTTTCTCGAACTGGTTGAAATAACATGTGCATCGGGAACTTCGATGATTCAAACATAGTCCATAATTTGTGCAGATCACACATAAAATCCTCTTGAAAATAAGAAACAATGACAGAGCCGTCAGCGACGACTCCAAGCACTGCCCCGTTCAAAGGCGAGTAGTACATCTTCACCCAGCCAGGGGATGCTTTTACCACCGTGATACCTCCTGCCCTTGCATTCGCCCGGTCACCTCGGTAATCCGTAATTACGCCGACAGCGTCCGGCCATTGGATGGCATATCCTGCATATGACAGTGAGGTCCAGTTGGCAGAGACCAAACTGTCAACTGTGGATCTCAGTTGAAATGTGGGTTGAACGTGTGGAAACGGTTTTGGGGTGAATGTGTACGTGAACAGTTGACCATTGCGGGCCCGTGGTGTCGAAAGAATACCGTGCGCTGGTAAATAGAGCATGATCTTGTAGGTATCATTGTGCGCTGGGCTCTCGCAGACGCAAACCTCGAAAGGTGCTCGGCCACAGATTGGTATGTTGTCGAGATGCAACTTTGCAACGGCGGAGGTGGGGATGTGTTCGCCGGGAACATGTGCCAGAAGGGCCCCCGAGTCCAAGTTTGCCCGAGTGAAGACTGTGATTGTGACATTAATATCGAGGGGCATCCAGCGCTTCTCGAGTGCAGTGAAAACAGTTGCAGCCAACATTTGTTGGCAAGGTCGGGACGCTTCGGGGTATACAACAAGTATGTGGTCTCGAAGCAGTCTTGGTTTCAGCTAGGACGAGGATCAGCAGTGTTGATGCCGGACACCACCGAACATACATCTATCATGGGTCCGGTATTATAGCTGAGTATGATTTGCTTTCCTCTGCGCCAGTCAACGAGTGTGAAGACATTACCCCCGGGAATAGAACAGATGTAAGCGTGGAAGACAAAGAAATCCTCCCGCAGGTCGTCAGACCAATACATGTTCATAGTCGTATCCTGCGGCAAAGGGACGCTAAGAATATCGTGTGTTTCTCCCGTTGGGAGATACACCTCTAGGATAGTTATGTAACTGGAGACGTATTGTCAGTTTGCGCTCGGATCGTAGAATGGAGTGTACAAACGCGTCCTGGGAGTATTTCGGCGGAACCAACAGGATGCGTGCAACTTTACCTCCTTCCGCCAGATCTACTGCAAAGGAACCCGGAGTTGACGGGGCCCTAGTCCAAACACAGCGCCCGGTGCGAACCTCATAAAGCCGCACATCCTCTTGGGTGGTAAGCAGCGCATGCGTTCCACCGGGAATAAGTCGCAGATAGAAGAGGCTCTCCGGATCGATAGTAGTAGGAAAATTGAGCTGCCGGTGAACCGTTGGTGCGCACATACAATGCGTCTGATTTCATCGATTATATCTTCAGTCGAGTACACATCGAGCGTTTCTCTGGAGGGGCTGTCCAGTAGACCACGGGAGACGAGATCCTGCAGCAAGTACAGCCAAAGTTGCTTGACCAATGCGACATGACGGAAGGATTTATTGGCCTGGGGGGAATCACGGAGTTAGCAACGTATGATCTCTGTGCTCAGGACTCAAGAGGCTGACCATGGAGACGCACAGTACGGTATAGGCATCGCAGAATGCAAGTATTTTGAGGAGTGTATCCTCGCCGATGTCTTGGAGAGACATGAGACTGGTGGTCGAAGATGACAGGAAGAAGTTAATACCGATCCGGTGACTCCGGTTGATTTTTTCCCACCGCCTATTGATTCCAATAGCACTTCATTTGATACCGGACGACGGCACACTACAGCGGCGATGTAATGCCAGTGATTGCGGAGGAGTACTACTTGAGTCCTACATGAATGGCATTATCGTACACTAATTTTGTCAGGGGAATAACAGGTCGACATTCAGTGTTCTAACCGCCCAATTTTGCGTCGAAAGAGCTCGCTCGGCTCGAGCCTGGGCCGTTTGATTTTATTACTCAACTCAATTTCGAATACCCTCACCTGAGTTGAACTGAGAGGAATAAAAGCCCAGAAGAACAACGCAGTTATGTATGATGAAGCTTTCTTCGAGGGTAGTAGAGCAGCTCGTTCGACTCGAGCCTGGGACATCCATTTTATTTCTCAACTTGAATTTAAATTAACCCACGCACGCAAGGGCCCAGAAGAACAGTGGTGTGCATTTACATTTGCTTCCGGAAATTTTTTGAAAGTATACGGAGGGTTAATGTTTATTCAACAAAAATTCCGAAGGCAAATAATTGACCTCAAACTAGAAACACGGCGGTGTGCGTGCCAACGCTTTGCAACTATTGATTCGCGCGGGATGTGCTTGCGCGAATATGTGCACCTCGATCTGTCCCTGTTGGTTTGAATATCATTGCGGAATGTAGCGCCTGGGACCCGAGTGAGTCAAGAACACCATGATTGTGCAGATCACACATAAGTTCTACTTATAATAAGAAATCAGGACGGAACTATCGGCGACAATTCCCAGCACTGCCCCGTTCAAGGGTGAGAAGTACAATTTCTCCCCCTCGGGGGATGCCTTGACCACCGTAATCCCCCCCGGCCTAGTATCCGCCCGGTCCCCGCAGCAATCTGCGATCGTAGCGTGCGGCCGCTGGATACAATATCCAGCATAAGACATTGTGGTCCACCGGCTCGGAACAGCAGCCAAGCTGGAAACTACAGATTTCAGTTGCAGCGTGGGGCGAGCATGCGGTGCCGACTCGGGGGTGAAAGTGTATGTGAACAGTAGGCCTTTCTCGCTTTGGACTGGCACTCGGTCCGCAGCTAGAAACAGCATGATCTTGTAGGTGCCATGGTGCAGCGGGTTCTCGTGGACGGACATCTCGAATGAGTCATAGATCGGCGCGTTTTCGACCTCTAACTTTGCGGCTATAGAGGTGGGGATACGTTCTCCGGGAAGCTGGAGAACAGGCAGCATCGTGTCCACGTCACTGAAGACCTTCTTCATGGCAATCAAATCGAGGGGCTGCCAGCGCTCTTTCAGCGGACTGAAAGCAGTTGCAGCCAACCTCTGTTGGTAAGGTGGGGAGCTGTCGGGGTATACGACAAGTAGGTGGTCTCGAAGCAGTCTTGGCTTTAGCTGCGGCCGAGGATCAGCAATGTGCTTGACGAACATCTTGGGGGCATACATTTTCCGTGATTCCGGTATTATAGGTGAGCATGACTTGCTTTCTTTTGCGCCAGTTGACGAGCATGAAGACGTTACCTCCCCGAAAAGAATTGATGTAAGTGTTCAGGACAAAGAAATCCGCCCTCAGGTCGGGGCCCCACCAAAGGTTGAAGGCCGGATCCTGCGGCAAAGGAAGGTTGAACACCTCTTGTGAGTCCCCCGATGTCAGATCCACTTCTCGAATAGTTATGCAGCTGCAGAAGTGTCGTTAGTTTGGACTCTGATCGTGAGAAATGAAGTAGACGGACGAGTCCTCTGAGTAATTGGGAGGGACCAACAATATGCGTGCAGTTTTCCCTGATTCCACCAGATCTACCACAACGGAACACGGAGGAGACGTCCTAGTCCAAACACAGCACCCAGTGCGGACCTCGTAAAGCCGCACATCCTTGCGGGTGATGAGCAACGCATGTGTTCCACCGGGGATAAGTCGCAAATCGAAGGAGCTCCCCGGGTCGACATTGGTCGGGAATTTGAGCTGCTGGTGAACTGCTGGTGCGCACGAGGATGTCGGCGCCCATGTTGCTGGCCCACATATAATGCGTCTGATTTCGGCGATTATTTCTGCAGTCGAGTACACATCGAGAGTTTCTCTGAAGGAGATGTCCAGTAGACCATGGGATACTAGATCCTGCATCAAGTTCAGCCAAAGCTGCTTCGTCAGTGCGACACGATGGAAGAATTTATTGGCCTGGTCACGTAGTTAGCAATGTATAATCTGTAACGTGCTCAGCAGCTTTACTATAAAGACTCTTAGCACGGTATAGATATCGCAGAATGCAAGCATTTTGAGCAGTGTATCCTCGCCGATGTCTTGGAGAGACATGAGTCACTGAGTGGACTGTGGTGGAAGGTGCCAAGAAAGGGTTGATACCGATCTGGTGACTCCGGAGGAGGTTTATTTCCGGAACTCATCCACTGATTTTTTCCCACTGCGCCATTGAGTCCAATCATGATGATACTTCATTTCCGACCGGGAAACGGCCCAGTAGCACATAGAGCGCGCCCCCACAGCCAAAGCATTCTCGTCTAAACGTCGTTCGACGTCGGGCTCAGCCATCATTTTCTTTCATTTAACAACGAGTGCGTTAATTTAATGCTACCTGGTGGACTGTGCGTCCACACACCGTAGGCTCTGACTGTGGTAGTGGCCTTCCGAAGCTCGTTATACTCCAGCCTGGGCCAAATTCCTTTTTTCGGCAGTGGTGAAAGGAAGGGTGACGGTGCGTGCCCTATAGTGCTTCCTACCTACCTACCTGCGCACACTCTGATCAAGGATCGCGAGCCCCGCGTAGACGTGCCACGCATTCGAACAGATTCTGAGCGCCAGATTGACCTTTGCCATTCGATTTCGCCAACGTACAGTACTTGTTCCCGAGTATGACTTGGCCGAGGCCCAGGCTGTTCCTACACTACGTTAATATTCAGAAGTGTAATGAATACCTGAGAAATGCGGCACCTGCCAGTGGAATTGGCCGTAACTAGATCATGATCCTCGTATGAGAGATACACAAAGCAGGAGCCAAAGGAGTGTAAGATATTCTGCAGAGGCGTAACCGATTGACTTGGCAAATTGCCCACCAAGCGGAGTTTGAATTTTGGTGTGTTGGACTTGCGTTAACTTGTGCGTGGATCATTGACTTGTGCATGGACTCGCTTACACTCACTTCTGTCACCAATGTAAAGTGTCCATAAATATATTAACCTTGGTCCCTGCATCATTAGCCACCCGTTTTGTACCTCAGAACGGGGCAGGAGAGCGTTAGAGCGCCTCAGTCGTTCACTATTTGTGCTCCAACTGAGGTCTAGTTTATTTTTGTTGTTAAGTTTCCGTAGCTTTACTTCTCAGAAAACTTGGCGACAAGGCCAAAAATTGTCTTGAACGCCGCTCCGGCCCGAAAGTCCAGGTTCAAATCATGTCCGCTTCCCTGCAACACCAAAACCTCAAAGCTCTTTGCAGCTGGCCACACCACTTGTTCAGCCGCTGTCAACGCCTCGACGTCAACACACCGATCAGCCGCACATAAAACCTGGTCCTCTGCGCCCATAACCTTCGCGACCGCTCCGGTATAGTTCACCGCGGGAATCGACGACGAGGCCACCTGCACTCCCATGCTCAGGGTTCCCACGTCCTTTGTGAACCCGTCGAATAGGAGCATACGCGGCGAATATGCCGTCGGATCGGCGGGGTAGAACGGGGTGCGGTCGTTGATAGTGACGTACCCCGGGTCGAGCGCGCCCCAGCGAAGTGGGTCGGCGTCCCGCGCGGCAATGGGAATCGCCGATGTACCGGAACCAGGAGGGGGATCGTTTGGACCAAAAATGAGAATGGAGGTCAAAACGAGGGCGTCGAAGGGTGATTGCACGCCATCGACGATGGCGCCGAAGTCGAGAAGGGCGGAGCCGAGGCTGTGCCCTATTCCAATGATCTTTTGGAATGGTCTGACGCCGGGGAGGATGGGCGTGGTTTTGAGGTGCTGTGCGAGTTGCGAGAGCGCAGCTGCGCTGGTGGGGAACTGCACGTCGGACACATTTGCCGGCCGTGAACTCAGCCCAGCGGCTAATAAATCGACGGCAAGCGAAGGCAGACCGCGCTCGCACGAGAATGCCGTGTAGGAATAGTTTCGGAATTCTTCGATGGGAGGCGACCAATACTGGCTGGTATAGGAGAATCCATGCGCTAGGAGCTGCAACACATCTAAGATGGGCATTAGATAGAACAATCATTGAGAATGGCAGCGGCCTGGTGAAAGACCTTCATTGCCGGCGTTAGGCCGGCAGAACACACCGTAGATGTTGTATGTGGTGTTTACGCGCCGTAGGCTCGTTTCATTGCTTTTGAGGCCGCCAAATACATCAGTGGGATCCTTCGGGACGAGAACATCGACGTGGACAGGAACAATAACGGACGAGCAGCTGCAAGATGCATTTGCAGCGCCGAGGCGAAGATAGAGGCTTGAGAGGTGGAGCAGCAGCACTGGAAGTGTGCGCAATAACATGTCGGAGACGGTGCTCCATGGTTGACGCCTAACCCATTTTTGAACTGCAGCTAAGCGAACTTTACCCCGCGTTCGATTGTGGAGAGCCACAATAAAAACACGGCGATTGGATGCTTGGGACGTCGTCCGTGAGAGTAATGGGCCTTGTTGAAGGCCGAAACATGTCGGGATATGATATGAGAGCCACAATAAAAAGACGGCGATTGGATGCTTGGGACGTCGTCCGTGAGAGTAATGGGCCTTGTTGAAGGCCGAAACATGTCGGGATATGATTTGAGATACAACGTTGATCTCTAAGCATTGGTAAGTTCCTCGGTAAAACGGCCAGAGAATGTATTGCCCATGACAAAGAACTATTGATGGTTTGGAGCATTGCTAATCATTCGGTAGAAAAGCGAGGCAATGGTCTGAAGTTCGTCAGAAGCTGATTCATCACTTGGTAGGTAGGTAGGTATTACACGGCATGGTCCCGCCGGTTTGGGGAAGTATCCCGGCATACTACAGGTATTATGTACACAATTGTTCCCCGCCTCCATTAGTCTCCCGAGCCGAGCTTACGCACCCAGTTTCCCGTCACGCTGTAAACTAGTAAAAGCAAAGTAGTGAAACAAAACATGAGTACCTTTAATCAGTCAGCCCATCTGAGACACGAGAGTCGCGTAGAAAAACTCAAGCACTTCATGGGCATATTTAACCAGCAGAGCGATGGTGGAACGTTTCACAGAGCATGGATTTAAAGAACTCATATGAGCTTTTTCATCCAAGCGAGGGCCCAAGGTTCGTGCAGTCGGGTGATTCAACCCCGGTTTTTGCAGAACCGGCAGACCCGTCTGGAACGGTCGTTTTCTCATGGGTGCTCATGATCCACGTATCGTAACACTTCAACGGCGAACAGATGGGTTGACGGCAGCAGAGATAAGCGCTTCTCGGACCTGCTGCACTCACCATTGACAACTAATGCCGTAGTCGTAGCGTTTCCGGTGCGGGAGGCTTTTCTTTTCGTGGTTCACGACGTCTTTGAATCAAATAACCTTTCTGATTATTTATAAGTCGACGATACCTTGAATCCATAGGAGCTGTCATGGATAAAGGCACATTTTAGTCACCACGTGCTCGTCTCCTTGGCATCTTTTAATTTCACATTTATTATTTCAACATCCCTCGTTGACGTGGTTCTTATTTCACTAGCCCTCGTTTCATAGCTACTTATTTCAAATCCCACATTCCTATAGCTACGAATTGTGTATATATACCGCTGGTACTGGTTCAATATACTCACTCTACTCACCTACATCGCCCATTGCACTGCACTACACACCAGTTGTCACACACTAGACCAGTAAAAGCTTTGCGCTTACTGTCCTCTAGGACATCGTCACCACTAGCACCGGTAAAAGTCTCGCACTTACCGCTCCTAGGACACCCCACCTTCGGGATCCAACAAGCCTACGGCTGTTGGTCCCTTAGGGTTTTGCACTACATCGAGAACTGTATTTCGGTTCAGTCATCCTTCACAAAATCCAACGTTATCCATAACAGGAGCATAGGCTTCTCAACCAAATTTTGCATCATCCAGTATGGATGCAGCCGTAGCATTAGCGAGATCGGGGAACCATGCACATAGATGGAAGTTTGGATGCTGCAGCCATGAGATCCTGGGCACAATATATTTCGTCCGCGGCCGCTAGCTTCATTGAGCTATTAAAATCGGCAATGGCAAAATTGGTTGAGAGGAGCAAGACTGGAGGTATCCAAGTACAAGGATAATTCACCTGACACATAAAGGCACGATGTCCATTTCCTTGTACAGTTGTATGAGCATGGAACGACGATGAAAATGGAAGATTTGGCGGATGACGGATGCTTAAACCTCGCAGAGTCATTTGACATGAATATCTTCGCAGTTGGATGAAATTTCACACCCGTGGGCCGTGCGTAAGATGGAAGTCATCGCCTTGCAGCGTAATTACTCTGGGTGCCAGTCCGCCTGGTTTGTCTTCGATTTCCATGATACGTTGCACGCATTGTCGCGCTGTGCCTGAGGATCTATTATTAGAAATATTTTGAGTGCAGATTTACGCCGTTGTTGAGTCGACTAGAATTGTCCTTGAGTCCATTTCTTCCCGATTCTGGCCGGCGTCGCAAAAAATCATTGTAGATCCAGTTCGCAAGTTGAGGATGGTGGGAATAAAGGGAGGATATACAAAACCCGGTCGGCAGGTACATTCCCTTACATTCCATAACCCGTCACATTGGGATCAACAACGGCACATTCGTGCTGATGTGCCGCCTTTGGCATCAAAGGCGGCACTTGCTATTTTGGGATTAATGCACGGTTGTATTGCCGCCGGCTAAGCCGATCAATTTAAAGAAATTGAGATATCACTTCGAATAAAATGAAATAAGGATAATACTAAGGCCCTCCGGGCATCCCCTGGTACCTCCAAGTACACCTTACTAGACAGCTGGACCAGTTAACAATTAATTTGTAGCCAGCAGTTGCTATATGATGGCCCTACAGGCATTCCCCAAGGTCAGAGTCACAGTTTTGAATCCATTAAAGTTGACAGTAGTAGCTCTTTCCAAAATATTTAAAGCCATTGGATGGCCCTCCGGGAATTCTCTTGTACCTAGACATTTAGTAGAAGGTTGAAAGCGGTCGCTTTATCTTGTTGAAATCAGAATCTGTAGGAGGTTCGGACCTTTTTCGGACTTCAGGTCTCCAGGTCCGATGATCTTTCACGGTGTAGCTTAATGACCGGTCCGCTGATCCGGCAAAAAGGCGCATGCAATAGACAAGTTTTAATTCTGATTTGGAGACCTGGTACCTGAGTCGGTACCAGGAATTCTAAGAATATTTAGATGGCAGGATTATTTTAAAAGCCGCAGGGTCTCCCAATGGCGCAAAGTGATCCACTCACTCATTGTACAGATATTTGACCGGCTTCTAAACGGCTAACTAGATGCACGTTTGGGGATGCGCATCACAGCACGCATCAACGCCATCCGAATGCGCTGATGGCTTAGTGAGCGCTCTTTTCCTTCATTTGCATGAAGAGGACCAACCCGAACATTAGCCCGAACCCCCAACCCTAACCGGGCGCTGCGCCTGCCCTAATTGCTTGAAATGGGCTTACAGGTGTTGGCATCAGATATATCATTGATAGATGATCCCGCAACAAGTAAAAAATGTGCCGCGTTTGGAGCAATGTGCCTTGCATGCGACGGAATGTGCCGTGTATGGTATGTACCTGCCGTCCGAGTTTCGTTGGTCCCGGAATAAAGGACATTGGAATGACAGTTACGAAGAAGATTGCCGCCGCTAACATGATATCGATGGGAGCTGTTTGGCTCTTTGCAGCGAGAGTTGACGGCAATTCTTATCGGTTTTGGGTCATCCAAGGGCAAAGATATGTGGTCCGACCTGGTCGGACCCAGGTATACAATATACAATATGTCGTTTCCAAAAGAACGGATCAGTGGCGGAGACTGACCCTAGACAAAGTTAGGCCCACTGAGTCTAGAAAGGGTCGGAATGCAGTGAGTATTATTCCCACTACTTCCGAATCGTTCAATGCAGTCACCATCCGAATTTCTTGCACTTCCCCTGTTTCTCAAAGGAGAACGGAATAATTCTTGAACTGTAAGTGAACCGGAAAATAAAATATTTGAATTATTATTACTCTAAGCTCAAAGAAAAAGTGCTACGAGCAGAGTACCCCGCCATACTTTTCCACAATCAATTCAAACAGAGTTGCACCGGAACACTTGATCCCCAAAACAAGCAAGGTTACAGTCGGGCTATGCCGACGCCTAGTTTTCCAAGCCAATCGGAAAAGTCTTAGCCACGGGGCGGTCGATAATACTTGGTACGATCAATTGCACGATTGCATGACAGCTTGACAGACCCTGTGTAGGCTCCTAGACAGATATTTTGCCTAGGAGTCGCCAGGTCTGTGTACACCGCCAAAGTGCCGAAACGTTCCCGGCGCTGGCCGAGTCACCTGGGGAGCATGTGTGGCAAGAGCTGTAGGCAGGTGGTAGTGGTGTGGCTGCCAGCTGCGAGGTCCAGATGGCCTCACACCTGGCCTTGAGCTGGCCAGGCAGGTATCGAACATGTTTTTGCAGCAGCTGGTTCCAATGTATACAAATAATATTGCAATTAATATTTTACATGCCTAATCAGAGAACTCGCCATTTGAGAGCATTTGAGACATCTCGTCGTAGTCATCAGTCGCGGTAATAAATGAAAGGCACAGGGCTGCCCTCTGGAAAATTGTCAATTCTAAGTCTTTCCACCTCCGGTTCCGGTGTTTCGGCACTGATGCTTTGTCGTTTAAAACTCAAGGTTCGTCGTACTGATCCTTGTTCGTGCGCTAGCGCCTCCGAGCAGCTCGAGAGAATAAAAGCCACGAGCGCCAGGATTGAAGATTATAGCAAAGGCCAATCGCCGAACAAGTCCGATCGGCGGGTCCGACGATGACACGTGCACAAACAACAACAATGTTGCTCAGCCCAAGGGGCGACCGCTAAAATCCCCATCAAAATCCACCCCCCCGGGGTGGTCGTGAGAATGTGGCGGTGCCGGCTAACAATTTTATTCACTGGCTTGTGTCTGTAGGGAAGAAAGCTCTTGAAAAAAATAGGTGGGGGCTGAAATAACCCCCGCGCCTGATATGTGACTTTTCCTCAACATCTTTGGGCTAAATTCATTGCGACCCGGTGGGGTCAACTCTTTGAGCACCACCACATTCCCACGACCACACCGGGGTGGCAGGTTTTGATGGGAATATTAGTGGTCGCCCCTTGGCTCAGCCTTTCTTTCTAATTTCTTCCTCTCCATCTCCTCCTGCATCTCCGAGCTGGAGACTGCGCTGCTGTGGACACCGACTCGCATGCGCTTAAGCACATATCCCACTTTCTCCCTCCACGCAACCTCAAGCCATAGCTTGGCTGCGCGTCTTCAAGTCGGCACCATCCAGCCTCACACTGCGCTGGCGTGGCCGCCGACTCTCATGCTCAAGACTCTATCCCGATTTCTCTCTCCATGCACCCTCAAGTCATATGCATGTCCTCAATCTTGGGTTGCTTATCTTCAAGCCAGTATTCTTTTTACCGCTTCTTCAATGACTTTCAAGCCTTGCAAGCTGCGGTGCAACCGGTTTCTCAAGCGCAGAGTCTTTGTCTGCTAGGCTCTGCTGCTCTTCTCAGTCTATCCTCAATGTGTTCCGCCGTTTGCTGGTAGCATCCCGTGCGCTGCGTCGTTCTGGCGCATGTGGCTACTTTTCTTCCCAGCCGAGGGAACGTCGGAGCTTGTTCGTGGCTGTTTCACTGTCAACCCCAAGTGTTCGTCAAGCGAACTCGTTTCCTCATCTCCTACTAGACCAGTTGCACTCTGGAGCGCAACTGAAGGTCCCAAGTATCTATCTCTGTTATCACTCCAAGAATTATCTCTCCTGGCTCTCCAGCCTACCTGTGCCTCCATGCTGCGTCGCGCTTTTGGTCGCTTGTGGCCCTTTTTCTTCCCATCCTTCAGTGCAGGGTTTCCGCACCTCTTCGTTGCACATGGCTAAATTTTCGAATCTTTTTTCAATCAACACTCTTCACCTATTGATTACCTGGCCATTTGTGTGCGTACAGGTGTGTTATGACTGTGCATCTTATACACTATTCTGACCATCATTCTCACGACAGGTTTGCGGACCGCCAAGTCCACGGCGCTGGATTTGTTTTTTGCCAGAGGCTCACATCCAAGTATGTCTACTTCGTCATCCTGTTCTACGGCACAGTGACCAGTGCATTATTAGTTCCGCCGGTCATTCTCGAGCTGTCCCAGCTGCTCGTTATCAGCGCTGCGATCCAGTACATTCATATGTTCCGCTAGCGAGTCTTGCATGTATTTTGTAGCTTTCAATGCAGTTCAGTTGCAGCAATCCTGCCCCAGGTGTTCGTGAGCACAAATTAAGGGAAGCATTTCTGCTCCTGTATGTCTTTATCTGTGCCTGCAGGTTGCCGCAACATTCCACCTCCAGCTGGTGGCCACACCTACCTGGCCACAGTCTGGGGCCATAGGCTCCTAAACCTGGAATCCACCTACAAGCACCTGGTGGCCAGCTTAAACCGGCATGTACAGCTGGTGGCAACGTGCCGGACAAATGGCGGTGTAGCCTCTGTGGAGGTGAGCTAGGGGTCCCTAGACTTGGTCTGTCTGGCCCAGCGTAAATCAGTGTAGGTCAGTTTGGGTGAGTGTAGGTGCCTAGTCAGAGCAGACCAAACATACTTTCATGCTTTTTCTTCCAAAATCTTGATCACGGTGAGTTGGGGTTCCGTTGATCATCGACAACCTCAACCTTCTTCGGAGCTAAGATCCTGCCATCACGCATCGGGTTTTGTGTTTGGATCTTTCTTCCAGATTGCGCTATTTCCCATGTCCTAAAATGCTTGTATACATTGTGGGAGGATGTTTAATAATTTATGTTGGAGCGACAAGTAGATGGCGGATCTGTCTCGGTACTATACCGACCTAGACTGACCCGAACTGAGCTGGGCAGACCAATCTGACCTATCCAAATGTAGACAGACCTACAAAGAGCGTAAACAGACCTAGATAGACTGTGTCTATTTACCTAGGCACAGATCTGTGTGTAGGTATGTCCAGGGTGCCTAGACTCAACTAAGGCTAGAAGGGGTCGGAATGCAGTGACTTACACTTGAAGCTGATTTGAAGTGTTGCAGGCTATTCAAAAAACAATACATCTGAGTTAACGATAGGGAGAGATATTAGACAGAGTCAGAGTAGCTTGGTTTCGATGGTTATGGAGGTAAGTTTGATGTCATATCATCTTTACATCATATCCAGAGCCGATGTTTCTGCATGTAAAATCTAGTTCTCATTCTTTTGGTCTACGAAGCCTCTCCCACGGTTCAGGAATTTAAATGGAAAGTGATGGGATCCATGTCGTCGCCGAATTCTCAAAAATTCGGGGAAAGCTGAAGTTCAACTTCAAAGTTCAGGTGCCAGGAGAGAGAGAGGGGGGGGGGTCCCTGGGAGTCCCTATAGGGGGATTGATGTTGTAAGATTGTGTATAGGCTGGTGTATGTAGCTTCCTTGAATATTTTCGCAGAAGTTATTTGGTTGATTGATACATTGATGATTGGACTACCACAATTACTGTAGAGTTTCGTTCAATTTGTATGTCATGCATCACACCTGATTTCTGAAAATCCCTGCAATAATTCTTTCTCAATTTTAGCATGCCTGAAATTCATCTGTAGATGAGCTGTAAATTGTCTGTAGAGGAGCGGTAGATGAGTGGTAACGCTTACAGACTGATTGGGAAGGAACTCGCGTGTTACCCGGGCCATACATGTAGGCAATATAGAAGTTAATCAGCAAGTGCTACTGCTCATCTACAGATGACTTTCAGGCATCCCGAATCCCATAATTTCAGGTTCAGATTCAGGCCCGGCTGAAACTGTGCCCGAAACTCCGCCTGAAATCATTGTTTTCAGTGCCAATTTCAGTGCACCTTAATCTATTAGTTCAAGGCCCTGTTATGCTGCTGCTGAAGCTGTTAGTTTCAGCCTTAAATTTGGGTACCCTTAATCATTTAATTTCAGCTCTACTGAAGCTGCAGCAGAAATTTATAATTTAAGCCGCTGTTTCAGCCTTGTAGAAATTGGGCCTGAAACTCGAAGTTTCAGAATCCCTGAAGCTGCAGCTCAAGGCAAGAAATTCAGCTACAAATTAAGGTGTTCTGAAAACAATTATTTAAGGTACAAAACAAAGCTACCTGAAACTGGTTTCTGAAAGCAATCATTTAAGTTACATCATCAGGTCGCCTGAAATTCCGCATTTGGCTGTGTGAGTAACACTCGCAGAAGCCATTTTTAATGTGAAGGTAATCAGACGGCATATATTCTAGATCTCCTCCAATGCAGGCTAGTTGACAGAACTCATATGAACGGTCTGTCGCACAATAAACAAAATAAATATTTCCAAGCGTTCAACAGATCAAACGTCAAGACCACAGAAGGCCTTATAGGATGCGTATGTTGCCCGTTCGACCCCTGTCTGAGCGATGTTCTTTATTATCGAACCATTTTTGCGTGCAACGCAACTTCGCAGAAAATGGATGGCATAATCTGTTCAGAACCACCCTGTTCCAAGAAAATCACCTATTTAAATGGGTTCTGAGCCGTGACCGCCTTCATTCAGGCCTGGGGATGGTTCCGTGTCTCTCACAATTGCAATAATGAAGTATGTACCCGCTTCGTCCCGATCAGCACGTGGTCGTATCATCCGTCTTTCTCCGAGTCGAGAGCGGCATGCGCATTCACAAGGGATTTATTGCCTAGTTTACTACTGCCACTTCGTTCATCCCTCTGCGTGCATATATATTGTCCATCGTTCTCTGGCCAGTGGCTACCAAATGTTCTCTGGAACCATTGAAGACACCGGTATATTGGCAACGGCGTCCGCTCCAACGCACGCCTCTGGAGCCGCACTCACGGATCTTGCAGTCACAGACGTCGACAGTGTATAAGCCCGACAAAGTGGTGGTCATCGCCCGCGTTCTTTCCCTGAACGTTCGACGCAGGAGAAGCTCTTGGCAGTGGGATGTGGGGTCACTCGAAGAAGCAGAAGCGCAAGAGGGCTTCGGGGTGCAGGCGCGCCACACTCGGGAGGAGACACTGGCGGCATCCGAGCGTACGCTTCCCGGAGTTGCCCGGGCCTCGTGCGCGCTGTGCAAGAACAATGCGGTCGGAGAGTCGGCGAGACAGTGTCGCTACATCGACAATACCCACCGGCAAGCGTCCCTCACTTTTTCAGGTCTCTGTCCGGCTCATCTGCTTTGGTTCATCAGTTCACCATCCTGCAGCGCGATCAATTCGTACTGTCGATCAGTTGCTGGCAAGCAAGAGAAGATCCTCATCGTCGTCGCGCTAGGCTGCTCGACCCTTGCCTCCTCCCCTTCCTCTTCGTCCTGTCTAGCACTCGATCTCCTCTCTTGTCCCCCCTCCAGCTGTATGCTATACGTTCGGATCAAATTGCCAGTTCCTCTTGTCCCGTTTCGTAGCCGCCATCGCTGCCGTGCCTGACACAATCTCACCTCCGCTCTGCAGGCTCGCGTCCGTACTACCTCGGGACATCCTGAGGCCACGTCTTTCCTTCACATTGCGCAGAGCCCGCGACTCATCCAAGTCTTCCAGCTCGCAATCTGGCGGTGGCGGCCATACCCATGCAACTCCCTTTGTCGGGACCACGCTCAGAGAGACCTCTCACAACTCGTTAGATTGTCCAAGAACAAAGACATAACGGTAGCCACATACCGACACGTCCTCGCCGCCGACAACGGCTCCGAATATCGTCGCCTTGCTCCTCCTTTCGTTGCCGCCGCTTGCCAGATGATTTAGTGGACGAAATTCAGGACTGCGAAGAAGATACTCTCGAATCCACGGCACGATGGCAAGAGGCAGAAGCATGCTCCTCCTCGACACGTCCTCCGCTGCGTTGGTGCCTTCCTGAACATTCCTGAGGCGCCATCTACACCGGCTAGTCACCAATCTCCACTTGCTCCAGCAGACGGCCCGCTGACGGGCGCTCCATTTGCACCGCTGACGGAATGGCAATGGTATCCCGGACGATGATCTCTGGTGCCGCCCTGAAAAACGCTGCGGCGCGGGTGGTCACCAATCTCCACTGGCACCGCTAACAGAATGGCAATGGTGTCCCGGACGATGGTCTCTGGTGCCACCCTGAAAATCGCTGCGGGGCGGGTGGTCACCGATCCCCACCTGCTCCAGAAGACGGCCCGCTTACGGGCGCTCCACTGGTACCGCTGACGGAAGGGCAATGGTGTCCCAGACGATGGTCTGTGGTGACGGTCTGAAAATCCCTACGGTGCGGGTGGTCACCACTTGCTTCAGAAGACGGCCCGCTTACGGGCGCTCCACGAGCATCGCTGACGGAAGGGCAACGGTGTCCCGGACGATGGTCTGTGGTGCCGCTTTGAAAATCCCTGCGGTGCGGGTTGTCACCGATCCCCACTTGCTTCAGAAGACGGCCCGCGTCCGGGCGCTCCACGAGCACCGTTGACGAAGGGCAGTGGTGTCCCGGACGATGGTCTGTGGTGCTGTTCTGAAAATTCCCGCGGCGCGGGTGGTCACCGACCTCCACTTGCTCCAGAAGAGGGCCCGCTTACTGGCGCTCCACCGTTGGCGGCGGCAAATATTATTCTGGTCCGCACGGTGTCCCGGACGATGCGCTCCTCTCGAAGAATTCTGCGACAATGTACTTGTAGCTTTGGGCTGCCCGTGTGTGTCGAATACAAGTACGCCGGGCACGTCTGGACCTGTTGGATGGGTGACACGACTTCTAAAATGCTCAGGTAATGCAGCCGCAGTGAAGACACAATGCCGGACTGTCAGTCACCGTCAGCAGGCTATGCAAAATTGGCAGTAAAAAGCGCCGCTTCCTCTCTGCCTCGTGGCCGGCCTCCTCCTTCTTTATTCCGCACAATTTACTACCTCTGCACCGGGGTGTCCACATGTTCTCGGCACCTTCACAATTCTTCCACAATTGTTGCGAGTATCGATGGTAGTTGCACACAGTGATCAAGAAATTGGCACCAAGCTCCGTCCGTTTTCCCATTGGAGAAAGAACAAGAACTTTTCGACAGATGCACGGGGCTTGATGAGATTGTCGGCTCATTCAGGTGCCCTGTTTCGTTGAGTTTAGCCGAAAGTTTCGCGGTGAGCATATATATCCTTGTTATCCTATGACATATCTCTCCCCCGACCCAGATATCTTCCCGCGAACCCCGAGGTCAGCGGGTCTGGACCTCCATGAAGACTGACGCCCGTCAAGTTCAAATGCAGGGATCTATGCTGTTCAATTCTGCGTGTGGAATAGATTCTTCGGTAACACATGCGGTAATTTCATGTGCCGCGTTTATGTCACGCCAGTTGATGAGCTTCACTTGTATTGCACAGGATAGACAGCAGATGATCTCCGCCTGCAGTGCTCTGCATTGTTCAATATAGAGTTTTCTGTTTCGGAAGGCATCGTGGCACTTCTCTTCGCCTGCGTTTGTTTCGTCACGTCCACACGGGAATCTGCATCGTCGACTTCTGCTTCATGTTCGGCCATCGGCGGATATCTGCCACCGGTACACCGAAATATTCATGCTAAAAGTGGGTCGCCTACCATTTGAACGGAAGCTCACCACCGACCTTAAGGTCCGGTGAACCTTGCGTTTCATGCAAGGTACCTTCCTAATTTATTCATTACAGGTTCTCTGCTGCTACACGGATCAATTTCCACCATTCTCCCAAGCCCAGCTGTTACACTTGGCAACCTGGACTGCTTCCGCGATACGCATTGGGCTGCCAGCGCCATTTTCTCGGCCCATCGATGTCTCCCCGTCACTGTCGAATCCTCTCGATTGATCCTGTCCTACTAGCCTCGTGTATATACCTCTACCAAATATTCTGAAGCGTTCATGCTCGTTCTGCACCGGCCCAGGAGTGCTTCCATTGACTTAGCGAGCCTTCATTGCTCTTCCCAACGGAATCGCCTTGTAGTAGTCGAGCGTCTCCTGCTGTCCAGGATATGTCGATCCCATGCCCACAGTGATCCTGTTGCGCGCCGGCCTCCGTGTTCTCTCCAGATATATCTTATGTCATTCGCATGGGCTTCATCTCCGCCGACCCTTGCGCTATTTCTGGCAGGGATCACCAGGATTTCTTTGGGGAGCAATAATATGGAGGCGAAAGACCGCAAACCTGGGTAGTCATTGCGGTGAGATGATTGCTCTCTCGTCCGCCAGATGTACCACATGGTTCACGTGCCTGCTGTCGAACTGGGCTCCAAACTCGGTCAGCTGTGGTCCTCAGTTTCACGGGCCGTGTTGAATATTCATACGAATGCGTAGAGTCTGTTGCCTGCGTCAAAGATCAGCTATCATATGATGTCTAGGCTCCTCGCGCGCGCGCCGCACCGCAACTCACCATTTGACTGCGGAGCGTATTTTTGAAGTAAAAGGAAAGCGCCTCGCTGTGGTTCTTCTGCAGCTCCACCAGCCTCGTTGCTGCCCCTCAATTGCCAGGCACCTGGGCTCCTTTCGCAGTACAGTGCTTCGCCATTCGAGGCAGCGCCGAAATCACTTTACAATTAGCCACTAATTCTTTACATTTGTAAGTAGGGTCGCGTGTGGTTATTCTTTGAGATCTTTGACCTGTCCGTACCATTCTAGACTATTCTGCCGCCAGGGCTCGGGTACCACGTTGCCTTCGCTGCCGCTCAACATTGTGTCGGCCTCCCTTCCTGGAACGGTGGTATTCAAGGATCTTACCCATAATATTTTTATTTACGGCGCATTCTAAATGATAGAACTCACAAACCTTAACAAGTTCCCCCCGCATAGAAATGTGTCAAAACAAGTGATCTAGACCACATTCATTACCTCCTCATGTCAACTTTACCGCTGCCCGGGTCCAATTCAATCAATCCGTGTGTACACCGTCTCTCGGCTTGGTCTCGGCACCCAAATCGGCGGACGTGCCTAATACTTGAATTTTCCGGTTCTCGAGCGCGATTCTCACACTGCTCCGGGCCGACGAGCTTAATTCCAGAAATGAGCAACTCCCGGCCTTCATTCTGACAAGTACCCAAATTCGAAACAGCCGCTCATGATCTGTTCAAGTCAGTAATATAAAATTGCGCCAGGTCCATGGTCGTACCTACCCGCCCGATCTAGATAGCTCCAGATGTGAGACGCAATAATTCTGGAAGTGACAATTGCTACACGCAGATAAATAGAGAAATCTGAGACCTGCGTGATGCATATGGTATGTTGGCGCAATCGCGAACTTGATCGGCCAAGGATGTCTACATGCGTGATATTCCGATGTTGTGCTGCCGTCTTGCAAACCGTACTGTCGGAATAGACTGGTGACGACTCAGAGTCTACTGTCGGAGCTGGGATGACGCATCCTTTCGTATTATTGGTGATCGGATGGGTCTTGGTGTCAAATTTACGTTTTCAGCAGCCCATTGAGTCGGGTGACAGTTGCAAGCGACTTCGGGCGGTTTTGCGTATATAGGACCAAGTATGAGGCTTCTTGAATACGGTGAGATGAGAGGCAAGATAAACTTGGGTCGATACCAAAGAATAAGTATCAGGAGGACATGAGCCGATCACCGATCACACACAAATTTATCAACGCTCCCCAAAAAATACAGAGCGTGAATAAGCGACGATCGGCAATCTCACGGACGTTTCCCAGCAAAAGGCTATATCAGGATAATATATTGCCCTACTAGGTCCCATTTCGGAACATGCAGGGTTGTAGCGTTTGGTACATCGGCCTACATGCCCTACCTGCTACACTATAGCCCACTTATCTTCGACGAGCTCACTGCTTTTAAGGTTGTAGATCTAAATCCGCGGGCTGTAGCTAAAGTTGATTACCCCTTGCGGGCTGACATTTGGGGTCTTCCCTCTGGCTTTGCTCAGGGAGAGTTTGAGCACTTTGCGCAGGGAGAGCGACGACTTCCACCCAAGATCGCACCGATACACTGCTAGGTCGGTGGCGGCCCGTATGGAAGTTACATACCGCATCTTTTATTCATGCAATGCCACGAGTTATTTCTTCCCAATTCTTGTCGCTACGGTGCCTGCTTTGCCGTCGGGCATTCCTCCGCTGTCTGTCATCTCGATGCCGATATTTGTGCCTAAGTCCGACTCATTATCTCCAACGGTCCTGCTGTCGCCCGGATGATTCCCTGCGCTTGCACCCGCATCAAATATCGATAACATTTTGCTGTGCTCACCACCGACGGTAACTGCGCCATGAAGCGCGTATGTATTCCCTTACGAAGTCGCGTGGATCTGTGCCGGATCTCAACGTTCAACGCTGGAGTTTCTGTCGCTCACAACCTGTGCCATACGAAGATGGCGAGCACGTTCGCGCTGGCGTCTGAGCTTTTCCTGTCCTGATTCCCTTTCACTTCTCCGTCTGATAAATGACCTGAAGATAGTTAAACCAGTCTCGGATCTGTCTCGGATTTTTAGCGCGAGGTATGTGTGTTTCAGCGGAGAACTTTGTCCGCAGAGACAGTTTTAACTTCTACTTCTCTGGGATTCCGATACCCTCTGGGTCGCCTTCGAATCCGCGTCCTCGAACTGGGAAACCCGCCGATTTCAACTCATTATCGCCGTAAAGTTTCTAGGAGCGCGCGGACGTTTGAGCTTTATTTAATCCTCGCCTGAAAGATCCCCACGTCACCCCGCGAAGATAATTTGAGCTAGTCTCGGGCTCAAGCGCATTGGATATGTGCCGAGCTTGCGTATGTTCAAGCTCAGAGCTGTGTCCGAACACTTACTTCTTCCAAGCTTCATCGACTCATCGTCCGTAAGGTCCAATACCTCCGGGATCGAGATCTTGCCCTCGAATTTCGAACGCAGTGTCCATGACCTCGGTTTCAAGGAGTACGATTAATCGACCCCACACCGCAACGGCCCTGAGACAATGGCAAAATCCTAGACCACGCTACCCCCCTTCGGTTAGTCCTGTTCCTCCGTGGTGGGACTATTTCCTTATTAATTCGCAGCGCCGCTAGTCGAATCCTAGGTGTATCATCTACAGTGGAGATGAGCGGGCTCAGTCAGAGTGGCCGAAGCCCCACGGCGATTGAATCACCCATTCTCGGTGTCGTGTAAGATTATCGGGTTCGGATCTCAGTGCCGTCAGCTACTGTACTATTTCGGTCAATTCGAAAATGCACGTGACTTTTAAAATTTCCGACAAATCTCCAAAATCCGCTAAAATCGAGAAAAAAGTATTGCAAGGGTTTTCAGAATTTGGCTGTGACGCGTGACATTCGAATTGACCGAAATAGTACAGTACATGCTTTATTTTCAATGCAGGTTGCTCTTTCCCTTAAACGAATTTGTTTACCAATCGATGGAAGCTCTTCACCAGATGAGCTTGACTTTAAAATAAGGTGTGATGGAGATGGTTGCTACGAAGTCAGCTTTTTTCAACCTTTGAACTCAGGTGGGCCGGCAGGGAACTTAATTATAATAGACCGGTCCTACAAGCGGGCCGGAGGCAGCTTCAACGGAGAGAAGACATGAGGGTAATCGGAATTGGTAATGCCGTCACCCGTTCTATCCGGATCTGAGCTATGTATCTCTATAATATTTTTTCTCTCTGAAACAGAAACAAAGGAATCAAAGGTGCTCAGATTGGAAAGATAGGAAACAAGGCTCTCGAGATTCCGACTCTGGGAGAAGCCACCTGTTCGGTTTGGGTCTGAGCCATGGCGTGTCTCTTCTAGCCTTTTTATTCCATCGTGAATGAGCTCAAATCTGGGAGGCTTCATTTGAGCCAGGCAAGAAGCATCGGGGCCAACCTTCACACTATATTTCGAGTATCTATCCCCGTTGGAGGAGAAATAAATCTAGCGCCGTTTAATCTTCTCGCTCGATTTTACAAGCTTGGGCAGTCGGATGTATGCGGGTAAAGGAGTTAGACGTATTCCTGCTAGAAAGAATGAAAACAAGGCTCAGTGGCGGATATATGTGGATGAAGGAGTTAGATGTATTCCTTCTAGAAAGAATGAAAACAAGGCTCAGTGGCTGGATGGTCCCGCATCTCCCTAAAATATGTTCTTGAAATCTGCGTATTTTTTAAGGAGAAAGTTACCCGTTCGATTCGGGTGTGAGCCATTAATAGTTGTCCTCGAAGTACTTTTTGGCAAAAGGCATGAAATATTTCGGCGTGTGTTGAAGGCACGAAGCATGAGAATAAGGCTCAATGGCGGGGTGGTCCCGGAGTTGTACCCACCTTCGTCACTTTGCTTCGAAACGAGAAAGTTTGTGAGTTTGATTGGGAAAGTGTGAAAGCTCGTAATTTCAATGAAGATCCGAGAAAGCCCGTCACCTCAACTAATGCAGCCTTCACAGTGTTTTTTCCTTCATTTGTGTGAAGAGGGCGCACTGCGCTTGCCCTAACTGCTCGAAATGGGTTGCATGTGGATCAATACAGCGTTATTGGCATCAAAATAAAATGAGAAAGTTCGTAACTATCCAGCTGAAGTCACGAACTTTCACAGAATCCGACCAAACTCACGAACTTCCACAACGCTAAGCGAAGTAACGAAGTGACGAAGATAACGTGGACTCGTGGTCCCCCTCGCAAATGGAAGGAGAAAATCGCCCGTTCGATTCGGGTCTGAGCCATAAGGCGGCCTCAAACATCCTTTTGGTAAATCAATGAAAGAGCCGAATATCTGCAAAGAAAATAAGGTAAGTATGGTCCTGCGTCTCCTCTCAATTGTCCGAACCTCAAGCACCACATTGCAGGGAGAACGTCACCCGTTTGACTCGGGTCATATGCCTTTTTTCTTCTGAAAACGAGGAGTTGCATATGTTAAAGTTAGAAAGAATAGGAATAAAGCTCAGTAGCGGGGTGGTCCCGCGTCTCCCCAGGATCAAACGTTGCCGCTGGGAGAAGTCACCCGTTCGACTCGGGTCCGAGCCATTCGTGTTTATTCCATTCCTTTTGCTTGGCAAATAACTGAAAGAGTTGAATGTATTCAAGTTAGAAAGAATAGGAATAAGGCTCAGTAGCAGGGTGGTCCTGCGTCTCCGGCAATTAGGCTGCGTTCTGTATCGGTCTAAGAAGAAGTCACCCGGGGTCTGAGCCATGGGTTGTATAGGAATGGAATGTTTTCTTTTTTCTCTCTTATGCATGGGGAAAAGATTCGAGTATATACTAGTTAGAAAGAATGAAAATAAAGCTCAGTAGCGGGATGGTTCTGCGTCTCCCAAATTTGTGGTGTAAAAACCCTCTTAGGCATGGAGAATGTCGTCCGTTCGATTCGGGCCTGAGCGCTGAGCCCTTAGCCAGACAATTTTTTTCCCATTAAAAATGAAAACGGAAGTGTTGAATGTATTCAAGATAGAAAGAATCAAAACAAGGCTCAGTAGCCGTCTGGTCCCTCGTCTCCCAAAATTACTTGGATATCTTGTTACATCGGGAGAAGTCACCTGTTCGATTCGGGTCTGAGCCATGCAGGGGCATTTATCTTCATTCTTTTCTTTCTTAGCAAAAATGATAGAGTTGAATGTGTTCATGTTAGAAAGAAAGAAAATAAGGCTCAGTAACGGGATGGTTCTGCGCCTCCCCTCAATATCAAAGTCATGCATCCCATTGTAGGGAGAAAAGTCACCCGATTCGGGTCTGAGCCATGTCGTCTGCGTTCTCTTTTTCTTTATTCTTACCCTTTTCCCGGAATTATTTGGCTTGTATATTCATTGGCCACCGCTGGGTGCCGCAACCTCAGTGAACGCGGCGAGCTCCCCAGAAAGGGTTTGTATACACATGTGTACGCGGCGCGGATCAGCACGTGGTCGTAGCAGCCACTGTGTCCGATTCCGCTGCCTCCTCCCACCACGACCACTGCTAAATTTACTGCCCCCTGCCATTGGCGCACCGGCTCTACTCCCTTCTAATTCATATTCCGCTGCACATTGCACTCTAGGCTCTTGTTGTACTAGCTTCAAGCGACTTTGCCTAGCTTTGCCTTGTATCTCTAAAACGCTCGAACATGGGCTCCTCGCAAAGCACGCTCTCCACGCCCGAAGCGACGCTCACGGCCGCCATCGTTGCAGGCGCAGTCGTCCTCGGGTACCTCGCCCTCTCCTCCTCCGCTTCCCCTTCTGCGTCTGCTTCGACGAGTCCAAGTCCAAGCCTAAATCCACACCCGTCTCCTCCTCGACTCCGGGGAAGAAAGCGAGAAAGCGCCCCATGGACCCGCCGGCACACGCGAACACGTCTGCTTCTGCGTCAACACGCCGGGGACGTTCGACGCTGCGGAGGCCGCCGTCCCCGCGCCCGCCAGCAAAAGCGGACGCGGGAAAGTCGGACGGCGAGGCCGACGACGGCGCTGGCGCGCTCACGTCGCCTAAAATACCCTAATCCGCCGCACCCACGCTTCCACATCATCCACCAGCCACGCAGAGGAAGACTCTCGCCGGTGCAGCTGCTGCCCAAGCTAGGGAAGCTGAGTCTGTGGTTCTTCTTGAGCTCATCTCTTTTCTGGCGGTTCTCGTCATTCCTTTTCACGTTTCCTATTCCATTACCTAACCATTCCCATTATACATTCCCGCGCGACATACTCCCTACCTCCGGGCCCGACTACTACACCCATGGACGCGTCGTACGCCTCGCCGTTGAACCCACGTCTCCGTTCAACGCGGTTTGGCAAAATCGGCCGTCAAATGGAACGTGCTCCCCCTCCTACTGAGTCTAAACGTCAACTCTTCAAGAACCGCTACCGGGCGCAGCTGTGTCCCATACAGCCAAAACATGTACGCACGACGTACATATTCTCCGTAAGGACGTCGAGTTTAAAAATGGGATCAAATGTTGCCCCGGTCCCAGTGAAGCCGCGCACAAAGACGATGTGCGGCTTTGAATAGTCTCCTGTCGCTTCGGCCAGGATCTCGGTTCCATCCTTCGATGTGCTAATATCGCTCGGGGCTCGTCGCATTATATGTTCTCATGACCCTCACTCGGCTGTATGTGAAACAATTTGACCATTGTCGAGGGTACTAGGATTAAACGAAAACTCCGCATTCCTGCAGAAAACAGCTTCAAAGTCCCAAAAGACGGAGTGAACAAACAATCAAGAGCGCGCGGTTCAAGTATCCATGGGCTGGTTCGAAAAGCCGGTTCCTCAGTAAAATTGAACTTCAAAAGAAATACTCAGATAAATGCAGTATACTTTGTGCTCGGTCCGAAGCGGATGTTCGGCGCGGGTGCTTTAACTTAATATCGATACCGGCAGTAACAGTACCGAGTAGTACATATGCATTGTGAGGCATTCTAAATCTAGGGAATTCTTCCATTTAATTATCAGCTGGACAGTTCAAATGGATACGCGGTTTCGAAATGTTAGATCCCAAACTAATATCGGCGAAAGCGTGCTCGGCGTCAAGCGGTTTTTGGGCACAAGAGATAGCAATGATACATAACGAATGTTATTATGACAGCGACCAAGCCACAGGCGGCAAGGTGCTAGAGATTGCACTGAATGGACAACACACAAAAAGCTAGACATACACACAAGACGCTCCAGACTTTGAGGCAAGATGGAGAGCATCCGATAGAAAGAAAGCTGGAGATTTTAGGTCAGGTTCCAAGGAGACTTTGAGAAGGTCCAGGATTTGCATTAAAGTGGTCTTGAGCTTGATGGTCTTGCGTGTGGGCAGAAGAGAGAAAGGGCGTCATCGCAGGATCCGATTCTTTCCAGGTGTTCGGAACAGCGGAGAGGCTTTGAATCGATTTAGAATTCCAAAGAGATGGTTTTGTCAATCGCCGTCGGTCCGAGGGGCGACAAAACTTCCAAAAACCAGCGAACTGATGGTTGCCAGCTGTCGCGTTTCAAGCACTATATTAAACCCCAGACGATTCTTTCACTTCGCCTCACAATGTCTCCATCTCTGACCACGAAGCGCCTCATATCCAAAGATGGAACGGAGATTCTCGCAGAGGCCACTGGAAATTATACGAAACCACACGTCGTGTTTGTTCACGGGTTTGGCTGCACTGGCGCCGCATTCGACCCGATTTTTAATCTCGACGTGCTCACTGAAAATCTGTACATGGTCCGCATGAACCGATTTTTTTTGTGACTCAGTGGGGCTCAACATTCCGCAGGTCCGCTATGACACCAGGGGACACGGCAGAAGCGGGAAACCACAGCGACCAGAGGATTATGAATCGATTCATTACGCAGAAGACTTCCAAGCCGTCCTCGATGGGTTCAAGCTCAACAAACCCATCTTCGCTGGATGGTGAGCTGGTCATGCATTCCATCTTAGGTTGACGCTCACCGAATCTTTAGGAGCCTGGGTGGTACGGCAACGCTGAATGTGAATGAAGTCTAACTAACACATCTCTTCAGCCAACGTCTTGACCGACATTTGTGCATACCTGAACCCTCTCCCCGTCTCCGCTGCCATTTGGATCTCCCCGCACGTATTCCTGGACGAAGCGCCCCCGGCTGGCAAGCACCCCGGACTCCTATCTTCTGATGTCAGCACTGCCCTCCAGGCCCGCATTGATTTCTGCGCGAACTTTGTGGCCCCTGGGTGCGAAGTACCATTTACGGATATGCTTTCATGGGTCGGAGCGGCTGCGTACTTTCCCCCATCCTGCATGGCCCTCGTTATCTTCCGCCAGCAAGATGCAGCATCGCTCAAAAAATCCGCGGCCGCGGGTTTGCCGCTATTTTTCATTTATGGAACGCAAGATTTGCTTGTTCCGTGCGACAAGGTTGCGGAGAAGATGAAACCCGTATTTACTGACATGAAAATTGCGGTCATGGAGGGGATTGGGCATATTCCGTTTTGGGAAGACCCGAAACTGTTTGCGGAGCACATTATGCGGTTTGTGAAGCGTATTTTCGCAGAGTAAACTACAGTATTCGCTCCGACGTGCTGCTAGTAGTATGCGCATAATTCCAGTAGTCCTCAAAATTTTATTCAACAAGATAACTTGAGCACCGTCATTGATCGGCCTATTTCGGCCCAGCGTCAGCCCGATGGGCCCGATCACACCAAACAGCGCCACACTTCCGTGCCACTCAAGCGCCAAGCGTTACTCGTCCACTGCCGTCCTGCTCGTCTCAGGTTCAAAATCCCCTTCGCTCTGAATTTCCTTCTTCCATGGTAACTGCACCCGAAAATGTTCACCCTATCTTTCGCCGACAAGGCTGCAGACATCGTGCTACAGTCTACGGAAGGCACCATATACCGCCTTAATTCGTTCACTCTCCGCAACACGTCTTGGTTCTTCCATTCACTACTGTCGCTCCCTCAGCCAACTGGTTCTCCCACTCAGCACGAAATCCCAGTCGGGGAGCCGGACGCAGTGATGGAACTTCTTCTCCGCATAATGTGCGGCCTCGAGATCCCCCGCTGGACCTCATTCGATGAAGTGGAGGTTGCACTGGGCCTCATCAAAAAGTGGGACGCACCAGGCCCACTCTCTGTGCTCGCCTCGCGTTTCGGATGGGCGGAGGAAACGCGGGACATGATGAAAAGCACATTAGGGCTCTCAATTCTTGACGGCATGCACGACGCTATGCTCTGCCGGCTCTCGAGCAAAAGTCTCCTTACACTGCTGGCCTTCCACGATCGGTGTAAAGCGCGCTTCAAGGAAGCGCTCGACGGTACGCTCCTCTTCTCGGCTGGCAACGAGGAGCCGCGAGAGTGCGCGTGCGGCAAGATACGCGATAATTACCCGTGGCGGGTCCTCAAGGCGAAGGTATATCGTTCTGGACCCGCCTTACATGGCGCTAATATGCTACGCTTCAGCTCATTGCGGAATTCAATCAACGACCGTTGGGAGATCGCGTCTTGGCGGGATGGATAGAGTCGGCCGCGTTACGAACATCAAGCAATCGATCATGAATGCTATTGAACTTCTGGTTGTTTAGGTGTGGAATTTAATAGTAACAGCTTTCACCGCTAATCGAAGCTGCAGTTCACTTCGATCCTTGGGTTTTACTACCCCGCATAACACTGCTTCCCTCGTTATCACGGTCTACCTGTATTATTATTATTTTCTGGTTGTACACTGATATACAGACAATTGATTTTGTAGTTCCTCCGCTCATAGACACTCCTTACCTACATTTACGCCCCTTGCTTCACCCTGACGACATCCATCTGCTGCTGACCGGTGACCGCCAGCTGTTTATTTTTCCTTGACGTTTATTTTACAGCTGTTCAGGTCATATTAATGCGGTGGCTCGCAGGGTACTACCATTTCTGAATGAATGTAAGCTAGATCCCTGTAAATCCTGTCTCGCGGCTCATTGCCTGTCTTCTTAAATGTCTAGAATCACGGCATGCGTCTATTTGTCTGAATATCGAGGATACATTCTTCGGCCTGATACCCCTGGCTTTCTCTAGAATCCATGTATAATTTAATTTATCGCTCTCTCCCACCGCCAACTCCGGTATTGGATCTGGCGGGATTGTGCTATGTGTTCCGCTCTATCTGGACGCAATCTTTCTTCATCTCTCTTGTGCGACATGTGCACGATATCCGGATAACTGGAGTCTGTTTTCTTTAGTTTCTACCCTCATCAACGCGGAAACATTTCTGATCTCTGCTTTCCCCTGACGACATCCATCTCCCGTGGGCGGTCCGTTTAGTCTCTGAATGTAAGCTCCCCTCCCTCTGCCGCCTGCGCATCGGCGATATTTTCTTATATATACTATTTCAAGATGGAATCGAACCCCGTCTGCTGTGTCGACTCATCAAAATGTTCAACCAAGTGCAGTGGTGTTCTGTACATCAGATTTGAGTACTCTCTCTCATTTGCAGCCATTTTTATGTGGGATTATTTCTGGGTTGAACTATTGAAAGGACCGCCAAATCCCTTGTTCAGACACGGGAAGTCGAGCCCCATTTGCTGCGTCAATTCGCTACCCACATTTACATCGAGGACAGCTGTGTCCCGTAAACCAAGTCTGAATAAATACTTCCTTTCTACTGCAGATGTGTATATGCCGGTTCATATGTAGTTTGAATGAAAAAGCCTGGAGTCACAACGAATTCAGACACGGGGAGTCGAACCCCATCCGCTGCGCCAATACTCAAAGACTCCCCTAATACAGACAGTAGCTGTGTTCCCTACGCCAAGTCTGAGTTCTCTCTTTCCTCTGCGGCTGCTTTTATGTGAGAATATTCGTGGGTTGAATTAAAATTTCACATTCTGCTTTCGAATTCAGACACGAGGAACCGAACCCCGTCTGCTGCTCGAAGGAACTTATCGAGCGCAGCCGTGTGCCGTGTGCACCAAGTCTAAGTACTTCCTCTCATTTGCAGGTACTTTTATGTGGGATTATTTGTACGCTGAATCAAAAAGAATATGAATTCAGACACAGGGAGTCGAACCCCGTCTACTGCGTCAATTCGGGTTGAACTTCACCTTTTACCGAGCGCAGTTGTGTTCCGTACACCAAGTCCGATTATCTGCTTACTATCGTCGCGCGCAAGACAGTAAAGCAAAGCAAAGACGCAGGCACGCAAAGAGCGAGCGTCGCGTGCAGCTGTTGACACAAAGAAGACGTAACGCCTCGCCGCGCAGAGGAGGAACGTCGGGTGCAGGACACCAAAGTAAAAACAAAGACGCGCGGAGAAAGAGACAGGCGCGGGATGTCAAAAAACGGGGGGCAAAAGAAGAGCGAGGAGGAGCGAGGGAGGCCGCACGCGCGGTACCATACGGAGACTCCGCGCGCACGGTGTACGTAGGTACAGTACCTGCTTGTTCCTTTTAGGGACCACCGCAGTAATACATCCTCCTCCTCCTCCATTGTCAACCCAACCAGCACTGCTTCCCGCGATATCACGATCTCCCTATATTATTATTATTATTATTGGTTGTACACTGATATACAGACAATTGATTTGTAGTTCCTCCGCTCATCAATATAGACTCGTAACCAGTCTGTATACAAAATACTGAAAATATGTGGCAAGCACTTCGGTTGTATACAGACTGGTACATCTCGGGATCTTGCATTGGGCTGATAGCGGAGTTTAAAATTTGGCTGAGGCCCGTGTTCTCTCTTGCACTTGAAATTTAAGGAAATTCAAATTGTCATTAACTTTTATATGCTAGAAATAAGTACATTTGCCTCTTCAGATTTTTTTTCATTGCGGATGGAAGAGCAGGAAAGGCCATCGAGTTTGGGACAGAATTGATCGATTTTGATGGCTCGCTTATCGGCTGATCGCGGCACCTGCCAAAATTTTCAAACTCCGTTGGCAGCTCAATCCCCCATCTCGAAACGCCGGAGGTTCTATATAGCCCTATATAGGCCGCGTAGACCTCATAGTCGCGTATGACCTAGCCCTTTATCGTGAGTCCATGATTTCTACGGAATGCTATATAGAGTCGCCTAGTCTCGGCTAGAATGGGCTAAAATCACTCTACGTGGTCTTCCGCAGTTATGCGAGCTTAACCGAGCTGTTAATAAGTGTCATCGCGTTGCGATCATCGTGCCAGCAGAATATGAAACACGAAAAAAAATTATTTGTGTAGCTTGTGTGCAGCAGTAAGTACGGAATGTAGACTAAAGGGAAACGAGACTCCGAGAGCGAGAGGGAGAAGTGGGGAGTCAGTAACTCAGTCATAAACAGCGTACCCAGCGCACAAGTGGTTTGACCAGGATCAAACCAGGATACAGGCCGCCGTAGAACTAGCAAGATGGTCGATACACGCAGGACAGACAAGCAAAAGATCCCAGATAGCTTCAGAGATGACAAGGCTCCAGTTGAGGTTAAAGGTTTGAAGACGAGAAGAGGCTTGAATATTTTGAAGCTTGCTTGAAGTTGTTTTGGACGGGGCACAGTGAAGGCGAGGCAAGGAGGGGGAAGAAGATGAGAGTGGGAGAAGAAAGCGTTAAGCGACTTGGGAGGAAGTGCACGTTTAATATGTTGAAGTTGATGCCATCATTGCCGAGCCTGCGCTGTCAGCTGCTGCCATGCGGCCGCCATCTTTCCCATGGCGCTTGCCATTTGGAGCTGGCTTCTACGCGCCTACAGGCTCTACGCGAGTATCAGCTCTACGCGGTCTACATAGACCTATATAGTCCGTGAGTACTACATAGAAAGCAGTATTCTATCCAACTAAATCAGGTTTCCAGATGCCTTTCCCGAGATGTACCAGTCTGTAAAACGCCGAAGCGCTCGCCGCATTTTTTCGGCATTCGTTTTATAGACTGGTTACGAGTCTATCATCAATACTCCTTACCTACGTTTGCGCCCCTTGCTCCACTCTGTCTGCAGCTGACCACCGGCTGTTTGTTTTCCTACAATTTTCCTTCACGTTGGTTTTACAGCCATTCAAGGTCGGTGGCTCATAAAGTAGTACCATTTCTGAACGTAAGCTAAATCCCATTGCATCCTATCTCACGGCTCATCGCCTGGCTTCTCAAACACCTAGAATCATGGCGCGCGTCTTTTCCCCCGAACTCGAGGATCCATTCTTACACCTGACAGCATTGACCTCCCTAAACTCCGGCAGCTTGGGTGTGTAATTTTATGGGTCTCTCCCACTGCCAACTCCGGATCCGGATTTGGATCTAGCGGGATTCTGCTATGTGTTCCGTTCCACCTCGACGCAATACAGCCTGCTCAGGTTTATATAGATGCAATCTTTCTTTATTTCTCTTGTGCGACATGTGCACAATATCGGGATAGCTGGGGTCTTTTTAGTTCCTCCCCTCATCAACGCGGCCAACATTTGTGATCTCTGCTTTCCCCTGACCACATCCATCTCCCGCGGACGGTGCGTTTAGTCTCTGAATGTAAGCTCCCCTCCTTCTGCGTAGTGATGTTCCGGCTTTGGCCTCAGGCCAAAAGGCCACAGCTTTTTTACTTTGGTACCAGGGCCAAAGCCAGGCCAAAATTTTGGCTTCGAGTCGGCTTTGGCTTGGCTTGGGATTTTCCAGGCCAAAGCCAAATTCGGCATCACCGCCTGCCAAAAAGCTGCGGCTTTTGGCTTTCAGGACAAAGCCGGTGCTTGGATTGGCTTTGGCTTAGGCTTGGAAGCCAGTCAAAGTCAGGCCAAAGCCACAGCTTTCAGGCCAAGCCAAAGCTGGAACATCGCTACTTCTGCGCATCGGCGATGTTTTCTCATACATACTATTTCAAGATGGAATCGAGCCCCGTCTGCTGCGTCGACTCATCAATATGTTCAACCAAGTGCAGTGGTGCTCTGTACACCAAATTTGAGTACTCTCTCTCATTTGTAGTTATTTTTATGTGGGATTATTTCTGGGTTGAACTATTGAAAAGGCCGCCAAATCCTTATCCAGACTCGGGAAGTCGAACCCTATTTGCTGTGTCCATTCCCTACCGACCTTTACATCGAGCACAGCTGTGTCCCATACACCCAGTTCGAGTGCTTCCTTTCATGCAGTTACTTTGATATGGGATTGTACTAGTAGGTTGGATCAAAAAGACTCTTGAAGAATTCCAAATTCAGACACAGGGAGTCGAACCCGTCTGCCGTCTTTCTATCGCTCATTCTGAAGTATAGAGCGCCGGCCGTGTTCCGTACACCAAATCCGGATACTACCTTTCATTTGCAGCTATTTTTATGCCGGATTATTTATACCCTGAATCAAAAAGACGGGGGACACCAGAAGTTTTTCACTGAGAAAATCAGTGAAAATTTTGAAATGCTCAACCAGTGTGAATCAAAAAAGACTCTGAACGAAGTCCAAATTCAGACACGGGGAGTCGAACCCCGTCTACCGTGTATCATTCCAGTCAATTATCGGACAGCGGCCATGTTCTGCACACCAAGAATGAGTACTTCCTTTCCTTTGTAGCTCCTTTTATATGGGATTATATCTGGGTTAAATCAAAAAGGCAGTCGTGGCTCCACTTTATTCAGACACGGGAAGTCGAACCCCGTCCGCTGCGTCAATTCGGGCTGAACACGGTATAACCGAGCGCAGCCGTGTTGCGTACACAAGTCTGAGTTACTCCCTTCCCACTGCACATGAATATATCCAGGACTATTTGTACGTTGAATCAAAAAGATTTTCCACAACTGTGAATTCAGACCCGGGGAGTCGAACCCCATCTACTGCATCAATTCATAAAGCGCTTATTCGCTCAGAGAGCGCAGCCGTGTTCCGTACACCAAGTCTGAGTACTACCTCTCCTCTGCAACTGCTTTTATGTGTGATTATTTATAGGTTGAATCAAAAAGACTCTTGAAAAATTCTGAATTCAGACACGGGGAGTCGAAAAATACAAATAGATCGGTTAAACACTGCGAATTCAGACATGGGGAGTCCCCCTTCCTATGCAGCTACTTTTATGCGGGATTATTTGTAAGTTGAATCAAACATTTATCGGGCACTACATTCAGACACGGGGAGTCGAACCCCATCGGCCGGCCGCGTATCAAAGAATCCTCTGGCTGACGAAGAGACAGCGGCCGTGTTCCGTACACGAAGTCCCTTCGAACATATCCAGGATTATTCGTGCATCGAATCAAAATTTGTAGGAGAAATCACATTCAGACCCGGGGAGTCGAACCCCGTCTACTGCGTGAATTCACAAAGAGCTACCATTACAGAGCGCAACCGTACTCCGTACACCACGTCTGAGTACCTCCTTTCCTTTGTAGCTCCTTTTATATGTATTATTTCTGGGTTGAATCAAAAAGGCAGTCGTGGTTCTACTTTATTCCGACACGGGGAGTCGAACCTCGTCTACTGCGTCGATTCACGTTGACCTTCTACTCCTACCGAGCGCAGCTGTGTTCCGTACATCAAGCCCGAGTATTTACTATCGTCGCAAGCAAGACAGTAAAGCGAAGCAAAGACACAGGCGCGCCATAGAGAGCGAGCGTCGCATACAGGGCGGAGTCGACACGCCACGCGAGTGGTCCAGCGCCGTCAACGCGCAGCCTCGACGTGCCACGCCACCGCCGCCTCCATAAACCCCCAAACCATCCAAATGAAGAACAAAAAAAAAAGAAGAGGACAAAAACAAACGCACCCGCTCTCGGTTTCTTCCCTTCATCGTCTTTGCCCGCCTTTCTCTGGCCATTTGCGCTCAAGTTTGACGATGCTGAAGATATGGGTCCTACGGGAAGAAGGGTGAGTAATGCGTCGTTACGGGACTGAGTGGAAGGGGTAGGAGGGAGGGGAGGGGGGAGAAGGCATGAGAGTTGAAGGAAGGAACCATCCATCCATCTATCCAGCATCGAGTGTCGCATGCCCCTCGGCACCGTAGGAAGGGAAGAGGCGCAGGCCAAGACGCGGAGAAGGACGAGGAGGATAACGAGGGCGGGGGCGGTGATGTGGATGTGGAGTTGGGGGTGGGTGGCGCGGAGGATTGGGCGTCGACGCCGCAGATGATTTGGGCGTGGACGGCGCAGACGACTTGGACGTGGACGGCGACAACGACGGGGATTTCGGCGATGAGGACGGGGAGGGGCGTGCGGTGCTGCGCGCGGGCGGCTGCAGCAACGAGGCGGAGGAAGATGTGGACGTCGGCGCGGGTTGTGCGGAGGTGGTGGTGGTGGTGGTGGTGGTGGTGGTGGTGGTGGCAACCTGGCGCGCGGCAGACGCGACGGTGGCAGCTGTTGCGTTGGAGGGGGCGCACGCTCGTGCGTGGTGAAGCCTGCAGCCTGCTCGCGCGACCGATCGCGCGTGGGCGTGGATGTCGTGCGCTCCCGTGTGGACGCGGACGTGGACGTCGTTCGGGGGCGTAAAGAGCTCGAACCCAGGGCGGGGCCTTGGTGGTGGCACTACTCGAATTCACACCCGTCCCCACCCGTGCCGCCGAGCGCGGCGGGCGGGGTCGCACGCCGTCGGTCGTCGTACACGAAGTCACAGCATTATTGCTGCTAGATGCAGGTGTATTCGGGGAGGTGATGGCAGGTGAGTTGGCTATGGAATTGACGATCGGTAGGGCAGGCGAATTCGCTGTCGCAGAAGCACTACTACTCGTGTGGGGTGAATCATGAGCTTGGGGTCTGAGTGCGCAATCGTTTGTAAATTGTGCTGGTGGGGCGGTCTCGACTCTCGAGTCCACGTGTGCCAGATATAGAGCAGCTCGCGTATGTCGAGTCTAAACTCGCTCGTCGTCGAGCCCACGAAATGAGTGGAGCAGAAACACACGGCGATATTAAGTACGGCCAGGACGACGCAAGAGCATCCCCGAAAAAAAAGGAAGTGCTTCCGTCCTCGCGAAATCACATCACTGCTTACAGATGGGCATCAATGATTGACGGATAGGGGCTCGGGTGTGGTGATGAGAAATAATTGTTGGATAAATGGGTTCCCATCCCAATCGCACTTGTTCTCTTACAGACGAGCATAGATTATAGATAGAGGCCGCGTCAGCTCTCGCGTGTTGTTAAATTATCTTCAAATGCATAAAATCCCGGCGCACACTCCTCCGATCCCCTCCTCAGCTCACCTCAACAGTACCCCCCACGCGCCTGGGCCCCAACAACCGCGCTTGGGAGCACACAGCCGAGCGTGCATCCACGTTCATTTTGTAACCAAGAAACGGCCCGGCAGCACAGTGGTGTGTGCCTACATTCATTACACCGGAAATATTCGCAATGCATGTGTAGAAGGAGCTCGTTCGACTCAGGCCTGGGCCACTGGCATCCGGTTGCTTTGCTGAATTTTGCCTGGCCAATATGTTGAACGCACTGACCCTAGTTTATTTTATACCCAGAAACAGCCCAGCAGCACAATGGTGTGCATTCTCCATCAATTTATTTGAATCAAGTTGTACAGTAGATAAAGCTCGTTCGACTCGAGCCTGGGCCATTCATTTTTTCTGCTTCGCCAATTCGATTAATTTGGAGCGGATGTATTTATGTTCACGTTATACTAGGAAACGGCCCGGCAGCACAGTGGTGTGCGTCTATAGTGGTGTGCGTCTATATCCAGTGTATTGTGGAGGTGTAATCGTTGTGCAGATAGAGGATGCTCGTTCGACTCGGGCCTGGGCCATTTCATTTTATTCCTCCACCTAACTACACGCACATTTATCCGAGGCGGAAGAGGGGGAGAAAGGGCCCAGCAGCACAGCGGTGTGCGTCTATATTTATTAACATGGAGAAACGAGCTGGTGTAGAAGGTGCTCGGTCGACTCGAGCCTCGGATGTTTATTTTTTTCCCTCAACTCAATTCGAACCCATTTACTCTAGCAAGGGGGAAAGAACGAGAGGCCCAGCGACACAGCGGTGTGCATCTACATTCAACAAGGCAGATTCAAAATTGACTAAGTTCGTGCAGAAGGTGTTCGTTTGACTCGAGCCAGGGCCATTTATTTTTTATTCCTTTCTCAATTCGCTTAATTTTGTGTGCATGTGTTGAAGTCAATTTTATGCGAAGAAAAGGCCTGGACGCACGAGATGTGCGTCTACCTCCAACATGGAGTAGCAGCTGCTCAGGTAGAAAATTCGACTCGAGCCTGGGTGTAATTATTTTTCTTGACTCAACTTCAAATACAGCTACCAGGCTATGGGCATTGTAGAGGGAAAGGTCCAACAGTGCAGCAGTGTGCATTTACATTTGCTTCCAAAAAACCTTACGAATTCATGTAAAAGGAACTCGTTCGACTCGGGCCTGGGCCATTTATTTTATTCCTCAGCTCGATATCCAACACACTGGGTTGATTTTGTGGGAAAGAGGAGAAGGCACAACAGTGTTTGTGTAGGAGGAGCTCGTTCAACTCGAGCTTGGGCCATTTTTATTTTAAAATTCAAACACACCTGTATGAGCTGGTGTGAAAAAGGAAAAAGGCCCAGCAGCACAAGGTGTGCTTCTGCATGTGGATGATGTTCGTTTGACTCGAGCCTGGGCCATCGATTTTATCACTCACCTTAATTTCTAAAACAGTTACCTAAGGTATAAAAAAAAACGGCTCAGCAGCACAGTGGTGGATTGGTGACTCGACAATGTATATTATATATATGTGGAAGGTACTTATGAAAAATGAAGGCAGAGCAGCACGTCTACTCCTGGTTAGGAGAAGTTCATGTAGAAAAAGGTCCTTCGACTCGAGCCTGGGTCAATTTTTTATTCTTCAACCTAATTTCGATTTTGAACACACTTACCCCAATCGACGTTATACCTTCAACTCTCGAACACATCTCTCTGACCAAGTCCAACATTAATTATCTTGCCACCGCGGCTCTTAACCACTCCTGTCCGTACTCCTGATATCGCCGAACTAGGCTACTTACATTGGCCAATCAATCATCATTCTTGGTTCCGGATTTAGGGACCAAGTCTGATTTGCGAATTTGTCTGTCTGTCCGTCTCCTCTGCTTAGTAATGATGCCATCAATCATGGCTTTCCCCGTTTGCACCCGGCCCACGTCACCAGGCCCCAACGTGAGGCACGACAACTTTAGTAGCTGAATGCCTATTGATGATGGCCTGAATGCCCATCCACCAATTGCTGTGATGGGATCAAATGTCATTAGCGTAAAAATACAATTTTTGAGCAGTTAGGGCAAGCGAAGCGTGCCAGTCTCTAAACACCGAAGTGCTTGCCACATTTTCGGCAATTGTTTTACAGACTGCTCACGAGTCTAAGTATTCGTATTTACTGTCCTGCGAGACAGCATATCATAAAACTCTCGTTGAAGTAACCTACCTTCACGCCATATCTGCAAAAGAAAAATGCCTACACACATGACCATTACAATTAAACGAGCTACTACTACAAAATATTCAATGACAGATGTTTTGTGCCTGGAACCGAGGAGGAACCAAGCCTGCCCGGAGGGCTACTGTATCAACAACCATATCAATATCAATATCAATAGGGGTAGGGCGGACAGAAATGCGTAACCATATCCCCATAAGGGAATGTCCGGTTCCGGGCGATTGTTTACCTCCAACGCCACCAGCACATCGGTAAAAGTGAGCAAATCTGCGTCCCAGACGCGGGGAAGTCCGGCTTTTACTTCTGAGACCAAGACAGAGAACATGTTGCGGACGTGGGCTGAAGACACGATGTTTACCTCGTGCAGATGCGGAAGACCCTGTGTCAGCGCGTCATCCGCAGCGGCCCAAGGACGAGGGGGAAGATCTCGGTTGTGGCCGGAGGCGGGGTGAAGTGCGAGGGTGAGTGCCTCGAGGTCGGGCATCCAGTGGGGGATGTTCTCGATGGCGGAGATGAGGCTATCGGGAATATACGCTTGCGGAACTTGGCAAGTGAGAGTGAGAGCTCGAAGCGCGGGGAGATGGGGCAGTTTAAGAGAGACTTTGTGGTTCTCCGCAGGATTGTGAGTTGGTTGACATATCTATTTATTCTAATACAGACTTGCCCCTGAGATTTAACTCAAGTTCGCGGAGGGATTGGGCGCAGTGGAGGAGCAGTTGTTCGAATCCGCGGACCGTCCCATCCGAGTGCATGTGTAGGCTTAATCGGCGCAGCTGTTGAAGATGTACGATTGTCGATGGATGCAAGACAAATTGCGTAACGGTGGGCCCGTTGGGCCAGCCTAGAATGAGATGGTCCAAATGTGCGGTTGCGGCCGGTTTGTCGTCGTAAGTGATCGACGGAGCTCCCGTATCCCTCAGAATTGTAACGTTTGTGAGGGATAGCATGCGAAAGGAGGAGATCCAACGCAGGACGAGAGAAGAGGATAAACCTCTGAGGCTGACGAGAGCCAGGCATCGCAAGGATGGTTGCCGGAAGAAGTCCGAAAGAGAGGAAGTCAAAGCGGGAGGTAGTGATGTCCACGCAATGCGAGCGGCATCGAGTTGGAATTCCTCGACGTTAGGGAGCAGGGGAAGCAAGGAAGTGAGAGACGTGTGAATGGCCACCAAATTGGTTATGTTAATTGATAAGTTGCGCACATAGGGTGCGAGCCGAGGCGAGGCTGTGAAGATATTGACAGCCCCGACAAGGACGCTGTCGCTTCTTCCTACCCTCTGCGTCCGTGCTCTCGGCATTTTCTTCAGAGAGATCGAGCGAAAAAGACGGCGCTGACTGGGCACAAGGAAGGCTCTTGACGCTAACGCGCAGGCAGAGAGGGAGTATTTTCCGTGCCTGGCGTGTAGATCGTCGACAATAGTTTCGATAAGCTCCTGTGGTAAATTCACCATGGATGTGTTCGGTCAAGAAATGAGATGAGACGGACGTGTCCAGTACGTGGCGATTGCGATACCAATCCCGATGATCCGATGATTCCGGGGGAGTATCTTTCCCAGCGTGGATTTTTCAGAATGTCAATTATGAGATGATCCAGAATCAAAATTGGCAGGAGGTGGGGAATACAATAGCCTTCCAGGCAGCCCTGGTTCCTCCTCGGGTCACAGATTCCACTTCTTAGACTAACCAGTCAATATACGAGTGATTAAAAATGTGGCAGGCACCATTGAAGCACCGAAGTGCTTGCCACATATTTTCGCAATTATTTACCAAGTCCAGACTAGTTATGAGTCTCGGAATCTGGGTTACGAGTTAAATACTCTTCGCTGACGATATTATTCTGGACTTAATCCATATTTGAAAGATAAAGACAAAATACAGAGACTGTATACTTGATTGAACATTTTTAGATGCGAGGCGTCGTTTCGGCGTTCATCGAGTCTGTGTGTGCTGCTCTGCACTGGCTGTTGGATGGTCTCAACAGGATTTGTGGCCAAGGGGAGCAGAGACGAGAACACGTGGGTGATTAAATGCCGAGGAGCAATGAGGGAAGAGACAAGTAGGCAGTCAATAGGGTGAATAGATGTATTCGCCCCTCCGAGCCAGAGTCTTTTTATTTTTGAGGCGACTATAACAGAGAGCGGTTCAATCAACCATTGCCATAGATTTAGACATCACTGGTGTGTTGTAACCCCATAGTCTGAAAGCCTGCTGCAAGAGATAGGAGATCCTAGTACTATGGTTTCGTAAAAGCCCTTGAGAGCGGTAAGATTACTCTGGTCCCTGGAACCCGCTGGAAGTTGTCTGGAATGAAGGTAGAAATGACTGGGAGGATTCTCAGATCCAAGAGGCGCAGTCGCGAGTACTTACATGATGAATAATCGTAGAAGGCGGACTTGGAGCAGGGCAAAGAGATGTTTGATGGCATCATTAATAAGCAGTGTATATCGTACGGACGGACAATTACGCAAGTGAGACCTGGTCCCTAAATCCGGAACCAGGAATTAATATTCCATGTCGGATTCTTGTTTGATACAACTTGAGCTTGAACTTGAACTTACATTCGGCCGTATTTGATCCGTCGAATATCGGATCAACTCGGAGCATGCTCTGCTGCTCTCTTTCGCAATTAATCTACCTGCTTCGTGAACTCACACTGGTCAGGGCCCTTCCGCCGAAAATCCACTCAGTGGCGGAGTCGGAGTCGAATGCAGATTGTCTGTCACCATCATTTGTCACTTGTGCTTGAGGCACGCTACCCAAAGCAGTCCTCTGGCTTATCTCACTCCGAGTCACCCTCGTCGCGGTTCGCAATCCGGTCCCAATCACGATTCCTGGACAACAAGAACTCGAGCAAGAACTCGAGTGTGTTCTTGAAGTTCGCTTTCTTTCGTCGACGCCACTCAAACGCGGAGAATTTGGATGGCTAAGAGCCCATTCAATCTGTGAGTTCGTCTCACTGGCTGACTCCTAAAATTCCGAAGCCTTCCATTAGATTGCGTCGGCGTGCGTGGCGCTTCTGACTCGATGTCATATTGTGAAGTAGTAGGTGATGGGCAACGAGAACATTGAGAACTATTGACGACATGCAGCTTGAGGGACTGTTGCGACCCTGGAATTTGGGCAGTGACTCGACGATGACCGGGATTCGATGTGATCCTGCCACTAGAAACGTGCTGGCCGATTTCTGTACGCCCGACGTTGACCATAGCTCGACATGTTCGCCGTGCCACTGGCAGTAGTCATTGGCCTTGAGGGACCATATATTGCTCGATGTTAGCTTGTCTGATGTTATATCAGTTTTTTGCTGCTTTCTATTACAATTTCTAATTACCTTGGTCTTCCGGGGCATCGCAATCCTGATTGCCACAACCCACGGCAAAATCCGGATCGCCGCTCTAAATTTCAAACTCCGTTCATCAGTGTTCAAGTTCAAACGTTGAACAGGGAACGCTCTTTCCGGAGTAAATGGAAAAGGACATGCATAGAATCATGTTCATCATCCATTATCGTAAAAACGCTCCCTCTTTCTGAATGGCGAGTCAGTTATATGGACCCACACTTCGTACTAACGGACTGCCAGTTTGTTACAAGTCCCGAGGCTTCCCTTTTATTGTGAGTTGGCATTCCGGTGATGTGAAGTTGTGAAATTCGGCCATATGAGGGAGTAATCCGAGGGCGCAGAGTCATTTCGCCGAGTGTGGCGTCCGCCGGGGTATATAAGGGCAAGTGAAGTGGTCTGGTCGGACACTCACCACTCCCGCGACAATCCAGACCCATATTCTCAACTGAAAGGGCTGCCGGACGTTGGCTACGTCGGCGATCGGCTACCTCAATTTGACTCTCCACTGGTCGAGGGAAGAGATGATGTTGCCAGCGCTCCAGGCGACTTCCTGTTGGCTACGACTGTGGAGCTGAGGAATCACGACACTCAACAAATCGTTTATTTAAATTCTACTATCACTCCAAGGGGCATACAGAGTACGCTTAACCGCTTGTCGTCCCACGTAGCACTTCATATTTAAATTCCATCGCTACAGGGTATGGCTCTTTGAATCCCCAGCTGCAGAGCGCAGGCGCACGGAACGGCCCACCTCGTCTCCCACACGGCACTTCCCTGACCGCGTACGCAACGCTAAATATAATGGACCTGGAAAATCCAACATATGAGGAACACAAAACAACGACGATATCGGTATACGAGATGGGGGACTACATGAAATTTGTGAAACTCGGTTACAAGTCAGTACTAGTCAGTCCTGGGGGAAAAAATGTCACTTAAGACAACCACAGGGAGCACAAAATTCTATATTTCTCGCTTCTTCGACCTCGGCAATCGTATTCCTCCAACTAGGCGTGTATTTAGTATCGTGGACGGCGCATTTTCGGCACGGATATATGAAAACAAAGTGTAAGCTCATAACTGTCACGCTTTTTCAAGTCTGAGCTTTCACCTATAGGACTCTTGGTTATGAGAAGAGCGAGGAGCATATTCCCAGCTTCGAATCAAAAGTATGTCAAACTACGGGCCAAATCTCAGTGGGTGCTAACATGTTACTCTCTGTTGGTGATGATCTGACCCTTATGACGCCCCAGGTTTGGGGAAATTTTATCTCAGACCCTAGATTTAATTACACCAAGCGTAAAAAGATTGCACGGACACAAGGTTTTTACGGGAAAAAATCAGCAGAGAGGAGGCCAATCGAGATTTTCGTCGATGTTGGGCATATTCAACAGCTGCAGGTCAAGGCGAAGCGCGTTGGCCATGAAGGGCGGGTGCTGGCAAACGACGCCGCGGCGACTAATCTTGAGGGACTATGTGCCCTCAGCCTCGCAGCACTGATGCTCGAGAGGTTTCACCATCACAGCGAAGCTTGACCTGGACTTTCATGACATATTTAATTTCACTGCAGTCGACGGAACATGTTCTGTATCATTGCTGAACAGTTCATAAAGAAGATCGAATGGTCATCAAGGTAGTACTACCTACCTACCTGATATTATAATTACAATCGATTCGCTACGAAGCTAGTACTACGAAACAGTATTATATCATATTGGTTCAGAGATATCTCAACGTTCTCAGCCGCCAAGAAACTCAACAACAAACGTCATATGTATGCTCGTCACCTATGCTCCAGAACCATTAGCACCAAGAAATCGTGCAACCAACCCGAGAGGCAGCTCTGGCCCCTCCTGATTCTCACATCTCTTGATCTGCGCGCTAAGTGTCGTGTCCACTGATTCATCGATGTCGTCCCACAAGTTGCCTCGTACGGTAAAATGCCGTGTCACGCGCTCCTCGCCATACGTCCACTTCGCCTCGATGAACGTGTACTGCGAGGGATTGGCGCGAACCCTATATGAATCATAATAAACGCATTAGCGGCAGTCTAGCGACCTATCAACACGCACATTCCAATCATCTCGGCGTTGTGCGCCAGGACCTCCGGCGGATCGGGGAAATTAGAATTTTGAGGCGGGAACACGTACTCGCGGACAAGTTAAGGGCGCACGTCCCCGTGGGATAGGACGTGTTCGTGAAATCGAGAGAGACGAGGAAGCTGTCGCCGGGCTCGTTTGGGTATTTACGGCGCGCGAGCCGCTTGAGGTGCGGGAGGTGCGCCTTGGCCTCGTGCATGAAGAGTTCGCGGAAGAAGCGGTGGTCGGTTGGCGAGAACGTGCGGCCGGTGTCTTCTGAACGGAATGTCAATATCAAATATAGGACTGGAAGCTTCGGGGAACGCACCGATTTTCGCGTTGGAGGCCTTCTGGAGCTTGCACAATGCGCGGTGTTTAGACCAGCTTTCTTTTTGACATTCTTTCGAGCAATAATAGCTGACGAGGCATCCAGTGCACCGTTTGAACTCGTGTTTCTTGCCGAAGGTCACTGTGGGTGTCAAACCCTGTGATTTTCATGGGGCTGGTCTATGAAATTACATTTTCATGCTCCGACTGCATGAATTCAATTCCATGTACTTCTCAATTCATGTACTTTTTTCATATACTTTGAAGCTACTGCAGCAGCCACATGAAATTCATGATTGAACAGTATAAACGAAGTCATTGTGAATGACATTGAAAATCATAAAATTGTAGTACAGAGTATTAAATTATTCCAGAGGCTCCTCCGACATTCCCATTGCGTCTGGACGTTCACAGAGAGCCCACACTCGAGGTCCTGGTGTATGGTCTGGGATACGCGCTACAAGACAGCTGATATCGTCAACGTCAATGACTTCAATGGGGGAGGATTCTCCATCCTTGTAATAAGGGGTGTTGAGATGATTCTTTTTGGCCAGCTTTACAGGGTGGACAATGGCCAGCAGCACGTTCTGAGCCTGGGGGAAAGGCTGGCCATCTTTTGTCGACATAGGTAGATCTGCAAAAAATTGAACAATCCGCAAAAGTTGGCCATATGCTACCTGGCGTTCAAGTATGACGGGGAGTCGGCGACGATTTCGATTTTTATCTACATCATGGGAGTACTCGAGAACCGTCAGCAGGTAGAGTAAGGAACAGATATGAATAAACACCTTGATATATGACGCATCGCGTGACATGTAGTTTTCCGATGAATGAACGAGTTCGACACCGCGAATGAGATCACCTCCATTGAGGAAAGAGATTCTTCCCCAACAGGCAACACTCCCAGGCATTGCTGTATCCACAGCGGTCTCGGAAACGTCGAAGGTTCGAAGGAGATAGTTCCGAACCGCTTTGTAGGCGAGGCGATCAAGAGGTCCCTTGGTGTGGGGATGGAGGACGCAAATGTCTGGGTCTAACAGGTAATGTGAACAGAAGTCAATGATATTGTGATGAAATGCTCACAATTAGAGAAGCCTTTACCCTTAAGTTCGTCGTCGCATCGGTCCGAAAGATCGAGTTCGCGATGTAAATTGTACTTCATCTTGATGACGCTGTTCTGGGCAATTTCGCGAAGGCGGCGCGCGAAGCTGGCGTAAGGATTTCGCCGACTTTTGCTCGAGCGCACCAGGTAACCGACAAAGCGCTCGGTGACATAGTTCCAGTAGCACCACATCGGGCCCGCATTAAGGATGTCGTCGGGGATGTGAAGGAGTGCATGAATCGTGAGGGTACATACAGGCAGAAATGCGGGGTTGTATTGGTAGTAATACCTAGGTAAAGCGAAATAAGAGCGCAAGACTTGGGAAAGAATAATAATTTACTTACTTTTCGAAGTCCAAAACCCAATTCGCGATCCGAGCCCGTAGCTCAGTGTCAACGTACTCACGACTGATGGAGAGCGCAAGGCAGTCATTGAATATGCGTACGAGCTCAATGAAGTGCGTGTAGTACTTCCGCTGCTGAAACCGATTACGGAGGACAACAGGGCCGAGTAGAGTTGTCCAGAGGGTATAAGACTTGGCAGTGAAATAATGGAGCTGCGTTGCAATGTTGGGGACGCGCGCACCGAATGCAGCAGGCGTGGTGTCGCCGGCGGTAACGCACGCGGCTCCAATTGCGTCGATAACCGCCGGCTGTAGCCGATATTCTTCGTTTGTCGTTCCGAGTCCCTTGAAGTCGGTCGTCCAAAGTGCGAGGAGATTTTTGACAACATTCTCGGGGATGAGGTGCATGAGGTCATGACCGAAAGAACCTGGGAACGACAGACTGGAGAGTGTCGCGAGGATCGGAAGGCCGTTGATACCGGTGTCTTTGGAACGACGTTCGGCTTCAGCATCCGAGGGAGCGGTGTCGATGTGAATGGCTTGGCGAATAAACTCATCATGAGTGCGTCGAGGGAGATTGAGTGGATCGTAAGACTCGCCCTCGTCGCGATGGAGGGGCACGTAGTTGGTCCTACCACCGCCCTCTGTGTCACAGATACCACGAATATGACAGGTGCGGCAAGGGTAGATAGCATTTGGGCCCTTCATGCGCATGAGCTTCGCCATCGCCGGCATGTCACCAAAGACGCGAATGAGGAATGCGCGGAGAGTGAATATCCGTTCATGCAGAGCATCGAAGGCGGCTACTCCCCGGGCGAGCTCCCAGAACTCATCGCGCAGCGGAATGAGGAAAGAATCAAGGTCCTTCGGTGCACGTGGACCCGGGATGACGCCCAAACAAACAACGTAGTCAAGCAAGAAGCGTAGCTCAGGTTTGAGATTGTAAATGACGCCGATGATGGGCCAGCACGTCGACTTTCTGTTTTTGAATGGACAGACACCATCGGTACTGAGACCGATGGCGATGTCGCTGTCCTGGTCGAAGTACCGGTGCAAAAAGATCTGATCCTCAACGCGGACATGGCGGTCCAGTAATCGTCGGTATTCCAGCGAGTCGAAGATGTCGGAGATTGTATCAGAGCGGGATTTGTATTTCGCGCGATAGGATAGCTCCTCACAGAGGTTCTTGTCCATGAAGAATGCCTTGAGTCGAGGAATGAGGGGTAAATAATCAAATGTAGCGCGAGGACGGCCGCGGGAGTCGAAACGCGGTTGGTCGCAGTACGGGCACTTGTCGAGGTCGGTGTATGGCCCCACGAAGCAGCAGCACGACTGCGTGCAGCAGTCGTACTTGGTGGGTTTGATGCCAGAAAGAAATGCAATCTGGGACTGCAGCTCATAGAGCGAGGGCAAATCGCGGAGCTGAGGGAAAGCCCGGGCTGTCTTCTTGTATGCACGCGATCCCAAGTCGATGTTTACCTTGAGATTGTGGGCACGGATGGCGTCGAGTGCTTTATCCGTCAAACGAACCTCTGTTCATGTCCTAGTTAGAAGACTTAATGTGGAGAGACTGGAATGATATGCTCACCACGCCGTAGCTCCTCTCGCTCAAATTCACCTCCCAGTAACTCCCATGCCGAGAGCTGAACATTCTCGAGGAGGTTGTCATCTAGCTCGGGCTCAGCATCAACATCGTCGAATACAAGTGGTGTGTCGTTCGGGCTGTCTGCAATCGCGCCTGGGTTATCTTCATCGTCGTCTGAGTCATCCACAGCCAAGACACGGGGCCGTCTGGTTGACAAAACCGGGGGAAGCTCCCGGTCGCTGTCAATCTCCATCTCAAGCGCCGGCGTAAAGTCCTGAATAACAGCCATGTCCTCGTTTGCTTCGCCGTCTGCGTGGTCCCGGTCTACTCATGAATTGTATCAAGTCAGTCATTGGGCAACACATATTAGGTATCAAGAGAAGCGCACCCAGGCGCGCAGACTTCCGTGGCTCAGGAGAGCCTTCATCAGGACTCTCCGACCTGCTCCTTCGTCGCTTGAATTTTTTGAGTAATTGTGAGGTGAGATTGACCGCCTGTTGGCGGATTTTGACAAGCTGTGGGCCGCCACCCTTGAGATGATTTCGCCGCGCTTGGGAAGAGATGTTTTGGTTGCAACAACTGCAGTAGACCATAGTAGGTTGAGTAATAGCGGTTTTAGAGCAAAGCGCGTTGACGTTGGGACGCGAGACGCGGCGACGGTGGAGTGGTGACCGTAATTGGGTGACATCAGTGGTGACATCATTCATGTGACCCACTCCTTCTCTCTTCTAACTACGACCTCCCCCACCGCACCAACGCTCGTCGACCGGACGTTGACCCCCAATCTCATCTGTACCAATGACAATGTCCCCCCAGATATCCACTTGTGTGCTCGAATGTTTTCTGTAGCGTTACTATCTTAGACCCTGAAGTGATAATGACTTTTGATGGCTCTATTTTCGTTCTGTCCGCTTGGCCGTTACCTCTCGGTATTTGTTCATAGGTTCTTAGACATATGAAAAGTAGTATTCCTGAGTGCCATAATTTTTGGATGCTTTTCGACGAAGTTATGAGGTCCCCGAGGATCAGACATAGAAGTGATAACGCTTTTGGCGGTGTTTTGATCGCATCAAAAATACAGGTTTTCATTTTTTTCTGTCCGCCTAGTGGGCTCCAAGACTCAAATAAGTTTACCAGACCTTCGAGAATACATCCTTGCATGTCATTATTTTTTCTCAGAGCATAGGAGTAAGAATTACGGCAAGCATCAGTGAATTATCACTTCTAGTCACATTATCACATCTGGGCCTATTATAGTACTGCTGCTCCGTAAGTCCAGAAATGCGGCTCCACTCGACTCCACCGCTCGCTAAAGCTCAGGACTAGGTACTTAAGGCCCTGCCACTCCTCCATACACCCCACTAACATGACGCGAAAAGATAACACCCGCTCTACATCTAATGAGAACCACGATCCACGCCCCCGCGCTCGCACTAAACGTTCGCGAGTTCCGACAGCCTCATCAGCTCGCACCCCTCTTCGAGACAGAAATGTCACCACTCACGAAGGAGCCCAGACAATATCTACGGCCCTGCCGCCCGAGCCTGAGTCTGCTCGTGTTGCACGGCTGGAAGGTGCGTCATAATCACCCATACTGTTTCACTGACATAATTGTGACAGCTGAGCTGGAGGCTATGAAAGAACAGCGCGACCGCGCGGATGCTGCTCTCCGTGCGGAAAGCCAGCGTGCTCCAGTTCCCAGACGTGAGCACAATGCCGCCGCCGATGAGTCCATTCCTCGTCCACCCAACGCCGCAAAGGTCAAGATGGAAGCATTGCGAGAGATGTTGAACATTGAGAAGATGGAGTGGAACGCCATCCGCGTGCGTATTTGTTTTTCAATCGGCCTTTAACGCTCACCAGCCGATAGACCGCCACGCGCGAGGCTTTAACTGCTGCCCAGCTAGACATGGAGCGCAATTGGAAAGCGCAGAAACCATCCAAACTTGCGATGGCGTATAACACTGTAAGTCCGTGCTTCTATTTCTACGTTATCTAGCTAATCCTATCTTGAGGTCGAGGAGAAGTTCCCCATCCTTCGCCAATGCGAAGGTCAATGGGGCGTTGACCGAATCGCGAAGCAGACCCTCTCCAACCGCAAGAGTTATCAAAGCTGCATCAGCAATCCCGCAACTTACCGTGGCCGTCGCGCGGCTGCCCGTCACACCGCTGCTCGTCGTGGGGCCGCAACTCGTCGTACCCCCTCGCACACTCCCCCTGCCACTCCCTCACGCACCTCCGCCACCCCCACCCCCGTCTCCTTGCCGCTCTCCGTCTGCTGGGCCATCCCAGCCGCGTCATCACGCCCGACCTCAACGCGTCCCGAACTTCGACAGCGACGATGATTTATTGGACTTCGACGACGATGTGCAGGACAATGGAGAAGAGGATGATGGACCCGAATTGAGTCCCTCGGGGGGGAAGAGCGTGCAGCGCCGCCCGATGGGCCGGCTCGGAAGCGTAGCCGTCGTGACTGAATGTATTAATCTAATTACAATTATAATGCTTCCCATGCTCTTTCTATGTGAATTGAATGAACTTGAATGGTGACCCTGAGTGTCTTGAGAAGCAGTCACTGTGCTAATCAATGGAAGCCATGCTGAAAGCGCATGAACGCATACCATGGAATCGTCCGAAAAGTATGTGAAACAAAACTATGTGAATGTCATTTTTTTACTGTGGATTCCACTCACTTACTCGATGCCTTCCATGCAAAAGACCCATGTAATTTTACATGAAATCCATGGGGTTTGACACCCACAGTGGGTGGTACACTAGCGCATGGATAAGTATTAATTGCCAAAGAGATAGCGAAGGGGTACTGTACTGACCGCTTCTGACCCGCACGGGACATTCACTGCGCCACGAAGCGCCTTGGGGAGGTTCGCAAAGCTACTGCGTAGGGAATCCACATATATCAAGGTCAACCAGTCATCCCACAGCCAACTCTTCCTCATCCGCGCTTCTGCAACGGGCGAGTCGGTCTCGTTCAGCTCGCGACTGACCACGGTGATGACGGATAGATACACCAGATGCTGGGGGAGCGTCTCACGGACAATGTGCCGTATGCAGTCTTTGCAGAACTGGTGCATCTTCCTCTCGAGGAGGGGACACAGCTCGGAGATGACGCGTAGTAGGCCTACGTCTACGGCCTGGACCACCCAGCGTTGGCTATCCTCGCGGATCAGGGCGAAGCGGATGAACGTGAAGCCCATGTTGAGGCATTCGAGATAGCTGCCCTCGGGCGTCATGGAGGATCCCACGACGTCGGCGACGAGGGAGAGCATGCGCGCCACGACCCAGGTCGCGTTCGCTTCGAGGATTGCGGGCGTTAGCGGGTGGTACGCGAGGCGGCTGAGGACAAAAATGGCGTGGGCGTAAACAGATACATGATCGGGGACCATAGGCGTGCGGTTCATCGCGGTGCGGAGGCGGTCGACAGCAATTTTCGCGAGGAGGTCGGGATTGTCGGAGCTTGCTACGAGAACCTCGTCAAGATCCTCCCATGAGCAAGTTCGTAGAAGGGAGGTCAGAGTAAGGGAGCTGGATGGGGGCGATGAAGGATGCATCCAGAGTTGCGTATATAGAACAAGAAAGCCATCGGTTGCCCGGATGACAGCCCCGAGCCCGTCGTCCTGCAAGAAGCCATAAAGTAGAGTACAAATCGTGATGAGCGTCTCTTCGGCGGAATTGGCGTCCTTGGCTTGAGAGACGCGCTGTGAGTAAAAGTAGCCGCACCACTTGAAAATACCGGGCCAAGCCTGGATAATACGAGACCGGAAGTCGGGATTGTCAGGGAACTCTGCCACAAAGCCCTCTTCGAGACCGATGAAGGAGGCCCATGCACGCTCGGAGGGATCATTCTCAACGGGAGGAACGGCAGATTTCGGGACCTTGGTTTCGTCCACATTAAAGAGAAAGGTCTGCAAGAGGACGTGCGGAGGGATGATGATCGTCGGCGATTTCTTCCAGGTCTGGGCCATGACATACAACGCTTTCGCGTCGCAAGTCTTGAAAGATTCGATCAACTGGTGCGTTATTATTAGAGCGCGTGGTTGTGAATGGAATTTAGGACAGTCACCTCTTCTGCTGTTTCGTTTATCGACTGTATCAAGCGACCTGAATCGCGAAACTCCGCCTCCAGTTGTTCCCTTGTCTGCCCAGCATGTGATTTGCGAAAATCTTCGGCGATCAGACGCTCGAAATCCGTAGGTGCCCCAATTATCGGCATGGTCTCGCAAAGACTTGGAGATGAAGATAAAGCAAGAGTCAAAGTTATGTAAGCTTCTGTCAATCAGCGGAGTTTGAAGTTTCTTTTCCAAGTTTTCGACTCTAATATTGTTCGAACTCTTTCTAGCTTTTTTCCCTTTATTTTAGCTCCGTCCTTTCTCGGCACAAAATCCTGAACTTCGTTTTCAAGCAGCCGCCTGAGGCCGGCAACTGCCGAACGCCACGTGCTTTTCGACGTGGCCGATGAATGTCAAAGTCGCGGCTCTCTTTTTCCTTCATGAGCAGGTTTCGTTTTCCTGGTTCTTTCTCATCTTTTCGCGCATCCCAAGCCTATAGCGGAGGTCTGATACTGGGATTGTCTGCAGCCATTGCAGCAAACGGGACACGTGTCCAGGATGCTCCAGATGAGGACTTGAAAAACTTCGCACTTGACCCGCCGAAACCAGGGAAGAAGATGCTCGGGTTGAATCTTCATTTCTTCTCGTCGTTAGCGCAGTAAATACTTCATTGAACTCCGCTGTTGCTTAAATTCTCACTTGATCTCAGAGAAAACAGCGCAATTTACATCCAACGCGGCACCATACTGGCGTCAGAGACCGAGAAGCCGCGGTGTGAAATCCTGGCCATCACGGAAGGTCATTATGGTCACCACAATGCGCAGTTTGTCCAGCAACGCGTGATGGACCTCGTCATGGCGCGCATCGTGCAGTTGTACAACCTTCATCCCCCTGAGGACAACCCAAACAGCCCGGGATGGTATGTAGGCTTCATGGCGCACTATCATCGCCCGAGCACCAGTAACATCCATATCTCGTTGCGCGAGACTTTTCAAGCGCTCGACCAAGAGATACTAGACGACCTTGTATATTCACCTTCCGGACCGGACCTTCAGAATTATACGATGAAGAGCATGACCTCCTCGTCTGTAGCGATGGCGGTCTACGAATACGAAACCCAGATTCTCCATATCGCGAGCTTGGGATCTACCATCGCCCTTCTGGGGCGTCAACGGGCTAGCAACGATATGTACGACGTGCATGTCCTTTCGGCCGATCACTCTCCCAAAAATCCCGCAGAGCAAGCGCGCATCCGAAGTGCACACCCTGGGGAGAATATAATACACGACGGCCTCCTCTTCGGACGCCATTACACCCGCGCCTTCGGCGATGCGGCGCTCAAGATAAGTGCCGCGCTCCGGGAGCGCTTCCGGGTCCCCGAGTCGTTCAGCGGAATGAGCGATTCTGAGGGTCAGACGCCGCCGTATATTTCATCCGAACCGGATATCACGGACGTGCGCCTACTCTCTGGAGACTTTGTCGTGCTTGCCTCGGGCTGGATCTCGAACTGCCTCTCGCACGAGGAGATCGTCGGCTTGGTGGGTCTATGGCTGAACAAGCATCCACCGCACAAGCGACCGTTCGCGATCGAGAAGTTCGTGCCTATTACGGTGCCCATCGACGAGGTGATCGAGCGGGAATCACTCCCTGTGCGGTTAAAGGACGACACGACGGTCATGTACCCACAATGGAAGGCGCCGAAGCGGTTTATCAATGTCGATCTCAATGTCGCTACGCACTTGGGGCGCAATGCGATGGGAGGAGCTAATTCGGAGGTTCGAGAAGAGCTGCTGAACAATTTGAGGCATCCTGACTTACCGCGGTATGCCTTCAATTTGTGCATTCATCTACGCTGATGATTTACACGTACTTCGTACAGGGAGGAGCTGGCGATCGTCGTGGTTCTTGTCGACTAACTGCGCGTGAAGATTATGGGAATGGAGATCCCGTCAATCGAAATGTGTGTCCGACAATGAACATGGCTCGAATACTAATAACACTTCGCGCAGAGCACCACACCTCGATAACGCGCAACGAATTTGCGCTACATTATTTCGTAATTGTCGACATGCACCTCGGGAAATTGATTGCAGACGAGACTTCCGACATTATATGGACAAATTTCAATTCATGAGCCGACGTCCGATACTGCCATATTTAGGCTTTCCTTCTGCGACCCGTCGAGTTCGTCGAGTTCCGTTTGGAAACGGCTTCTCATCACAGTCCAATATTTGTCTTCCCCAAGCTCCTCCAATCCACTTTCCCGCTCACCTTTTAGTACGCGCCCCAACCGTTCCAAAAGATTTGCGGCCTGATCTAAGAATTGCCCTGTCTCCTGCTGTACAATCTCTTGGTCGTCTGTGTCCTTTATTATTTTCGAATCGTTGGTCATTGCATATCTCGCGTTTTCGGCGGCGTGGTGAAGGGTATCACCCAAGGATGGAGAACAATGCCCTCTCCAACCGATGAACTCCCTCCTGGCCGTCGAAGAGCCCTCCATTATTGGCACATACTCATACTTTCTTTGAATCGCGAACAATGCGGTGCATCTGGCCAGCCGAGGAAACTCTTGGAGGGCCTGTTGCATGGAAAATTTGAAATCTTTCCAAGCGTTCAAGAGCGCTATCGAAGTGAAGGTTAAAGCCGCGTCATGTGCATCCGTGAAGGATTCTTCAGGGAGTTTCGTATCCCATATATGAGCGAGGACAGAGTTATAACTTCCTAGAAGTTCCTCCGGCGGCGGAGGCTCTAGTTCAAAGTACAACGTGACCCAGGTGGCGAGATCGGCGCGAATGTATGGTTCCCAATACGGGATGGTAGAGAGTTCCTTGCCCAACTGGACATAGTCCATTGCAAATCCGAGATAAGGTAGCTCCTCGAGCACGGCAGCACCAATCCGAGACCATACAGAGTATTCCTCCATGATGACCCGCAGACTGTTGTCGTGGAACCAAAATTGTGCCCGGAGAAGAAGTGTGAGGGCCAGGTTTGCAAGACGAGGTTGGTCTCGTGAAGAAACGGCCTCCATTATGACACTGAGTACTCTTGGAGGCGTGTTGCATAAATTTTGGGCATCAATCAGAGCTCCCAGAAGCAACAGAACATCATGCGCTATGGCATCGTTCCAGCGAATCTTTGCTCCTGGAGCAGTAGCGAAGGTTTGGCGAATATGTTCCAATGCGTCATAAGCCCAGTTGACGTCATGAAGTGAAGCATGCCCCCAGCTCCCAACTTGAAGTGCCAATGCGGCCACAGCGACGTCCACCCATCCCTCCTGTCGCGGTAATGAAGAACAGAAGGCATATACATGCGATCTGTCTGCGCTGTTGAGGTCATCATGAAGTTGCGCCATCCTGAGGATCTCTAGAACCGCACCCAAATCCAGCATATTTTGAGCCAGAAGTTGGGTTAGATTGTTCAGGAGCGCTCTTAGCAGGAGCGGTGTCATCGCACTTAGCAACGTGTTCAGTTATGCACTAATATATAATTGTGTGATATGCACACCTCTTGTTCTTCGTTGCCAAATCATGCCGATGCGGTTTAAAATCAAGAAGAACGTTCAAGCACAGCAAATAATCCGCCACAGATTGTGTGCTCAGAGACCCCACTTGCTCTGCAGGCAGCTGTTTCAAGAAATTCGCGGGTCGCGTCGCAACGGTGTCGCCAAGTAGGTGGTACCTCTGATGTTGGAGGGTGTGCGGAATGGTACGGAGTAGCCAGTCGATGGTAGATTGTTCACGGACGCCAGAGAAGCATTTCAAGGAACCCTCCAAGGCGCTTACTACGCTGCGTAGTTCAGCGAGTCGAGGTGATTCCAGTGCGTCCGAGTCGGATAGACTAAAATAAATGGTCCATGCGTCCAAGTCGTCCTTCGCGGGCGAGACTCCTGCCATCCTGGGGTAGTGCGAATAGTATGGCAGCAGATTTTTCTTGTGGTCCCCATCGCTCGTTGAATAAATATCTAGAACTCCGTATGCCTGGCCACAATTTATCGCTCGCTCCACCAAATCATCCCGGATCCTCATAGTCAGAAATTCGAAATTGAAACAGGACCGGAAGGTAGACTCCAGCCGTTTAAGCGCCAAGTCGAGCGAAATATCGAGGGGCCACTGAAGGTCTACAGCCATCGCAGCAGCAGCGGAAATGAGGTCGGGATTTGTCGATGTTTCCAACACCCATGTTACGGCGGGGACGGCTGGCGAGGGTAATGGGAAGGGCTCGTTACTGAGAAGAGCCGGAGATTCGGGGGAAGAAGTCTTATCATGCGAAACCGGCAGAGTGGGCGTCGCGGCGTGGTTGCGCATGAATCGCCGTACCGCGGCCCAAGGAGTTGAAAACCAATGCTGAAGATGTGCAGGAGCTTGGTCATTAAACCGAACTATTGCCTCCTTCACTGTCGGTGGAAAGCGGTTTGAGATTCCCCGGGCTGATATCAGCAAAATTTGAGCGAGGGGTGTCTGGAAGGGAGAGTCGGGGTATATTATGGCTGATATGAGGAAGCCAATATATATGATGGTACCGAGGGATGCCGACGCAATGCTGATAATGGCAATAGGCCGATTTATTGTCCACAAGTAAACGGAGAGGGCGGCGGAGAAAAGGAGTAATGCGATTTGCAGGAGAAGGGGAAACATTTGCATGACCGCATCAAATCTCCATTTAACCACACCATCGAGTTTACGCTGCCGTTCTAGGCCACGTTCCTCTAGTGTTCCCCTGTTCCCCGCTTCTCCATAGTGCATGAGCCACTGCTTCCCGAGAACGGCCAGTAGTGCAGCCAGTAATGTGGAGAACAAGCTGATATAGAGGAGGCTCTGAGCAGCGACGATGATGATGGGGGCTCCGTCATCGGGTGGAGATGTGTCTGCGGCTGCAAATAGCGAACCATTGATGTTGTGGATTAAAAGGCGAAGGAGACCCTGTGTCACATCGTCGGGGTCTTGTTGAAGTTCTGGTTGGATCTGGATGATGAAAGCCGAGCTGACAGCGGAGAAGAGACCGGCCTAACAATGGGAAAGTCAGTAAGAATTATTTAATCCTTAGCACAGCTCTTGCTCACGAAAATCAGGGAAGTGTCGAGATCTGTACTATATTTCTGGTAAAATTCTTTGTCGTGCTCGTCTGCCAGGGTCTTGTACGCATCCCAAAAGGCTGTTTCCTTGTCCGCTACTGGCTTTGGTTTTAAAGCATCGACGGCCTTCTGCACTCTAGATCCACCGGATTTATTATGTTCTGAACCGTACAGATGATTTCTCACCTGTCTGTGTTTTCCTCACTCTTCTGTCCTAGATCGGCCAGCGCATCTCGGAGTGCGCTGATCAGTCTTTTGACCAATCCGTGAGCGCCGTTGCGCCAAACCACTTGGTTCACGAAGATGATCTTACCTATCCGTGTCGGAGACAGGTTCAAGTGTTTCGGTAAGAGGTTGAAGCCTCTTGGGAGACACGCCAAGGGGGGGATCAGGAGGCGGAGAGGGACGCGACGTCTCCGACATGGTGGAGGTAGTGGAGTACTTTCGACAAATTACGGCACCAGCTGAGTGATTCTGTGAACTTCCGATTTTTTCCGACAGGGCATTGATATGATGTCATAGCCGAACCTGCGAAGTTGGAAAACCAGTCGGACAAGTCAGTAACCTCAATTATATTGCGTAAGGAATATTTGATGAGAGATCAGAAGCCAATAAAAGTCCTACGCTAGCGCCAGCTTTAGCTAATAGCAGGCGATACAGGCATGGCACAATATTTTGTATTACTAGTAGATTGTAGATACCCTTGTACATGAAGGACCCAGCACTAGTCGTATATTTCTTCTCAACTCGATAGCCTACAATTTATATTCGCAATAGCTCGGGGGCTTGTTCTCGTCTGGGTACTGTACTCTGAAAATGCTCTGGTCAACGGGCACCTCAGGAGATGTCGGGCGAGGCCGAAACTTGGGCCGAAACTTGCGGATACTGTCCTCGATTCTTCTGATCGCCCTGTCCATGTACATAGGTTCCCACCTACGGCATACCATGCCGCGAGTGTCCTCGGGGAGAGCATTGTTTGACAATAAGGTCCTTGAGAGAAGGAATATCAGAGGTAACCTGGAGTAATAATTCCTGTTGTCGAAGAATTATTGAGCACGCTCAGTTAAAGGTAGCCAAAATGACTTGACTTACAACGGCGGATATGTCTGGTACAGGCTTCGCTGCTCCCGGGTATACTAAATTGAAGCATTGACACGCATTTCCAGGGTTGTGAGATGTTGCAGCCTGGATATCGCTTGGCGATTATGCGATCCAAAACACCAGCCTCCCTGGTACTCGGCCGCACGAGAACAATGCGACAAGGCTGTTGCGTGTTCCAGAAGGACGTCAAAAAACATGGCCGAAATTTGGCCGGAGTCGGCGCCGGTATTTAATCCAGCCCGCGGAAGGCTCAGTCGTCGAAGTCCAGAATAAGACGCGAGGTACTGGAGTAACCCGTCGGTGACGGCAGCGGCCGTTATTTCCTCGAGATGTACTTCATATATCTGCAGACAACGCCATGTGTCCGACCAATCGGCCTCGCCCACAAGGTGCAGGGTCGAAGCCGGGGGCTTTTGGACACCACCTCGCTTACATGCCGAGAAAATGCGTCATTTCCCACTAGCACAATAACGCTCAATATCCGAAGGCCCGATAGGCGCTCGAAAGACTGCAGGTCCTCCCCAGAAAATGACAACCAGAGGCCATCTAGACCACCGAGGGAAACTAAGAAATTGACAACCACCTCCGCCACCCAATCCGGATCCAGGTAGCGGAAGTCCCACCTTGATTGGGTGAGTTCTTCATGTCGGGACAAGATTGGAATCTATGCACATGACAGTCCTGACGTTTTTGAGCGAGGCTAGCGCGGGGGCCAGGCGTGGCCGTATCCGGGAATGCAGATTAGACTGAGAATCTTCCCACCTGTTGAAAGACCATTCACCAAGGACAACTGTCATCTCGAGACCCAGTCCACCGATCTTCAGTGCGGTAGCATGCTGTGCCTACTGAGTGCTGCCTTGAGTGACAGCGCGAGGCCTGCATACTGTCCACGCTTTTGGATGTTTAATGTAAGGCACAAAAAAAAGGGGCCCGTGGCAAGAGCGAGGGAACGGCAGACTGCCCGAAGATTCAGTTGCTCTTCGTGATTGCTCTATGGAAGACTCAGTATACGATGGGTATAGATAGGAGAAAATGAGACCTGGCGTCCGGTTTCTTGGAGTAAGTCGACACAAAAATCTAGCATAGTGTGTTCGATTCCGAGGAAATGGTGTGAGTTTGTAATGGACTGGGTTTGGCCTACGCCGAGTTGTGGAGGTGGATGATCATCGCAACCGAACCGATTACCCGATGATCTGAGATCAAGACTGCGCCCCTAAAGAAGAAAGTTCAGAGATTGGAGCGGAAATAGACAGGATGAACGCACAAAAACACATTCCGACATTGGATGTTCGATTTTTAGAAATGGGCAATTTCGATTAAGATATAAATCAAGGAGTATGTATCGTGTAAATAGCATACAGGCAGGGTGGTTTGTAATTTCCAGTGAGTTTCTCAGACCATATCCCAGAATACATGAAATAATCTGGCTGACCGAAGGACGTGAAAGCGTAAGGTGAAAGGTAGGACGCATGCTGGGAAATAGACGTAGTGTGCGGAGGAGTTCGAAGGTGGAAAACCATGAGTGTCTGCAACGAGGAGAATTCGCATGAACTATGCGTATGCATATGGAGTACGGGCTTGAGGCGAAGACTCGGGCGTCTGGATTGAAGTCTAAACTATCCGCTGCATTTGGACCATCACGACACGCCGATTCGCAGTGAATTCTTGCAGGCGTACTAAGAGCTTGGATCTCTGTTACTTAGCGCCGCGCACTTTGTAGCTCGTCAGGAGAAGAAAAGAAAGATCGTGAGAACAATGGCACAAAATGTCCGATTTGTTCCGACCGGCCGAGGCCGCCGATGATTCAAAAGTTTTTTTGGAGAGGCGGCTGATGCGGCTAGGAATAAGGGAATCAAACTGAATGGCGGGATAGCTCCAACGATTAAATACACCATTATTTCGCGGCGATACGAAAAAAAAGTCCACTTCAAATCGGATGTAGCTTATTTCTTCCTTTTTTTGTCTGTAACGCCAAAATAAATAAAATCCACACGGAAGCTACGCAGGAGGCGTACCTCCATTTCTGCGCTTGCGGTTTTCAGCCGCAATGAGCAAGTTACTGATGCTGGGGTTCGCGCTATAATAATTGTTACTCTTAAAGATGAGAAACTCGTTGTGGGAAGGCTCAGAAGTTATACCATCAATTTGGGCTGAGATCTGCAGTATATATGGCCATACTGGTTTGTTTTTTTTCCGCATCCAAGCTTGGCCGCCAAAAAAAAAAGGTCTACCCAGTGAAAATTGGGTGACTTCCCGTAAGATAAATTTAATCCACACAACGATCGGAGGGGTGCCAATGATGGGACCTATCAAGTATACTGAAAAATCTAGGTTTATTGGTTTCCCGTAAGAACGTTTATGAGAATTTTGGGATTATTTTGAATATCTGTCTGCCGCAAACAACATACAAACAGCGCGTCTCGACAAGATCTTCGACACATCGCACCAGAATGGACCGCGACGTGTACCCTCTCCTCGCTAGAACAAGATCTCATACAAAGTGTTGTTGCATTCATTTCCACGTGTTACATACTTACAAAAGTACCGCAGGCGGGCGTTGGCGTAAAGTCGTGAGCGCAGTCGCCAACGCGGCGACATGACGCAGTTAGCGCGCTAGGCCGGGAGGCGCACCGGCTCGCACCCTTGCGGAGCCGGATGATCTTCCCTCCGCGCGTGCACGCTTCTCCTCGACGAGCCGCAGGTATGGTTAGAGTGTGTCTGCCGTGTCGCGGCGTCATGGGGCTTGCGGGTCAGCACCTGGATGAGCCAGTACTACCACATTCATTAGCAGGGGTTTCCAGGGGCACGAGACTGGCGCCGATGAGCGAGACGGGCGGGCTGGGGATGCGGCGGCGGAGCGCGAATGGGCGGAGGACGAGGACGACAGGGTGGGCGGGCGGCTTGCGGGGACGAGCATGGGCGGGGGGCGTCGTCACGCCGTTCATTTTTTTTTTTTTTTTTTTTTGGTGGAGCGTTTGGTATTTGGTGTAGTAGGGTGTAGGAAATATGAGTATTTTCCGTCCTCGTACTCTGCTCGGGGGGGATTCGGCCACACCTTCATCGCAGAGACGGATCATCCGGACCGGCCGAGCCGGCCACCCCCGCCCGCTGGTAAATTGGCAATGGACTTGAAACCTTGCCGGACATAAACAACCACCCCGGGGAGATGCGCGTTCGCACTTATGCCTGATCGGCATTCTCGTGTGGGGTTTCGACCGCAGGGCGGATCAGTCTGGCAAGCCGGACCTTCACCGCCCCGTAAGTGCATCGGGACCAGCAAGCTGGTCCTTCACGCGCACTTACTAGCCGATACCCACTAAAACCCCAGTCCCCTGCATCCAATGTGCTGGGGATTTGTCCTCGTTCTCAACGACTTTCTTCCATGTCTGCTTGACCAGTGACTTAGGGATGGACTTATTTCCATACTTATTTTTATTTGTGAGTAGACGGTCCAGTCTGATTCTATCATTGAGCTTTTTGCGCCATCTATTGTGGATTTCTGGGGCTGAGGCGGGGTTTTTCTCCCGAATTACTCGTTCATTCCTTAAGCACCAGATCAAGTGCGCAGATTCAGCAATGATTATCCTGTACAGGCGGGATGTGCCCGCATCCGTCTTCTCATCCGTGTCGCCTTTCTTGATGGCGCCGCATGCCATGATCTCGCCCATAGTAGGTTTGTGTTCGGCACCGGTTCTTTTTTGCCATATGTTACTGACAAGGTCCCAGATTAGTTCTTGTCCTGGGCAGGTACATTGCGTGAGTATGTGAGTCATTGACTCTTTAACCCCGCAGTGGGCGCACTGTCCACGGTTTTCAAAGCCGGCTATGTTTTCCCAGTAGCGCCCGACTTTGTATCCATCGTGGATTAGCATCCACAGAAAGAAGCGGATGTTTCGAGGTATGTCTTTATTTTTTGTGGACTGCCAGATTTGTTGCACTGATGGTGTAGTGCCGTCTTCAATGGCGGCTGCTCGTTGGGCGAACACCATGTTCCTGGCCGTTGCGGTGCGGTCTAGTGCCTCCTGGTATGTCGGCTCGTCGATTTTTTGTCCCCTGATTATTTTGTACGCGAGGGATTGTGTCATTTTTGGAGCTTAGCACCTGGCAGGAGCAGTGCTCGATCTATGTGGGTATCAATCACATCCTGTGCGTCCTTCTCGGCACCCTCGCCAGCCAATTTATCTGCGCCCTCGTTTCCGGCAACCCCAGAGTGGCCCTTGACCCACTTGAAGGTCGTTGGGGCTTTCCGTGCTCGGAATCGGGCTGCCGTGGTCTTCATTAGGGCGCCATTTGCCACGTTGAAGAAGCCCTCATCCTCCCATCGCTGGAGGTTTCTTGTAAGTCCATCGATGGTGTACTTGGAGTCGCTCAAGATTTTCATAGGGACGTCTTTCGGGTTCTTTTCTGCCGCATCTTTCACGGCGACCACTTCCCCAACTTGGTTTGATGGTTTCAACTCATCGGGTACCCTAAGTGCCGTGTTGCGCATGTCATCGTCGCCGTAGAAGATTCCCGATCCGGCTCTAACGTCCGCTGTGCCATTATGCAGCGCAGATCCGTCCGTGTAGACGATGATAGCCTCTTCATCAGGTTCTGGCTGCATCCGCGTGTCTGGGGCGGCCGTGCCTCCTTTCAATCCCGAGGTGAAGATCCGGAAAGTGTCGCCGATATTCCCTGCTACTGTGATCCTGGTATCAAATGGAATCTCATCTGGTCCGTCTACTGGGGCTACTTGTGAGTCATCGTCCTCGTAGTCCTCTGGCTGTGGTTCTAATGGGTTCCATTTATTCTCCAGGGCACACAGGAGTCCCCGTGCCTTGCGGTAGCATCGAAACGGGCTCTCGCATCCTGGGCTGAGTTGCCTCGTTTCTTGGCATGCTGCGCAACGGCAGTCTCGCCGATCCGTGTGGCGTGGAGATCCTGATTTTTGTGCGAGTTTTTCCGCATCTCCGACCGTGATTACATTGTGGTTCTTCTGTAGGCACGAGTTGACCAGCGTGTCCGGGGAGAAAATGCGCCGTGATGCGCGCGACTTCCGGTGGTACCAAACCGGCATGTCCCTTTGTATGTCCCTCGAGATCGCAAGCCCATCCATGTTCACTCCGTGTTTTAGGGCTATTTTGTCCATCTCAAGGAGGTCTTTCGGGAGCTTACCATTGCGGGTGTTCGTTCGCCACGACTGTAAGTACATGTTCCGTCTCATGCCTTCCTCAATAAAGTCGTCCTCACCTCTGATGTTCCGTGCATATAGCTCGTCGGCAACGAATGCCCAAAGGGGGCGGTCATCGCCAAAACTCAAGTATGATTTAAGCCATGTTATCGTTATCGCTTCATTTCTTGCTACAATATCCAGTAAGTTCCTCCCGCCTACTTCGGCTGGTGCATATATCGTCTCTTTGTTGATGGTGACACTGGTTTTCTCAGCCCATAGAAAGTTTCTGATCCGTCTTTCAAGCTTCCGTTCCACTTCCGTTGGCATCCCTTGTACTTTTGCTAGGTACTGGGTCATTCCTCCGACCACCATGAGCACTATCAGTCGTCTCCCCTCCATCGTCGGGTGTCCTAGCTCCCATCGTTCTAGTGCGGCGTCTATTTTCTCTAATGTACGGGCCCAGGTGTCCACTTGGACAATATTGTTCCCAACCCATGCTCCAAGGCTGCGTATTGGCTCAGCTTCAGCAGCGATCTTGATATGTACGGGTATTATTGTTCCATCTACTCCGTTGACGAACCTAGATGCTCGTATTCTGTCCCTCTGTTCAAGTTTTCCCAACGGTATCATTTCCGTTTTGCCTATATTAAATTTGGCGCCTGATGCTACGCACCATTCATCTAGTATCTTTACGAGGTCACCGAAATCATCATCTCCTGATAGGTATACAATCGTATCATCGGCAAATAGGGTCGCGATTAATTTCTCTGTTTTTCCGGGGATTCGGAAACCTTTCAAATCTGACTGGCGTAGCGACTCTGCTAGTGGCTCAATGGCTAGGTCAAACAGGAGGCATGAGAGCGGGTCGCCTTGCCTCACTCCTCGTGTCACCTTGAACGGCTTGTCGCTCATCATCCCGTTCACTACCACAAATGTGTATGCGTCGCTGTAGAGCGCTTTCACAGTGTTGACAAATTCATCAGGTATGCCATAGCTTCTCAGTGCCTTCCACAGGTAGTCGTGCTCAATTTTATCGTAGGCTTTTTCCTGGTCCAGCGCGACGATTACCCCATCGGTTTCTGTCGCCTCCGCAAGCTCGATGATTCGCTTCGTCAACCATATCTGGTCATGTATGTGTCGGCCAGGTACGAAGCCGGCTTGGCTTGGGTGTATGAGGTCTTTCGCGACCTCCGCCAGCTTGATTGTAAGTGCTTTTGTAAATATCTTGTAGTCTGTATTCAGTAGCGAGATGGGGCGATAGTTGGCGATGTCTGCCTTGTCGTTCTTTTTATACAGGGGGCACATCCAGCTTTCCGAGAACTTGGTTCCCACAATTACCCCGTGGTTCTCAATGTCGTTGAATACTCGTAGCAGTGTCGTGATAATGTCAAATGCAGGTTTCTCGAGATCTGAGTCTGTCTGGAATCTTGAGTCGAGGATTTTCCAAACCTCGTATTGTATCCCGTTGATACCAGGTGCTTTGCAGTTGGAAGATAGCTTTAGAGCTTTCACGACATCAGCTCTATTCAGCTTCCGGCGCAGGTTGGCAGCCTGCTCCTCGGTAAGTCTCATATTGGTCCTTTGGAGGACGACTTCAATTGTTGGGTCTCTGATGTCGGGGGCTGTCTCGCGTCTGTCTGACTGGATTTTATTGTGGTAACTTCGTGCCATCGAGGCCATCCGTCCCGAGTTGGTCTCATACTCAGGGTTTTGGTGTTGTGCGGCATTGCCTGCCGTCTTGTGCAGTCTATATATTATGTCCCGCGGCTTTTTAGCCTTGTTCACGCCTGTCCAGAATTTGTTTATCATTTCTCCTTCTAGGACATTGCGGATTTTAAGGGTTTCGCGCGCGGTCGCATGTCTTGACTGCTGTAGTCTCATCAGCCTCTCCGTGAGTATGGCTCCTGAGAGGACTCGTTGGTCTTCATCAATCGATTCGTCGCCCATGACACATTCTAGCTTCAGTTCAAGCTCCGCTATGTCTCGTGTTGTTCTCAGAACGATGATTTTTGCTCTCTCCCTTGCTTTATTTCCGATGTCTCTTTTGAAGGCTGCCCACATCGTTTGGACATTGCACTTGGGGTCCCTCGTTACCCAGCCTTCGGCTATATTCATTTCTGTCTGAAGTGTCATCCCTCTATCATGGATATATTTAGTGAGTGTTTTGTCTCTTAGGACGTGCGCTGGCCAAACCCAACGTCCTCGCCCGATCTCCGGCGCCTTTGCATCTGACAGGTGGACTCCCACCATTCTGTGGTCTGTCGGGATTCCGACGGTTTTGATGCTCCAGTCAAAGGCATGCTCGAAGAGGTGCCGTTTAATGTATATTCTGTCAATTCTGGATTGTGAGCCTGTTACTGGGGAGTGGAAGGTATATGCCCTGGTTGTTGGGTAGGTTTCTCTCCAGCCGTCCACCATCTGGAAGTAGCACTTCAGTTCGTCTAGGGCTGACGTCGGGCTAGCCGTGTCGGCTCTCGCCGGCAGTCGGTCTAGTGGGTCTTCCACCACGTTGAAATCCCTGCCAAAAATATCTGGCTTGCGCGTATTTCGGTGCGTCTCAAAAAAGGCACGGATTGCGTGCCAGAATGCCGCATTGTCAGCTGGCCGGTTAGGGGCGTATATCCCCAGGATTGAGAGTGGTTTCTTGTCATGGTATGTTGTTTCGAGCAGTATTGCTCTCCCCGGTACAATTTCTGTTGTCGTAACATCGTCGGTATTGACTAGGCTCCTATTTAGGACTATCGCGACACCCCTCGCATTTGCGGTGTCTGGGTCTTTGGAATATTTGATCTCCAGAGACCTGCCGAATAGGCGGTTCAGGCTTGCGCATCTGTCATCGTCTAGGTGCGCCTCCCCTACAATGAGGGCTCCAATTTTTTCCTCTCGCATCATTTGATTTACATGGAACCATTTGTCTTGGGCTGTGCTCCCCACGCCTTTGATGTTTAGTGCGGCAATACTTACTGAGGCCTTTAGGCACCTCCGCCCAATTCCGGTGCGTGGGTGACGTGGGCCGGGGTATACGTGTGGAGGGTTGTAGTTGGGGATATCAATAGGATCATCAGGGGGGTTCTCATCCTCTGGTGGGTGATCATTAGGCGGGGGGTCACTGTCTGGCAGAGGATCATCATCGGGCGGGGGGTCACCATCAGGCGGGGGGTCATCATCGGGTGGTGAGTCTCCATCCTGTGGCGGGGGTTCGGGGGGCAGAAATGGCCCATCGGTGTCACGCACATAAGGCGGACGTGGGGGGTTGTAATTCTCCCCGCCGGGTTGGTTAACACCTCGGCTAGCCTGATGCGGCTGCCCCGCATTGTATGCACGGGGACCGTCTTGGGATCGACGGTGTGGGTCCTCGTTAAGAGGACCGTGCGTTGTATGCGCACCATGCGTTGTATGCGCATGAGCACCGCTACTAGTGCCCCCCTGTGAGCCTACTGCTCCAGGAGTTGCATTGGGACGTCCGGGGTACGGACGGCCGTCTGCCATTTCCCCTCCACTGCGAGCGCCATCCTCGGAAGAGCGAGTGCCGGTGGCGGAGCTCCCGCTCCCTCCAGCGCCCGAGTTGACCGTTGCCTGGACCGAATGCGACTCGTTAGTAGTGTTTATATTTATTAGGTTAGTAGTTGCTGTAGAAAAAAAGTAGGACCGGCCGGGCGTCCCGCAAAGACTCCCGACCGTTTCGTCCTACCGTTTTTGGGGTTGCCCAACCTCAGTTAATGTGCTTCTTGGGGACACGTTAACTGAGGCAGAGCATGCCAGGACTGCTGGCCGGCGGACCCCGGCCTAAATAGGCCCCGCCGTTGCGGCGCAGTCATTCTGTGAGTAGCAAGCCACTCACAGTTTGACTACGCGTAACCCTCCCCCGTTTCCTGTCCTGTACACAAGCACAGTCAGTAAATTTGGCGGGTTAGGGTGTGCGCACTGTTGTACGACAGTGCGTCTAGCCGAGCCCAGACTCAGTTTTCCCACTTGTGGATGAGTAAAGTATATCATCATTTATGTAGAGTAGAGGGGGGAGGGGGGGGGTACGTGGGTAGATTAGAGGTAGGTAATGGAGGCGAAGGTATTTTAATGTCACGTCGTGCCTGCTGGTGCTAGTATCGACCGTTATTTCGACCTCCATTGTTGTTGCGGGCGGTATTCCACCCGTTATTTGGGCGGCGGTCATCGCTGCGGCCCCCTCCACGTCTGCGCGGGGCGCCATGTTGTTCGCCTTCAGACTCGTCGTCACGGTCGTCATCGCTGGTACCGTCCCGTAGGACTTTGGCGATGGAGGCGATGTCGCCAGGGCCCCACCATGCGGTGTCGTGTACCCAGAACGCACAGGTGTATTTGGGGTGGCTGTCGTTCTTGCAGACGGCGCACCTGTTGGTGCCGTTTTCGCCGTTGGCATGTGGCTTAAAGCTGTCAAGTTCGACGTCGTCGATGTAGACCATCCGCGATGCGGTGCGGATCTGATCCCACAACTCGGTGTCATCGGTGCAGGGTTTGGCCATCAGTACGTAGACGGGGTCCTTGTCATGCGTGAGGTAGCGGGCATCGAGCGTCTTGGCGAAGTCAAGGACCCGCTGCTCGCGGGTCTTCGTACTCTTGGCCTGCGTGGCACGGTCGATGAGGGCGAGAATACGGGGGTGTTTTAGCCAGCCACTGTAGACGGCATAGACGAGGTGCCTCCCCACAACAGCAGGGTCACCTCCCATCTCTGTTGCGAAGAAGCCCATGGCCCACGAGCGGAGGGCTGTGTTGACGGGGATGATGTGGAAGGCGAGTATCCGGGTGCACGCGAATGTGGCCTGGAGGAGGAGTGCCGCGCGGGCCTCCGGGTCGGTGACCTTGACGATGAGTGCGCACGGCGGTGTGTACTTGTCGGGTTTTTGGCCATGCCTGGGGGCGGTTTTGATCGGGCGCTCGGGCTCTGGGCGCACGACCTTGACCTTGTCTTTGCCCGCGACCTCTACTAGCACGGCTGTGACATCGGTCAGCAGGTTCTTGTAGAGTTGGGTGAGGCGAGCGCCGCTGCTGAACGGCACCGCGATAAGGTGGCGGTCCGGCGCATCGATGACAGCCGTTTTGGTCTGTGTCATTTGTCAGTTCTGTACATCAGGCAGGTTAATTCACTACGCACGATGAGGTTGACATTCTCAAGTGCGTAGGTGGTGGGGATGACGGGGCTCTCCCACCCTGGTTCGCTGTTCTGGAACCCGGCGTAGCGCACGAGTTGCTCAGGGCTGGTGGGATCATGCACCGGGGATGGGCGGAGGGGGTTCTCATCCTTGTGGTCGGGGGTGGCGGCGAGCCAATCGTCGCGGGTAGGGTGGGCAAAGGCAGGGGGGGGGTGCAATATCCATCTCGTCGTCGCTGGGCTGCTGTTCGGGACTTGCAGATTTTTTTTGTGAGGCAGGGTCACGTCCGTCTGCAGAGTCGCCGGCGCCGTATTCGTTGTCAACGGGGGGGCGGGAGTTTGCGAGTGAGCTGGTGGGGCTATCCCCGTCTGCGGAAAGGGATGTGTGAAGGTCGTTCGGGCTGGGAGCAGGTATGCGGAATGGGGGTGGGCTGGGCGTTGCCTGCGTGGGCACCAGGCTCCTGAATGGGTCTTCTGGGACCGTTGGTAGGCGGTTGTTGAGCCCTTTTCCTTGATAGCGCTTAGCTGGGGAGCTGCGGTCGCTGTGGGGTAGGTTCAATGTGGGGGCGTCGTCCAGCGATTTTTTGTGTGCCTTGCGTGGTGGGCTGCCGAAGCTGCTCTCGTCGTCGTCCAGCGTGGCTATTGGGCGCGTCAGTGCCTTTCAATCAGGTTCTGCGTGCTGTACCTGCGGAGGTGTGCAGTGTGTGGTGGGCGGGGAGAAGGAAGTTAAGCGTGGTCCAAAAAAAAAAGGGACACGTCACTGTATCAGAGAAATTTTTCATCGGCCCTGAGCCAGGCATCCTTGGGTTCGCCGCCCTCTCGCTCTGTATGAGCGTTGTCCAGGCGTTCACAGCCTGTGGCAGTTCACGCGTCTATTCGTTGCTAGTTTTACACTAAGTGTATTTTCGTACTTGGATTCGTACGTTGTGGGCCTTTGTATTGGGCACCAATGAAGCCCTATAAGCTCTTCTCCCAGAGGGAGGCCCCACCGTGATCGTGGGCGGGCGCCTACTGCAGCCCGTGTCGCCCTACTGCGACTGGGGGGGCCGCAGCTGCTACCGCCCACCAAGATGGTGGTGGTAACAAGTCACGAGACCCCCCATCACGCCGTTCATGGCCGGTGTCAGCGCAGCGGGCACGTATCCGCACCAGCGGCACTATGGGGAGCAGCCGTATGCCCGCAGCATTACGCGGACCAGCAGGCGTACCAGCAGCAGCACTACACGGCTCGAGCCAGCAGCAGTCGAGCGACGCGCCGCTGTCGCCGTCATCGTACTACCTGCCTGGGCAGACATAGACACTGTCAAGCGCGGGGTCGTCGGGCATGTACAAAAGCCTCAGAATGAGGAATAGTGTCACACACCAGAAATCTGGCTGCGCTCGTCGCCATGTGGGGCGTCACCTCCGGCCTCGCGCAGTTCGCGCTGATGGGCATGTTCGTGCTAGGCTTCTAGCCGCTTCTATGAGGATGGGCGCGCTGGGCGTGAGACGTCACGGCAGTGTTCGTGCCTTATGGCTGCGACGTCACATTGCTCAGGAGAGGCAGCGCGCGCCTGGACAGGGGTTAGAGTTAAAGTTGTATAGACCATGTCCTAGAGAACATCTGGTAGCAAGAGGAATATGCAAGCTGATGACCGGGACTTGATGGCAACGGACGGGCACCCCATTTAGGCGGCGGCACGGAGCAAAGGCGGAGGAAGTGGCCGAAAGCGTTATTCAACCACCATTTATATGTGGTGGGGGGGTAGCTACCCTCCAGCCAAATTCTTATTCTATTGGAGGGTGAACTTTTATTCAGTGAGATCCAAGGCCGATGGGGTCCTGACAGCTGTCTCGGGATGTCCGAAAACGGCCTCAAAATAATCTGTAGGAATATATTTATCTTACGGGAAGTCACCCATTGAAGCATTGTCGATGAACTTTTTTACACGCTGGCTAGTAGTGCGAGATAATAATAGCAGAGTGGAATAATACCTATACTGTGGTGGGTTAGAACATCTGCATAGCAGAGAGGCCCGGTCCTGAAACCCATTGTTTCCCCGAAAGAAAAAAAAAAAGAGGGTGCGAGGCTAACTCGCCCGCTCGATTCGTGCATGAGCCGTTGTCAGCGTGATTCTGATTTATTTCTCCCATTTCAGACCAATGGCGTGAGTCTGTCTCCAGTTTATTTCCAGCTAAATCGAAAACGATAGACCGTTTCGATTTTGGAGCAGAGTTCGGGCCGAGCACAGCTCTTAAAATAACCGGGTTACCTCCGTCATTCGCTACATGCTACACCCAATAACCGACGCCATATCCCGCGTGAGCAAAACAACCACTTGTGGTTATGGCTAACTGCAAGATCCCGCAAGAAATTGCGGCTATTACAATCTATCCGAACGGACAATTCGGCGGGTGCTGATGTTTACCGCCCCACTGACGCCAGGAGAGCCGTCATAAAGGTTATTTTGTGGAGGAGAATGGAAGGATGGATAAAATTAGTTATGTGGTGTGCTAATTTAAGATTTATTTGGTCGGGCTGTGCTCGGCCCGAACTCTGCTCCAAAATCGAAACGGTCTATCGTTTTCGATTTAGATTGAATGTATCCGTGCGCACTCACTAGGCGAATGTGTAGTATGTGCGCATGTGTACGCGTCTCGGATCGGCACGTGGTTGTGCTTCCAAGCCCGTCCAACACCGCTTTCCTTCTTCGCGCTTCTACTAGTTTCCCGGCCATCCATTCTACCGTCCAGGGTCTGGTCTCGAATTCTCTGCAGTCTGCCTGCACCCAGCCATAAGGCACCAGAGCCATTGGAACCATGATAGCCTCCCTTCAAAGCATGCTACCACTCGTCGTCGCAGTGACTCGGAGTACTCGTCCGCAAAATCCAAATACAAGGCCAATCTGACTCGGCGCCCGCGAAATCCACGGCAAGCCACAGCGGCCCTGGAACAGGCTGCGCTGGTGATTGTCGTCGCCGTCGTAGCTTCTTGAGCCTTGCCTCCTACTCCGTCTGCTCCTCTTGTCCTGGCATGTTCCGTTCTCGCCCCCTCCAGCTCCCTGATCTGCTTCCATATCCCATATCCGCCACCGAGAAAAATAGCTGGCGCTTAAGCACCACCCTTCCTCGCAACGAAGGTCAGCCTCGAAGCTCGTTCACCGTCTTTCCCGTCAAACCTATACTCCCTTCTATCCTCCTGCGGCTCCTTCTTCACATCGTCCAAGACGCAATAGGCACACCTCCCGCTAGGTTGCTACCACAGCAAAGCACCCTGTACGAAGATAAGCTCGTGCGAATACCTTCTCGACACCGCGATATCCAGTCCTGAAAGATGGCTCTCCTCCTCCCGTTCTTGGTGCCCACCACACCAGAACCGCGCGCGCTGGGCACTGGCGGCTTCAACACCGCGTCGAGGCCATCCCCTGCATCCTCCGAGCTGTGCTTTCCTCACCGTCTCCCTCGTCGCATGCGCTCTCACGCGGGTGGTCGCATTCCAGCTTCACATCGTCCAAGACGCAAGATCCACAGCTCTCTCCGATCTCGGGGCCCCTCTATATCTCCCCGCTGGCCAAAGATCGGTGGCTATCGATTCTCCAAGTCAGTAAAAGCACCAAGATACAAGGATCGTCTTGTGCAAATATCTTCTCACCACCGCGATATTCAGCCCTGACAGACTGGCTCCCCTCCTCCTCCCGCTCTTAGTGCCCATCACACCAGAAACGCAAACGCTAATGATGGCTTCAGCACCGTCCTCTAGGCCGTCCGCTGCATCCTCCGAGCCGTCATGGTCATGCGCCCTCACGCGGGTGGTTGGCTCCTGCCTGTTCGCGCTCCTTCTTCACGTCGTTCACAGCGCAAGACCCACACTTCTACCCGATCTCGGGGCCTCTCCGTATCGTCCCACTAACCAAAAAGCGGTGACTGCCATATCCATGCCATTCTCCAAGTCGGAAGACGGGCTCTCCTCCTGTTTTGGGTTACCACCACACCAGACACGCAAGCGCTGAGGAAGGCGGCTTCAGCGCCGTCATCCACCGCATCCTCCGCGCTGTAACGGCTTCCCTGGCGGCCTCCCGCGTCGCATGCGGCCTCCCGCGGGTGTTTAGCTCTTACCTGTTCGCCGCCTCCGACCCCACTTTTGACGACCATCATGCCAGTTCGAGAAGAGATGAACATATGTTCCTTGTCGAACTTCACGATGAATGTCACACAGCGTGGTCGCTGCCACGACCTCAAGGATCACAAACTACAATATGGCGAAGAGGAGTCATGCTCGCGGCCGTGCAGGACGATGGCAAGAAGCTCGTCATGCCCGGTTCGTCCTCCATCCACTCTCAAGTCGCTCCTCTGCTTATGGCTGATCATCAGCAAGCTCTTGTCGTGTACATACGTCTCATTACTCCCAGCGACTGCCGGATACGAGGGTGGGTGGAGTCATAGTCGTCTTTACCTATCCTTGGTACTGCTTGCTTTTCCAAACGATCGTATTCTCGTGACAAACTTGCGTTGCACCCCTCAGCCGCCATTCTGCTTCCAAGAATGAATCTTACTCGGCCCCACACTTATCACGAGTTGTAGCATTCACCAAAACTGGCGGCCCCAAACCCTCCGGCCCATGATTTCTACGAGCTTATCTCCTGAAGATCGATTGGGCCGAGCATCGCGCTACACCAGGTGTTTGGCACCAAGCTCCGCCCGTTCGTGTTCCCATTGGAGAAAGAAGAACCCAACTCTCCGACAGACACGCCATGATGAGATCGCAAGCCCATTCAGGCCTCAAGGTGCCCTGTTATGTCGAGTTTAGCCGAACACTTCACGGTGCTTTCCTCTGCGCAGCGGTTCAGCAAGCCGAGGCCGAGATAGATTTTCCCGCGTACCCCGCGTGTCAGACTTCCGTGCAGCTTGACTCCAAATGCGTGGATCCGCGCTGTTTGTGTTAGGCAATTCTACGTGTGGAGATAGATTCGGCAACACGAGCGACACAAAGTTCTGTGCCGGGTTTATGTCACGGTGAGGGTTTTTTTTTGCATGGCACACGAGCGCTGCAACTGACATTTGCGTGCACCTCACCTCACCTGCCCCCGATACCGAACAGTTTCACCGATCAAATCGACTTTCCTCGTCATGTACTTCTCGGAAGCCTCCGCGCTCTGTTCACCTGGTCGGTAATTACCTGCAACACGGAGGAAAGTTGATTCGTCTGTCACATAAATTAGCTGCACTGATATCGATATTAGGCTCAAAGATATAGAGCGGCGATGTCGAAATCAGGAACGTATCCTACACTCCGTAGACGTTAATGGCGTTATCGATGTGATGCCGATTGAACATCGTTCAGCATTGTTTAATTAACCACCCGGCGCAGCCCGGCACTGTCTTCTTGGCCGCCCCTGTTCGCTAGAATTCTCGCGTTCAAGAACCCTAAGTCAGGTGAACGTCGCGTTTATTCACGCGTAGTCATTTTCTGCGACACGGATCAAATTCCACCATTCTCCAGTCGCGCTTCGCAGACAATTTGTCGAAGATTGCCGTGCAAATTTGATTTTGCGATGCACATGTCCTCCCCGTCGCCGTCTAAGCATCCGAATTTTCTTGAAACCGGTCCGAATGGCCTCATGCACGCCTAAAATTATTTCGCCGCAGTATACGCGTTTATTCGCGTTCAGCGTCGGGCGGCAAGTGTGATTTCTCCCCGGCATCTTCGACAACAATGCTCTAATGGTGGAAGACTGTACATTCACCCTTGTTGCGCGCCGGCCTACAGGTACTCTTCACATCTATTTTAGGCCTCTGCCATTTACAGGCGGCTTTGTCTCCGCCGACCCTGTACGGGATCTCGTTGCCGGCTTCGTCAACATTTTTCGGAACGGTAGAGGCGAAGGTTTCAGAATTGAGTGAATCATTGTGGGTCCATTTTCATACTCCTCTCGGCCATCGCCATCCCGCCTTTCTCCGAACATCCTGCCCATTCCCACGGCACGCCGCGCTGGCCACGCCTCTCCCCGTTCTTTTTTAGGGAGGAGGGAGTTAGTGTGCAGGATTGAGATGTTTCAGCCTAGGCTTTACCCTGCGCCAGCTGTGGTCGTCCGTCTTGATCATGCATTTAAAGGCTCCGTCTGTTGCCTGCGCAATATAGTCAGCCCTCGTACTTTTTTTCAGGTGTTGGTAGAGTAGGAAAAGCGTCTCTCGGGTACTTGCCTCGAAGCTCCGCATGTCCTTTGTAGGTCTTTGGTAATATTCGAATCCTGTCGAAAATCGCGACATGTGTAGATGGATGGCTTCGATTTTCGCCGCCGTTCAGCAGCCTGTCGGCTGGAGGATTCTTATTTGTCTTTTTTTGGGCAGGTTTTCCGTCGGTGCTTGGTTTTCTTGTGTCCTGGACCTATTCCGCAAGGATTTCCACTATACTGCTTTAATTTCAGCGCCTTCTAAATGATAGAAGTTGGATACATCCTCGTGTTAATATTCATTCCCATCCGGACCTGTCATGTAATCTTCCTCCATTCCTCCGCTGATGTCGACAAGCTGCTCCCTGACCAACTACTGCCAATTAAACTAAAACAATCTTCCCAGTCGTTCGGCACTCACATGGGCAGACATTGCCTATCATAGGATGCAGAATTTCCGGTTCCTGGTCTCTATTCTCAGCATTCCTAAACGCCGGCGGGGTTAAAAGCAGTCCATGGCGCCGTTCTGCCATGTACTAGATTTGAAACAGCGCTACCCACAACTTATCCCGATCTGTTTAATTAAATTCAAGACTTGCGCGAAGCCCATCGCGGTGCCTGATACGCAGTCTACCCACCCAATCCGTAAGTGAGAGGTGTTGATTCTGAAAGTGATAAATGCGAAACATATACCTAGCTAAATAAATCTGAGACATGTACTTGTTGTGACACCAACAGTATTTTTGCAACCCTGGGATATTTCACGCTCAGTTAGTGTGGATGGAATTCCGACGACTCGCTCGAATGTCACAGCATCACGAGTCATACCGATTCGTTACCGAAGGCTGATGATAGCATTGAGATATCTGCAGTATCTGGTTGGACTCGCACATGATCATTATGCTTGGCTTGCTCTTCAGGACTCCTACAGCTTGTTTTTGGAGGGCAAGAGAGGGTATTGGATGGATCTTATCTATGCGCTTGGAAGGCTACCATTCCCGGTCGACCTTCCTTCGCTGCCTGATTTAACACCGGCTAAATGTGCGATTCTGGAGAAATCAGTCTATATCTCGGGCATGAAATTTTTGGAGTTTCAGTTGGCCTCGTCCCCGAGATTATATTTACTGCAGGGGCGCCTGGAACCGCTTGAAGATGACCCGCCTAGGGCAATTACCGTCATCCTTCGGCACTATCTATCAATGGTGGTTAATCCTAGGCATCGTAGATCGCTCACGCGGTTGATATTAAGTCAACATGGTCTGGCGATAGAGCGGCTTCGGTACAATGAGAGGCATGGCAAAAATAAAGTGCCGCGTCCCCACCGTTTGTGTCGATTCGGATGTGCTTCCGTGGAAACAGCGGAACATGCTCTTCTCCTATGCAGGGGATCACTGGACCTGGTGGAACGGAGAGCTGCATTGTGATTCGCATCAGGAATCTGGTTCCGGAAGTTACGCAGGTGTCAGCGACGAATGCTACAAGTGTGTTGAAGAGCTTGATTTTAATCGGGCTACTGTGTGCAGAACGGCAAAGTACGCACATCAAGTGCTAACCTTCTTCGACACTGTTCCAGTGCGGCGTCCAAACAATGCGAACAGCGCTTCATAGATTCTTTGAGGTATCGGTTCCTTGCTCTCATAGACTAATGTTGCTTCTTGCGTACCTAGATCTACAGCCTTAAAAGCGGCGAGCTCGTCGACAGTGCGTAGGTTGTGACGTAGGTAGTGTAGTACATTTACAGGCCTATTGTACTATACCCTACAACTCGGCACGTTCCGAAAGGGGACATAGCTGAGTATAATATATTTATCCTGACTTATCCTTGTTCTCGGGAAGGAGTTAACACATCCATTCCTATCATTTTGCAATCAGATGGCGTGAATTTCTTGGCGTCCTTGTACGTTTTCAGCGCCTTTCAGCGCTCCGTTGAGCCAGCCGACGGCTGCGACTTCGAGAGCGGATGAGCGGGGGTATAGGACCGAGTATGAGGCATCTTGAATTACGGTAAGCTGAGAGGGAAGCATAAGTTGTAGGTCGATTGCGGCGATTCTCGCCACAGTTTTTGATCACCTGGATTCACGAAGTCAGGCGGGCATCAGCGACAGCGAGAGCGTCAAAGAATGGCAGTAAGACGAAGGTTCCATAGCAGTCGAAAATATGAGATACAGAAAAGTACAGCAATAAAAAGATGTTTCCGACGCTGATTAGCCACTTGACCAGTAAGAGCAACGGTAAACGGCATGCCCAGTGTCGGAAGAACGACCACTCTACTCGTTACGGCTCCTCTCGCCCCAACCAACCGCGGGGGTCTGATCTCTGCGTGGCAGAGCAAGCGTAACGAGAGGACTGTAAAGAAGAAGCCACCAGCGATTTGAGCTCCGCTTTTATACTCCGCAGGTGACACGTGACTGGTCCGTGCGCACAGCCTAATGCCATATAAGGCAAAGCCGTGCGAGTGATGCGGCTTATCGAAAGCTCACCTCGCAGGCTGATATTTGAGGTCTCCCCTCTGGCTTTGCTCGGGGAGAGCTTGAGCTCTTTGCGCAGGGAGAGCGACGACTTCCACCCAAGATCGCGCCGATATTACTAGGTCGGTGGCGGCCCGTATGGATGTTACATACCGTGTATTATATTCATTGCAATGCCGCATCTTCGTTCGAGCTCTTCAGGGTATTTCTCCCAATCCTCCTCGCTACGGTGCCTGCCTCAATTAAATTCTTGTCGGACATTCCCCCGCTGCTCCCCGCTGTCTGTCATCTCGCATTGATGCCTGCCTAAGTCCGAGTCGTTATCTCCAACGGTCCTGCTGTCGCCTTCGTCGGGGCCCGGATGATTCCCTGCGCCTACGCCCGCATCAGATATCAACGACACTTTGCTGTGCCCACCAAGGCCCACCACCATCTGACGGTACCTGCGCCATAAAGCCTGTCCCAAACTGTGTGTATTCCCTCACGAAGTCGCGCGGATCTGTGCCGAACCTCAACGCTGGAATTCCTGTACGTTCACGACCTCTCCGCTACGAATATAGCAAGTTTATTGATCGCACTGCCCGCTGCGTTCTTGTGCGCGTTCGCTTTCACTTCTGCATCCGTCACTTAAAGATAGTTAAGCTCAGTCTCGGACTGTCTCGGATCTGTCTCGGCCTTTAGCACGAGGTATGTGCGTTTCAGCGGAGAACTTTGTCCGCAGAGACAGTTTAACTTCTGCTTCTCTGAGATCCCGAGTAGAGATCCCGATACCTTCTGGATCGCCTTTGGATCCACGTCCTCGAACTGGGAAACTTAGGTATTGAAGCCAGTTTGCTGGCACAACTCATTATCACTACGTCGCCGTGGGTAACGTTTCTAGGCGCGCGCGTGAAATATGCTACACGTTCGAGCTTTATTTAATTCCTCATCTGAAAACATCGGCACGTCACCGGTTGTGAAGGTAATTTAAGCGAGGCTCGGACTCAGGCGCATTCGGATCTGTTTCGGGCTTGTGTGTGTACATTCAAGCTCAGAGCTGTGTCCGGTATGTACTTACGTTTTCTTCCCAGCTTCATCGTCCGTGTAGACCAAGTTCAGGATTTGATTTTCTCTGGGATCGAGCTATTCTCCTCGAATTTCGAGCAGTGTCCATGACCTTCGTTTGAAGGCGAGTACGATTCATCGACCTAAAGCCGACCCGACATCACAACAGCCCTGGGACGACGGCAAAACTGTTGGCACCCTGTCCTCTACCCGTTAATCTTGTTCCTGGCCATTTTATTATTAAATTTCGCAGCGCTAGGCGAATGCTGGGCGTATGGTCATCGGGATGAGGAGCGGGTCCCGCCGGAGCGAACGAAGCCCTACGGCGGCTGAATCACCCGTTCTCGGAGTCGTGTAAGATTATCGGGTTCGGATCTCATGCAGTCAGCTACATGTAGTCCTTTATAATCACTCTTGCTGTTTGTTTTCGACGCAGGCTGGTCTTTCCCTTAAACGAAATATTATCCCAATCGATGGGACCTCTTCACCAGATGGGCTCGACTTTAAATAAGATATGATGGACGGATAGTTGCTACAAAGTTGGAAGGTGAAGTTGGCGGGCCGGTGGGGAACTCAATTGTGACAGGCCGGTCCTACAAGCGGGCCGAAGGCAGCTTCAACGGAGAGAAGAATCGGAGTTGGTCTGCAACCATAATGTCGGAAGCAGGGTGGTCCTGTGCTTCCTCAATTTAAATATGTCTATTGCAAGGAGAAGTCACCCGTTCCATTCGGATCTGAGCCATCCATCTCTCTGCAATATTTTTTCCCTTTAAAAACAGAAACAAAAGAAGCGAATGTGCTCAGGTTAGAAAGATTGAAAACAAAGCTCAGGAGCGGGGTGGTCCTGCGTCTTCTCTGACATCGACTAGAGTCTAGACTGCATGCAAGGAGAAAGTCACCGGTACCCGTTCAATCCGAGTCTAAGCCATTTTTAGTAGTCACTAGACTTTTGTTTCTTGGTAGTTGCTTCAAGGTAGGACGATTTTCAAGAATGGAGTATATACGAGTTCGAAATAATGAAGATAAGGCTCAGTAGCGGGGTGGTCCCGCGCCCCAATGTGCTGCAGGTCTAGTGACGTCGGGAGAAGTCACCCGTTCGATTCGTTGGCTGCCGCAAGCTCAGTGAACGCGACAAGCTCTCCTAAAATGTATATGCACGGCGGCGCGGATCAGCCATCGTGTCCGATTCCACCCACCAACCACCACTGCTAAATGTACTGCCCGCCTGCCAGGGGCGCACTGACTCCATCCCTCCCTTCCCTCTAATACACTTTTAACTCAATCCAGCCTCAGCCTCACTTTGAATCTCTATAGGCTCGACTTATGGCGTCTCGCAAAGCACGTTCTCCACGCCCGAGGCGGCACTCACGGCCGCAGTCGTCGCAGGCGCAGTCGTCCTCTCCTTCTGCGTCTGCATCCGCATCGACGAAGTCCTAGTCCAAGTCTAAATTTCAATCCGCATCCGCATCCGCATCCTCATCCGCTATGCCAGCCAAACGCGGACCCGCCGGCATAGGCGCTGGCAAACACGCCTGCTTCTGCGTCCGCGCCAGCTGTGATTCTCGGAACGTTCGACGCCGCGGAGCTCGCCGTCCAGTAGAGGCAGAAACGCAAGAAGGGGTATGGGGGACGCGGGCAAGACGGACGGTGAGGCCGACGACGGCGCGCGCGCGCTCAGCTCGCCCAAAATCTCATCCGCTGCACGCATGCTTCCACATCCTACGCCATCAAACAGAGGAAGACTCTCTCGCCGGTGCAGCTGTTGCCCGAGCCAGGGAAGCCGGGCGTGGACGGGTCAGTGGTTCTTCTTGAGCTTATCTCCTTGTTCTGGCGGTTTTCATCATTGTTTTTCGCATTTCCTATTCCTACAGATTCCTTTCCCCACGATTATTTGTGGGGAGAATCAAAAAAGACGGGGGACACCACTAAACTCAGACACGGCCAGTCGAACCCCATCTGCTGCGTCACGTTGGAAAATACCGCTATAGTGAGGGCAGTTGTCTTCTGTACGCCAAGTCCGAGTACTCCCTTTTCCTCTGCAGCACCATTTATATGGGATTATTTCTGGGTTGAATCAAAAAGACCTTGTATCGATTACTTCAGAGATGGGGAGTCGAACCCCGTCTGCTGCGTCAACCCGGAACCCTTTTCTTTTATCAAGCGCAGCCGTGTTCCGTACACCAAGTCAGAATACCACTTCTTTCTTTTGCAGATTGTTATATGCGGAATTCCTTGTCTTTTGAATAAAAAAGATTTTACGAAATACTGGACTCAGACACGGGGGGTCGAGCCGGCGCCCCTTCTGCTGCCTAAGCATATGACACGGACTCCAAATTAAACAGTGCGGCCGTGTTCCGTACTCCAAGTCTGAGTACTCCCTTTACTCTACAGCACTTTTTATGTAAGATTATTTGTAGGTTGAATCAAAAGATAATCGGAAATTTTGTATTCGGACACAAGGAGTTGAACCTCATCTGTTGCGTCAATTCGGTGCCCCCATTTACATCGAGTACAGTTGTGTTCCGCGCACCAAGTCCGAGTGATCCCTTTCCTTTGCAGATTAGCATATGCGGGATTATTTCTGGGCTGAATCAAAAAGACTTCTGGCCACCATATTCAGACATGGGGAGTCGAACCCCATCTAATGCACATGAACGAATCCTTTTCTGTCGGAAAGACAACGGCCGTGTTCCATACACCAAGTCTGAGTTACTTCCCTTCTACTGCAGCCACTTTTATGTGAGATTATTTGTAGGTCGAATCAAAAAGCCAGACGAATATGAATTCAGACACGGGGAGTCGAACCCCGTCTGCCGCCTATTCATACGTAACTTCGACATTAAACAACGCAGCCGTGTTCCGTACACCAAGTCTGAGTACTCCTTTTTTTCTGCAGATGAGTATATGCGGTATTAGTATGGGCGGTATACTTTTGGCACATATGCTGTCCGGAAATTAACAAAAGTGCTTAGTTCGGGTCAATTTTCGGAAATTTGCGCTGATGGACTAGAGAACGAACGCTTAGTGGAACACCGAACGCTAAAAAAAAACGCGATGTTGTAGAAAAAATGTGATGTAATTTTCATACCGAAAAAACATCGTAGCATTTGGTTTGACTCACAAAAACGCGATGCTTAAGCCGGATAAAAAAAACAACGAGCTGAAGTGAAAAATGAAAGCATGCGTAGTTGAGAGTGCCAACATATTCTTTGACAGCGGCTGCACAGCTTCCTGAAGATATCATACGATATCCGTTATCACGATAATCAATCAACTAGAGTGTTTTTTGCCGTAAGGAAGTCTAATTAATCTAAGCATTTTTTCGCACATATTTCCACATATTTTTCAGACAGTATACATGGAATTCCCTCAAAAAATGGGTCCAGAAAAGGTCCACACCAGGCACCTGCAGCATTTCCTAACACTGAGACATGGAAACAACTCTCTGAGGGGCTGAGACAAGTGCTGACTGAAATCTGAGACATGAGACATTGGTTGACTGAGACATTAATTGACTGAGACATTAATTGACTGAGACATTAATTGACTGAGACATGAAACTGACATTGACTGTTCCTGAGACTGAACTAGTCCATCGACATAGATTTCCGAAGCATTTTTTTATTTTTTGGACAGTATATGTGCCATACCCTAGCTTTACATTGAATCAAAAACCATTTTCGACCCCAGAATTCTGACATGGGGAGTCGAACCCCATCTGCTGCGCCAATTTGCAAAGAGGTTCAATAACAGAGCGCAGCTGTGTTCCGTATTCTAATTGAGCGCAGTCTTGTTGCATGTGCCAACTCTGAGTAGTTCCTTTCCTTTGCAGGTTGCTATAGGTGAGATTATTTGTCGTTGGAATAAAAATGATTCTTGGCTCCGGATTTAGGCCTCCCACTGAGAATCCCCTATGTTGGGGCAAGCTCAAATCTGTCCAAATCTGCTGTCTGACAGGACAGCATATCTGAGCATATCCGAGCTTAGATTTGGGTCCTCAGCAGATCGGCATTTTCAGCTCTTCTGTTCAAATCTGCTCCCATCTGCGCTCCTCCGCTCACAATGTGCCGCATTATGCTCGTGTATGCTACCTTATGCCTGCTTCATATAATGCAAAACACGCATATATTCAGCTAAATACAACAAATCATAGTGCTACTGGTACAATGCCGAAGCACTCCGAAACTCGCCCCGCGGCTGCGCGCGCCGATTCACCGCCCCCACTGCACCGAGCTACGTGCATGAGGCATTATCCCGTCGTCCTTCCCTTTCTCCATCTCCTCGAAGCCGCGTGTGGAATGACGTGGAGATGGAAAGGCGGCGAAGGCCCGGAAATGTGCGAGCAATTACTGAGTGGGAGCGAGGTTGTGCTAGAGATAAAGCCGATGAGAAGAGGTATGGAAGGAAAGAACGAAAACATACCGTTCCACATCACTACATGGCACGAACGCCGGCCCCGACATTCTTGAGGTGCGTGCCCTGTGCCCAAAGTCAGCGCTACTGCAACAACGATAACAACCGGGCTACCTACGTGAAATGCAGGAGCGCGCTATACCACCTGTGCGGGATGTAAGAACGAGATTAGCCGCTGCATGTAACAAGACCTTGGAAACTTCCCGTACCATAAATCAGAACTACACTAGAGCGGCGCAGAAAGAAATGGGTGGCAAGGAGGTAAAGTGGTGGCCGAGACTGAGAGCGAGGTGGAAGAGGCCAGAGGAGGAACAAGAGGAACGAGGGAGAGGGACTAAGAAGGGGAGGCGCGGGCCGGAGGGCGAGAGAGGAACCGAGCGAAGGTGGGGAGATGGTGGTAAGAGGCAAGAGTGATTTGGAACTCCGATGTTCCCGCGCACGGACCATCTGCGGATGTTGTCGAGGCTGTTCATAAGTACTTTGATTCGAAAGTTGAGAGTCGTCCAAATCGAAAGTTGAGACCAATTCAGCAGCCGCTTGTGAGGCTATTTTTAAGATCCCCGAAGAAGCGAACCGAATGCAGCGGATTTGAGCACCTTTGCGAATGGCTCAGCAGATATGGCTCAGCAGGTATCGGCAGATTCGGATAGGTTTCGACATAAGGGATATTCGCTGGAGGGACCGAGTCTGCGAATTTGTCTGTCCGTCCTACTCTGCTTAGTAATGATGCCATCAATCATAGCTTCAAGTTCCTCTGCTTTCCTTACCCGACCCACGTCACCAGGCCCCAACGCAGTTCGCGATGGCAACCCATTATCTCGAGTGGCTGCCGCTATCCCCTCAATCACGCGGCAGTTGCGCCGACTCTCGGCGGCATAGCTATGGTAGCACCTACTAATATTGCCCGGCGCCGTGCGCATCTTTTTGGCAGCACTCTGGCCGATTGGAGGCTCATTGAGAAAGAGCCTTACCGAGTGCTCGCAATCTGCGCAGGGAATTCGTTGCAAAGGATGCCGTCTTCGTGTGTCTCGACCGCCTCAGGGCTGCTACCGTTCCACCTACTGGTATCCACTGGTATCCTATAATTCAACCTGGTGAACACTTTAACTTTTCTCTAACTCCAGGTCTTGCAGCAAGAACAGCCATTCTATCGTCAATCCTGCACTGAATCCATCCACACCGGCGAACGAGGTGTGGGTGATAAACAACCAACACAGGTACTTGTGTTGCCCCAGTACCACTCGTGGTGTCCGTCCGGATGTTCCACTCTACACAATCACTTCCCTGCTGAATGGTTCGCCGACCACATGGACCATGTACGTCAAACACTACTAGACCCTCCGTCTCGTGCGGACGTACCTGCCGTCCTGTATCTCCGTTACTGCGCTCAAAGTGCCAGCTCTGCGCCGTACTCGCCGACAAGATTCCCTCGGCTGTGGCCCAATGCAATTTGGAGGTAAATCAATGCATCAGTACCTTCGTCATTAGTATTCGTATTTACTGTCCTGCGAGAGAGCATACCATAAAACTCTCGTTGAAGTAATCTACTTTATCTGCAGAAGAAAAATGCCTACACACATGAGCTGAAACTGAAACTGAAACCGGAGTTCTATTTTCGCTGTACCTGGCCCTAAAGGCTATGCAGCAGTACTTCGAGGCAGCCTAGACTGGGGTATGTAGCAGGAACTATAAGGGGGGTATTTGGGGCAACTTTATATAAGTTTCATTACAATTAAACGAGCTACTACTACAAAATATTCAATGATAGATGTTTTGTGCCTGGAACCGAGAGGAGGAACCAAACCTGCCCGGAGGGCTACTGTATTACATCACTGCGGTGTTCAAACACGGGAGTCGAGCCCCATCCGCCGCCTATTTGTATGAACGCCGCTTGACAGAGTGCACCCGTGTTCCTTTGGAACTCCCTGATTCAGACACGGGGAGTCGAACCCCATCTGCTGCGTCAAATGTCGGAGCGCTCGCTTTTACTGACAGCAACCGTGTTTCGTACACCAAATCTGATTACTTCCTTCATTTTATAGATTGTTATATGCGGGATTATTTGTACGTCGAATCAAAAAAAAAACGGGGGGACGCCACTACATTCTGACACGGGGAGTCGAACCCCGTCTGCTGCGCCACCTTCACACAATATGTCTGATCGAGCACAGCCGGGTTCCGTACACCAAGTCTGAGTACTCCTGTTCCTCTTCAGCACTTTTTATGCGAGATTATCTGTGGTGGAATAAAAAAAGATCACATCACTGTGCAGTTCAGACACGAGAGAGAGAGAATTCTATATTTGTATACCGCAACAAGCCAACACAAGGGGCTAAGACACGGTCATAATCCGGTCTGCCAGTACCTACGCTAGCAGTTGGTAAGTAAAGTAGGGGAGAAGTGCTATCTGCGGGTCGTCGTCATCATATGCGTAATAATGGGTGGGTGAAATGATATCGTGGGGGGGGGGGGGGGGGGGGGGGTGTACGTAGGTATGTGCAGCACGCGAGTGCCGTGTCGTATGTCCTAGACATAGAAGCATGGGGCATGGGATATAGAATATGGGATATGGGATGGAATGAATATGTACAAGGAAAGGAAAGAGCGGTTGCCCCGGGTGCCGGCGCCAGCCGGCTTTTGTAAGTTGTCATCTGTATCTTCTTCGTCCTCTTCTTCCTCCACATCCGGTTCGTCCTCGAAGCTCGGGGTCTCGCGGGTGGAGGCGGTGTGCTGGTCTTGGTGAATGCGCCCGACTTCTCGATGAACTTGGCCAGCGCCTCAATGCCCTCCTTCGTACCCAAGATGTCCGGGATGTATATCGTCGGCGAGACCTTTCTCAGCAAATCTCTATAGTCGTCGCACCGGGCGCACTCTTGAAGGATGTACGCCGGAACTGGCTCCGTAGGCACGAAATGGGAGTAATACTCCTCGGTGAAGCAGCGCCCGACCCGGCACTGCGTGACTCTCCCATACGCCTCTCTCTTAAGCTCTTTGAAATGTGCACGCGGTTCTGTGGACGGCTGGAGGCGGTTCACAGCCGCGTACCGCCCCTAGTGTGGCTTCCTCTTCCACTCCCTTACCCACTCTTCCGTCAGCTCTTCTTTTGCTCTCCGGCGTGCGTGTGTTATGCTCGCTTTGTCTGGCCCTTCCAAGCGTGTAGCGTCCTTCGCTAAGGCGTCCGCTTTCTCGCTCCCCTCGATATCACTGTGCCCTGGGGACCATGCAATCCCAACCGTGTGTGCGCCGTTTCGTCCAGGAATTGGCACGTCAGCTCTCGGAATTTAATGGCGCACACCCGCGCACCTTTGAGCCGCGGCTCAAATATGGCCTGTATCGCTGAGGTGTTATCTGCGTAGAAATGCAGATGGCGCACGTCGGGGTGTTCCCCGGCGTACTCCACTGCATCTCTCGCCCCCAGTGCTAACCCCACCATCTCTGCGTCATACACCTCTGCTTTCCTCCCTAGGCCGACTTTCCTCTCAAATATTGCCTGCCCGAGCCTATACCCCACCAGTCCGGTTCCCACGCAGTTCAGACACGAGAAGTCGAACCCCATCTGCTACGTCAGCTTCGCACGAGAGGTTAAATCGAGCGCAACCGTGTTCCGTACACCATTTCCAAGTACTTCCTTCCCTCTGCGGCTTTGCTGCCGCTGCTTTATGTGGGATTATCTATGGGATGAATAAAAAAGTTATTGGAGACACCGCGCACTTCAGACACGGGAGTCGAACCCTATCTGCCGCGTGTCGATAAATCTGGGCGTAAAGGACAGCATAAAGTCCAGCGGTCATGTTCCATACACCAAGTCTGAGTACTTCCTTTCCTTTGCATATGAATATATGCCGGATTATTTGTGGGTTGAATGAAAAAGACTCGTGGAACTCCCTGATTCAGACAAGAGGAGTATCTGCCCATCTTTTCAGGACAGTAACCGTGTTCCGTACACCAAGTCTGAGTATCACTTACCCGCAGATGAATATATGTGCGATTATTTCTCGGTTGAACCAAAAAGTGTATTCGACTCCGCGTGAACATATGTAAGTATAGCTCCCCCGAGGTGCGTGCGCGCGGGCTTTACGGGTCCAGTGCGCGTACGGGTTTTGCGGGTCCGGGGGTGGCGTTAGGATTTGTGGCATTACTTCCGTCCTTCGATATTCTCCGTAAGTACTTCACTCCCCGAGTGCATCGAGGGCCACTGCGTTCCCCGCTGTCACGCTGTGTCTCGACGCTTCGGCAGCCCTTCACATGTCTCGTCCCTTCACGGCCCTTCACCGAACTTGACAAGAAAGTCACATGCCTTCCCTTCGCGGAACTGCATCTCACGGCGTTTGCGGGGGGGTTTCTCCGACGTTCAACCACCCCGTGCGAGAGTTAATTATTGCCAGGTGAGACGTGGGCTCGGTTGGTGGCGTCCCATGAAATCCGCGCACTCGAGACGATTGGACCGCAGGGGGCTTCGAATTCTTCCGCAGCAGTATAAATAAATAAAATTAATGACTGCTGATAATGTTCACGGGAGAAGGTCTGCCATAAATTATTCAACCTTGTTGACGAGAGCGGTGAACTCACACAGATAGCTCCGGATCCTGCAATGGTGATAACGGACTTTGCCAGCATCGGCGCCAATAAAGTTTACACAACCTTACTACCCGTGCGGCAGCCGTGCTTGCTAGGCGCGGGGAGCGATCACGTTGTGGGTTGCGTTTCGTTAAAGTTTGAACTGCGCTGACGTCTACTAACGGCATGAATGGAAGCACCTGGCCGCCCGAGCCCGCCTCCGCGATAAGATAAAATGAACTATCGCCCCGCTATCGCCCCTCAAGTACCGAGCGCGCGCCTCCTGGACTGAGTGTGTATTGCTTCAAGGTGTTCTTCCGTAACTGGGTTCAGGGTCGACGGAGACACGCCGTACGTTATGATCGGGGCACGCTGCGGCTCCTCCTTTTCGAGGTACCGTAACTGCACGGTGGACGTAAGTAACTTTGTAACTCTGCACAGCTCTCTGCGTATGCAGTAAGCCACTCAATGTCTACGGACATAACGGCGGCGGTGTGGCGCCGAATCCCCGTTAGGCGAGCGCGCCCAGCCAATCGGAAGTTCATATGCATGGGATCAGCACTAAAACAGAGTAACCTCTCCATCAAATTCAATAATAGCATCAAACCGGGCTCCTCGACGCAGATCGCCGAAACTAGCAGCAACGTACGGAATTTTCCATTATTTACACACGCAAACCCTATTATTTATTCATCCGGAGATAACGCGGACCAAAAAACGTCTAAGAGAGCCAATTGCCGGAAATAATTTGGAAATTGGCCGAGATGCAAATTTAACCCCATTGTGCGTCGTATGAGATCCGTGAGCGATGCGACTAGTTACCGCCATGATCTCGCTGCGATCTTGCCCGATATGCGTGCGTGCGGACGATTTTGTACGGCTGCCTCAATCTGCTGCAAGCAAGTAAGGATGTGCGTGCCGAATACGCGCACACTGACGAAAGCTGATCATGAAACACAACAGGTGGGCCAGTTAGGACAGAGCGCTGTCGGATGGATGGATGGATGGACAAAGACAGGCTAACCGGATGAGGATAGCGTGCTAGGATGCGATGCGGCACTAGTAATACGATGATACTAATACCGCCACACCAAATCTTAAGTAACCCAAGACCCGCAGTCGCTATTCTCGTCCAGGCATGTCCCGCCAACGTGCAGGAACAGGGCCAGAGCAGCGACGAGCGGCGCCAGAACAGCAACAGCAACCGCAGCAGCAGCAACAACAACAGAGACAGCAGCAACCGCAGCGCCAGCGCCTTCCGAGCATCCGCCAGCTGCACCCATACCTCCCGCCCATCGCCGTCAATCCCCAGCCGCCGCCGCCTCCACCACCTCCGCCATTGGTGGATCCCGAGGCGTTACAGGCCAGTACGAGTGGCTTCCAGAGTGCCAGTGGCATTGGCAACGCGCCCGTCGCGTCCTCGGGCTCGGAGGACGGGTCCGGGTTCATCGGGGGGTACGGTGGGGGGTACGGCGGGGGGTACGGCGGTGGTGGTGGTACCGGTGACGCGGAGGGCGAGGGCGACGGGGACGACGACGATCATGGGGCGGACACTGAGGGCGGCAGCGGCCCGCCAAAGAAGAAGCGGCGACGGCAGGCGCTGAGCTGTACCGGTGCGTTTGTCGTCACCCACCCCGCTACTCAATCCTAACGCGTCCCCCTAGAATGCAAGCGCCGCAAGATCAGATGCGACCGGTGCGTTGCCCATACCTACTCTATTTTTCGCGCGTGCTTACGGCATTCGATTTCTTCCCTCCATCGATCTTTTCCGCCTTCCAATCTATATATGCATACTCCAATGGTCCTACCCAATCGCGCGAATCCTCGGCGCTCTGAACGTTTTGGAATCGCGTCCCTGGCCACTTCGATTTTTTTTTTCATAGCGCCCAACCCTGCGCGCCCTGCGTTCGCAGGGGCGATCAGGCAAAGTGCCAGTGGCACGTCGTCGAGCCTGCGTGAGTCCCTCTCTCTGCCCTTATTTTATCTTATCATTCCATTTCATTCACATCCCGTCAATCATTTCATTTCATTTCATGCCATTCCATCCCGTCAATCATTTCATTTCGCTTCATTCTTTCTTCCCTTAGTGGGCTTTTTTTTATTTTTCATCCAACTCCTTTCGTTCTTTCCACTTATATGGCCCTTTTTTCTGCACCGGGGGTGGCTTCTTTTTCGTGGTCGGCGCGTCGCCCTTATCCCTATCCTTGCCTTCGCTCTTATCCATATTTTCGTTCTCGCTCTCATTTTTTTATACCTGCTGCTCTTATTATTTTCTACACCCGCCGCTTTCACCCGGACGCCTCCTGCGCCCCTTGTGGCGGCTTTGGCTCCTCGCTTCCGCGTTGTACGCGTTTCCTCGCTTCCGAGTTTTGCGTTTTCGCCTTCTTGCCTTTTCGCGTATCACCTTTGCCTTTTCGCGTTTTCGTTTCTACCGCTTCGGACTATTCCGTATCCTCTTCATTCTGCGTCCCTTACTTTGCCTTTCTTCGGACGGCATGTTCCGTACCCTCTTCCGACGGCGTCTATCAATTTTCATTTTCATTCCATTAATTTTTTCTTCATATCTGGCCCTCCGGCTTTTCATCTTGTTTTCATTTTCATTTCATTTTCATTTTTCATTCTATTTTTCATGTGGAGGGTATCTCTTCCACATATCGCTGAGGGCCGGTGGGGGGCTGCATGACGAATGTCCTGACATTGGTGCCGGTGCTTGCGCATAATGACCAAGCTGGTGCGCCACCATCGTCATTTCACTTGTTGGCGGCCTCACTGTGTTCCTCATCAGTCTGCACCGCGTTGCTGTTCTCGATGGAACAACGTACGGAATTCTCGGTGGCGCGATACAGTTTTTCTGTCGCTCTTTCTTGCCTTTTCTTTTTTTCTTCCTTTGCTTTCTGCATCCCCGCGTCCTTGCTTAATGGTCAGGCGTTCGCGTCCTCCGTTATCTGCGTGCTGCGTGGTCCGGTGAACCATCGCACCATGGTCGTGAGCCCTGCGCCGCTGATACGCCGGGATGCCCTTTTTTCCGATGTCGACGGCACGTCTCTCTGACCCCGTGTCATTATGTCTGTCCACGGACGCGTCCACATCTCATGCCCATCTGTTCCGGGCACTCGGGAAGGAGACAAAGACCTCCTCTCCTCCTCCTCGGATGGGAGCAGCGCTATCTCCCGTCTTCTCTTATTTCCCCCCCCCTTCCCCATCCTTAAATTCTTTCGTTTTGCCCTTCCTTCCCCTCCTTTATTTCGCCCTTTCCCGCCTTTCTTGCCCATGCCGCACGCATACTAACCCCTGCCAATCCAATCCAGCTCCGAGAAATTCGTCCCCCGCGCGGAGCACGACGCCCTCCGCGCACGCGTCGACGCGCTAGAGACGGTGCTGCGCGGGGCGGGGATCATGCCGCCTGCGCATGCGTCGCATTCGGGTGGGGCGACGCATGTGTCGCAGATGAGCATGTCGGCGCATCCGTCGCACATGGGGGCCGGCGCGGCAGGGGTGGGGGGCGTGGAGTTGCAGGGGATGCACGGGCCTGCGGGTTCCGGTGGGAATGCCGTGATGGGAGGGCCAGGGATGATTCCTATGATGGCTATGCAGGGCCCCGGGCAGCCAGGGGGGATGGGCGGCGGCGGCGGCGCGCTGCACGGCCAGGGCGGTGTGTCGCTGATGCAGGTGCAGGGCCCGCACGCGCATGCGGGGTATACGCCGCCGCCGGCCCACCCGCACGGAATGCCAGGCTACGCATCGCCGCCATCATCGCACCCTGCACAAGCGCACATGCCGTCTCCCCGCGCCCATACCCGTACACCGTCGCTTCAATGCCAGGGACACCACTCGCGCGAGCCGGGGCAGAGCCTCCCACCGATGCAGGCGCTCAGTCCGCGCATGTCGATGCCGACCCTCAGCCCGCGCATATCGATGCAGGCGCTGAGTCCGCGTGCGTCGATGCAGGCGCTGAGCCCGCGCACGTTGATGCACGCGCACGCGCACGCACACCCGCACTCGCCGACGCAGGGCTCGCCGCCGATGCAGCTGCCCCCGTCGTCGGCTGGGGCTGCTGGCGGCGGCGGGAGTGGGGCTTCCCCCCAGCGCGCGCCGAAGCGGCGGCATCGGTGATGTGGGGTGAGGCTGGTGTGCGGTGTGCGGAGAGTTCCTGCGTGTAAATAAGGGTGTTGGTATATATCCTCGAGGACGGCCACCGATACACGATACAGCATCCCTCGTCTTCTGCGTTACTGATGATTATAATGCCCCCGATCTCAACGACTTCGACGTCCCAAACCTCCCGGTTTTGGTTCTATCCGTCACCTTATGGGTCACACGGCGGGCGCGGTGCTGCAGGTGCTGCAAGCATTCGGCCTGCTCCTTGGTTGTGGTCGGCGCGCAGGACCCGGAGACGCTCATGCGCGCCCTGTGGAACATGGTGGGGAAACGCGCAACTGCAACCGCAGAGAGGAACAGGGACCCCGCTGCCTTCGCATCGAAGAGCGCCCGCCCGCCTTCACCTTCCACCGTGCCTCCTCCTCCGTGCCCGCGACTCTGACGGTCTTTCCCCCGCCCACCAACCTGCCCATCCTTGCAGCCCTCTTGCTTCAGGTCCTCCGACCACCGCATCTCAAGCTCGTCGCCCCACCGCCCTTCCCGACCACGCTGTATCCCCGCTGCGTTTTCCTCTCATTCACAACCGCATACCACTCGCCTCCGCATCCTGTCGCTTTTGCGGTATCTGCGGAAGGACCACCGACGGGCTCATGGGCAAATATGGGCCATGTGTCCTCGTCGACACATGACGATACGGGCCGCGTGTCGTACGCAGATGACTTCGGCTTGAGGGGGATGTCCACTGCTCGTCGCGTCGACGACGCACCTTTCCTTCCTCTCCCACTCATACATTCGATAACGACTTACTCACGATCCTTACTTTCTCTCGCCGATACCATGTCCATAGCATACACATACCCGCATCATCATCCCTTTCATTCATTATTGCGTGCATCCCACCACACTGTATAATAATTGATATCTAGCATGGACCCTACCTTACTGTACTTCGTTAAATCATCATACTACATAGTATTATTGTGGCTTTCCTCGCCTCTGCTTATTCTACTTTATCGCCTCCATATGTACATACATAACTTGCATAGTCGAAATGCACTGAATTACAATCATCAGAACCCCTTTATTTTTTGTACTCACCAATGGCGGCGCATGAGGGCGGGGGGTGCAAAGAGGCTGTGCAGCGCTAATCATTTGATCCGCTCGCTGATCGGCGGTTCCCGAAGCAAACCTTTTTTTGGTCGGAGGCTTCGCCTAGTAGGCTATGGATGCCTAGTGAATTTCTACTGTTGACGATTAGATACCCCGGTTAAGCGTCGCCTCTGACAATAGACTCCGGCGACATAAATTAATTGATACAAATCTGACGACCTGGCGTCTCTGTCGCGCTCTTCAGGCACGGCCGCGGAGTCAGTGGCCAACTTATAAATTCAAGCAAAACAGTGATTAAGTGGGATTTTTTTTCCAGTAAGTACAGAAATTTACCTATGGCACATTGAGCTTAATTGATTGTGAGGACTTTAGCTGGTGATAAGCCAGATTTCCTGTAAACATGCTTTTTACAACATCCTATGTCCAGGATATCATCTGTAATTAGATGGCTAGCGCTAGGATCGAGCAGGTAGATACTTAATTGATTGTGAGGGCTTTAGCTGGTGATAATCCGGATTTCAGGAAAACAGCGATTAAGTGGGGGTTTTTCCCAGTGAGTACAAAAATTTACCTATGGCACATTTACAAACACTATGATAGTTCCCACTTTTCAAACTTGACTAGTGAATAAATCTTTCACGCCTCACGATGGCATCAAACTGTTTCCATCAACCATCAGAGTGATTGGATTTAAGTAGAGCTTAATTGATTGTGAGGGTGATAAGCCGGATTTCCTGTAAACATGCTTTTTACGACATCCTATATCCAGGATATCATCTGTAATTAGACAGCTAGCACTGGGATCGAGCACATAGATGCTTAATTGATTGTGAGGGCTTTAGCCGGTGATAAGCCAGATTTCAGACCACCCCTGCAAACACACTGTTTACGACATCCTATATCCAAGATATCATCCATAACTAGATGACTATGTAGCACTAGGATCGAGCATGTAGATGGTGTTAGTGCCTAGACAGGGGCTATGAGGTGATACAGTGCTAGTGATACTTCATATGAGGTTGCTAGCTATGTTTTGACCAGTTAAAGCTAAGTCTATGAGAGGAACCTATGCTAGGGGACTTTACGCTATGATACATATCAAGATTTTGGAGGGACAAGTGCAGTAGCCGACGAGTATGAAGCTAGCGGCTTTTGTAGGTGTTGTTATGACCAGTCATGATACGCGACCAGATGTATGATATGTCAATGGCACAATATGATGGAATCAGGACCCACTGGAGCAGGCAGAACCTGTCAGAAATTCGTAATTTCGCTGGTAAGGTGTTCTAAGGCCTTATAAGGGCATAAGAGCTGTGCCTTTTAAGAGGTTATTATCCGAATAAAGGCCTCCACATAAGATGATTTTTTTTCCACCAGGATCGCAGTTATTGGGATTTTTTGTATGCAGAATCAAAGTTTCTGTCTATAACACCATTATTAATGCGACACATTGGTGGTGTGTGGCTTAGACACAACTCAGGCCTGAAAACAAGTTTTGACTACGTGAATTGTAGGTGCTTATGTGTTGCTGAGCTTATTATAAGTGGTTGACAAGGGTTCGTAATAGAAGGTGCTTATAAGCTTAAAGATAAATTTCTGACAGCACTGGGCTGGGAGTTATGACTCAGTCATTGAAGCCGTGATCAGTGATTGCAACCAAGATCTAGCACCGGTAATGTCCAGGTTTTGACAGTAGGAATATGAATTGGACCAGGTGAATGCTGGGTAGCCTGTAGCATTGCTGGGATGCCATATCCTGGAATAGCCTTCCTGGAATCAAATCGGGAGAATTGCAGGGACTATCAGACACGACTAGCTAGCTAGTGCAAATCTCAAGAGGCACACGGATCACTGATCTCGCACACAGATCAACACACGTGATCAACCATCCCTTGCCAAATTGGGAAGTACACAGAAAACCACTCGTTTTCTGTCACAAAACAGCATCCAAACCTAACTAGTTTTACTACTCAAGGGTATATATAAGATATTCAATGGATTAGGGTGCATTTTGGGCACTGAATGGGTATTTCTCACCTGAAAGATGTCCCAGTGGCCTGACTCAGACGCTGAAGCTCAAACTGTGATAAAGTGAACGTTCGGAGTGTGTCGATGTGTCGAGCTCAAGGTGGTGAGTGGTGAGTGGTGTGCTTCCCAATTTGGCAAGAGAAGGTCAATCACGTGTGTTGATCTTGTGCAAGATCAATGATCCGCGCGCCTCTTGGCAATTCTAGTGTGCCACGATCCGAGGATATGTCACCTCTACGTCATCATCCCTTCCATATATACATCACACATTTACCTTACGTTCTGGACCGCACATAAACCCCCGACTTCTCCACTGTTGTATTCCTCCTGTTACTCATAGCCTGGTGTCTTGCTTATGGGTGATATACTGTCTAATAATTACGTGCATTTTATGGCGTTTTTACTTACAACTTACTACTTTCTTTTTCATTTTTGAACACAACTTCTCACATTTACTTACAACTACACATCTCAGGTGATTAAAACCTCCACAATGTGATTACATCTCCTCAAATAGTCGGCATCATCACGAGTAGGATCCCATCAAACACGGCAAGTCCATCAATTATTGCTTTCTGCCTTAGAAAATTCTTTCCGGCCTTGAAGTGGAATTGAAAAATATGTGAATGGTACTATAAATTTTAAATCATCTCCTTGAATAATTGTGTTCATCAGCGAGAAACATTTGATGGCAGTGACCGTTGTAGGCACCTTTTGAAGCTGAACTTAGCATAGATTCTGTTTTTAGGTTGTTTTACTTCAAGTATAATGTCCAGGAAGGTTCAGGCACACCATAATTACATGCAAAAGGTGTATTGTACCCACCTGAGCCCATCATAGCTTAGCATGGGTGAAAGAGGCTATGATCACTGAATCCTAGGCTCGTAACCAGTCTGTAGCCAATTGCCAAAAAATGTGGCAAGCACTTTCGGTGGTTACAGACTGGTACAACTCAGGGCACTGCATTGGGCCGTCAGCAGAGTTTGAAAATTCGGCGAGGGTCCTGTTCTGGGCTGCAGTTTAGATATGAACAGATTTGGAGTGCACAGGAACTATTTCACCTTAGAAATAGTTCCAATTTGCCTCCTCACTTATTTTTTAATCTAGCTTGAAAGAGTGGAAAGACCCATCAACTTTCAACCAGAATTGATGGGCTTTGATGGCTCTTGTGTCGGCTGATCACGGCACCTGCTAAATTTTCAAACTCCGGGGACAGCTCAATTGCTGTCAACAAGTTGTACCAGTCTGTAACCACCGAAAGTGCTTGCCACATTTTTCGGCAATTGCTTACAGACTGGTTGCGAGTCTAACTAAATCCGGACATCGGTAAAATGAGCCATCACTGTTCTCATCAGCATTTTTATTAAAAGTACGCAATTTTTGAACCACGGTGAAGTACAACTGAGAAGTAAACATCAACAAAGGGTTGCATGCAGCAGCGAATCAAAGTTGTAATCTTTATTTTGAAAGAAGTAATCCAAAGGCAAAGTTGTGGGAATGTTGCTGAGATGTGGTCCAAAACCCTGTAAACAGCTGAGTTGTGTGCCAAATAATTATTGGACAGTATATGTGCTATACTCGCCTACCGTGATGCACTGTCGATGTGCACATGTTCTTCCCAGTTCTCCTGTTAGTGTCTGTCAAGAGAACAACAGCCTTTCACTGAACTGGACCCAAGGTCCAGTTCGGGGTCTGGGAACTTTTGCTCTGAACCACACCTGTGGTAACACTAAATTGAGGGCTGGCTGCACAACAAGCGGAGGAAACCAGTGATGTACGATGTGGTACTGATCCTCCTCTTTCCATGAAGATTCCTCCCAACTGGTAGAGGGCTACCTACTTTATTCACAATACACCAGAGGCACGACACAATTTACATGGGAATCGGCACGGGTACATCCATCTTGTCATCCACATTCAAAGCCCTGACCAGCCTACTCCCCCCATTATACCCTACAGCAGTCGCCGTAGCTTCAACCAGTTGTGAGTCATTCAAAAAAGGTCTCAACGCATTAAAAACATCGTCTGGCACACGAATGTTCACTGTAACCCAATCCGTGAAGGTCATTGCGGCAACAAGGTCGGGACCCAGTATCGGAGTGAAGTCGAGGCCTTGCGATGCGAAGAAGGGAGGAGCGAGTCGGATGACCAAGAGCTGCTCGGTGGTGAGGCCCGCCATGCGTGCGATTGGCTCGTGTTGAAGCCTGAAGCCGGGTTGAATAAGGGACGAGATCGAATTGGATGGGTTCCCAACTCACCATTCATAGGTAGCCTTATTGAGGACCACAACTCTCAAAATCTGAAAGCGGCATGAGTCTTCACTTCACAAATAATGGGAAGATGCCTGACAATTAGCTCTCGCATGGTCGCAGGTATGGTGTTACTGCTGCGAATAACACTGAATAGTGCAGAGTGGGCTTGTGCGAAGAGAGGTGCGTTGAGGCTATAGGTTGTTGATGAGCTGCCAAGGTTGTGGCATTCCATACATAATCTTGGACGCACAGTACTCCGTCCAAATCCAACAGTGTGCCATTTGTTCTTCTAGCGCGAATCGTGTCTGCTATCTATGTCGGGGGTGAACGACAGCAATCGGTGAGAAGTATATTCGCATACGGGATCACTTCCTGGAGGAGGAAAGACGTATGGTACTCGCGCCGGGAGGTTATCGTCTCTTTTATCTAGGCTGGGGCCATGGGAATTTGGAAGAGCGTCCCCAACAACAAAAGTGGAGAGGCAGCAAACCAGAGCGAATGTCAAATGCCCAAGTCGAACCATGACACGATGTCGAATACAGGCGAAAATGGATCGGGTTATAAGTACACGGGTGGCATCCTAAGGCCTCGGAAGAGACATTAGTGGTGAAGAGAACCCAGGAACAGTCGTTGACATCTTAAATGGACCGACAATCTTAGAAGCCTATATCGACTCGAGATGTACTCCGGCGCCTTTTGCGCATGACCCCGGGTCTGCGGGTATGTAGACTCTCCCTGATCCGGCGAACTGGTTTTCTGCGTTCTGTGAATAGCCAGGGGATTGGATTCATGTGACAATGTATTAATATTGTTGCTGAGACGACATTTGGACAACATCACCTTGACCAAGGGGCCCCCGTGAAAATTTTTGCCGATGCTGGGACCACAAGATTTAAAGGAGGGATTAAACATGATTTTTTTTTTGGAACTATACTCCACAAAGGAAAAGGCTGCTGCGGTGCCAGCCCCTGCCACAAATTGCAGGAGGGATGCCACGAGCACGCCCGTGCGCCGTGGCAGGCCATAGAAGTACAGGTAATACCTCCTGCCTGTAGCCGATTCGGACGCAAGATCCAACAACAAGAACTCGATTTTTTCTGGGCCAATTGCTAGGAACTCGAGGATAAGCGTCGAGGTGGGTTAATTATTTTCAGTATGCCACTCCATGATTTAGAAGAGCCGATACGTAGAAGTGCCAACAGAAGAAAAGAATGCAGACTGTGGGCAAGTTTGGGGCGCAATCGGAAACGCGCATGTTGCCACCTCGGATTGCGGTAAAGGCTCTCGTAGTCGTGTTGCCGCTGGAGATCCGGAGGCGCCCGTTCGCCGAGCGTCGCTAAGTACCTGCGCTCCAGGTCGCCGTTTTCGCCGTGTTTATGAAATAGTTGTAATTCGAGCTTGCTCAGGGCGAAGCTTCAGACGAGTCCAGACTAGTGGTAACTTCATATGTCGTGATCGAGTCGTAGCTTGGAGACGTTTGAATTGTCGAAGACTGCCACAGAACTCGTTCCCCGAAACAATATTGCGTGAGCGTGTTGCCTAGTACGTACGTACGTAGTCTGGTATGTAGGCGGCGCGAGGAACGCGTGCTGGTCGGCGGTGGTGGCAGAAATCAAGAGAGAACGCTTGCGATGACGTCATCCCATCATTCACCCGTTAAATATCAATCCCATCCTCGACGACATAGCGACAACACCATTAGATAGATAGATAGATATGTAGACAGGAAATCTAGCAAGACGAATGAGTGAATGTACGGATGACTGGTATTGATATGACTGTGGGTGTGCGGTGTTTTTTGTTTTTTTTGGCGATGCGTTCCCCTCAGGACTGGATTCGCGCCGCCTCGACAACGACAACGCCCTTCACCCCGCTCCCCCACCTCCCTCGATCCTCGCAGAAAAATCGAACTTTCCCAGTACCGCAAAATCAATCCCACACCAGCCTTCCCCCATCGTCCACGCTTGCGCGCATCCCGCCGCTGACCTTGCCCCCGGCGCCCGTGGCGTTGGAAGGGGGGGCTTCTGTGAAAGGAGAGGGGGGTGTTAGTATGTGGGTGGGCAAAGAAAGGGGGGAGCGAGAGTGGGGGAGACGGACGGGAGCGGCACGCGGTGGGGATAGAGGCGGGCAGGGGGAGGGTGACGCGGGGAGGATGGAGATGCGCATGAGTGCGGGTGGGGTGAAGACGGACAAGGAGTGTGAAAGGAGGATGGAGGGGGTGGGGATGGGGATGGGGATGGGGACGGGGACGAGGATGATGATGATGATGATATAGACACGAGGCGAGGAAACGGGGAAGGCAAGGGCAGGTGGTGATGGGGATGATAAGATGAGATCACTCGCGTCGTGGTGGGTGGGCAGGGAAGTTGCAGGGAAGGAGGCGTGGAGGAGATAGGGAAGAAAGAGTCAAGACGCAAAAAATCACCCACCCCTCTCCAGGCCCTTCCGATGCCTCGCCAGCAGCGCGAGCCGTTCCCTCTCCTCCGCTGCGCGCGCCTCCTTCGCCGCGTCGCGCTTCGCCGCGTTCTGGCGCTGGCGCTTCGTCTGGGCCGCCGTGCCGGTGGAGGTGGCGGTGCTTGGTTTTACAGAGGTGGAGGGGAAGGAGGAGGCGGCTCCGCGCCGCTTGACAGGAACGAAGCCCCACTCGCCCTCGTCCTCCCCGTCGCGCCCCGCACCCTCCAGCTCCGCGCGCTCGGCCGCGACGGCGACGTGCAGCGCCTCGTGCGCCGCCGCGTCCTCCGCGTCCTGTGCCGCACCCGAGAGGAGGAAGGCCTGGTGGTCGTCCTCGTCGTCTTCGTCTGCGGCGGCGTCTTCTACGCGCTCTGCGGTCGGTTGGGCAGTACTAGGCGCCGGAGGGGTGGCGGATTTGCTTTTACTTTTACCAGAGGCGCCGGCGGCCGGGGGCACGACGCGCATGACGCGCGCGAGCGCGGGGTAGTCCGGCGAGGACGCGGGGAGCATGCTGTAAAGAAGAGCGTCTATCAGCGTCTCGTATGTATGAAGAGCATCAAAAGCAAAGGGTGAACCCCAAAAGCAAAAGTAAAAATACGGGAAAACGAAAGAATGGAAAGAAAAACAGGGTGGGCGGAGGTAGGCAAGACGGGGGTAGGTGGGTGTCTGCCACGTTCAGACCAAGATATATATAAAAAAAGAGGGTGAGCCGCCGAGCAGTCGGCGCCCGGCGGGGACCGTCCCAAGATAGGCAGAATGGGTGCTGACACCGACAGTGTAGCAAGCAAGCACGACTGTAGCGCGCTGCTTCGATCCAAAGAGGCGGGGACATCGCCGAGCTCCTAGAAGAGAGCGCCTTGCCCCCTGGAGAAGAGGGGCGCGCTGAGCTCCTAGCTTAGTACCGGGCCGAGCCAGTAAGGGACGCGAGCGACGGGGAAGGAACCGTAACGAAGGGAAGAGAAAGGGCGACAAAAAGGGGTGAATAACCGCCGGAAAACATGGATGACAGACGGAACGCAGAACACTCACTCGTCCACACCCGTCTTGCGGGGCTTGGGCAGCAGCCTTTCCGCGAGCGTCTTCCTGGCGGGCTTGGGCTTGGGCTTCATCCCCGGCAGCGGGATCTCCTCCGCCTCCTCCTCGTCGTCGTCTGCGTCCTCCGCAGCCTCCTCCGGCACGGACGGCGCGATCGAGGACGACGCGGACGCAGGCGCAATCGACGACGACGACTCCGCGGTGCTGAGCCTGCCGCTGACACGCGTCCACCCCTCGTCCGTCCCGCTTTCGTCGATCGGCGCCGTCGCCGTCGCCGTCGCCTTCGCGCGCTTGCCCTTTTTCTTGCCGCCGCCCCCGCCGACAACCTTCTTCGCCTCTGCTGGTGCATCCACAGACGCCGCAGCCGCAGCGGGTTTGCGCCCCGGCGTGAGCGCGCCGGCGCCAGTGTCGTCCTCCCCGTCCGTCTTTCCCGCCGCGCCCCCAGACCCTTTCTTGCGCTTCTGTTTCTTCGAGTGCGCGCGCACGCCGCTGCCAGGAGCGGGAATGTCGGGCTCCGCAGCATCGAACGTCCCGGGGATAACAGCCGGCGCAGGTACCGCAGCAGCAGGCGTGTCTGTGGGCGTGTCGTTGGGGCGCTTGCTCCCTTTCTTTCCCGGAATAGCGGATGCGGATGCCGAGGCGGACGACGTGGACGTGGATTTGGATTTAGACTTGGACTTGGACTTCGTCGATGCGGACGCAGACGCAGAGGGAGAGGAGGAGGAGGAGATTGCGGAGTACCCGAGAATGACTGCGCCTGCGACGACGGCGGCCGTGAGCGCTGCTTCGGGCGTGGAGAGCGTGCTTTGCGAGGAGCCCATGTCGAGCGCTTTTAGTATTAGAGATTCAAGGCGAAGCTGAGCAGAGTACGCTGGCAGCTAGTACAACAAGAGCCTAGAGAGCAGAATGAATTAGAAAGGAGTGGAGCCGGTGCGCCAATGGCAGGGGGCAGTAAATTTAGCAGTGGTGGTGGGAGGAGGCAGCGGAATCGGACACGGTGGCTGCTACGGCCACGTGCTGATCCGCGCCGCGTACACATGTGCATACAGTATCTTTTAGAGGAGCTCGCCGAGCTTGCGGCACCCAACGGTGGACCTACTTGGGCACCAATGGATAAAAGCCAAATAACTCTGGAAAAAGGGTAAGAAGAAAGAAAAAGAGAACGCAGACGATATAAGTAGCTCAGACCCGAATACGGTGACTTTTCTCCCTGCAATGGGATACATGACTTTGATATTGAAGGGAGGCGCAGAACCATCCTGCTACTGAGCCTTATTTCCTTTCTTTCTAACATGAACACATTCAACTCCATCATTTTTGCCGAGAAAGAAAAAGAATTGAGGTGACGCACACAACATGGCTCAGACCCGATTCGAACGGGTGACTTCTCCCGACGTCAAAAACAGCCTATACCCAACAATTTTGGGAGACGCGGGACCACCCCGCTACTAAACCTTATTCTCGTTCTTTCTAACTTGAATACAATCAACCCCTTTCATCCACGTTGCCAATAAAAAAATTTCGGACATACAAAGCTCAGACCCGAGTCGAACGGGTGACGTTCTCCCTACAATGTGACTCGAACATCGGCGAGATAATTGAGCGGAGACACAGAACCACCCCGCTACAGAGCCTTATTTTCATTCTTTCTAACTAGTATATACTCGAATATTTCCCAATACATAAGAGACAGAAAAATGAAAGTCTTCCCTTTATCCTATGGCTCAGACCCGAGTCGAACGGGTGATTTCTCCCGACACCGTCAGACTTGAGCGAGATTTGGGAGACGCAGGACCACTCTGCTACTGAGCCTTATTTTCATTCTTTCTAACTAGTATATACTCGAATCTTTTCCCCCATACCTAAGAGAGAAAAAAGAAAACACTCTTAGCCTATACAATCCATGGCTCAGACCCGAGTCGAGCGGGTGACTTCTTAGACCGATACAGAACGCAGCCTAATTGCCGAAGACGCAGGACCACCCCGCTACTGAGCCTCATTCCTATTCTTTCTAACTTGAATACATTCAACTCTTTCAGTTATTTGCCAAGCAAAAAAGGAATGGAACATGCACGAATGGCTCAGACCCGAGTCGAACGGGTGACTTTCTCTAGCCGGACTAATTGTAAACACAACTTGAGGAGACGCGGGGCCAACCCGCTACTGAGCCTTATTTGCTCTTCTTTGACCCTGAATACATTCGACTCTTTCACTGATTCGCCAAAAACAATTAGCATCCACCCATGACTCAGACCCGAGTCGAACGGGTGACTTCTCCCAGCGGCAAACGTGAACCTGACCATATGTGGGAGATGCGGGACCAGCCCGCTACTGAGCTTTATTCCTATTCTTTATAACTTGAATACATTCAACTTTTTCATTCCAGTTCTGAAAAAGAAAATGCCAATATCAATTCTTTCCAATGGGCCCAGACCCGAATCGAACGGGTGACTTTCTCCTTCCATGCACATAGGCCAACAAATTTTGGGAGACGCAGGACCATCCCGCTACTGAGCCTTACTCACTTTATTTCTAACTTATACACATTCAACTCTTCCATGCATGTTTGCCAAGCAAAAGAAGAAGAAGAAGACTAGGGTCAGACGAATGGAGGACTCTCCATTCAATTTTCATCGCGAAAGAGGAATTTTTAAGGAGATGCAGAACCATCGATGATCCCGCTACCGAGCTTGATTATTCTTATACCACTTTCACGCATATTGCCAACTTGGCAATATGCGTGAAAGAAGGGGAAAAAATTGCGCTCAGAGCTATGGCTCAAACCTGAGTCGAACGGGTGACTTCTCCCAGTGGCAATCTGGGGATTCGTGGCCATATGTGGGAGACGCGGGACCACCCCGCTACTGAGCCTTATTTTCATTCTTTCTAGTAGGAATACATCCAACACTCTCATTGATAAATTGCCAAAAAACGCTCTCAGCCAAACTTTCCATGGCTCAGACCCGAGTCGAACGGGTGACTTCTCCCGGCGTCATAGGACGAATTAAAACATGCCAGATTTGGGAGATGCGGAACCACCAATTTTTCTAACTTGTATATACTCAGCTATATCACTGATTTGCCAAAAAGAATTCAGAGACATCCTCCACCCATGGCCCAGGCCCGAATCGAACGGGTGATGTTCTCCATCCACTTAAAATTACGGGTGCGTGAAGTTAATTTCAGGAGACGCGGGACCATCCCGCTACTGAGCCTTATTTTCAATATTTCTAGCTTATGCACATTCAACTCTTCCATGCATATTGCCAAGCAAAAAAAAAAGAAGACTAGGGTCAGCCAAATGGAGTCGCTCTCCATTCATTTTTCATCGCGAAAGACGAATTTTGGGGAGATGCAGGACCATTGACGATCCTGTTACCGAGTTTTATTCTCATTCCACTTCCAAGAAAAAACAACTGCGCGAAATTATGGCTCAGACCCGAGTCGAACGGGTGACTTCTCCCAACGTTGTAACAGCGGTCTGGGTCCTGACCATATGTGGGAGACGCGGGACTACCCCGCTACTGAGTCTTATTTTCATTATTTCTAGCATGAATACATTCAACCTCTTTATCCACGATGCCAAAAAGAATTTGATGATAATTGCTCGTGGCTCGGATCCGAATCGAACGGGTGATTTTCTCCCTCCATGGAAGCTTCACTACCTATTTTTGGGAGACGCAGGACCACCCCGCTACTGAGCTTTATTCCTATTCTTTCTAACTTTAACACATGCAACTCCTCGTTTTCAGAAGAAAAAAAGGCATATGGCCCAGACCCGAGTCAAACGGGTGACTTTCTCCCTGCAATGTCATTCGGACAATTGAGAGGAGACGCAGGACCATACTTGCCTTATTTTTCTTATTCTTTTATTGATTTACCAAAAGGAAGTTTGAGGCCTTATGGCTCAAACCCGAATCGAACGGACAAATTTCTCCTTCCATTTGCGAGGGGGACAGAAAATTTCGGGGAGACACGGGACCATCCCGCCACTGAGCCTTATTTTCATCCTTCGTACCTTCAACACACGCCGAAATATTTCATGCCTTTTGCCAAAAAGTACTTCGAGGACAACTATTAATGGCTCAGACCCGAATCGAACGGTAACTTTCTCCAGGCTCCTTGCAAAATACGCAGATTTCAAGAACATATTTTGGGAGATGCGGGACCATCCAGCCACTGAGCTTTGTTTTCATTCTTTCTAGTAGGAATACGTCTAACTCCTTTACCCGCATACATCCGACTGCCCAAGCTTGTAAAATCGAGCGAGAAGATTAAACGGGCCTAGATTTGTTTCTCCTCCAATGGGGATACACACTCGAAATATAGTGTGAAGGTTGGCCCCGATTTTTTGCCTTCCTGCCTGGCTCAAATGAAGGCTCCCGGATTTGAGCTCATTCACGATGGAATAAAAAGGTTAGAAGAGACACGCCATGGCTCAGACCCGAACCGAACAGGCAGAATCGGAATCACGAGAGCCTTCTTTCCAATCTTTCCAATCTGAGCACATTCGATTCCTTTGTTTCTGTTTCAGAGAGAAAAAATATTACAGAGATCCATAGCTCAGATCCGGATAGAACGGGTGACGACATTACCAACTCCGATTACTCTCATGTCTTCTCTCCGTTGAAGCTGCCTGCGGCCCGCATGTAGGACCGATCTGTTATAATTAAGTTCCCCGCCGGCCCGCCTGAGCTCAAAGGTTGAAAGCTGACTTCATAGCAACCATCCGTCCATCACATCTTATTTAAAGTCAAGCTCGTCTGGTGAAGAGCTTCCATCGATTGGTAAACAAATTCGTTTAAGGGAAGAGCAACCTGCGTCGAAAATAAAGCATGTAGCTGACGGCATTGAGATCCGAACCCGATAATTTTGCACGACACCGAGAATGGGTGATTCAGTCGCCGTGGGGCTTCGGCCACTCTGACTGAGCCCGCTCATCCCCGCGACAGATGATACACCTAGGATTCGACTAGGGGCGCTGCGAAATTGATAAGGAAATAGTCCCACCACGCAGGATCAGGACTAACCGAAGGAGGTAGCGTGGTCTAGGATTTTGCCATTGTCTCAGGGCCGTCGCGGTGTGGGGTCGATTAATCGTACTCCTTGAAACCGAGGTCATGGACACTGCGTTCGAAATTCGAGGGCAAGATCTCGATCCCGGAGGTATTGGACCTTACGGACGATGAGTCGATGAAGCTTGGAAGAAGTGCTCGGACACAGCTCTGAGCTTGAACATACGCAAGCTCGGCACAGATCCAAATGCGCTTGAGCCCGAGACTAGCTCAAATTATCTTCGCGGGGGTGACGTGGGGATTTTCCAAGCGATGATTAAATAAAGCTCAAACGTCCGCGCGCTCCTAGAAACTTTACGGCGATAATGAGCTGAAATCGCCGAGTTTCCCAGTTCGAGGACGCGGATTCGAAGGCGACCCAGAGAGTATAGAAGTAGAAGTTAAAAACTGTCTCTGCGAACAAAGTTCTCCGCTGAAACACACATACCTCGCGCTAAAAATCCGAGACAGATCCGAGACTGGTTTAACTATCTTCAGGTGATTTATCAGATGGAGAAGTGAAAGGGAATCAGGACAAGAAAAGCTCAGACGCCAGCGCGAACGTGCGTCCAGAAACTCGCCATCTTCGTATGGCACAGGTTGTGAGCGACAAAAATTCCAGCATTGAATGTTGAGGTCCGGCACAGATCTACACCACTTCGTAAGGGAAGACACACGCGCTTCACGGCGCAGTTACCGTCGGTGGTGGGCACAGCAAAGTGTCGTCGGTATTTGATGCGGGGCGTAGGCGCAGGGAATCATCCGGGCCCCGACGAAGACAGGAGTTGGAGATAACGAGTCGGACTTAGGCACAAATATCGGCATCGAGATGACAGACAGCGGAGGAATGCCCGACGGCAAAGCAGGCACCGTAGCGACAAGAATTGGGAGGAAATAACTCGTGGCATTGCATGAATAAAAGATGCGGTATGTAACTTCCATACGGGCCGCCACCGACCTAGCAATATCGGCGCGATCTTGGGTGGAAGTCGTCGCTCTCCCTGCGCAAAGAGCTCAAGCTCTCCCCGAGCAAAGCCAGAGGGGAGACCCCAAATATCAGCCCGCGAGGTGAACTTTCGATAAGCCGCCCCACTCGCACGGCTTTGCCTTATATGGAATTAGGTTGTGCGCACGGACCAGTCACGTGTCGCCTGCGGAGTATAAAAGCGGCGAATCACTGATGGCTTTTTTCTTCACAGTCATCTCGTTACGCTTGCTCTGCCACGCAGAGATCGGACCCCGCAGTTGGTTGGGGCGAGAGGAGCCGCAACGAGTAGAGTGGTCGTTCTTCCGACACTGGGCATGCCGTTTACCGTTGCTCCTACTGGTCAAGTGGCTAATCAGCGTCGGAAACATCTTTTTACTGTACTTTTCTGTATCTTTGAGGACTGCTATGGAATCTTTATGTCACTGCACACTCTTACTTTTGTTGATGCCTGCCTGACTCCTTGAATCGTGGAAAACTCCTGATCAAACAAGAATTCTGCAACGGTTCTCACGATATTCAGGAGAGGCGACTGGCGTTCAAACAGGGATTTCGACAAAGTGTCCACAGTAAATACTTGGAGCGCAACGGATGTTCTGAAAAAGCTTGTCTTCCACTATGTCCCACTATGTCCACTGTCAATTGGCCAAATATGTCCATCGGGTCTTTGCGGTCTTTCAAGTGGCCAGACGGGTACAGATGGGGTATGCCAGTAGCGCAGGATTGGAACGGGTAGCATAACGGTAATCAGCTTTAGCTACAGCTCGCGGATTTAGATCTACAGCCTTAAAAGCGGTGAGCTCGTCGAAGATAAGTGGGCTATAGTGTAGCAGGTAGGGCATATAGGCCGATGTACTAAACGCTCCGAAATGGGACCTAGTATGGCAATATATTATCTTGATATAGCCTTTTGCTGGGAAACGTCCGTGAGATTGACGATCGTTGCTTATTCACGCTCTGTATTCAGTGGTGAGTGAATGTGTAGAACTCCCATCAAATCTAGCTCCATTTGCACAAATCCCGCCGCCTGCCTTCTCTTGACCGCCCAGTCGTTGGCGCTCCCCGCACACCCTTATCTAGAATATTCGGGACTACTCTACACCAGAAATATTTTTCATTTGAATGATAGAAGCCCCTGATAACATAAAAATTTATATGTTTTTTCCAGCCGGACACGCAACTGTAACACAGGCAATAAATATAAGACACTCTTCATACTATATAGCCTCCCTTGGATTTAGGGCATGAGAAATTTTGAGAATGAAGTCCACTCTCACTGCGCTTGGGAACGACCCGAAATCGGAGAAATTGCAGGAAGTCCTAAAAAAGAAAAGAAAGACATTAAGATGTCCTCCTCATCAGAGACAATATCAAACAGGCCTGCTCGGGGCCCAAAATCCCTATATTCCATGTATGTATCTATGGTGCGAGAAATTCTCAGCGGGCCAATTCAATTAATTCACCATCACTGACCTTGATTTGTTTCGGGAACATTCGTGAGAAAAAGTAAAGAAAAAAATTCCATGGGTTACGAAGGGATTCAGTCAGCTTCTACAATCCTCTCCCTATAGATACTCAACTGCCCTTGCTCAAGACATATTAGGGGTGCTCAATTGCTATCTCGCGGGCCCGTCCCGTGGATTTATTTGTTCGAAACAAATAGAATTCAAACTCCGCCAGGTGAACGCAAATATTTCCCCTCGTTTTGCCCCATATTGCCCTCGGAATGGGTTGCATTCGATCCCATAAATCGTCATCATGTCGCGTATACATTTGGTTCAATTTTTGTGACAAGCTATGTGCAGAGTTAGCACTTGTGTGATTTGGAGTAAAACCGTTGGTATTGACACCTTATATAATTTTTCCTACCGTCTATACTTATTCACATATCACTATAGAGTCGTTTGACGGCGATTATGATTTTTGGACCAGAATATATCTCTGTACAGAACGAAAAATGGGTGTTCGGGTCTGGCGGAGTTTGAATTCTATTTGTTTCGAACAAATAAATCCACGGGACGGGCCCACGAGATAGCAATTGAGCACCCCTATTGATTCTGGCTGTTTGTTCTATGGTGTCAGCAAATGGCACCTGTCGTTTATACTTCCGAAGTGATCGGAGTTCTACACTCTCACTACGCACTCCTCTGTATTTTTGGGATAAATTTGTATTGATAGGTGATCGGCTCATGTCATCCCGATATTTGGTATCGACCCAAGTTTATCTTCCCTCTCATCTCACCGTATTGAGTGCGTAGTCAGAGTGTAGAACTCCGTAGATCTCGGAGTTGACCAAAGGGGTAGTGTACGACCGATAGACAGCCTTTACCTACCTCCAGAGCAGCCGCGTGGCCAGGACCTCGGGCACCGCTCGCAGGGCGGATCAAAGAATTGTTTGGTTGATCCAAACACAACCTCTTTTGTCCTCAACCCCGACGCGTCAAGTGTGTCAAGTCGCGCACTGGTCACGCGGCGGCGTCACACCGCGTCGAGTTTTAATCCGCAGGGATGAAACCTCGGGCATCCGGGCCTTGTATCTGGTCAGTGCCGAACGTGCCGAGTTTGCCAGCAGTGGCAAGTTCGCCCCCTCCGCACCTCAAGACGGCAAGCTCCCTCCCCGCCCCTTATCATGGCGTGCCATAGGAAACTGCTTCCTTAGACAAAGCGCAAGAAAGTCGGGATGACCAGAAAATACGGCACTGTGCCATCGTCTGCTTTCTCACACTAAGAGGTAGTGTTACCGTGCCTCTCCGTCAGCGCAAGCAGGTCAAAAGATGGAGACCTCCCAGTATCCTTCTGTGGCAAAGTGCGTCGTCCCTGCTGGCCTTCTTTTTTGTACCCTTGTCTAATATATTCGAAAGGCTTATATTCGAAAGGCTTATAGGACGCAGTAAACGGGCCGCTGTCGGAATCTGGAGCTGCAGCTCATGCAGAAAAGTCATCGCCGGCGAAGCGTGGCGGCCCGATCCGACGGAGGCATACATAGACCTGCTACGTCCTTCCTTCACATCTTGCACGCCCTTTTGTACGTTCGCATACCGCATGAATCAGAAAACTATGCTTGTATTCGGGCCCGGAGCCAAACAACGGGTGTTCCCAAAAGACAAAATAGACATAGGCGCATCAGATGCCCTGTCCAGCAGTGTCCTGGGTCCCTACGCACGCCGCTGCACACAAAAACGGACGGAGGCGGTTGGGAGCCGAATAACGTCACGATTTCCCCAAAAGGAGCCAGATCCTGATGGGAGATCTACACACTCACTCACCACTGCACCGTATTCAAGACGCCTCATACTTGGTCCTATGTACGTAAAACCGCTCGATGTCGCTTGCAACTGTCGTCCAGCTCAATGCGCTGCTGAAAACGTAAATTTGACGCCAAGACCATCCGATCACGAATAATACGAAGGGATGCGTTATCCCCGTTCCGACAGTAGACTCTGAGTCGTCACCAGTCTATTCCGACAGTACGGTTTGCAAGACGCCAGCACAACGTCGGGATATCACGCATCCCAACTGACGGTAGACATCCTTGGTTGATCAAGCTCGCGATTGCGCCAACATACCATATGCATCACACATGTCTCAGATTTCTCTATTTATCTGTGTGTAGCAATTGTCACTTCCAAAATTATTGCGTCTCACATCTGGAGCTATCCAGATCGGGTGGGTGGGTAGGTACGACCATGGACATGGCGTAATTTTATATTACTGACTTGAACAGATCGTGATAGACTGATAGTGGCTGTTTCAAATTTGGGTACTTGCCAGAATGAAGGCCGGGACTTGCTCATTTCTGGGATTAAGCTCGTCGGCCCGGAGCAGTGTGAGAATCGCGCCCGAGAACCGGGAAATTCAAGTATTAGGCACGTCCGCCGATTTGGGTGCCGAGAGACGGTGTACACGCGGATTGATTGAATTGGACCCGGGCAGTTCGAGAGCGGTAAAGTTGACATGAGGAGGTAATGAATGTGGTCTAGATCACTTGTTTTGACACGTTTCTATGCGGGGGGAACTTGTTAAGGTTTGTAATTTGTGAGTTCTATCATTTAGAATGCGCTGGAAATAAAAATACTATGGGTAAGATCCTTGAATACCACCGTTCCAGGAAGGGAGGCCGACACAATGTTGAGCGGCAGCGAAGGCAACGTGGTAGCCGAGCCCTGGCGGCAGAATAGTCTAGAATGGTACGGACAGGTCAAAGATCTCAAAGAATAAGCGCACGCGACCTACTTACAAATGTAAAGATTTAGTGTCTAATTGTAAAGTGATTTCGGTCGAATGGCGAAGCACTGTACTGTGAAACGAGCCCAGGTGACCGGCAATTGAGCGGCAGCAACGAGGCTGGTGGTATTTTCTGGAAGCTGCAGAAGAACCACAGCGAGGCGCTTTCCTTTTACTCCAAAAATACGCTCCGCAGTCAAATGGTAAGTTGCGGTGCGGCGTGCGTGAGCAGCCTGGACATCATATGATAGCTGATCTTTGACGCAGATAACAGACTCTACGCTTTCGCATGGATATTCAACACGGCCCGTGAAACTGAGGACCACAGCTGACCGAGTTTGGAGCCCAGTTCGACAGCAGGCATGTGAACCATGTGGTACATCTGGCGGACGAGAGCAATCATCTCACCACAATGACTACCCAGGTCTGCGGTCTTTCGCCTCCATATTATTGCTCTCCATATTACTGCTCCCCAAAAAAATCCTGGTGATCCCTGCCAGAAATAGCGCAAGGGTCGGCGGAGATGAAGCCCATGCGAATGACATAAGAGATATCTGAAGAGAACGCGGAGGCCGGCGCGCAACAGGATCACTGTGGGCATGGGGTCGACGTATCCTGGACAGCGGGAGACGCTCGACTACAAGGCGACTCCGTTGGGAAGAGCAGCTAAGTCAATGGAAGCACTCCTGGGCCGGTGCAGAACGAGCATGAACGCTTCAGAATATTTGTTAGAGCTATGTACACGAGGTTATTAGGACAGAGTCAAACTAGAGGATTGACAGTGACGGGGAGACATATCGATGGGCCGAGAAAATGGCGCTGGCAGCCCAATGCGTATCGCGGAAGCAGTTCAGGTTGCCAAGTACAGCAGCTGGGCTTGGGAGAGTGGTGGAAGTCGATCCGTGTAGCAGCAGAGAACCTGCAATGAATCTATTAGGAACGTACCTTGCATGGAACGCGAGGTTCGCCGGACCTTAGGGTTAGTGGTGAGCTTCCGTTCAAAGGGTAGGCGACCCACTTTTAGCATGCATATTTCGGCGTACCGGTGGCAGATATCCGCCGATGGCCGAACGCGAAGCACAAGTCGACGATGCAGATTCCCGTGTGGACGTGACACACAAACGCAGGCGAAGAGAAGTGCCTCTATATTGAACAATGCGGAGCACTGCAGGCGGAGATCATCTGCTGTCTATCCTGTGCCATACAAGTGAAGCTCACCAACTGGCGTGACATAAACGCGGGCACATAAAATTACCACATGTGTTACCCAAGAATCTACTCCACACGCAGAATTGAACAGCGTGGATCCCTGCATTTGAACTTGACGGGCGTCAGTCTTCATGAAGGTCCAGACCCACTGGCCTCGGGGTTCGCGGGAAGATATCTGGGTCTGGGGAGAGATATATTATACGATAACAAGGATATATATGCTCACCGCGAAACTTTCGGCTAAACTCAACGAAACAGGGCTGAATGAGCCGACAATCTCATCAAGCCCCGTGCGTCTGTCGGAAAGTTCTTGTTCTTTCTCCAATGGGAAAACGGACGGAGCTTGGTGCCAATTGCTTGATCACTGTGTGCAGCTGCCATCGATACTCGCAACAATTGTGGAAGAATTGTTAAGGTGCCAAAAACATGTGGATACCCCGGTGCAGAGGTAGTAAATTGTGCGGAATAAAGAAGGAGGAGGCCGGCCACGAGGCAGAGAGGAAGCGGCGTCTTTTACTACCAATTTTGCATAGCCTGCTAACGGTGACTGACAGTCCGGCATTGTGTCTTCACGGCGGCTGCATTACCTGAGCATTTTAGAAGTCGCGCCACCCATCCAACAGGTCCAGACGTGCCCGACGTACTTGTATTCGACACACACAGGCGGCCCAAAGCTACAAGTACAATGTCACAGAACTCTTCGAGAGGAGCGCATCGTCCGGGACACCATGCAGACCAGAGTAATATTTGCCGCCGCCAGCGGTGGAGCGCCGGTAAGCAGGCCCTCTTCTGCAGCAAGTGGAGGTCGGTGACCACCCGCGCCGCGGGGATTTTCAGGGCGGCACCACAGACCATCGTCCAGGACACCATTGCCCTTCCGTCAGCGGTGCCCGCGGAGCGCCCGTACGCGGGCCATCTTCTGAAGCAAGTGGGGATCGGTGACCACCCGCGCCGCAGGGATTTTCAAAGCGGCACCACAGACCATCGTCCGGGACACCGTTGCCCTTCCGTCAGCGGTGCCCGTGGAGCGCCCGTAAGCGGGCCGTCTTCTGAAGCAAGTGGGGATCGGTGACCCCCCGCACCGCAGGGATTTTCAGACCGTCACCACAGACCATCGTCCGGGACACCATTGCCCTTCCGTCAGCGGTTCCAGTGGAGCGCCCGTAAGCGGGCCGTCTTCTGAAGCAAGTGGGAATCGGTGACCACCCGCGCCGCAGGGATTTTCAGAGCGGCACCACAGACCATCGTCCGGGACACCATTGCCCTTCCCTTAGCGGTGCCAGTGGGGCGCCCGTAAGCGGGCTGTCATCTGGAGCAGGTGGGGATCGGTGACCACCCACCGCCCCGATTTTCAGAGCGGCACCAGAGACTACCGTCCGGGACACCATTGCCATTCTGTCAACGGTGCCAGTGGAGCGCCCGTAAGCGGGCGGTCTTCTGGAGCAAGTGAAGATTGGTGACCACCCGCACCGCAGCGATTTTCAGGGTGGCACCGGAGACCATCGTCCGGGGCCATTGCCATTCCGTCAGCGGGCCGTCTGCTGGAGCAAGTGGAGATTGGTGACTAACTTCAGGAAGGCACCAACGCAATGGAGGACGTGTCGAGGACGAGCATGCTTCTGCCTCCTGCCCTCGTGCCGTGCATTTGAGAGTATCTTCTTCGCAGTCCTGAATTTCGTCCACTAATATCATCTGGCAAGCGGTGGCAACGAGAGGAGGAGCAAGGCGCCGATATTCGGAGCCGCTGTCGGCGGCGAGGATGTGTTGGTATGTGGCTACCGTCATGTCTTTGTTCTCGGACGATCTAACGAGTTGTGAGGGTGTCTCTCTGAGCGTGGTCCCGAGGTTGCATGGATATGGCCGCCACCGCCAGATTGCGAGCTGGAAGACTTAGATGAGTCACGGGCTTTGCACAATGTGAAGAGACACGGCCTCAGGATATCCCGAGGCAGTACGGACGCGAGCCTGCAGAGCGGAGGTGAGATTGTGTCGGGCACGGCGGCGACGGCGGCTACGAAACGGGATAAGAGCGAGGAACTGGCAACTCGATCCGAACGGGGACAAGAGAGGAGATCGAGCGCTAGGCAAGACGAGGAGGAAGCGGAGGAGGTAAGGGTCGAGCAGCCTAACGCGACGACGACGACGATCTTCTCTTGCTTGCCAGCAACTGATCGACTTGCTCGGTATAGTACGAATTGATCGCGCTGGAGGATGGTTAACTGATGAACCAAAGCAGATGAGGCGGACAGAGACCCAAAGAAGGGAGGGACGCTTACCGGTGGGAGGGTATTGTCGATGTAGCGACACTCTCTCCGACCGCATCATTCTTGCACAGCGCGCACGAAGCCCGAGCGACGTACTCTCGGATGGCGCCAGTATCTCCTCCCAAGTGTAGTGCGCCTGCATCCCGAAGCCCTCCTGCGCTTCTGCTTCTTCCAGTGGCACATCCCACCGCCAAGAGCTTCTCCTGCGTCGAACGTTCAGGGAAAGAACTCGGGCGACGACCACCACTTCGTCGGGCTGATACACCGTCCACAACTGTGACTACAGGATCCGTAGGTGCGGCTCCAGAGGCGTGCGTTAGAGCCGACGCCGTTGCCAATATGTGACCGGTGTCTTCAATCGTTCCAGAGAACATTTGGTAGCCACTGGCCAGATAACGATGGACAATATATACGCGCAGAGGGATGAACGAAGTGGCAGTAGTAAACTGGGCAATACATCCCTTGTGGTGAATGCCGCTCTTTCGACTCGGCCACTCTCGACTCGGAGAAAGACGGATGATACAACCACGTGCTGATCGGGACGAAACGGGTACATACTTTATTCGCTTGAAGCATGCGGCCCAAGAAGCATGCAGACGCGGAACCATCCCCGGGCCTGAATGAAGGCGGCCACGGCTCAGAACCGATTTAGATAGGTGATTCCCTTGGAACAGGATGGTTCTGAACAGATTAAGTATGCCATCCATTTTCTGCGAAGTTGCGTTGCACGCAAAATTTTTAAATGGCTCGATAATAAAGAACATCGCTCAGACAGGAGTCGAACGGGCAACATGCGCATCCTATAAGGCCTTCTGTAGTCTTGACGTTGATCTGTCGAACGCTTGGAAATATTTGTTTTGTTTATCGTGCAAGAGACCGTCCATGCGAGTTCTGTCGGCTAGCCAAATGTAACCTGGATTGGAGGAGGTCTAGAATATATGCCATCCGATTACCTCCACATTAAAAATGGTTTCCGCGAGTGTTACTATAAAGCCCATTGCTCTACGACTTTCGCTTCACCACGCCTCGGAAAATGCCAGAAAAACAATGACGACATAAAAATCATATAGAAGACCAACAACTAAGAGATCGTGGGAGATTTCCCCTCGTTCTTCCGATCATCGGCTGCAGAACAAGTAACCGATCGACTCCTCCTCTCCTCCATCAACAAGCACCTCGAAATCCTCTACCCAAACCGAACCGAATCTTACTCAATTCTCAAACTACATACGATGCGGGACTTGTGTGTCGAGCTACTCCAGGAAATCGGACGCCAGGTCTCACCTTCTCCTATTTAAATCCCTGTTGACTGACATGCCCCAAAGGGCACGCTCGAAGAGCAGCGGAATCTTCGAGCGGTCTGCCGTTCCTTCGCCCTGTCGATGGACCCCTTCATCTTCTCGTCCCTTACGTTAGACATCGACAAACGTGGACAGGAGTCGGGGCTCGCACTGCTTGAAGCTGTTGCCAGAGGCAATACAGGGTGGTCGAAGCTTGCTACGACCCTCAAAATCCGCGGACTCAGTGTGGAGATGAGATTTGGGCCTGGCGAACAGTGTCTATCTCACAAAGACTGGACGGATTCTCAGTCGGATCTGCATGGCCGGATACGGCCACTCCTGGTTGCCGCGCTAGCCTCGCTAAAAAGTGTGAGGACCGTTATGTGCGTGGTTTTTATTCTTGTCCTGGCATGATGGGCTCACTCATACAAGATGGGACTTCGGCTACTTGGATCCTGAGTGGGCGGCGGATGTGGCTGCCGATTTCTTAACTTCCCTTGGCAGCTTGGATGAGCTCCGATTGTCATCTACTGGGCGGGACCTCCCTTCTATGGAGGGCCTGGCCGGCCTTCGGAAATTGAGCATTACTACTGGAAACCACGTTTCTCCATCCGCATTGTCTACTTTGCCTCGACGCGTATGCGAGGTGGTGTCCAAAAGCCCCCAGCTTTCGAGCCTGCACCTTCTGGGTAAAGTTGATTGGTCGGATGCATGGCGTTTTCTACAGAAACAGGAGTTGCATCTGGAGGAAATATCGGCTACTGCCGTCGACGGGCTACTCCAGTACCTCACATCTTATTCGGGACTACGACGACTGAGTCTTCAGCGGGTTGGCGCCGGGACAAAAGCCGAATGCAGCCAGCTTTCGGCCATGTTTTTTGACCTCCTTGCAGGGCATGCAACATCTTTGAGGCATTTTTCTTGTACTGCCAACCGTCATGGTGACTGGTGTTTTGGAGCGCACAACCGCGAAGCGGTATCCCGCCTTCAGAACCTCATCACCCTGGAAATGTCCGTCGATGCATCCGACATAGATTACCGCCGCGAGGCGACGCTTACATCGGATGTATCTGCTGTCGTAAGTCGAGTCATTTTAACCCCTCGAATGCCATGATAATGTTCATCGTGCGACAACAGGAAATGTTACTTGAGGTTGCTTCTGCGATACCTTCTCTCAAGCACCTCATCATCACGTATGCTCTTCCGGGGAATACTGAGAGCAGGGGATGCCGGAGATGGGTCCCTTTCTACATAGACAATGCGTTCGGGAGTATTTCGAGAGGCGTCCGCAAGTTCCGGCCAGCCTTGGCATCTCCTGAGGTACGCGTTGACAAAAGTGTTTTCAGGGTAAGGGATGCAGCGGCCGGGACGGGGCCAACGTCCTATTGCGAATATCTATCGAACGGAGAATGGGCTCCTGTACAATAGTAACACTACCATGTTAATAGTAGTGCTGGAAAAAGTTCAAGTTGGGAGAAGATGAGCTTGGACTAACATGAATAGAGTTTGGAGCAATCATTATCCAAACTACTCCGCAACGTTTGCGCACTATAACTGTTTAGCTTGCCGCACAATTGTAATGCCGTCTCACCGCGCTCTCGAATAATTCTATTTGGAAATCCGGTTTCTGAGAAACCCCTCCAAATTGGGCAATGTTAGTGCCGAACTCCCGGTGGGATAATTCTAATGAGCAACCCGGTTTCTCAGAGAAACCCCTCCAAAATTGGATGTGTTATTGGGGAACTGGGTTTCTCGAGAAACCCTTGCCGGCCAATACCTGTGGGGTTACTCAGATTATACTTAGATTGCCGAGGTTTTGGACCCTAGGTCAACCTATTTTGTCGGTGAATGCCCATGCACACCTAGCTTTGGGATCGTAAATCTGTGGGTATTGAAGTTCTATAGTCGCCTGGAATATGAGCGCTGCACAATAAGGGGCAGAATATTTAATCGTCGCTGTTGTGGTGTAGTACTAGTAGATATTCGGAGCTGGAGTTGTCCATGTTGAGAAATAGGTCCCTGACTTCATTCCGACTGCTATACGTGCTCAGAAAATTGATACAGTCAGACAATATTATGAGGAGGAGGCCGGCTAGTAGTGAAACGGCCGGTGGACAAAAAAAAAAGTCAATGATACGTCGGAAGACGGCCCAGAAACACGGTGTTAATGCCTCCCATGGAGGATATTTGAAAATAAAGCGGGCTTGGGCCTTCTTGTGTAATGCTTTGGAGATCATGAAATAGTGCATATATCTTGTGCAATGCATATGGAAAATGAGAAAAGTGCAGAGCTTTTGCATCGTAGGCTGTCCTAAGCGTCGGATATAGCGTCGGATATCCAGTTGGCGGAATGATCCGCAACTCCATCAGCCACCGACTATCTCGGAGGGGTTTCCGATTAGAATTTTTGAAGATTTCTCTTATGTGCGGGGTTACTCCGAGAAACCGGGTTGCTCATTAGAATTATCCCTCCCGGTGACGCCGCCCGACAGATGCTTTTATATTCCACCCGTCGGGCCAAAAAAGAATACAATGTCTACATGTAGGTATAGTATAAGTTCTCTTTGAATGTTTTGACCTGCTGAATGCCTGTTATGACACCAAAACACAGTACACCCGTATGTTTGATGGGATCAAAAAAGTTGAACACTCGCAGAATGGGTTAGAATATTCTGACACCCATTCATCCACAGAAGAGAGTCTAATGAGTGTTGCCTGAAAATATACCATGTCAAGATATTTACTTCTGGTGCAAAATTTCAGTTCTGTGATTCAAATCACATGGGTCAATTTCCTACTGTCCATTCTGCGCAAGAAAAGTTCCCCAAAGCTTATATACGGCCATAAAATAGTTTAAGCACCGCTAGAACATGTGTCTTTGCGGAAGGGCCCTCCAGCATCACCGTTATGGAGGGGTTCCTCGGGGAAATCGGTCCTAGTCACCATTGACACTCATGATTCTTGTTACACTTCGACTAGTCTTCAAGCATCGGTTGCTTGACGAATGGCCGGATCCGACTAGGTCTGCCTCACTCCTGGGCCCGATGATCGACTCTTCGTATTATTCCCTGCCTGAGCAACAATTTGAAGGTCAAGCTGTTTGCCGATCATACAGCCTCAAAAACATTATCTTCGATTTTTGTGTCGAAATTCTGCACATATCAAGTTCCATCACATCAGACTTTCTAATTGGGTCCTGAGAGAAATAGCATTGGACCCACAAATGGTGACACCGGGGATCTTTGGTGAGACATGGAAGACAGGGAACCAGTGTTGCAGGAAGGAGTATGTTACTATACTCCGTCCCACAGCCCAATAGGAGATCTCCGAGTCGGGTTTGGCGGCGTTTGAGGCGCAACCAGTCCAAATCTACCACGGTTCGAAATAACCACATCATATTTTCGCCATATCCACGCGACATCAGACGGACAGAGTTGCAAGAGATTCGACCAGAATCACCAGATTGGCCCAAAGTTCAACTGGTGCTATTAAGACTCGGAGAAGCGGTGGGATACTTATATACCTGTAGACGGCGCAATCTCAGTCCGATATCTTTCTCAGTGTATGCAGGCAGGCAATTCATTCCAATCCAATACAACAAGAGAACCACTTGACGAACACGGTACATGAAAGGGCGGAATGCTCAGTTAGAGTTACGTGCCATGACCCACATGGGGAATGTGTTTCCATCGACGCCGGTAAAGGTATTCACGCAGTCCTCCTTTCCGCCCTTCCCTTTCGGCATGATCTCAAAACCAAGTCGTGAATAAATCTCCAGCTAATCAATATTAGTTCCTACAGTAATAAGAAGAAATTTGATGAAATAATAACTCACATTGACCTCCGTGTCGGTCTCAAGGCACAGATTGTCTCCGGAGTGTGCGGCTTTCGCAATCATCGCGTTGATGAGGAGGGTTGCTGCCCCCTTACGCTGATATTCAGGATCGACGCCCAGTGTTTGCAAATGCCACGAGTTGTGTTTGGTGCCCTCTCCCAGGGCGGCGCTGACGAAGCTATCGTACCTGGGAAGGAACTGACAGCCAATGTCAACGGATTTTATCTCAGTGCAATAAGTTGACAACAACCTCGGTTTGCCACCAACTCTGAAGCTTCTCGTCGAATGTCGCCATAAGCGGCCCGAGTACTTGCTGCTGCTGATCTGCACTGGTAGTTGTGCTCAGAGTGAGTGGAAGGAAAAGATTACCAGTAGGAAACGGCATATTTACCTGTCATACATGCTGCGACCCGGTCCAAACCACACGGCACATCCGACGATCTTCCTTGTGGCGTCGTTAGTCTCCGCCACGTACACCTCGCCACCCAACAGCCCACAAACGACGGTGGTGATACAGAACGGTCCGACGTAGCCAGTGTCAGTCCCGTTAGGATCGTGGCCGGTTACGATTGCGACGAAGACATCTGGGGGGCGTCAAGTTTGAACTTGGCCATGGTTGATCCAATGGACTCACCAGTCTTGAAGGCCTTGGCCAACACAGCTTCGATGTCGCTTAGTTCTGGCACGCTGCCGGGGTCTGAGGCCACACGAGCTGTGGAAGGATCGAGCTTTCTGACAAGGAAATTGGACATCGTGGTCGGATGGTCACGGTCGGCTTCGAATATTGGAAGGGTCTTAAGAGCACTTGCTTTATGGGCGGCTGTGGGTGAGTGGCTAGCTGATCTAACACGGCCCTGTAAACCCGAAATCTCCGGTGGCGAAAATGCGGCCCCATCAAGTGGTCACTGGTGACGGTGTATAAAACTCTGGGGTGGCCGCACAGCATGATTATCAACCTATATTTCAACCAGTAGTAGGTTATAATACAACACACTTTAGGATGAAAATCAGCGACTCTAGGTTAGAATACAACCGGTCATAGGTTGACCCATATAGGATGATAACTAACCAAAAACCGTCATTTTTAACCTATCCTCGCGGTCAAGGATTCCGCTGATATTCAACCTACTGTAGAATAAACTCAGTAACCCAAATGGCGGCGCAATTTCCATCCACCGTTAGGTTGAAACTCGTGCAAAATGAGGTTATAATTCATATTGTAATATGTATCTGGTATTTATATTAAATATGGATTGTGATTTACTAGCACCCCGTGTCCACGCCATGTAGCTCTGTGTCGTTGTCTTCATCGAATCTTGGGTGCTCTGGAGCAAGTCTCACGCAGGCTGCAGTATGGTCAGTATGCGAGGTAACCGGCAGGTCATGAAATAGCACCTTCGGCCGTCGCTCCAATGTTGACTGCAGCGGAAGCGGTGGGCGATAACCGTGGATTTGACTGCAGTATGGTCAGCATGTAGGAGGAATGGGTAAGGCGAGAGACTTACTAGGTGTGGGGGGATCCACCAGCGCTGTGAAGTAAGTAGTGTGCTAGGACCTGGGGGGCTCGGAGTTTGGGAGAATGAGTTAGACGAGTCTTCTTGCAGCCAGGGAAAGGTAGGGATTGAGACTGCGTCGCCAACACAGCAAGTATTTGCTACGCTTGAGGTCCGTTTGAGGGAGGCTTGAAAGCTTGACGAAAGCTTGAAGGAGGCTTGATGAATGCTTGCATTACGCTTGAGGCTGTCTTGAGTCTTTTGAAGACGTTCTTGAGCAGTTTACGGGAGGCAGAGAATGGGATGGTGGGAGGGAGAAGCAAGAGGCTGCTGCGCTGGCACGTCAACCATCTGTCAAAGTCACGCGATCCGAGTATCCGGTGATCGGACAAGCGGAGTTTGAAAGACTTAGGAAAATCCATCTCTTCCACCACCTGCAAGCTACTCAACGATCGCCGTCGGTGGCGGCACCTCAACCAGGACCATCACAGTCAAGTATTCTACAGAAATTCTATCCGCTGAAGATATTTATGTGAACTGTTATGAATGAACCTATCATAGGTTGAAATTTGGTATAGGTTGATCAATGCCGGAGCACCAGTCGACTTAATATCATTCTTCGATAGGATGATTTCAGTAGGATACAAATCATCCTAAAAAAATAGGTTGAAATAAATCAACCTAACACCAGTCAAAAATAGGTTGAATGTTGCTTTCCAACCTAAAACCTATTGAACATCATACTGTGTCAGCTTCATAGTGAAAGTGCCGCCGCAGCACTACCGCAGGTCGCCGGTAGATTGCCGCGCCTTTGCGGCAAATATGTATCGAGATCAAATCAAGCTCTCCGCATATATGGTTCCTTCCTCTCCTGTGGACTGGGCGCAATAAAATACTTGACGATTGTGGTCCAATTGTACCAGAGTTTGGTGCTCGATCTACTAAGTAGGGAAGTACTTGATGGTTCAGCCCTTCGTCGACTTCATGCATGTGCTGGGACTTCCTGCGCTAAACTAATGGAGCTCAGACACTCCAGGAAATACCTCCTCGCCCGGACAGCAGATAAGTCTCTCGTTAGCGGCCAAATCCGGGTTAAAGCACTGAATACCTTTGGGTCTGGAACTGCCCTGTCTAGCTGGAGCAGCTTTTTCTTATTTTCTTCTGTAAGCCTTTGCCCCCGGTATCCTTCGGCATTTATGAATATACGTCTCATGCATTTACCCACAGAAGAATTAAGAGATTCGGCGAGAGGAACATATAGATAGCTTGTTGCCGGGCACGGTGATCAGAGGGTAATATGTAATACTATGCACTTTCTCCGTGTGCGCTGACCCCGAAGCCCCCAAAAAATCAGGTGTGTTTTTAAACTATGAAAAATGGTTTCTGCATCCTCAGAATAAGTTCCCGGAACGATGTGCCCATGCCCTGGGCGGGGAGGTGCAAAACGAGTGACATATCAAACTCATATCAAGACCGTGACAGGCAGTGGCTCTCTCGCCCAAATTGTATTTCGGAATCAGATTCTGAAGAGATAGAAACCTTTCCTTGTTGTGTAAAAATATGGTTAATTTTTTTCGGAGCTTCGGAATGAGCGGACACGGAGAATTTTGGTAGTATTCTGCATTGCCCTGGCATCAACATGCCCAGCAACGAGCTAACCATACTTTCCCCTCACCAAATCTCTTAGTTCTATGCAGATACATGTGTTGGATATACACTAATGAAACCTGGAGGATACCAGGGGCAAAGGTTTACAGGGGAAAAAAGGAGAAAAAGCTGTCCCAGCTAGACAGGGCATTTCCAGACCCAAAGGGAACAATAGTACACAATACTTTCCTCTCGAAATCCTCCCTCGATCTCTGAAGAAATTTTTATAAGGGTCTGGATTCGCCCTGTCGTCCTGGATTTCAATTTTATCTTTTTTTAAAAAGGACGGAATCCCTTCGGTGTTTTTCAGAATGGGTACCGATACATCCTCTCCTCTTTCCCGTAAATCTACAAAGAGATTGGGCTCTGGGAAGTGGACAAACTTTCATCGAAGAACTTTGATCTCAAAATTTGTCAGAATGATGATTTGATTCCACTTCTTTACTTCGCGCCGTCTCCTGCACCCGCTCTTGTCCCTCAGTCACTTCAATATTTTTGGATACAATAAAAATATGCGCCGGTACTCATCCCAAAAGAAACCGAAGCGATTGATGCTCTGGAAAAAACATGAAAAATGAAATCCAGTTAGACAGGGAGGATTCAGACCTATAGTAGGATAAAGTGATGACGCAAGCTACATACATATGCAACAACTACGGTTCTGAAAAATCATGAATGATGTAGAGTGGTAATGTGCATAAAAATGATCCAGCCCGGGATCGAACCGAGGACCGCCCGCGTTGACTAAATGTGAAGCGGATGTGATAAACCAACTACACCACTAGACCTTGGCAAGACGTGGCTTCATGAACTTGAATTGACACTCCGAGCTTGCAAGAGGTTCATGCATGACTTCGGAGGCGGTGTCTGAAAAAAAAAAAGGGGGCACGGGCACGGATCAGTGCCACGATGACGCAATGTTGGAGTCGAAAGTTATCGCAAAAATCAACTGAAGTTCGTGAAGAGATGCTTCCTCAAAGTATTTTTTGCGATTGTGGGCGACTTGCGCATGCGTTTCGCACACAGCGATGACATTGTGGGTGATTAACCTTGCGGACCTCGGCGCGCAAATCGCTTAGAAACCGATCCTGCGCCACAAAATCCTCGTCTGAAATCAGTGTCAATAGCTTTGTAGTTTCGGAGGCGATCTTGGCGAGCAGCTGAAGAAGTGTCGGAGCATGAAAGAGAGAGAGAAAGAGACTAAATACCCTTTGTTTATTGGCGCGCATTTCGACCAGCTCGTCGTCGGCAAGCTCGCTGCGCTCCTGGACGGTCAAAGAGATGGGGACATTCGGGTCCCGGTCTTTGGACATGCCACAGACGGCCTGGTGGGAACATTTTAAATAAATGATGCACACGCGAGAAGAAGTAGATATACCTTCATCATGGATTGGTTATCCTGATTTTCGTCGAGGCGCCCCGCTAGAATCGCCCCCAAGTCGATGGCCGCGAGTCGTGATTGATAACTCTCCTGAAGAAAGGTTAGGACAGGGATGGGGAAAAGTGTGCGTACAAAGAACTGGTTCGGGTTGGGCATCTGACCGAGCATGCGTGTACGTTCTTCTCCTAACAATCACGCGCTCATATTGTTGGCAGAGCAGCGACGGAAGCAGTAGTAGGTAAAGTAGACTGGGGGTAGTGTCAGCGAAACCCACTACGACGACAACGAAGACGAGGTACTTATGAATCCAAGAGAAAGACTGACGGTGCGGAGGTAGGTCGTCGCCATGTGGTAGGGCAGTGGCTTTGTCTCCGATACGATCCACTTGCTATTCTCGTATACCTCACATCGAAAAACGGGAAGCTTCATTGCGCTGGCCTTGATGCGGAGTTTGTGGGCCCTCATCGGCGCAACCGTAGGAAAGAAGGTTTCTTCGACAGAGTGGAGGTCTTGAAATATTTGATCGAGAAAGGCGAGGTGGAGCGCGTACATGAGGACATCGAGGGCGCGGTGACTGTCAGGTTCCATCAGAAGAAAAAAGTGCTTTAGATATCCGTCGTCGGTGCGACGGCCTTTGAGGAGCCGGATAGTGAGAATCAGGCAGACAAAGGGACGGAGTGAATTCTTCGGGTTGGGGATTACCCAGTACTCGTGGTCGCCCCAGACAATGGATTCGTTCGAGTCGGCGGTGGCAGGACGATTCGATTATGGCACCAGGTCGCTCGGAAGACAGACCACTGATAAGCGCGCTGTAGATGAGTTGAGAACGGCGGCGATGAGTCCGAAAATGCTTCTTGTCTTGCAGGATGCCGCGAACGAGGATATCGAGGTCAACGACGTCGGCGACTGGTTTGACGCGTGCGACGGTGGAAAGGGGAGACGTCTTTTCAAAGTCGACAGAATTAAAGTAGGCCTAAATGTGCATGCAATGTTCAGCGGGGACCACGATAAAGGCAGACTGGCGCGCACGCGTAGAATTTGTGGATATAGCCTTGGACTGTACTTCGGACGACGTAGGCATCGAGGCGGCCTTGCAAGGTGTAGCCCATCCGGCGCACAAACTCTTTGATTATGTCTGTTGGGGGGTGTGTAAGTTGCATGAAGTTTGGGATGAGTGCCAATGAACTTGCCTCGATCAGGAAGAACTGCTCCCTGCTCAATCTTTATTGGAAGGGTGTCGCTGAGGGTATCGCGGCCTTTGACAAACTTTTCCCACAACTCCTTGGTGCATTTGTGGCCATTGAGCGTGGATTAGACGAGCTTTTTGTAGTGAAAAGTGCCAACGAGGGACACGGTCATGGCATGGCGAGTGTCTTCGTCTGCTTTGGCCAGGCGCTGTTCACGGAACGCCTCATCGGAGATGCGGGCTTTGGAGAGTCGGACCATGATTAAGTATTATATAGACTATAGGGAGAAACGAAGGTGGCCCCAAGGAGGGGGGGGGAAGGAAGCCGGAAGGGACCGACCTATGTCGGCTCGGATGATCCGAGAGGCCTCATAAGGGCTTTTCCTGATGCTTGGAATCGTAGTATTCCAAACGTTCCACAAAAAAAAAAAAAAAGAAGTTTAATATAAGGTTGCGGAGTTTGAATGTCTACTCGGGCAGCTCGGATCAGTGACGAATTGGCGTTGAACGCATTTTTGCCCCCCTCGAAAAAGGTAGTCTCGTAACCAGACGCTCTGCCCGAATCGGCCCTGCGGGCCACCGGACCGTCGGAGTTTGAAAAATGTAGCACAGAGATTCGGTCAGAACGTCTGGGGTAGTTCGTATAGCAACGCCCCCCATCGAGTCACACAGTGACCATCACTCGCTTGCGGCAGCTCGGCAACCAGCATTTGGGCTGATTCCGTGCCCATCCTGGCGATGAAAAGTGAGAGAAATTGCTTGGGAAGTGGTCGGCAGCATCCAGCTGTAGTCATAGGTCAAAGCAAGTGAAAAATGTGCGCGCCTACCTCAATAGAATGTCTGCATCTATTTTTGGCTTGATTCCTCGAAAAAATGCGCAAAGCTGTGGAGGAAACGATGACCAGCCACAACTCTGCAAAGGCATGCACTGCGGACAGACATGACGGGGAAGACTTGATGCACAATGGCACTAACGTGCTCTGAAAGCAGCTTTCGCGAGCTTTTGCAGCGTGTGAAGGATCAGTAACTGTCACCCTGTGACTCGATGGGGGGCATCACTGCACCAAGTGCACCAGACGTTGGGGTGACTCTTCTGCACTATGTTTTTCAAACTCCGCCGGTCCGGTGGGCCGTCAGGCCCGTCACCCCAACGGCTGGTTCCGAGACTAGAAAAAGGCGTAAAAAGTTGTTGCAAAAATCAATTGTAAAGTGAAGCGGATGTGATAACCAGTTACTCCACTAGACCAGCATCAGAACTCCAAACATTACATTCACTAGCCGCCTCCTTCCCGTCTGATGCGATCATTTAAAAAGGGTCACACAGTCACTCACACTGATTACTTGGTGACTTGCTTCCATCTATGAGCTTGGTTTCTGCTCTCCCCAAGCGCCTGGAACTCAACACACTTCTGTTTTACACCATGTCTCGATCCAGATGCGCCCCTTCCCGCCGAATTCACTTCTCTGAATCTTGCGCTACATCATCCGGCGACGACTGTAATTCAAGTTTCCATTGTGCGACCCAATTATAGGACCTCCCGCGATCCGACGCATTTTAGGCGTTCTTTGACGGATAATAGGAAGTCTCCTCAGGCACCGATGGTGTCATTCGGTGCTTCCGGACTTCCCTGCCTTCTCCGCGCTGTTCCCAACGAGGATATGACAGGAGCCTCGATGATCATTTGACGAGGAGTCCATAGCTGGGAAATTCCGACATTGGCTAGCCCCGACCATTCCCACCACTGCCGTGTAGTATTGGAGTGACGATTATCAGTATTCATTCATCCAGGTGCATTCAAGTCCACAAATCTCGGCAGTTTCATCCACAGAATCTCTGCCAGAAACCCGGAACGGGAACTCCGCTTTTAAATCGTTCCGAGCCTCAAATCTCCTCAAATATGTACTCTTCCGTGAGTTCTTTGCGCGCGGAAGCCCACTTTTAAGTAAGACTTGGTCTCACGCCAAGTTCGAGCTGTGCAATCGCAATCACCGAGGAGTTCAACGTTGTGAAGGGGTGTTTCTAGCTCCATAACGCCAAGTTAAGGCTTGATTGGAGGTGCTACGAAATTCTCGCGCAGTTTTCGTCGGTGGGCCGTATATTTCGAATGCCAAGTACGTCTGACTGGGAATTTTGGTTCAGAGCCCGTCATGGAGCAAATGGACTGGATCAGGCCGGATCTATTCACCCCACCCACTTCGGCGCTGGTTCTGTCTCGCAACCGCGCTCATTGGTTCTCATCTTGGCGTGTAACACTCTCCCCTTTAATTCGAGGCGCAATTCCCACGCACCCGGGTGAATACCTGCGGTGGTATTGGTCGGTCTGGTTCCATGGGTACGCATCTCCGGCAATATCATAGGGGACCGCAAGCACCATTGGTGCTTGTTTCGCCCACTGAACTGGCCGCTGGTCCCAATGTTTCGTTTCTTCATTACCCCATCTCGGTACGGCTTTGCCAAAGACCAATTTTAGATTGGTGTTCGGAGCCGCTGTCCGTAGACTTGGCTCCGGCTTCTTTCACGCGCCTCCTCGCACTGACCCACGCCCGAACTGGTTACCCCCGAATTATGTGCCCTCGCGGCGCGGCTTAAAGAGCAGCCAGCATTTGACGATTCTCATTATACGAGTCCACCATGATACTTCAAGGTGTATTTGCGCTTCTTCTCGCTGGCTTGAGTGCTACTGCACAATCCGGTCCCGGAGGAGGCAGCGGGAGCACGAAATCGTACAAACTCGATATCGTCAACTCTGATTTAGCGCCGGACGGATTCTTGAGAAGTACGTCGCGTCTGATCCATTTTCTCAATCTGTGCGCAGCTCATTTTAATACAGGCACCGTCGTGGCCAATGGACAGTGGGTGTTTCGTTGTTTTCTTATTTTGACTCCTCACAAGCCGCTCTCAGATTCCCTGGTCCTCTCATTCGGGCTGAAAAAGGAGATACTCTTAGGGTCACCGTCAACAACAAACTGGTGGGTGCACAATGTCAAGTTGGAACAAACCCTAGCTCACATGATGGCGCCAGACGGATCCCACCATGCGTCGTAGCACTTCTATCGTGAATATGCCGCTTATTGCGGAACGTTGATCATTTCGCTCAATTCGCTCAATTTTCATCTAGGATTTCGACGGAATCTTCTTCGACACACCTAACGCTTACAATGAGGGAACACCATTCGTCACGTATGTTTCCAACCAGTTCGCCATCGCGACGTTCTGATTTGCGTCTTCAGCACGTGCCCAATCCCACCCAACTCGAGCTACACCTACGTGCTTCCGCTGTGCGCAATCTTACCCAATAAAAGATTCTATCTAATTTATTTTTCCAGTGGAAGCCAGACGGGCACCTACTGGTACCATAGGTGCGCAATCTCACCCAGTAAAAGATCCTGTCTAATTTATTCCTCCAGTCAGCTGAGCATGCAATACGCCGATGGACTGCGAGGACCGCTGATCATCTACGGTGCGTTGGGTAACTTTTGGCCTTCTTTTCTCATTTTGAAACTCGTAATTTCTTAGACAAGAACGACCCCCACAAGGCGCTGTACGGTACGTTTCCCACAATTTCCTGTAAAATTCCGGTCTTAATCCAACCCGCTCTAGATGTCGATGATGAGAATACCGTACGTATTAATTCATTTTTCCTTCTTCGCGACTGACTAACCACTCCACGCTTAGATCTGGTTTGTCTGTAAGCATTCTCACATATGTCTCCTTCTCTGATGCTCACTATAATCGGTAGCCGACTGGTGGCACAACAAGAGTATCAACATGCTGGAGCTGTTCGATCTCAGTGATAGGACCGGCACTCACTTTATCCCGTACGAAAAATTTTATGATGGGACGTCGGAGTGTGGTGATTGATGTTCTTGTCCCACAGAGTGGCGGATTGTGGAATGTTCAACGGCCGCGGTGTCAGTAGTCCACCATACCCACGATCCGCTTGGGATTTATTTTGTATTTTCAGCGATTCAATGGTGGGCCGCTGACGGAGTACGCCGTGTCGAAGGTGAACAAGGGCAAACGTTACCGGTTCCGTATCATCAACGCCTCCGCACGGTCCGACTTCACCATCTCCGTTGACAACCGTGAGTTGTCGCCTTTTTTTGAGAAGAAAACACTGCTCACGCGTGCGTTAGACACCATGACTGTGAGAAAAATGCGGTTATATCGTATACGCCGTCTAACAAAAATCCCCCCTTCGTGTCTAGGTCATCGCTGCTGATGGTTCGAATATGCCTTGATACAAATTTTCAACCGTGTGCTGACAAAAATATTCATTCAGGGGTAGACACTATCCCGCATACAGTCAACGTCATGGATGTCCTTGCTGGACAACGCTACGATGTCGTCGTACGTATATTCAAAGGGCTCATTCGATTCGTCTCATCTCTTCCCCAGCTCACGGCCAACCAAGCAGTCGGTAACTACTGGATTAGTGAGTACCCATGGCCCAATTGCACTGCCCTGACCTCATATGATTCAAGACACGATTCTCGGCGGTGGTAACCCGGCTCGTAATTTGAACCTCAACGTTCGCTCCATCTGAAGTATCTTGTTCGATTGTCTAATTTTTCACCAGCAAACGCTTGCTCGCGGTATTCTTCGTTACGACGGTGCTCCGAATGAAGAGCCCAGAACGCCGATGACTCGCGGTCCTGAGGGCGCTGATGCAATTGTTCTCGAGGAATTCGATCTCTCGGTATGCTGCTCTGGTTTTTCAACGCCGCTGAGTTTGAAAATTCTTCTTCGCAGCCTCTCGTTCCAATTCCGGCGCCGGAGCCCGCCGTAACCCTGACTTTCGTGACCGCCAAGGACGAGACCAACTTCGACAAGGCTATCTGGATGATGAACAATGTCTCCTACCTCTCCCCAAAGACTCCCACTCTCGTGAAGATCTTGGATGAGGGTGCAGACAGCAACGACGACTTTGCTCCGAGTGAAGACACCTTTGTGCTGCCCAAAAACAGCGTCATTCAGGTTCAGTTCCCCGCGACTGATGAGGACGAGCTTCACCGTAAGTGCACCACGATTCCCCTAACTGCTGCTGCCTCACTCACGCCTGCATTCTAGCTTTCCATTTACACGGTGTAATTATCTTCCTAATGCGAACGTACAACATTTATTGACCAATGCTTGTAGAACAACTTCTGGGTCAGAAATCGCCTTATCGAGGATAGCCAGAGGTGTTTTTTATTGACCAATGCTTGTAGGTCGTGAAATCCAACGGGTCCGATACCATCAACACCGTTAACCCCCTTCGCCGAGACGTATGTATGACCCTGCATGTCTAATTCTGTTACCGCTGACGGGAGAGTATCCAGACCTCCGGTGCCGGTGCTGGTGGTAGCATTTTCCGGTTCACCACCGACAGGCCGGGTAAGTCGCACCCAGTTCCACGGAACAATTATGACTGACTGATTCGTGTGCGCCAGGTCCCTGGTTCTGTAAGTCTCACCCAGTAGTTTCTGCAGAACAATACTAACGCTATATGCTCTTCGAAGTCCATTGCCACAGTGAGTCAAAGGCACATGTGATGTATGTTGTGGTACGAAAGCTAACGACGCCCCCAGTTTTCTGGCACATGAGTGCCGGTCTTGCAGCGGTCTTCCTCTCGGGGCCGGCTGAGACCAAAGCCCAGGTGCACCCAACCCAGGAATGGGACAGACTCTGTGATGCATATAATGCGCTCCCCGCTGAGCTGCAGTAGAATTCTCATCCATCCCTGTGAAGGTCGGTTGCTGGATGTCATGCTACAATGCCGTCGCTTCAGCTAGAATCTCTTTTGTTTGAGCTTCAACGAAATCGTATTATGAGTTGTTGGCTCACGTTGTTTTGGGCGAAAGTGCGAGAGGAGCGTGAGGTGACTTGAACTTTGCGGCATAGCCACTCAATTATTTCATCACCCAGGCTTGGAAAAAATCTACGCAGAGGATGCATTCTGTATTTCGTTAGGGGAAAATCTATAATAGACGTCGAAGCAAAAAGACAAGAAATGCAAGAAACTAGGCCGATATAAATGCAAAGAAATAGCTGGTGCAATACGACGCCGACGCAGGCATCAGGCCGTCCAGTAGCTGGGTAAGACGACGATGAAATCCTCAAGGTACCAATGCATTCTCTTGCGCGCCGCACTTTCAGACTTCCCGTCGTTGTCGCGCACCTCCCCGCTCTCCCGTGCGAGCTGGACCCACGTCCCGCCCAGCCCCATCCCCACGCACAGCGTCTCCGCTGCTGCAGGGTCTAGGAGTAGAGTGATCGTGTCCGCAAGCAAGTCGTGCACCCCAGGACCCACACCGGCGTCGGCACCAGCATCCCTATCACGCGAACTCTTCAAAATGCGGGGCTGCGACAGCTCCGTGTCGCCATCCCACCTCGGCCAGGGCACCATCTCCACACGGGTCATGCGCCGCGCCAGGTGACGCTCCACCGCATCGGCCGCACATTCGTCGGCGACCGCGGGCTCGGGCTCCGGCGCGGTCTGGGGTGCGCTAATGGACTTGATGCGCCGCACCGACCACTCGACGACTCCGGGCGTGTGGGTTAAGGGAAGCGCAATGGGCCCGAGGAGGGAGAGAAGGGAAGGCACCGCGGCGGGCGTCCACGAGTCCATCTCGATGGGTGCGACGCTAGGGCAATCGTTGGTAGCAGTGGACAATGGGGCGTCAGATGCGCCCCATTCACTTGAGCCCCATCCGCCGTTATTACCCCATGCCATGTCCACGTCAGGCTGCTTGTCCTCGCAGAGGGGAGCATCAGGCTCGTTAGCGGCGGCGAAGACAGTGGAAGAGTGCCCGTCATGTGCGCCCCATTCGCTTGAGCCCCATCGGCCGGCACCATGGGGCATCTCCGCGTCAGGCTGCTTGTCGTCGCTGAGCGGAAGTAGCAGGTTCAACGTCGAGCTTAGCGCGCTTTGTGTCCGGCTCGACTACGTCGTCGTTCGAGTCGTGTATGAAGCAACCATCCGCCTTGCGTCCCCAGTGACCCTGGCACGCTATCGCAAACCCGTCCGGGAGCGCCGCTGAGATCGCAACGCTGCGCGGGAGTTCTTTGGCTGCGAGATCAACGACTTGGAGCGCAGCTTTGAGGCCTGGTGTCTGCTCGGGGAGCACGTTGTTCTGCAGAAGGTAGTTGACAAAGAAGCGCAGGAGATGCGGAGCGTAGACGAGGTAGAGTTTCTTCCTGTGTAAGATGATAAATTCAGCACTGTTGGCTCTCAAGCTACCACGGCGATCGCACCAGATCAGGCCTTTTGACTTCATATACGACGATAGAAAAACCTTGACCCCCCGTTCGGGATCGCGTAAAAAGATGTCAGCGTTGTCTTCCTTTTTCACGACTGCGATCTCTTCGATTTCGTCATCATCGGCTTTCATCTCATAGACTTGGTCGGAGGGCGACTGGTCCTCGCCAGGTACGAACTTGGAACCATCCTGGTCTTCGTCAAACTCGCCGTCCGAATCCTGCTCAGCGTAATTGGAATCGATCTGCATTGACTCGAGCACCCCCGCAAATCTGCGAAACTGAGGCACGATTAGACGATCACGCAGATCGCAGAACGAAACACGCACATGATCCCAGAGCTCTTGAAGACTCCCTGTCTGAAGCTGGTAGTGAAACGGCGGAGGAAAGTTCCTGAACCTGCGACGCGAATAAGTTCGCCGGTTATTCTCGATGCTTGGGCACCTACTTTTGAAAATCCGCCGCCGCTTCATGAAAGCGCTCAACAGGAGTGGATTTGCTAGAAGAAAACTGCGTTAGGAAGTGTAGATATGATTGAAGCAGACATACGGGTTATACGACTGAGCTGGCAGTTTTTCGTCCTCCCATTCCTCCCACCATTCTCCCTTCTTCGCCGGGAGCGCAGTCGCCACCGTAGCACTACCTTTTTTCCTTTTCTTGTTCTTCGAGATTTCTGCCTCGTTTTTCGCTTTCCTTGGCAGCGCGATGGTGGGGATTCCCAGACCATCGCGTTCTACTTCACTGGGGTTTCCACTCAGCTGAATCCCGTAGTGGTGGGAAAATTCGGTTCAGGCTTTCGGTTCGAACTCGAACCGAACTGAACTGAACATGAAGTTCAGGTTCAAGGTTCAGTAGATTCCTGAACCTGAACCGAAGTTCAGGTTCAGAGTTCAATGTAGGATCACTTTTGCTGAACGCGTTCGAACGCGTTCGAACGCCGAACTTGATGCCGAAGTTTGCGCAGGTTTGGCAGCCCAAATAAGGTCAAGCAACACGTCTTTTCCGGCACCCCCTGACCATGTCAGCAGCAAAAGGTCCTCAAGCAATCAGCTATCACACTGAGCAGGCATTCCTATAGGCTGCTATTGTCTTTAAAATCACATTCCATTGACCACCGTCGCGACAACAGATGTTCCCAAGATTTTCTGTCCACTCCTTGATTTTTGGCCTCCGTCTCCATGCTTGCGGCAATCGCCAAGCTTGCGTAAAACAATAAAGACAATAAGACTCACCGATCTACATGACCTTAGCACACCGACATTAAGCGTTCAAAAGGATGCTCACCGAGTGCTTCATGTACCTCCAACTTATTCACCATGTATGAACCAGCTCTCGGATGTGCTCAGAATGTTGACGGAACTCTTCGCGATGCCTCCCAGATAAACTGGTTCAACGACCGCGATGATGAGCTTCCAGCTTCTGGTCCCGATGCCTCCTCTTCCCAACTTCATCCATTCTTCACTGGAGCTGCTAAGCCAGTCGGCAAAATTGCTGGAGCGCGTCGCTCTTCTCGTACCACTCGTCCGTCGTCCCGCATGATCGACCCAAATAACGCGGAATCCTCTGTCAGTGCGGGTAAGCGCAAGGCAGAAAACGGTTGCATACATTTTACTGTTTGATTTTGGGTGGGAAAAATCATTTCGGTTCACGCGTTCGAACGCGTTCTGAACGCTGAACCGAACCGTTTGAACCTGAACCTGCAGTTCAGGTTCGGGGTTCAGCAAATGTCCGAACCTGAACCAAAGTTCAGGTTCAGCGTTCGGGAAAAACAGGCTCTGAACCGAACTGAACCGAACTTTCCCAACACTAGAATCCCGTGTTCCTTGAAATCCTTGAAGGAGATTATTGTCACGCCTTCGGGCGCGACAGGGAAAGGTGGAAACGTGTACTTGTGTTTGCGGGGAGCATCCTGGGCGCTGAGAGGAACAGAGTCGGTGGATGGTTGAACTAAAGTGGTGGTCATGATTGAAGAAGAACAACAGCGATCAACAATTCCAATCGATATCGATCAAACCAAGATCAAACGAAGGATTTTTCGAAAAAAACATATTTCGTAGTACATATCAAGACTCCGTTCGTATATTCCATTGACTGACTTGTGGACTATATCCATGAGGGTCAGAGGTAAAGACGTGTCACATCACGAGCGTGACCCAACGCGACCACGTGAACATCCGCGCGAGGGACGACAGCGCGTCAAGTAACCCAATGATATAAAAACGCCTTTACGAAGATATATATAGATGATGATAAATACATTTCAATACGGGAGAATAAAATCGAGAAGTTCATCCAATTCGAGACCAAAGGAACTGAGGAAGGTCCAGCTTTTTTGACCCTCCGGGGAGACCTTGGGCGAATGTCCAGGTAAAATCCTGTTTGTGCTCTGAAGTATGTGATGGGAACACATGGGGCCGCCGGCTGATAAAAGATCCTAAGTCCATGGGCAGCGCAATTCCCAATTTATTGATGCATACCCGCCGAGACTGATGAGGCACGTCCAATGGACTCAAAATTTATTCTTTCAAGCCGATTCCATACTGAAGTTTGTCAACTATCATAAACTTTGTGGAGTCTAACTACGGGAAACTACAAGCCGATATAGAGCGCGCAAGAAACCGGACATGGATGACGAAGTTGGGTACCTAGACTCTTTTCTTCGGGGCTGCGACCGCGCCACTGTTATTCCTCGAGCGTATGTACCTTCACTTGGACCTTTACGATCTGAACCTTTGTATTTAAGGTTTATCCCACTGAAGTAATCCCACAACGTTTGCCCCTGCCTGATCTGATTTAAACTGGGTGGATGAACGCTCACGAAGACCGATAATCTTTTATTCAGCAGATGGTCTTCAAATCGCAACTGAGATCATCCCAGGCGACTAAGATTATTCTTATTTCTATGGAGTGCTCTCAGAATTGGCGCTATGGCTGCCAGTACTCATATGCTCAGAAGATGTCGCAACAGAGCCGGATTCCTCTTGGTTCTGCAACCGTTATTTTATCGATGGAATGGTTGCACATGGGGCTTCTGTAATAAATAATCAACTGCTTGCTGTATTTTGGCTGTGGATTTTTTAAAACTCGTTCTGCGGATTATAGCCTCATTCGAGCTTCTCTAGCACCTCCAGTCGGAATAGGACCACATCTTTACTTGTTTCCTGGATTTCTCCGGCGAGGAATACTTCGTCGAGAATTGCGTATACCTGTGGAATTAGCATGTATTGTGCGGATGGCAGACATACTGGTGTACCTTGTAGAAATTGAAGACAAGATCCAGTTCATTCACATTCTGGAAATAGGAGTCTACGGTAGTAACGAGCTCGTTCAGCCAATTTAGTAACAGTAAAAGAATACTTATGAACACTGACCCAGAACTTCGACAAAAAATTGGATGGCCTCCAGATAGGCTAACTCGTTGTCGTTGGCATCAACACAAATGGCAAAAAACAAGCCAGCGTAGCGCCGATACACAATCTTGTAATTACGGAACTGACAGGGCAATTCAGTGTATCCTCACCCGTCGGATTTTGCTTCGCTTACTTCCACGAAATTTGATTGATAATGCTGGTCTCTCGAGCTCACCGTCCTATGTACTTCCCCACGCAAGCGCAGCTGGCGCTTAGCTTCAGGATGCGGGTGGATAAATGGCCATGAGTCTGCATACCTTCTCGTCGTCCTCATACGGCACATACCACTTGGCCAATCGCGTTTTTCCTTGTCGATTCTGAATCAATAAAAGTTGAACCGCTGATGTCGGAATATTTCAGGTTCACCGACCTGGACAAGGATGAACCGTATCATGACCCAGAGGACGAGAACCGAGGTGGTGGGGTAGTAGGGAGTGGTCGTCTGTGAGCCGTGGACAGCACTGCCTCAGGAGTCGCTTAGCTGAGAACAACGCCCGCAGCATCCGGCAATCATAGCGGAAAGATGATCATGATGCCAAAAATCATAAAGTTTCACCCGGTTCCGAGCTTGCGCATAAAATAGGCAACTCCATGCATATGGGGGGCAAACGGGGATGGGTAGAGGATGCACTGCTTATTAGTAGAATTGAATTTTGAACCTCCTTGTTGATATTCATTTTCTCACAAGCATGCTTGTGATGTTGTGATGAAACATATTCGGTCAAAATGAATTAGAAGTAAAATAATTAAATAGAATGGTCGTCTACAATGTCCACAATGTCCGCATGGGATCATGCCATCATTACCATGTTTTCCTGGCTATCACTCGCCGGTAGCTGCTTCATCATTATCCGCTCGCGGTCCGCCCTTTCGGCGCTTTCCGGCCCAAGTAAGAAGCCTGGATGCGCGAAGTTCATAGTGTAGATGGCCAGCACGATCATGCCCCCGTCCAGAACGTCTGTTTTAAAATATTGAGCAAACTGAATCTCGGAGGGGAAGGTTGAATAAAACGAACTAAAGTACACCTCCGTGGTGATAATTCGGCCAGTCCACCCGTCGGCCAACTCGATGATGCGGTATATCGAGCGTATGAAGAGCACGAGGGTGGAAAAAGACAATGCGCCAATCATGACCTTCAACCGCTGGTCCATTACGCCGCGGTACGCGTCGAAGGTGGAGCGCCGTACAGGTGTTTCCTTGTTGTAGTGGTGCAGAAAGTCGGAGGCGCATACGGAGTATGCAATAATTGCGAAGAATTGAAACAAGATCCCTCCCAGCATGATGTGCCCCCCAAGCTCTGTGCCCGATACCTTCTTGGACGATGCGGCAATTCCACCACCGGCTCCCTGGACAATGAGAGCGATGATGTCCTGCATGGATATTTTTTTTAAATGTTGTAGAGATGGTGCGACATCGTGCACTTACGCATGTTAGGAAGATCCTCGTATACCACTCCGGAGTGATGCGCGAGTAGCATGGCCCGAGCCTGCGTACGATCCGTCCAAGAAGTATGAAATTGACGGCGATCAGAGGCGTAGGTGCGATGATGGTTGTGGTGATTCTGATCGACGTGAAGTCAGATTTGCAAGGATAATGGACCGCACGGCTTGTACTTACTGCATCATGTACGGGTTACCATCCTTCGGAGAGAAGGAAGACCATAATCGACCGGTCCAGCCCACGAGCTATAAGAGTGATAAGCCTACAAAGCCTGCAATGTATCGATTTGATTTGAAACCCACCTCACCCACGCCGCAAAGACAGGCAGTCGGCAGCAGCCACCACATGCGAAAACGGATCGCTTGACCGATATGTAGAACTGAAGGGAAGTTTTTTCTTGAGACCAAAGTAACCAGATGAGAAAAGGTAACGCACCAGTACTAATTCCAAAAAGGACTAAAAAGAGAATGCAAACGCCTTCCGTGGGGATGTAGCCATATGAGCTTTTTCGTTCCGGGAGATCTTCCAAGAGACATGGGTTGATTCATCGGGGAAAAGTGAAGTGGGGACTCACGAGGTGCATCAGACGAAGACATGATGTTTAAAAAGGATGAAAAGAAAAGAAGTGTGAAGGGGTTGAATATAAGAAGGCGGTTGAATGCTGGAATGGACGAACCGATGGGGTATTTATACGTGTGCGCTGTAAATATTCCAGGGTCAACGACAGCTTGGTTACAGCTGCGGAGCGGCCGATAATGTTGAGTTGGAGAAATCGAACGAAAATGAATTGGCTGAGTGCTTGCTGGACCAACCCCGTGTCGTGTAAAAAATGATCCATTCCAGTGTCTTGTATTCATCTTCCCTAAGTTACGAATTTCTGGGAGCGGAGGAGTCGAACTGGATGTTTTTGAAGTGGTTGAACGTCCGATGGAATTACGGGATGAGTAATCTGGATGAGGTGATCCGCCGTGTGGGCTGTGCAGTAGCAGAGATAGTAATCAAGTCGCAGTGCTGGCTTCACCATCGAATAGGCTGCCTCTGATGCTTTACGACTTATCCTGTGTCGAGGATGAGGGATTGGGTGTTGGCGGACTACGATCAAAATTTAACTTATATTATCTCGGTTTTCTCGGAGTCCTCCTTACCAGCGAGCATTGAGAGAACGTCGTGGAAGGCCAACAGTAAAAGCAATGTCCAGAGTCACTGCAAATATCTGCAAGGATAGGACTATGAGCTCCCCAGCATGCGCACTCCGCATTCGACAGGAATATTGGCCGCCGCCGCGAATACTGACTGAGCACGGTGTTCACGGAGCAGATGTATGAGCGGGATAAACAAAGAACACATGCGCAATAAAAGTTTATGGCGTCTGGTGAACGGGTCTTCCTCACTTCAAGTGCAAATTTTTAAACAATCTCACCGAACTCGAGTTGTCGTCGCCGTGCATGACTGGAGACGACATGTAACGCCAGTGAATTATTTCGGTGGGCTGTAATCGGCGAAAGCAACAGAAGACCAACGACATGACGATTCCGAGACGAGGAGTGAAGCGGGCGGCGATACAAAGGAGTATCCGCGCGGTGGTGACAGGATGTATATCAGAGTTTACCCCGCACCGTGTGCCGTTTTTTTCCGCGTGGCGGGTCCGATGCAGGCTTCTCCCGCACCCCCGCCACCTTGCGCACCGCGTTCCAATCGATGCGGATACCTTCCATCTCATACGCCTCCTTGAACGCGGGGTTGCTCAGGAGCGTCCACGCAACACGTTCCTCCGCGGTCTGACCTTCCGGGTGATCCACCTCGAAGTCGGGAGCGGTGGCGTATCCGACTGTGGCGACGCGGATGAGGATCGATCTGTGGGGAATTGATAAAGCAATAACTTATGAGGCGTAGATCTGGTTCTTAGGAAAAGAGAGACGCCGCACGCAGTGAGCCCAAATACGGGTTTGATGCCGCCCGCCTCGCGGCCCGTGAGGAAGCGGTGGTAGCGCGCTGTCTTCATTTCGCCATTGGGCCCGGGGTATTTCCATTCGCCGGACGTGTGGTAGGGGACTTCGGCGAGTTCGGATTCGGTGGGGAAGGGTGGGGAGGAGCTGAGGAATGAGGCGAGTGGGTGGGAGAAGAGGCTCGCGACTTCGGCTGTGTTGAGGATGGGCTGGACGAAATATACCTATGAGCGACGGAGAGGTACTGAGGATGAAGTATTACGCGGAGGGTGTTGTCTAATATTAGGACGACCACGGGAGTTACGATTAGCGAATTTGCGGCAATAAATGGTTCCATGATGCAGAGTAAAGGCACTTTGATGTTGTCTCGAGGGAGGCCGATCTGGTGAGCTGTAAATTAAGTTGGCGTTGAGAAAGAAGGATCTGCCGCACCTCCTCATAGGCTTCTCGTCTCTGCATTAAATTAAAAGGGAACATTGTGGACAAAATAGAAAGATTACAGCAGTATCCTCTATTGAGCGGTCCTCAGGATCGGCTTTACCTCCGGGTAAGGAGGTGTCGCCAGCGTATGAACGTAAGGTCAGCGATCGACTGCAACAACATAAGGCCAGGGAGAGCACATGAGTCCAGATGGCCTACCGACTCAGTAATACATACAGATCGCCCATTCGGCCAACGAAAAGAGCGACAAGAACGGCGGCAGACTGTGAACGGGGATAAAGGAATTTTTGCTTTGGAGCATGATACGCGGCAAGGTTTTTGAGGCACCTGCGTCGGGTCGTGTCAATTGCGTGGTCTTACATGGCACTTCCAGCGGTATTACCGCTTGGATTCTCTAGTAAGCGAGGGAATTCGCGCGTCGCCAAGACGTATTCGCCTCGGGCGGTGGTAGTGGAGGAGGTCGAACGATTTGGGAGCAGATTTGTCGGACATGGAGGTTCGGGGCAAGGTTCGGGTAACTCGGGGTTAATCTGGACCGGTGATTGATGGTCGGAATCCCGTGACTGGTCCGTGCGCAATGAGAAAAGATATAAAAGGACCGCGTTTACAATACGAAATCTTTACCACTCTGGCCTTTTGGGTACGCGCCCATTATTTTTCTTCCTGTTCCTTGCTGACCTCCCTTTGTTCACAGCTTAGATCAAGTGTAGTATCTGTTCTTAATAGTTTAACCACTATTATGGAGGCACCGCCTCCATTCTTGGTTATCTAATTTTTGCCGCCCTTGTCCCTCTTAGTCGCTTGCGGCGGTTGGACGTGATGACCTTCGCGCTGCACTCCTGTGTTGTGTTGTCGGGGGATCCTTTTCTTTCTTTTTGTGCAAGTTTCAGCGGGCCTCATTTGATGCTCCGTTGCTGTTGCGCAAATGGATTAAACGGCTATCTCTATTTCTTTTCCTCTTGCTTCCTCTATACTCAAGAATACGTGCCATGAACGCATTTGTTTATCTCCGTACATCGTCTGTATTTTGGCGCAATATTATATTACAATGTACTATCGTACGGATGCAGGCTGCACGATGATGAGCACCACACTTTACAACGCCTTTACTTTTTTCATCGTAATATTATATTACAATGTACTATCGGACGGATGCAGGCTGCGCACCACACTTTCCAACGCCTTTACTTTTTTTCGTCGTCAGCGGTACCGAGCGGCCGGTAGGTAGGTAAAAGTGACTCTGCATCCAACCTACCTATTGGCTCGCAACTGACGTCATTCCGCGGCTAAGTTGAAGGTGGAAACTCAAAGCTGAATTGGGAGGAGCATATATAAGTAGATTGAATCCGAGAAATCTTGACTCGTTTGGATGACTCGTCGTTTGATGCTTGTACTTTCAGCACCTGAATGCGAATCTCAAACCCCATATATCTGTCCCATTGTTTCCTCCCGTTGCCTTGTTGAACATAATTTGATGTGGCGTCTTTCAAAAGTTATAAAAGACGGCTCATACCCCTAGCATACAACGAAGAAACCTGTTCAGCCCATATTCCTCTCAAATCATCAATGTTGTATCACATCACTTTCAACCACCGCGTGAAAGTCACCGAGCGTCTCATGACTAGGAGAGAACCACGATTCCAGTTGCCGGTCCAAGTTCCGCACCATGGAGCGCCTCCGGCACCGCCTGCAAACCCGCCACCATCTAATCCTCCTTCTGGACGATCCTCTTTCACCGCAGGTAATGTACCCACCCCTGGTCGTTTCCCTCCCAGAATCTGATGATCATTATGATTACGCCACCCGCAGCTGAAGATCCCAGCCTCATCAGGCTATATACAAGATGGCGCACATGATATACAGGACCAGTACTGCATAGGTCGTCATTATTTGGAAGATATTCATGGGCATAATAGTAGCGCGATCCCTATAGCGGAGAAGATCAGCACTGTGATGCAGGAATTGCTTACTTATATGCGTAGACTGTGGGAGGAATTTTAATGGATTTTTTCCCTCTTCTTTAAGCTCGGTGGCGTGGGGACCCCCTCTCGGCGCACATTTGACAATTGATAGATTCAAAGCGGGAGACACTGCGGGCAATTCCCGTGACGGTGCAAAACGTACCGCCACAAGGACGGTTGGCGGACGGTAAGCCCACGGTTGGTCTACGGTAACCACGTTCGGCATTTCGGCACTCGCCATTTGTGCCGTGGCTTCCTTTTGCCATCTGTCTAAAAACATGCTGCAAGCGCATTTTTTCAACGTGTTTTGCATGCTCCACGGCCGGCTTTTGGGCTCCGGCCCAGTTTCCAGCTCACACCGGCCTCTGCGCTATCCCAGAAGCCTGAAAGAAGCACACACAACTTGGTAGCCGTGACACATTCATGATGTGTCATTCAGACGGCTTCGTGATGTGCCGAACATGGATACTGTAGACCAACCGTGAGCCAACCGCCTGCCAACTGTCCTTGTGGCGGTACTCTTTTGTACCGTCACGGGAATTGCCCGCAGTGAGAGCATGACGAAAGTATGTGTAGGATACAAATACAGCGAACTTGGCCTCGATTAGCTACATGAGGCGGTCACGGCTGTTGTATGAGCCATAGTTATGACTACCACTAGAGCCGTTCCTTTGGGGCCTGTTGGAAGGAGGCGTGGATTGTGGCTGCACCGTGCGATGAAGTGGTGAGCATCGTAAATGTTTTGTCCATGCGCCTGGTGGGCCTGACGGACGAGGGTGTTCAATATATTCACGTCCACTCCGATCCAGGATTGAGTGTCAAACTCCGCTTGAACAAATGGGGTACCAAGCTGACTGCCGGAAATTAACTTGAGGAAATCATGCAAAGCAGGAAGCTCACGTCCTAAGGAGCACTTCCAACGTGCACCGGCTATCTACTTACTACTCGAACTCTTAATATTTCCGCGAGATGTTCTGCAGGGAAGTGATAGAAATGTGTTTCAGCCTCCAGGCGTTGACCATTGGCCAGATGGAGGTTTCTGTGGGCCGGTGAATACTTTGGCGGTGGACAACTTATCAAAGGCATACCGTTGGAATGCCGGTTGTGGATCCTGTTCATTCACGAGCTAACACCGTACTTCGACGAGAACACTGCGTTGGGATGTGAAGCTATTCCCAAGCAATACTTCTGGAACCGGCGGGTTGACCGTTCCGACAGAGATTCAGATATTTCGTACGAGTCTCATCAGCGTACGTGAATATCAGGGAAGCTTATTGTCATACCTCGATGTTGCTTAAAAGTAGTGCTATCGGGTCTGCCTCTAGTTCCATGGAATGAGACTCTCAGGGATGGAGGCCATCGCTGAAGCAGTTATTCCCGAGTCGAGGACTTGCAGATACGAGTCCACGTCGATTTGGGAAAACAATGAATTTTGAACGATATGACCTATACATGGTCGAGGTCTACTATGAGCAGGTGGTACTCGCCTTATTAATGCTTCAGGATCCTCCCACTGGTTCATTTGCGCATTGGCGTTTGCAGTTATGTAATCGGGCATTTAGTTGACTGAAACGAGACATCAAATAATTGACAATTACTGCTGAGAAACGTCTCGCATGAACTAAGGATTCTGGGCCATAGACGCGTAACTACTGTCATCCGAAGAACTATACATAACTTAGATGCGGAAGGTCGACTAATGTAGTGCTGCTCACGTTCGACTCAAATCGATTCCTGCTGTAGAGGCGGGGGTTGGATATTGACCCTGTGGTTCGAAGTTCGCTGCGGTAGAATTCTGAGTTGAAAGGAGATGTATGGCACACATTATTCCCATGCTCACAATGAGGGTTCTGCCTCTGTGCGTCAGAGGCGTCCTGGAATGAAACCGATCAAGTCACTCTATGGCTCTCTATGGAGGCATATACTCTGGCCGCTTGCAGCGCTTCGTCTACTTCGTTGAAAATGCCACCTAGTCGCGCAGGTACGACGTCTTCTGAGTGTGCTTGTCCAGTTGTCGTAGTCGACTGCCCCTTTATTGTCGCTTGGATCAGCAGCGGCGAATCGCGGGTTTCGGCGCAGACGCCATACGGATCGTGCTTGGTGACGCTCCAACAAGACCGGGGATTTGGAGGGAGACGACATTGGGCATTGATTGAATAGGTCTATGGACTGAATTTATCCTTTTCCTGTGATCGAGGGGCTTGTGAAGTGCCGCTGAAATCTGCTGAGATCACAGTTTAGCTCAGCCTCGTTTGATTCTGGAGCCCCCACAGGCTTCTACTTCATCCTGCACAATACCTGATCGTTCATGGCTCGTGTATCTCTTCTCTGCTCGCTCAACCCTCATGCAAGACTTTGTTGTGAACAGAAACTAATAAAGTTAGACTCAGAGTTGATGTAGAGTCAACGTCTATGTATTCACCTAATAAAGTTAGACTACAAGTACGTGAGTACTAATAAATAAGAGAGAAGAAAGTAAGCTCACCTCAGAGTTGATGTAGAGTCAACGTCTGAGGTACGTCGTACACTACAGTGCATATAAATACCAGTCCGGGAATATACTAGCTAACCGTGTGTCTACAGCTACGTATTCCTAAGTAGTGGAACAATGAGATATAAATAGGAGAAGTAAGTACGAAATGCTGTTATACAGGAATGATACCGTGGAAAAGAACTTGGACCAAATTAAGGTCCGATTGCTGTATTCAACAGACTTCCCCCAAGGACTGATTAACCTCATCATCGACGACCTCGTCCCCAGCGGATCCTGGCACATGTGGAGGCCCATCGCAGCCGCACCCATCTCTGCCAATTCTCCCGTCTCAGGCTCTCCAAGGACCGACGCCAGCCTCCAGAGATTCATGCACCTCCTCGATGGTTCGTTGTTACTAAACCAATTCTTTCCTTTGTACAATCCCTCATTCGCGGAGCGCATGTGGCACGAGTACAGAATTGTACAGCGCTCACCACATCTTACCATATCTCCGAGGAAAGTCGGTGATATTGACAGAGCTGTTAGTGCGTCAACAGTGCGCGTTGACATTTATTTTCAACCGCTCATGACCGAATCAGTATGAATTCGCAAATTCCCTGCTCCATGTCGTCGTTATCGTCAACGCAAGGCCTGCATGATGCGTCGGTTATTCTTCTCAGTCAGCGCTGTAGGCCCTCCTCCCACTTGGAAAACGTTTCATGATCGAATCTTGCAGATCTGTAAATCACCTCTGAAGGCCGACCTCCGAACTGCACGCAGATCGACGTATTGTGGGGCGGCACATAATAGCGTCACGCGGCACCTTGAATAAACTCGAATCGATCAACCATAGCACTGGGCGCTACATGTGGCAAACAATCCATGAGTGCGGACTTCTCTGGACTAGTGCGACAGGGAGTGTCCTTACGTGGACGTGGACAATGTCCGGTACGTCGTGTTCTGTTCCTTGCTTGCACGTCGAGGAAATCTGACAGCTATGTTTTATATTGAGACACCCATTTATTTCAAGCTCTGCAAATAACCGATAAGGTGAACAGTGTGGAGAGATTTGCGGGTCATCTGGAAAGTGAAAGCTTACCGAGAAGAGTTACTGCTCCAATCGGAGCTCTGAAGCACTGGGAGGCGCCTTGCCAGTGTCCGTACATTTTTTAGCCACTTGGGCAGCTGTCAGCTCCACGGTAAGCCAAGTACCTTCCATTTATCGAACCTTAGAAATATGTCCCGAGACTGCCGGGATTGAGGCGCTCGGCACTGTCTCGGGACAGATATCTGACTTCGAAATGTCCACAGCGTTCGGCCAGGTGGCTGTGGCCAGGCCTTCTTGCGCGCGCGGTTAGGACGTTGAACGAGCATAATGATCAAAGGGAAAAGATCCAAGAAAAGATTATCGGGCTGTGGTCCACCCTGGGCCGCTGCACTGCATTTGCCCGAACGGAGATATATTCTGGCCCGTACCCCCATCTAGCAATTCAAGTTTAAACTCCTAGGAACTAAGGAAATTGAACCATGAAACACGAAATCACCAAAATCACGCGTTGGAGGATATTACCCGCGTTCACAGGAAACCGGCCCAAATGAGCATGAGTAACCACAATGAGTGCTTATTCAAATCTCGTTCGGTGCATCAGTATTCACTTTTGTCGGCTCCCTGGCATGAGTGGAAGATACACCCTAACGGGGGACGTATTCACTGGGAACAATAGTCAGTATCAATGGCAACTGGGATCAAGTCGGGTCTGTATTCCCTGTGGAAAGAGGGTCCCTACCTGACGAGCCCCTTGTGGACGACGTTCTGCTTTCATTCACCTGGTCGGCTTAATCGTCACACATAAGGGAATAGAACGCGCAGAGACTACAAAATGATTATCATAACTTGGGCGCTATGTTAACGCATTAATCTATGACCGTAGAAATAGAAGTGCATGTCTGAAGACTATCCATTTCTCATGTCTGATAGAGATCTTCATCGATCCATGGCTTGCTATCTAATACCACACTGGACTTCTTACAATGAGAATTCGGCGACCAGGACTATGATATACAGCCGTTTTCAAAAAAAGTATACGGATTTTGATGGGCTGTTCGATTTGTACATTTGTTTGCGACAGCGTCTGCGGCTCCACTCCTTATAAAACCCGAAACTTCTTTCGGAATCACCTGCAGCTACAAGACAGTGTATTCTGGCGAGAGAAGTGATTTTTGTCCGGCCTAAAATGGCCACCGCAAGCAAGCCGAGAGTCAACTTGCAGCAACACGTCTCGGAGGTGTGGAGCTAGTGCTAGCCGACCTTAGCCGACGACGTCCACGAATACAGGTAAACAAAAATCGAGGAGCACCACTCGATCAAAACCCGTATACTTTTTTGAAAACGGCTGTAACAGGACATGGACCGGCGGAGATGTCTATCAGACATGACAATGGATGGACGTCTACTTCTACGGTCCTAGGTTAATGGGATTTCTTTTGCCTTTGGGATATGTTCTCTCCAGCACATAGTCCAAGCTTCAGGACGTATTTGTTCAGTACATCCACAGGATGCAGGTTTTTGGAAATTGGTATTGCTTGTAATTACATTAGAGTCATTTTGGTGACTGTTAATTACATTGCAAGCCGGCTCTTCGCCTCAGCTATGTTCTGTGCACCCCTGGCGGACACCTTTCCAGCCGATGAATCGTTGACAGATTTGATCAGTCAAACTCATTGAGCGGTTCTTTCCCGATAGTTGATTATGCGCTGGACGGATGATGGGCCAAAGAGAAGCCCCACCACGACACATAAAAGCGGCCTTGCTCGCCTTCGCCATAATCAGAACTCATCGTCTTCCTTCACAAATTCACAATGTACTTCACCTTCAACTCATTTGTCTCCCTCGCCACTTTGTTGATGCTCGTCAACGCGGCGCAAGGGTGCTCAATCGCAGGGGGGTTCTGCGGCCCAGTGACTGGAAGCGCTCTCTGCTGTGCCGGCCTAACTTGTACCACTACCGGCGTCAGTCATCTTCTCAACGATTACATATCGACGTTTAACTTCTCCTCGGCAGGTCTGTCGGGGCTGTGCAATCGCAGGTGGGTTCTGCGGCGCGATAACGGGAGGCGTTCCCTGCTGTGCTGGCCTAACTTGTACCACGACCAGTGTCAGTCATCTTCTTGACAATTACACATACACATCTAACTTCTCCTCGTCAGGTCTGTCGTTGAGTGTAACATAATCAAGTAGAATGGCACGGGTGGTCTATGTCTTCGAAATGGGGTGGTAAATCGGATATGCGAAATCGTTTCAACGAGCCACGGGAAAGAAAATGTGTGCGCGAACAGGCAAAGTATCAATGGGGGATGCGAGGTGGAGCATGGGTAGCTGAGTAGATAAAATGGCGAGAGAAATTAAGCAAGTAACGAACAAATATCTAGTTGTTTCAATTGCAGGGACGAAACGCAGGCGGTTCCAACTTCTTACAATTGCGCACCTGAACAGGAAATCGTCCACATCCTTAATATACGTCCGGACTAAAAAGGGAATGCCGGTATCCGAGGGGCGCACCGTCGGGTCTCCTACAACTAAGGGCCGCAAGTTGTTCACCCTTATCGCAGCCATCCTCCTCAGCAATGTCCAGTGACAGATCCCTGAGTAACGCGACCACCCCAGCATTCTTCGAGCCGGAGAATATCATTTCTTCAAGTTATCATCTCCAAACATAATAATAGTTGAACACGAGATACCTATTTATTTTAGACTCTGCGATACTCGGTAAGGCGCAGAACTGGTTGTGTTGAGAAATTGCTGGTCATCTCGTAGATGGCTTGTCCACGAAGATTACTTCCCGTCCCCCGGGAGGCCCTTTGCTATCTCGCCCTTTCTTTTCTTTTTGCTTGATTTATACTTAGAATACGTCCCCTGAACGCATTTGCTTTTAAGCATCCCCGTACATAGCATGTATTTTGGCGCAATATAATATTACAATGCAGTATCGTACGGATGCCAGCTGCATGGTGATGGGCACCACACTTTTCAACGCCCTTACTTTTTTCGTCGTCAGCGGTACCGAACGGCCGGAATACGCAGTAAAACTAACTATGCGTCCAACCTACCTACTGGCTCGCAACTGAAGTCATTCCGCGACTCAACCTGAAGTTGGAGACTCAAAGCTGAATTGGGCGGAGCATATAAGTAGATCGAATCCGAGAACGCTTGACTCGTTTGGCTGACTCGTGGGCTGATGCTTGTACTTTCAGCACCTGAATGCGAATCTCAAACCCCATATATCTGTCCCATTGTTTCCTCCCGTTGCCTAGTTGAACATAATTTGATGTGGCGTCTTTCAAAAGTTATAAAAGACGGCTCATACCCCAGTATACAACGAAGAAATCAGCCCTTATTCCTCTCAAATCACCAATGTTGACAGAAACGAGACATCAATTAATTGACAATTACTGCTGAGAAATGTCTCGCATGAACTGAGGATTCTGGGCCATAGACGCGTAATTACTGTCATCCGAAAAACTATACATAACTTAGATGCGGAAGGTCGACTAATGTAGTGCTGCTCACGTTCGACTTAAATCGATTCCTGCTGTTGAAGCGGGGGTTGGATATTAATCCCGGGGTTCGAAGTTCGCTGCAGTATAATTCTGAGTTGAAAGTAGATGTATGGCACACATTATTCCCATGCTCACAATGAGGGTTCTGCCTGTGCGTCAGAGGCGTCCTGGAATGAAACCTATCAAGTCACACTATGGAGGCATATATGTCGCGTACTCTGGCCGCTTGCAGCGCCTCGTCTACCTCGTTGTAAATGCCACGTAGTCGCGCAAGTACGACGTCTTCTAAGTGTGCTTGTCCAGCTACAGCCATCAATGAGCATGGTCGATCCTAATAACGAAAGGTTTAAATCACGAATCCAAGCAAGACTTAAAATGGATGATGTCTCGATAGTTGTGCTTGGTGTCTTTTCGTAGCTTGGCAAGGAGAACTTGGATTTCTGCTACCAGCTTATTGATCTTCTTCAGCTCCTCCTTGCGCGCGCGGCGCCACTCGGGGTGCGTGACAGGACTGGGCGAACTTTATCCATGGGAGAAGGTTTCACCGGGGCGCAATCGTCCCTTTATACAACAAATGAAATGACTCGGGAAAAGGGCCGGAAACATGTGGTCTGGTCGTTGATACACAGGAGTGATCTATTCGAAGCGAAGTGTTCAGATCAGCATAACCTCACGATTGGGTTGCTGCTGTGCGCTACACGCGAGGAATGTCAAAATCGAGTCAGAATTGCCGAATTTCCGCGAGCTATAAACGACGGCCGTCTTCCTCGAGTGTAATTTCGGTGAAGCTGCGATAGGGCTAACCGACACCGTGAATGAATGCACACATAGAAAGAAGCACTTGCATAGTCATATCAACTGGCGGAACCCCCCCAAAAAGAATGCATACTATTTGAGAATAATTGATGCTCGAGTCAGTTGGGGAGATTCGATCCCGATTCGCCATTTGATTCTGTTTTGTGAAGACACCCTGGCGTCCACGTTCACTCCATAAATTCCTTATTCTGACCCGTCTCCTACAGATTCCGATGTGTCTTGACGCCACTCGAATTCGCCCTGTCATGCTCAAATTCTGCAGTTCCTCTTTGCCTGAAAGCTCTATCGCTGTCTGCCTATTTCTTCAGAAAGACTCCAACAATCACACCATCCCAATTGACGGTACTATTGCGCTTCCAGACGATTCAACATCTCATATCTTGATTGTGGCACGCATGCGGAGAGCGGATGATACCCCATTCGTCACCGTGGGCGAAGTCTTGGAGTTCCTGCAGCAGATATTTGAGGTGTGCCTCTGTACTCAGTCGCGTCATTTTCCGTCTCACCCACGTGTAGGGCGTGCAGTTTATGCATCGCCATAATGTGGCTTATTAGTGCGCCGTTCTTTTTTGACGAATATCCTGAACTATTTTAGCGACATCGCCATGGGCAACCTTGTGATGGATACAACTGAGCTGATACTGGGCGGCTTCCATCCCATGTCGCGCAATACTCAGGACGGTGTTTCAAAGCCCCTCATTCTTCGTTCACGAACTGAGGTCGCGCCCGTCAAATACTACTTTATTGATTTTGGCCTTTCTGTCGGGTATCCCGTTCTTCAAAGCTCGGGAAAAGTTCAAGGTATACATAGTCGGGAAACACCGCAATATCCCTGAGCTCTCCGAAGACGTGCCGTGTGACCCGTTCAAACTGGACATTCGGCAAATCGGCGAGACAATCAAGAAGGAATTCCTTGAGGTGGGTTTAATTCTTTATGCCACACCCGATATGTTGCTCAACTCATCCCAGAAATACTGAGGCGTGGACTGTCTAATCCCCCTCACAAAGTTGCTAAGAAAGGACGATCCTGGGCAGCGCCCAGATGTTCTCGAGGCAATTCGCTGCTTCATGGAACTTTCCGCGACCATCAACAAGGATGCGGCGCGCGCCAAGCTCATCCCGCGAAAGGGATTTCAGGCAATCCATTGGGTCCGCGGCGCTGTCATCCCACGGACAAAACGATTCCGCCCATCCCAACCTATCTCTGCCAGTGTACATATCACGCCATCGCGTCGTTTCTCGCGGCTCGGAGTCCATTGTTCCCAATCTGGCCTAATCTCGGTTTATGTGCGCGACACCAATCTTCGGCCGCCATGATCATGAATAGCCTTCGCGTATCGCGTCGTTAACGCGAGTCATTAATAAGTATTGGTTTGTCTGCGCCTCGCGTGTACGGTGCTTCTCATTTACCCGAGTACATTTTGGATCGGCATCTGGCGAACCTCGAGTTCGCCAGAGGTCACAAGCGAGGACTGCTTATCTGTGGGACTCATCATCGAGTCCACCTGTTTCCACTACCACCACTCACTTTCAAAGAATGAATCTGCAGAGCCCTGTACTCTCTGTTGGATGTGGTCAGTCTGGTCATTTCTGGAGCGAAACATCCTTAGTCCTAGTCGAACTCTTGGTTCATCGTCGCTTTCTGTAATCTATACAATATTCAGACCCTTTAAAGTTGGACGCACATTCACCGCACAACGAGTTAATATCTCCCGAGAGGCTTATGTTCGCGTTTCTCTATGCAGCTGTCACCAGCCAGACGGGGGTGCCCAAAGGTAGGTTCGGAGTTTTAACAAGCGAGGTACGAGCCTCGTTTTGTTAAAGCGTCTTGCTAGGAGAGACTAGCTCGGAGTGAAACTCAATCAGTATTATACGTTCGAACCATTCGGCGGTCCTGGTGAGAAACTAGTAGCGGTTCGAGCTATTCAACTGGGTCGGTTCTGATAGGGTCGATACCCCCACGGCAGTCTCATGGTCACTGTGATTTGGTTTGAAAACGAAAACGAGCTCGAAAACTGGTTTAAAAACTGTACTGTGAAGCACACGGTTAAGTCCGAAAGTTCTAGCAAGAACAATATAGTATTCGATTTATCACAACAACAACAGCATTCACGATAGACAGCACGATGATAGATGATTGCAGAGGGAGGACAAAAGAAACTCTAAGCCGACAGCATTTCCACAACCTCTGCCATCGAAGGGCGTTCGGCTGGCTGCGGAGCCCAGCACCGCTCGAGAACAGTACGAATCCTATCTGGAATGTACACACATTGAGCGGGAAACGCCAAGGGTGTGATATACTGGTCGATAGTCTCTAGAATCTTGAGAAGAGCATGGGGTGGCGACGAAGCGTAGGGCGTCAAACCAGTGAGAAGCTAAAATCAGGGTTAGTGGGTAAATGTGGTGACGGCCATGAGCGTACTTCGTAAACGGTACAACCAAATGCCCATACGTCTGAGGCTAGCGTTTTTACACATGGTTCTTCTGTGTGGAACCAATGGCGTATTAGCTCTGGTGATAACCAATTGAGTGAGCCAGCCGCGGAATATGTGGATGTGGTGTAGCCAGTGGGTCGTTCCAAGGTACGGGAAAGACCAAAGTCGCTTAGTACCACGTAACCTTCTTCGCTTATAAGCACATTGCTCTTCAAATGATGATAAGCGAGAAAAGCGAAAAAGCAGCCATTTAACGCACCGCCTTGAGGTCACCATGAACCACGTTTCGCGAATGAACGTACACCAGTCCTTTAGCAAGACTGAGGATCTGGATGGGCAATTTAAGGACAGTCGACATTGGCATAACCCATACTTACAACTCTAAGCCTTTCATCCAGTGATTTGCCCATGAGATAGTCCGTCGCCGTTCCCTGGCTGCACCATTCTAGGATCAAAGCCGGTCGACCACCCACTACAGCGACGCCATAGAACTTGGCGACGTGGATGTCATCAAGCTGCATCCATACGGTCGCCTCTTTCTTCAAATGCTGCTGAGAGGTTAGTCCGACTCTACAGCTTTCAGAGTGGTGACGTAGCACCTTAAGCGCCCGCTCTAGGCTGCACCTCTCGGTAACCCTGAGGACTTTGACCGCGATCTATGCACGATTAGATATACCCTGATTCTCCTTTCACAGAGATATGAAGAATCGCAAACCTCGATGGTGAAACACGTGTTACGATGAGCACGATGAGCATGGCTCGGACGGGTATATTGGCCTCGATAGACGTCAGAAAAGCCACCTTGAGCAGTGGGGAAAGGCCCAATGGTAATTTGAGAGGTGAGAAGAAGGAATTCCCTGCGCTCGACGTGAGAATGTTGGATAGATCGCTTGGTCAAATTTGGCCGACGAAATACATACCCAAGACTTTCTGTCAAGTCAGGAACAACCTGGGAATGCCCAGATAGAAGCGTCGAAGCCATCCGCTTGAGAGCCTGAAGACGCAGATGGTGGTAAGAGACATCTTTGGGTGTTGTTACTTCGTGACATGGAACGAAATCTCCTTACCCGATGGATTCCTAATATGGATAAGTCCATTTGGCAACCCCATGTAGCGGATCACCTTGGGTAGAAAACATGTGGGTGGTGCTTTGTTTTGGCTTTGTTAGGTCTTGACACACAATTGTGCTAGGTTCGGATCAACCCTCTCTCCGGACCGGTCAACCGGTTTCCCTCGGAGAGAGGCTTGGGACAAACTGAATCAAATAGTGAGGATCTTTAACGTCCCCTCACACCTTTTCGGGGCGATGGATATAAAACTTTGAGAGACAAAGTTCTTCATAATAAGGATGAAATTGATGTCTAGTATAGCTCTTAATTTTATAGTCAACTCATGTCGGTCCCTACAATTAATTGTCGACGACTGATGGCGCTGATGTGCCCACCAATTTGAGCACAAAGTTGTTCCAGAGCCGCAGTTTTGTGGACTCTATCGTTTCTAACTAATAATTAATGTGTTTCTGTTTCTTCATGGGGCTGTGGTGTCACCATGAGCGGAGAGGAAAAAGTCAGGATTTTTTGCCGATCATTCCTAAAGGGGAAACATGATCGACAGATGTGGCGGGATAGATTCTGTCTTCAGTACAGAACTAATGGCAGCTCCGGAGAGCTCAGGCGCTGGGAGGACATTTATGAATAGTAATAAGAGCATATTGCCTACTTACTTTTTTTATTTGAGCCCAGATACGACCACAATAGGATGCTAAAGTGCGGTCCACAATTTTCCAAAGCCCTCACTTTTGCGCCATTTCCCGTATTGTGTAGGGCAGTTATAGCAATTCTAAGCGGGCCAATATCTAAGTTGATTGAAAATGCAAAGGTCCTACCAGTTCCCCCAAAAAATCTACGCGTTTTCTGTGTCAGTAGAACGCGACGAAGATCCTGCCCGTTTTCGTCATCTTGGCACAAGCCTCTTCCGTTGTTTGACCCTAAACTCTGCCCGCATCAACAAACAATCGATCGGAAAGGCTTGATCCGAACCTACAATTGTGCGATCCAATCGCTTGAGCACTATAGTGTACTATTTAAACCAGCGCTTCGTGCATATAGAGGCTCCGCGAGTTCTGAGTCGATAAAAAGGGCTATTGAGGTCGTTAGTAAGAGGTCGAAGCGTGTTTATTGAGGTTGACATCACCGCTGATGGCCTTGTGGCTGTGATCTTGCATCTTGCATGCCTTGCATAAAACTTCCACTTTCGCATAAAACCAAAGTTATGTGACGAATCCTTGGCAACGATTCTTTGTACCGAGGAGCTGCCCACGATTTCGTTTCCGCGTCCTGCCAACCTCTCAATGTCGCTCCAGTCGCGTAAGAAGTCCGTGTCGTGTCCGAAATCGCCCTGAGTTGCTTCGGTCTTGAAATTTTTGGGCCCACGTAATGCTGCGACGTAGAAGGGATCCCAGTGCCCACCCACATCGTGAGTATGCCCTTCCCCATGGCCGCGAAGTGTCGTATGATATGTCCTCCAATGCATGATCCATCTGACCTTTCTCCTCTGTATAGACATCGCCAGTGCGAGTGCCTCGGATTTCTCTCCCGCGTTTGGAGAGGTGTCCGACAACCCTTCTTGGATGGTGGAGCTCCGCCACGACTCTTCCGCACGCCAATCGCTTGATGCGAATCTGCCGTATCGCCATTCGCCTCTCAATACTCCCGCCATTCGCACTACCACCCTCCCGCTACCACATCCCGTGCGCCGGGCTTGCTTTCCACGACCTCCGCAGCTGCTCTGGGCGTCCATCTCAATCACAGCACCCAGTTCTTCGTCCCCACCATCTGCGCACTCACCACCGAGCGCTTGGGACCTACATCAAGAGCGATCGCGAGCATGCCGTCCTACAGCGCCATCACCATCCGCAGCTCGTTTGCAGCAGCTGCTCCTGCTCGCACGGGGACAAGCCCTTCTCGGTCGCGTACCCGACGCTGCCCGTCATTGCACACGACGCCCGGCCGGTCGTCCCCATCGACCTGCGCCCGCGATACAACTCTGGCAATCTGTATCGGGGGCGATCGCGCGCTGCACTGCTTGGTCGTTTTCGCAATCCCCGGCATCGTAGCAGACCACCCGTCTCGCGGAGTCGCATGCGAGCGCACCATCCGCGCAAGCCCTCTCTGCGCCGGCCCTTGAGCACCAGCCGCCCCCGTCGCCGTTCCGTGCCCGCGCCACCGCGGCCTCCCCATCGAGCGCGATCGCGCCCTGCGCTGCCTGCGGTCCTGGTGCACCATCGCATGCCATTGTCGTCCATCACCGTCCGCAGTTCGTCGCGCAGTAGCAGGACCCAGCATCGTACCACCCGCGGCCTTTCTCGACGTCTCTCCGCCTCTGCGGGCACTGAGCGCCTGTGGATCGCGCGTCTGCAGCTGCGGGTCGAGCTTCGTCCGCGGTACGGCGCGTCCCATAGCCCACGCCGCCATCACCATCCCGCTCGTTGTGGTCGTCCAGTAGCCGTCATCCTGCTGCCGCAGCTACTTGTTGCCCCCGCCGTGCGCGGCCTTTCTCGACGCTTCTACGGGCACTGTGCGTTCCGTGCACTGCGCCCACGTCACATTCCGTGTACTGCGCACCGAGCTCATTCGGCGCCAGTACGTTCGCAGACGCGTGCCGGCCGTCGTACATGCCCATGTCACCTCCGCTCCTCGCGTCCCGTGCACCGCACGCTCCCGCTTCCTCTTGCGTACCGGGACCGCTGCTCCTGTGCTGTGCCCGCGCCCGCGCTCCGTACAGCGCTCCGCCGCCCGCCGGCGCATGTCGACTGCGCCGCTCTCGTCGTCCCTGACCCAAACGTCAGGCTCGGTGGGGAGACGCCGTCCTGCTGGGACTCGCCGCGCTCGCATGCCATCTGCCTCCCCGTACCCCCTGCGCGTCTCTTGCGGTATTACGCGCCTGCAGCCCGCTGTCGTGATATCGGTTGGGCAGCTCCTGCGCCCTCGGCATGGTGTCGGCCCTTTCAGATTACGCCGCATGTCGTGCGCCCCAGAGACTGGTCCCGTACACGCATCCATGCCCGTGCGCTTAGCGGACTATCGGGCTATTGCGCTGCGGCGGGATATCGGATGCACACGCTGCCTGTGGTGCACATCACGGGCGTCGCAGAGCTTAGGAGGGAGAGCGACGCGTCGGGGAAGGATGGCCTGTCGTCGACGTCCTTTGTCGAGCTACTGCTGCTGCTCGTCGGGCTGCTCGTGCCCCAGTGCCTCCTTTCCCCGCATCTCTACGTTGACGCCCATGGCCTGCACGTCCGTGTATACATGCATGATGGGGAGCTTTTTCATACGGGCGTGACGAATCTGAGGCTGACGCGGGGAGGGGGGATGCTGGTAATAGGACGCGTGGTCAATGTTGCTCTCGTCGGGCTGCTCGGGCTGCTCGTGTCCCCAGTCCTGCGCGCTGCCCCCCCGCGTCTTCACGTTGACGCCCCTCGGCTGCGCGTCCGCGTATACGGAGCATTTTCGTGTGGGGGGCGATTGCGCCTGGGCGAGTTCTCGATCGGCGGAGCTGATGCAGAGGAGGGGAGGATAACGCGGAGATGGGAGGACGCGTCAACGTTGCTGATGTCCTCGTCGATCTGCTCGCCGGCCTGCCCGCCGATGACGCACAAGGCCAATCATTCGTGCCCCCCCCACTACTTCGATCTCCACCACACTCCCGTCTTTGCTCTTCGACGGGCTCGCGACCTGCATGGGAACCAGCAGCGTGTATATGTCCATTGTCCGGCGTGCGAGCACCCAGCTCGCGCTCTTGGTGCCTGAGCTGCGGCGGAAGATCGCGATGAGTTGACAGAGTGCATGGGAGCCGCTCGCAGGAGATCCATCCCGATATATCGAGATTTCTTTTTTCAGTGGCTGGGAGCGCCCGAGAGGCGGCGGCGCCGAAGTTCTCGTTCTCGCATTTGAAAGCGCGGTAGCTGGCCCAGTACGTCACATTTCCGGTTCTTCACGTTCTGTTCCTCACGATGGCGGGCTGTTATTCATATTCAGGTCCTTCCGGATGTGGCTAGTTGTGGTGTGCGGCATTCGGGTGCGCCTTGATTCCTGCTCCACCTGCCTTATTACCCTCTGAAAAGCACGCTCAGTGGCGTCCCAGACGTATGTCCGATATCTGGGCTTTCCCGTTCTGTTCTTGGCAATGGTCATCGGCCACGACGTAGATTTCTGAATCTAGGTCACTAAAAGTCATGTCGATGATAGACTTGTCACCCATACTTCGTAGCTTTCCTGTGTATTCTGCGCGAAATTCTGGGTCGAATATTTTCAGGAGTCGGCGATTACAAAGCTCCTACTCTTGTGCACAAACGATTGACCTCGCATCCTACCACTCATCATTCGCCTCAATCCCACCCGACAAAAAACCTTGAGCTTCTTTCGCTCATGGGTGTCGAGCTTCCTAAAAAGACGAAGCTCATGGACGACGAGCTCGATAAGCGGCTGACTCGGGTACTGGTCAGTTGCCAGTACCCTCTCGCGCGTAGTGCCTGATCCGCCGCTAATGCCCGTCGCGTACACTGTGTGGCGGACTCTCCAGACCAGGCGATCTCCCGTGCAGTCATCCGGAGAACCTCGACGAAGCCAGTTTTCTTCGAGACGTGCCGAGCGCAGGGGATTGAGGATCCGATTCCCATGCATACGAACGCATTCCGCGACCTCAGGCGCAGTCTTCAGACCATTGGTGGCCATGTGGACCAGGGTTACGAGCGCTACGCTTTTCAGGATTCTGGAATGACGTCTGATATCAGGCTGAGAACAAGTCA